>JASUUL010000094.1:7530000-8780000 GCA_030449875.1 Aegle marmelos
ATTACAATTTTTCACTTTAGACAAATTTATCATTAACTTTAAGAGACATTCCTGCGAGGGGTCTCTTTCATTAATTTGAATAGAATAGGAGAAATATATAATTGAGAAGTGTAATGGTCAAGTGACAAAATGGCCACCGACCATCATGAGCATTATCAACTTATTTTTTATTTTTAAAAAAATTTTTAATTACTTCTCGTCAATAATATATTCAAAATAGCTCCAATAATTCTTCTTTATTTTTGCTTTCAGTTTCAATTACCTATTTATTCTTAAAATATTTACAATATAAAATTAATATATTATAAATTAATTTTGACATAAAATTTATTAGGGGAGCATTAAGATAATTTAGAAATAATGAGCCCATTAATCAATACTGTAAATGAAAAGTTGATAATTTTAGACTTATTAAATATATACTTTTTAGTATCAATCAATAATACACTTCATAAACTAACATTTTATTTTTATCCCTCACAAATAAAGTGATATTCATTTACTAGGTGATAGGTTGACTAATAATTAATTTTATTAGTAATAGAACTAATTATTTCATGAATGAATGTCACATTAATTTTTTTTAAAAAAATAGTATTTTAGACCTCTTTATATTATCAAATATAAGATCTCTTACCAAAAGTTTTTTCTACTTATAACACACAAGTTTAACAAAAATATAGAAAATTAAATGATCTCGGACTTTATTAGAAGATTTTAGGATTTTAATTCTTTTAGAACTTTTTGATTTTTTTTGTTTTAATTAAAGTTATTTATGACTTTTTTTTTAATTTAGTTTTCATATTTGAGTTAACTTAGAAAGATAAGTTTTTGCTATTTGACAAGCAACTTCAGAGGCTTAGAAGTTGTTTGCTTCTATAAGAATTCACTTTTTGCAAATAATTAAAATATAAAATACTATTGGATCAAACAATGTAATTGTCATTTTAACTTTAATTTTAGGATAGATTAAATTAATTTCACTATAATTTAACCACCTATTTAGAAAATTAATTTAATACACAATTAAAATTTACCTGCTTGTGAGATCGACACTCATCACTATTAATATATTTTATAATAGATTTGTTCACTTACACGTTCAATAAAATTTACACAATAATTACATAGATCAAGAAGAAAATAAAGTTTGAAGATTTCCATGTTTAAATAAAAATTGATGAGAAAGACTATAAGTTCAAGCTCCAAAATACATTAATGCTTCACTTCAACTTTTATCGTGCACACAAACTCGATGATAATATTTATTTTTGGGTTTTAGTAAAGAAAATGATGTAGGATGTTATTAAAATATTTTAGTTTCAATTGTTTTATAAATTTTTGATATTTTAGAATTTCAATTGTGTTAGAATTTTTTTAATATTTTCTATTTTAATTAGAATCAATTATGGTATTTATTTAGGTCTTCTATTTCTTGTTTAATTTAATTTCTTTATTTAACTTAATTTAGAGAAGTAGGTTTATTTTATTATAAATAAAAGGTCTTTTCATTATTTTAGTAGAACCTTTTGATTAATTGAAAACTATTGTTTTATTATTCATTTAGGAAAATCTCTCCTAAAAAATCATTTGAACTAGAGTGTCATCAGATCTTAAGGATGACAAAACCCTTTACAAATTTGGAGTTCTGTGGTGCTGACCGTAAATGAGTTGAATTTTAAATAATTGTTAGGAGTAAGTTAAGGAATATAAAAAAAATCTCTAAATTCTTAATAGGGCTAGATTTGATTTTATACTCCCCACTCCAATCCCTATTATATATAAATAAAATAATTTTTATTTTATCAATCACAATATTGGTTGGTAATGTTTTATTTTTACTTAATATAGTTAGATTTTAAATAAAAAAGACATATAATTTTTATTTTATCAATTACAATATTGGTTAGTAATGTTTTATTTTTACTTAATATAATTAGATTTTAAATAAAAAAAAGACATATAATTTTTATTCAGCCTAAAATATTGTTATGTTTCCTTTTCTTTCTTAAAGAGCTACTCATTTTAAATATTTTTTAGTTTTGATATCATTTCAAGATATTATTTTAATTTCTAGAGATTTTCTTAAATAATTTAAATATTTTGTAATATGGTAATGATTTTATTTAAGTTTCTAATTTTTAATTTATTAAAAATCATTTGTCTATACCTATTATGAAATAAATAGAAAATGAAGTAAGAATGAAAAAATATTCCCCACATAGGGACTATCCCAATCCCACTAAATTTATTGGGGGATGGGGTAAAGAATAGAGACAAAATTTTGTATGATATAGGAAATGATTTAAGCCTCTCACCCTATGTCATTGTCGTTTCTATCTAATCTTCTTGCAAAGCATTATTAAAATTTTATTAAATTATTTGAGTTAGAATGAGATTTAATTATACTTTGGTTAAAATATAAGCCATATGATATCTAATATTTATCTAATATATAGTTTGCTTCTGCTACCCTTATGAGTCAATAGAGCTATGGGTATGCTTGGTGCATTCCATTATGGCATATTAAAATAATGTTCACATTAAATTAATGCTCATGTTATATTTGGAAGAATATGGGAATCGATTAAAGGGGCTGTTCTAATGTGGCAACATGAGAATGGGTTAAAGAAACATGGAAAGGGTTAAACAACAACATTAGCTTGCTTTTTTCTTTTTTTCCCCTCTTTTGCTTTTGTTTTATAACTTTTTAATTTAATATAATATTTTTATTTTTATTTTTATTTTTATTTTTATATTATAATTATTACTATAAATTAATAACTACATAATTTATTATTCAATAATATTATATTATACTTTTATTCTTACATTAAAATTTATTAATAAATTTATAATTTAATATAACTAATAACAAATATTTAAATATGAATAAATTTAAATAATATTAATTTAAAATTAATAATAATATAAAATGTTAATACAATTTAAATATATTAATATAATATAAAAAATATTAATATAATATAACATATATTTTAAATTAATTATAAAAAATTAATACAATATAGTGTGGCATCAAATATTGTACCACATTGCTAGTACTAATGTAATATATTATAACATTATATATTAATATTAAAATAATAACATTCAAATTTAACACACCTTATATGTTAAATTTGTATATGCCTTGAACTTAACATCGCACATTTTTTCACTTCTTGTTGACAATGTTGGCAACATAATAACTCTACCAAAATCATTTTTTCACTTCTTGCTTAATTCTTAAGATTCGTCTATGAATGTTATGCAATAACACCTAACAATTACACAACCATAGCATCCAACAAAATAATTAAGCATATACACACACACACACATACACACATATATATATATATAACACCTAACAATAATTATGTCAATTACTCAATTTCATCATTTTTTTTGGGAAAAAACAACCAAAAAAATTAATAATACCTTGTGGGTTGTGGCAGTGATGGTGGAGTTGCAGTTGCTAGTTGATAAGGTTCAATGGAGTTGCAGCTGACGCTGTTGCGCGGTGGCTGCCGCAAAGATGACTAAACGGTAAAGACTGAAGAGCTCTGTGAGGGGCTGTTGGGCTGATGGTTGTGCTTTGTGAAAAGTGAAAAGAGACTAAAGAGTTAGCCGAGGAAGGTAAGAGATGGAGGTGGGTGGTGGGCCTGATGGCTGCGTTAGAGACGGGAGAGATGGAGGGAGATGCCGATTTGATTTCAGTCACGACTTCACTTGCGGAGCGAGGAAGGTACAACGTTCGTGGAGGGAGAGGCGCTGTCAACACTGCATCGATGCCGTTGTATGGTGATTGCTGGTGGAGACGGGAGAGACGTAGGGGGTTGGGAGCAGGGAAGCCGATTTGTGAATGTGTTGCATTCTTGGTTTTGCGTTACTCACGATTTAGGTTTAGGGTTGGAAATTGAAATTGGATACTTGGATTCGGATCTTGATTTTTATATTTTCTGTTTTTTTTTTACTTAATAAAAAACTGGGCACGGGACCAGGTTTCAGATCTTGATTTTGTGACCGAACCCGTGCCCGGAAGCAGCCGGGAATTGAAAATCAATGACTGGACCTGCCTTTTTTTTGCATTTGATTTGAATTTTACCCAGACCGCATATGCTGGGTCTGGTCCAGTCCGAATCCAGTCTGGGCGGGTTTTTCTGCCATCTCTACTTGTTGACAATGTTGGCAACATAATAACTCTACCAAAATCATTTTGTGATATTGACAAACCTCAGGGCAACAAAGTGAAATATAGCCTGCCTGGTAGCTCCTAGGCTGCCACCTAAAAAAAAGTAGATAGTTTCACCTACCCTTGCTAAGGTGATAATTTTAAATTTTTTTATTATTAAAAATATTAAATTATTTTCAAATTTTATTATCTTAAATTATTAATTATTTTTTACTCATAAAAATAGAAAAATACCCCTATCTTAATAGAATATTCTTTTAACAATACTGTAAGATTTTTTAAAAAAAGTTGATATATGATTAGTAATTAAAAAATAAAAAAGTGGTTAATATTTAATTATTCATTGAAAAAATAAATTAAAAAATAAATTATTAAAATGACTTAATAGACATAAATAAATGATAATTTTTCTAAATTAGACATATTAGTTAAACAAATTATAAGACATGCCATCATATACAAATCACAATAATACCATCGAGATCAAATTTCAAAATTAAAAGCTATGCCATCTTCATCTATTTCTTTCATTTTTTTTTTCTCATGCTGACTCCTTAGTCTATTGCTTTCATTTGCTTTTTTCTTTTCCTCACTTCTTCCTTTTGTTTTTTTTTTCTTTCATTTCATTTTTCTCATCCTTACCCTTTTTCATTTGTTTGGTGAAACTCTAATAGCATTTTTCTTTGGCTCTTTGATTTTCCTTTGTTTATATATATATTCTTTAAATACCTTTACAAGATGAAAAAAGAATAATAATGATAATAATAAAAAATATGAAAAAAGGTAAAATACTATTTTTTCCATTTGTAGCTTTTAATTAGTTTCTATATTTCTTTTTAAAATAAATTTTTTAAATACAAAAAGGTACAATTTAATCCATTCAAAATAAAATTACTCATATAGGTACAAAATAATAATATTTTAAAATATTAGAGAGGATAATATATTCTAAATATTTGAAATATTTATGTGTGTCTTCAAAAACTTAGAAAGATTTGGACATATGAAAATTAGTCTACCTTTTCTGTTAATTGATTGTTAGAAAAATATGCAAGTACTATTTTATCTTCTTGGCCGTTAAAAATAACAAGAGATAACGAGTTTTAGAGGGTAAATTGATATTTATAATAATAAAGGGGATAATATAAAGATTGCCACTTCATGTGGGGGTTGGCCGAAATTTTTTCAATTCGCAACTACCTCAAGCAGAACTGTGTGTCTCTTGGAATGGTCGTTGAAATATGAATTATTTTCTTTCAATGATAATGACAACCTCATTTTACATGTGGAGAGAGATATCTGTGAAGTACCATCATTGCCAGCAAAAGAATTTCACGGGTGTTATTTTTATAGTAGTGTAATTTTTTTGTTTCAAAAAAATTATATTAGTAATATATGATAATATAATTAATTTAGTTAAATTTACTAAAGAGTCATCCACTACTTAATAAAACGATATATCATTTGAGAAAAAATTTAAAATATTTATCATTACTCGTTGTTTTTATCATTAAATGAGTAATTTTAGAGCTTGATATGAATTTATTTAATTTATGTCTACACTAATGTCATGTGCTATCAAGACTAATGCTTATGATCCATTATTTTATTATCATCATTATTTTACTAACTATCAATCACATTTTTGTTGTTGTTGCAATAATAATAATAAAGGGATCATACCGTTGTACCAATTAAATTCTAATCAGCAGAGGATTTTAATTGAAAAGGGCAATTTGTTCACTGCCTTTACATAAAAGAAAAAAAAGGAGCGACAGTTGACTATAATAAGGCACTGAAGGTCCAAGAATTTTAGTTAATTAGGATAAAAATAGATAGCATTATAATTTTTTTAAAAAATAATTTAGATAGGTGATAATATAAAATTTGTAAAACTAAAAAGGTTTATGGGCGCCAAAATATGAAAATTATGATATACAATTGTTATATTATTTATCAGTTAAGAGCACAATAATACGGCAAGAGAAAGAGAGTAAATAAAAGGAACAACAATTGTTTGGAGATAATTTTTATTTAATCTCAAGTATATATATATATAAAGATGAACCCTCCTTATATAGTCTCATAACCATACAAATAAAATAAATAATAAATAAATGGATATATATAGTTGCAATTTAAGTTTTAAAAAATTTTGATTTGATTATTAATATTAAAATTTAAAATCCAATCTCGAGAGACTAGCGAGGGGTGGTTTAAGAAACCAACAAGGCGAGAATTCATGCCTGCCGTGCAAGAAAATTGTTCGTGCACAAGTTGTGGCCATGAGCCCAGGACCATTTATAGCCTATCACCAAATGGAGCCTGTGGTGAGTAGTAGGTCCGGGTCCTCGGAAACTTGGAACGGCCCTCTGACAACTGACAATTAAATATGGAAACTTCCCTATTGCGTGGGGGACAGTGCGACCCCGCACATGCACATCACAATGACTTCAGAGTTTATAAAAAGCACGCGAGCAAAAATCTTTTTTTTTTTTTTTTTTTTTTTAAGGATACTTTCCATCCTTTGCAAGATATTTTCATGGGTTACTTTTGCCCGTTGAGCAAGGGCAATCAATGTAACTGAAAAAGGGGAGAAGATGAAAGTTTACTCGCTTGGCTGATGGTCGTGCTGACAAATGACGAGGATCGATTGGCGAGGCGAACGGCTAGAGAAATTGGCGAGGATTGTGTGCGTTCCAACCGAGTACGGTAAGGCTAGGACACGAATGTCAAAACTCAAATGACAAGTGGAGGAGAGTAGCTTCTGGAATGAAATGGGATTTTGCTTCCGTACTTTTAGGTTTTTTTTTTTTTTTTAATAATCTATGTAGTATGCATACATTATATAATCTAATAAAAAGAAAGAGGTGTGTTTAGTGGTTTACAAGAAACCAACCGTATTGAAATTAATTTAATATTGATTTTTCTATTAATTATATTTTTATCTACTAAACTACAAGCTCATAGTAATTATTTTTAGTCATAACTCAGCTATAAAAGAAAATTTCATTAAAGACTATGGTAATGTATATGCTAAGAACCAGCATATACATACCTTAAAGTTAACTATGGTGAAACTTTATAAGCTAAAATGATAAATTTTAATGGTATTGAATGAAAATTATCTGGTATTTTGGAATATTTTCTGTTTATATAAAATTTCATTAACAACATTTTAAAGGAGATTTCGAATTTTTTAAGATGTCCGATGTAAAACTTATTGACCTGTCCACCAAAATATCGAAAAATATTACTTTTTACCTATGTTGACTTTTTAAACATAAAATTTTCTTCCTTTCCAATAAGACATAAATAGAAGCAAACAAATAAACAGAAACACAAAAATTTCTTGTTCTATTGAGTATCTTCCATTAATGAAAAAAATGTACAAAGATAACGCAAATTTTCTTTTACATACAAAAAACGTATTTGGAATTTAACTTAATTTAGTTTAAAATTTTCTCAAGGTAATGGCTCAGAGCACCACTTCCCCGCATCCAGCCACCTCACCTCGTCCTTCCCTTTGCAAACAAATAAATCAAGAATGTGTTACAGGGGAAGAAAAGGGCAAAAATAAACGAATGAAGTAAAAAAAAAAAGTTTGACAACAATAATGCATAACAATTCAATGAATTAGGTTTTTTTTACATTTTCTTTTGGTGTTCACTTCTTCTAGCCATATACTTCAATCATTATTGATCTTGCATATTTCGATAAAAATTCTTAAGTCTTCATGATTTAGGTCGGTGAACTAATTAGTGTCCACATTTTAGAAAGATACTTCAATTGATATTGTTGTTATTTCTGTAACTAATCTAAATTTTTAAGGATAAAATAATATTTTTATTTTATATAAATTAAATTAAAACAAATCTAATCATCAGTAATAGTCAAAAATTAAGTTAAATTCCATTCGGTCTGAGTCAAACTACCGGCTCAATTTACCCGTTTTTGCAGCCGCTGGGCGCAGTGAATAGGGCAATTATTATCGTTGATGAGACATTTTTAATGTTAGATTGACGTTACTTTTACCCATTCATTGTAACATCGATGATTAATAAACGATATCATTGCTTGGGAATTCAGCAGCGTCGTTTGTGGGACTTTCGCGGGGCTTGTTATCAACTGGAATCAAATTAAGAGCATATTGAATTGAATACCAAAAGCATCGTCCCATGCGACGGAGGCGAGGCGTTAGAGAGTGACACCGCCATCTATTTACGTTGGATAATTTAATATTATGATCTTTTGATGTGACCGCAGTATGTCCCCGATCAAATTCTTCAACTATGCTAATGTTGTTCAATATTAAATACTGATTATCCATGTACAACAATCAAATTTCATTTAACGAAATGAAAATGATTCGATATGAATTAGAAATATATATTATAATAAACTGTCAATTTAGATGTAGATATTGTTAGAAAATAACATATTAATATACTAATTTGTGAACACATTTTGATTGGGTCTTACTTGTCAAAAGTGGAAAAAACTTGAGAAATACAGATTCCACTCCGTGAATACTTCAAATATATTTATTTATTTACTCAAAATGGTGTATGGGTGAATGAGAAATTACCTCTCAAAATACACCCATGAAGTTAGAAATTTGAAAAGAAATGAGGCTTATCCCACATGGGAAAAGAAGCCAAGGGAATTGTATTTATATATAGACACTTATCCATGTATAAGTAAGAATATTAAGGATAAAGGCTCTCTTCACACGCGCCTGCGCAATGGGTTGAACTTGTGTGCGCCCGCGCGTCCTGCGTACGCGAATATCAACTTGAAATCTACTAGATTTAAATATTGTGGTATGTCAATCTGAAATCGACTAGATTTAAATATTGTGGCATATGAGTAAAAGGGTAATTTCTCCTTCATTTCGAACACACAAAAAAATCGACTAGATTTAAATATTGTGGCATATGAGTAAAAGGGTAGTTTCTCCTTCATTTCGAACACACACAAAAATTTACATTGCACAAAGTACACTTGTATTTTTCTTCTTCTGTCGTTATTCATTTTCTTCGAGTTTCACTGCTGTTGTAGTTCGCCGGAATTGTTTGGCAAATAATTCGTGCCCGTTGTATCCTGGGAAATAGATACCAGCTAAACCTAAAGCACTATCAGTGGGTGGTAAATCTGTTTTAAGGAAACTAATTTTGTAGGCCTCCGGTTTATTTATTCTGTTCTGATTTTGTTATTCTGTTATCTCTAGTTAATTTCATTGTTAACTCATTAGTTTCATTTATTCTGTTTTAATTTTGTTGTTCTGTTATCTCTAATTAATTTCATTATTAACTCATTAGTTTTTGGTTTGCTAACAGATATTTTATCTATTGCGGTGGTTTTAAAGTTATATTTTCAAAAAGAGATACATTGTATAATGTTAACATTTCAAAGCTACAGTTCCAAAGAGAATTAATATAACTATAAAGAGAAAGCAAATGCGAGTTGAGTACTTAATAAGCATGAATTTTATTTTATTTATCTTTGAATCAGCAAGGATAATATATATAATTTTCCTGAAAATAATTACCAAGTAAAATTGTAAATTCTATAAGGAATAAGATTAGAGTTGTTGTTGTTGTTGTGGTTCTTATTATTATTATTATTTTATACATATATATACATACACTGATGCGTTAGCATCACTAGAAAAACAAAACTAATTGTCTTTTTCTAAAACTTAAATGCTTGACTTTTGGAGGTCTTGGTCGAAGAATTATTATTATTACTCTTACTTACTACTACTAAAACCTTAATATTATTGGAAGAAAAAAAAAATCTGTAGTAGTTTTTTTCTTAAACTTAAAAGATTGACTATTGAAGATCGGAGGTTCGAATTCTATCTAATACATGGAAAATAGTCTCTAAATATTAAATAATAATATTTTTTAACGAAGTGTCACAATTTAAATGTCAGTAATTTTTCTAATAATGGTCCCAAATAAACCCCCAAAACCCCTACAGACTCCCCACAAAAAAGGCTCACTTTATTGTCTTATCCATTAGCTTTTTTTTACTTCTAAAATAAAGACACAATGTGCATTGCTTAAGAACACAAAAATCAATTGTCATTTATTCCCTTATTTTCCATGGTCGATGGTCATTGCCCCAAACCCTAGTAGGTTAATTACCATTGAAATTAATTTATAGTTTCATGGCATCTCATATTTTCGGGTTTTATCTTTCTAAACTTCTCTTAATTACTTGTGTTATTTAGTTGATTTATCTCTTTTCAAAACTATCCTTATACTCGTTGGTTATTGTTTCTATTTTTTTTTTGAATAATTGTATGCTAGTTTTGAAAAAATATCTATTGAAAAATTAATATTCAGCACGATAAGAAAATTTAAAAATTATAGAAAAGTCAGTTCAATTTCAAAACGTTGCCCTTGATGAGTTTGTCAGAAGCAACAATAAAGATGTTAACTACAGTAAACAAATAGTAATTGAATAATTTTTAATTAAATTAAAAGATAATGAAACAATTCGCCTATGGCTCTATGATCACTATGTCCACTAAAGTGGCTGGATAATGTCCGTGAACATAATATCTACTTAGAACGTGTATGTTTATTTTGTGGTTAGTAAAAAAAAATACGGGCTACGAATTGAAACTCGATCCCCTTCCTAGTTTCCCTTACTGCTTTAGTAATGATTGAAATATATTTTTTTATTGTTACAGGCATTATATTGGACATTATAATTAATATTTATAATTGATATTACATTAGACTATATATCAAATATTATAATTAATATTATATCAGATTATACAACTGGAACCACTGTTATACATTGACTACTAGAGCACTTGTCTTGATATTTTATACCCTCTCTCTAATGGTCGAGATGTGCCTACTTCATACTCCCTCTCTAATGTTCGAAGGGTGGCTACTTCATACTTCCTCTCTAACGTTCGAGTCGGATAATTATATCAGATATTACAATTAATATTTAAAACTGATAGTACATCAGATTATACAACTGGGACCATTGCCATATATTAACTATTGAAGCACTTACCTAAATATTTTATACCCCTTCCTTAATGTTTGAGAGTTACCTACTTCGTACTCCCTCTCTAACATTCGAAAGGTGCTTACTTTATGAGTGCCTGCTTCGTACTTCCTCTCTAATGTTTGAGTCGGATAATTAAGGAAGAATTAAAACTAACCTGCATAATTATTTTTATAAAAACTTAAATATATCAACTTAATATTATAAGTGTAAAGATTTTCCGGCCAAAGCCCATTGGTGTAATGATTGATATTTAAAAGCACTAAGTTGAGTCAATCTCATTAAATAAGATGAACATCATTACATCAATATCAGAAGCGATTCCGGATATGTGGGGGTAACCGCAGCTATATATGCTCATTATTTTTTTTAAAAAAAAATTTTTCTTATATGTATTTAGTATTTGATTTTGAAGTACGCAAATGAGAGAGAAGGGTAGAGTTCGATGACCTTTTTTTGTTTTGCACATGAAATTATATGAAAACTAGTCAAATGTGTTTTAATTAGACCAAAATGCCCCGTAGTTATGAAGTAGTTGGAATTTATCAACAAAATATTTCAATTGTTTCCTAAATTTAATTTAGCTTACAATTTTATATGGAGCTTATAATAATGATAATGATGATGATGATAATAATTCAAAGCAAAACCATATTAAATTGAACAATGTTGCACACGTGACGGTTACTAATATTTTACATTTTTACTTGCAAATTCATCTTCGGCCAATTTATAAGGATAATCTCATTTAGAGTGGCAAAAATTAGCTTTTTTTTGGGACAAGAATGCCTTTTTATATAATAATAATAATAATAATAATAATAATAATAATAATAATAATAATAATAAAAATTATAATTAGATATAAATTATATCAGTCACATGAATAGTGAGTAGATTTCAATTTATTCACTGTTCACGTGAATGGTGCAAGTTATATTCAATTATAACCATAGAGGCCTCCATAACAACAACAACAACAACTAATAATAATATTTTTGTTTAAATATTTATCTCATCTTACGTATCTTTGATATGTTTTTTTTAAATGCATTCGTCGGTGATGAGCATAAATAAAAATAACAAAATGATACATCTAAATTATATTTCATTCGTGCAAAATAAATGAAGGCAAGATAAATAAAATATCCATTTAATATGTTCCAATTAGTGGATTACAACTACTCAAAGAGTTTGAATGGAGTGTTAAAAACACCGTGATATTTATCACTCCGAATTCACCTCAAGGCGGCGTGCCTGCTTTAGTCGAAGATGGATTGATGAGGATTCATGCATAATTGACTCGTGTCGAGCTCGCATGGCCATGCAATCGACCTACATTCACTTGGCCATCGATTTTGTAGACTTTAAAACTTTTTTTTTTCTCACTACTTACAACCACCATTGACTGGGTAGGTACGATGATACATTAAAAAATATGTTTATTAAGATGGTGCCAAAAAAAAAATTGTTTTAGTAAATTCCCTTAGTTATAAGTTCAGGTATGTGGCGCAACAACCACCACCGCTTAAGCAGCCTACCACCATCCACGTGGTCATCATCTGCCCGTTGGTTTAACCTACCCCTTTTTGGTTTTATATAAATAAAACCATGCAGTCAGCACTTTCAGTTAGTGCACACTCTCTGAGCACGAGCCTTGAGCATACTCATTAAGGGTTATACTTAAAATGGCAACCGTTCAAGAGATCAGAAACGCTCAGCGTGCCGACGGCCCGGCCACCGTCCTTGCCATCGGCACGGCCACGCCAGCCAACATTGTCAACCAGGCTGACTATCCCGACTATTACTTCAGGATCACAAAGAGCGAGCATATGACGGAGCTTAAAGAGAAGTTCAAGCGCATGTGTAGGTTTTTATATATGTAAATCATTTTGTATTCACGTTCTAAATTTTTTTCGCTTGTTGCAAATTATACCCACTTTGATCGCTGATGTTTTATATTACAGGTGACAAGTCGATGATTAAGAAGCGTTATATGTACCTAACGGAAGAGATTTTGAAGGAAAACCCTAACATGTGCGCTTACATGGCTCCATCTCTCGACGCACGTCAAGACATTGTGGTGGTCGAAGTACCGAAGCTCGGCAAAGAAGCTGCCACAAAGGCTATCAAAGAATGGGGCCAGCCCAAGTCTAAGATCACCCACCTGGTCTTCTGCACCACATCCGGCGTCGACATGCCCGGCGCCGACTACCAGCTGACCAAACTGCTCGGGCTGCGCCCCCCTACGTCAAGCGCTTCATGATGTACCAACAAGGATGTTTCGCCGGCGGCACTGTTCTTCGCCTCGCTAAAGACTTGGCTGAGAACAACAAGGGCGCTCGCGTTCTTGTTGTCTGTTCGGAGATCACAGCGGTCACTTTCCGCGGCCCTACCGATACTCATCTTGATTCTCTCGTGGGCCAGGCTCTGTTCGGTGATGGTGCTGC
This sequence comes from Aegle marmelos, assembly GCA_030449875.1. NCBI lineage: Eukaryota > Viridiplantae > Streptophyta > Magnoliopsida > Sapindales > Rutaceae > Aegle > Aegle marmelos. The sequence continues at coordinate 7,543,687 of JASUUL010000094.1, forward strand.
TGCTGTAATCGTGGGTGCAGATCCTGACACGTCCGTCGAGCGTCCATTGTTTCAGCTCGTGTCAGCTTCACAGACGATCCTCCCTGATTCTGAAGGTGCAATTGACGGACACTTGCGTGAAGTCGGTCTCACTTTCCATTTGCTTAAGGACGTCCCGGGCTTGATCTCAAAGCACATAGAGAAAAGCCTGTCGGAAGCGTTCGCTCCGCTTGGCATCAGCGACTGGAACTCGATATTCTGGATCGCTCACCCCGGTGGGCCCGCAATTCTCGATCAAGTAGAGTCTAAACTTGGCCTCAAAGAGGAGAAGCTGAAGGCCACACGACACGTGCTGAGTGAATACGGTAACATGTCAAGCGCTTGTGTCTTGTTCATCCTTGATGAGATGAGAAAGAGGTCTGTTGAGGAAGCGAAAGCCACCACCGGTGAAGGGCTTAACTGGGGTGTGCTATTCGGCTTCGGGCCGGGGCTCACCGTTGAGACCGTTGTGTTGCACAGTGTCCCCATCAAAGCTTGAAGTGAACTCCATCAATATGTTTAGTAGTTTAATAACTTTATGTTGTGTGCATCTACCGTCGAATTGGTTGATCACGTGAAGGTTTAGTTTTATCAGTTAAGGCACCATGCCTTCTCCCTTATGTCATCATCAAGCCTGGGTAACGCCTTGTCTTTGTGTGTAAATTCTTGAGAAGTTTGAAAAGCAATAAATTTGTAATATGCTATTCTGTATCTATATATGTATTGTTATCATTTTGTCACAATAAACAGACTGTCGAATTGCCAATTGGGGTGTTTATAATTTAATTTGATCTGATTAATTCGTTTGATTCATAAAATTTTATCTAATGAATTAATAATTTAATTTAAATTAAAAAATTAAAAATTTAAAGTTGATAAATTAAATATAAATTTATAAAATAAAATTATAAAAATTTGTGAATTTGTAAAAAATAATAAAATATTTATTTAGTTAAAAAATACAGTTTATAAATGTGACATATTACTGTTTATTAATAAATACATAAATTAAAATAAAATTTTATTATCACTATATCATATTTAATAATAATATAAAATAAAAATAACTAAATAATTGAATTATTATATAAATAAATATAGTTTGATAAACAGTAAAAATTCTAAGGCAAAACGAAAAAAACTGGCCAAACAGAACGCTTTACATAACACCAAACTTCTATCCCACGGCATGCACAAAGCCATCACTGTTTTACCTGAGCACTTGAGGTAATTAATCTTAATTTCTTAGTTTCTTTCCAAAATTTTCAAGCTTTTAAAATATTGATCTAAATAAATATAATTTTTTTCTTTCATTGTGTTGCATTTTAAAATTTTAAATGTATTATTTTGTCTTTATTTAAATAATTAATTTTAAATTTAATAGATAGTAAAGGTATTTTTATATTAATTTTTTAATTAATTTATAAATTTGACATAATTAAAAATTTTTAGTCCACAAAATAATAAATTAGATATGAATTAGATCAAATTAACATCCGATCCACACATATATAAATTAAATTTAAATTTAATTTATCAATCTATAAATTAAATTAAATTAAATTTAAAAATTATAAATTAAATATAAATTAATATTTAATCTGAAAGGTTCCATCACGTACACTCCTAATTGTAAGGGCTTGGGTGTGTCGTCATCAAAATTGAGCGTCAAGGCCAATATTTTAATGTGAAAAAAATGTTATTATAAAATAAAATTGATAACGTAATCTCTATATATATATATATATTATTTTAATAAAAATCATATAATTATAGTCGATCACATAAATATATGGTCAAATATTTTTATATCCTAGCTCCGCGGCCAAAAGGGCGTTCATGGCTTTTCTTTGAGCTTCGTCAAGCTCAAGCAATACCGTTTTGTATTTGTTCAGAATTTAACAAAATTAATAAATTTGTCAGTGGGATATCAAAAATATTTGATGTTGACATTGGCTACTGATGCCGATTGTTGTAACATTTAAAATTAGTTTAAATTTATTTATTTTGTAACGGAGGGGTTGACGTGGGCCCGCTCAAATTGAATGAAGTCTATTGTTCGTTGGGCACAAGAAACCGTCATGAGAGGAGTGCCTGCTAGCTGCGGTCGCTGTCCTCCTTTTGCCACGTGTCGATGATTTATATACATCAACTCTATCCCTGAGTGCCCTTCTAGTTAAAGTTTATTACGACTTTGCCATGCAACCGCCCCTCAGGAATGCAGTCTCGCTTGACCGTACAAAAAATGGAAAACTGCGGCGTTCATTCAAATTGGCTTCCAACTTCTAATTGCATGCCCTTCCAGATCCTGCGTATAGGGTGAGGCTTGCAACGCGGTTATGAGTTTAGATCTCTTCGTTTTAAGGACAAAACTTTCAGATGAAGGCTTTTTGTATTTTAAAATCAGACATACAATTTCATCAAGTTCGACTTTGTTGATAGATTTGGGTATAAATATAATTTTTTGTTGTTGTTTGTTTACAAAATTACTTGGCACGAAAGAAATCATTAACTAGAAGAGAGCAATTTGAAAAATGCTATTTGGCCATTACCTCTACCCATCAAGTCCTAGAGATCACGAATAAAATGATGATATTTATGTTTGTGTATACGTGTAAACGTAAAATCAATTAAATGAGTGAATTTATTTTCTTATAATATATATATATATATATATATATATATATATATATATATATATATATATAGGGTTACGTGCAAACAGCATCACTCTGAGTGATTTATTGGAATCAACTTGCTACTTTTCACATTTATCTACTTTTTTTTTTTAAATATAAATTCCCATTCAAAACTCAAAACTCATTAAACGGACTCTCTATCAAAATATGAACTTTATTTAAACGAAAGAATAGAGAATTCATGTAATAATAATATCAATATAATAATGATATATTTTCAAACATTTGTATAACAATTAGTACAAATTTTAAAAGAGACAAAAAAATTATCTTATATTAGAAAGTTCTTTTGTCATGCTTTGAAAACTTATTATGGTCTTAACTGTTATAAGTGTATGGTTACTAATATCAATACGTACTTATTTATGAAAATAACAATAAAAATATTTAAACTAATTAAAATATGTACATATTTTTATTTACATATTTACTGGCAGGCGCACGAGTTTGTCAAGTTTGTGATAAACCCCGGTTGATTTTTTATGCCTTCAATGTTATGGCATCTCCAAACAAAGAACATGATTTATGATTTCACCATCAACTAGAATCGAGTGGAAAATTGTATGATGACTGATGCACAAAAAGTTAGGTAAACCGTAAATGCTTGTGGGCCGTTATATTTTGAATAAAAAGTATATCTAGTTCCTTTTTTTTTAAAAAAAAAAAAAAAACTCACGATGTCTCTTCCATCAGTCTACCTACCCTTCATCGTTGTATCAGACATAGTAGATGCACACAACTAGTACAACCGATTAATATAATAAAAGGGCTTAGTTATCTTAAAGCAACACTAAGATAGAGCAGCTTTAAGAATGGTTAGATGCACATTGCTATAATTATTTTAAATTCAAGTGCAGACATTCAATGGTTTTTAAAGCTACTCTAACTAAAATTACAATTTCATTTATTTTCAACGTGAAAAAATTATGAAAAAATAAAAAAGATTAATTATAATTAAATGAAGCATAATATTGTAATAATTTTAAATTTATAATAGTCGCATTTCAGTATTTATAAATATATCACAAAATAGTTATATTCCCATTTATTTTGTCACGTTCTAATATGTATAATGCATGTTCCAAGTTTATTTTAAATTCCTATTTTTCATTAAGATTTATCTAATTTTTGATTAGTTGTTTTAACTCATTTGTTCACCAGTATTTGGTTTTATATTTTTACACATTTCATTAAATTTTAACTTTTTAAATAGATATTTCAAGTTTACTTTTTACATCTCTACATTCTATTTTTGGTTAAGTTGTTCTAACTTACTTTTTCTATATTCCTATTCTTTTTGTTGAATTTCAATATTTTGAGTAAATATATTAAGTTCAATTTTTATATTCCTACTTTAGTTAAAATTTATTAAATTCTTTGTCAGATGTTTCAACTTTTATGTTAACCTTCTCAACTTTTTTTTCAACCACATGCTAGTCCTATATCCCTGCTCTTTGCATTGAATTCTAATATTTTGAGTGGATGCATCAAGTTTAACTTTTAGATATCTTCTTTCCATTAGAATTTATTAAATTCTTCGTAAGTTATTTCAACTTATGAGTTGAGCTTTTCAACTCTTGCTCCTACTATTTCTTAGTTTTATATTCCTTTTCCTTTCACGGATTCTAACATTTTGCCTGAATGTTTCAAATTTATTTTTTAGATCTTTACTTACAGTTGGACATTATTAGGTTCTTTGTAAGTCTTTCTTTAAGTTAAGCTTTTTAACTCTTGTTTCCACTACTTATTGGTTTTGTTTTCCTACAATTTTCATCAAATTCTAATATTTTACTTAGATGTTTTATCTTCATTTTTTAGATCCCTATTTACCATTGGAATTTATTAGACTATTGGTAGTACTTACAATTTTTGGGTTATGCTCTTTATCTATTATTTTCACTACTTTTTGGTTTTATATATTTCTTTTTTAAAAATTGAATTTCAATAATTTAGGTGGATATTTCAAGTTTATTTTTAATATTTTTATTTTTCATTGAAATTTATCAAGTTCTTTATCAATTGTTCCAACTTTTATGTTAATCCCTTGAACTTTTTCTCCCATTACATTTTGGTTTTATATTCTTTCTCTTTTTACTAAATTCTACTATTTTGAGTGAATACATCAAGTCTAGCTTTAGATACCTATTTTTTGTTAAAATTTATCAAATTATTCATAAGTTATTTCAACTCATGGGTTAAGCGCTTTACTCTTGTTCCGACTAATTTTTGGTTATATATATTTTCTCTTTTAATTGATTTTCAATATTTGTGTAGATGTTTCAAGTATATTTTTGAATCTCTACTTACCCTTGGATTTTATCAAAATCTTGATAAGTCTTTCTAATTTTTAAGAAAGCTTTTTACCACTTTTTACCTCTATATTCTTAACTTTTTTATCGAATTCATGCATTTTACGTGAATGACCACTTGATCATCACAAGCACTATCAACTCACTTTTTTTTATTTTTTATTATATCTCTAATAATGCATTTCAAATAGCTCCAACAATTCTTCTCTGTTTTCGCTTTCCGTTCTGATTTCCTCTTTATTCTTGAAGTATTTATAATATTAAAAAACTAATATACTACAATTTAATTTTAGAATAAAAATTTACTAGAGGAGAATTAATCAAACTCCAAAATCTCAAGTTTAAGAGTCATTCTTTCAAGAAAAAATAAATCCCACAAAACAGTGACTATAAGAAGTGGTAGATTGAGATAATAGTAAAATAATATCACATACTTTCACCAAGATAAAAGAATAATTCTTATAGCTTAAAAATAAACTAATAGGGAATTATTAGCCAAACTAATTTATTTATACATTTATGCATCACCACATGTTTTAGTCAATATTATCAATTTCTACCTCATACTATAATTCTCTAAAATTAAGGACTTTTTACTAAGATATAATGTAGGCTAGGGACATGACTAATAAAGAAAGGGTAATAGGAAAAAGAAAAAAAATATACGTTTAAAAAATAGAGGACTTTTTGGAGATTGCAAAGTACTTTTGGATTTTTTTCTCTTTCTCTTTTTCTTTTTTAAATTTATTTTTTTCTCATAGCACCACTATCAAGAATTCATAATCGTCCCTATTTTCAAATGTAATTGGGTGGGAGAAGACATAAATCATAAGGTGATACTCTACATTGGAATGGGATAAAATGATAAGTTACTCAAAAATTTTCTTTTTTAATAAAGTCTCAAAGGGGTTAGCTTGGATACTTCATAATAAGGTTAGCTTAAAAGGTTCAAATGAATCAAAGATGATTTTTTGTCATCTTTTATGTATACTAGTTCAATAGACTTTTAGATGCACCTGTAAATTTTTTTTTATTATTATTTCCATTTTGTTTATGTGAGGAAAAATATAGAGATCTTATAAAATAAATCATGAAGTTATACAGGCAAATAGGCTTAGAAATTCACTTGGATTTTCTATGAGACGTTCATTCCTTCAAATGGTTTAATAAGTTTCACTATCAAATTTCTCAATTTATATTTCAACATGTGAAATGAAAAACATGATGTAACATAATTCAAAACTAAAGATAATACAAGTATAAAAATTTAGAAATGATCTTGTTATTTACTGTTAAAAGCTCATGCACAAAATTTTTCTTTTAAGTTAAGGAAAACTTATAAAAAAAGAAGTTGAAATTGATTGCAAAAACTTAAATAAGATAACTAATAGAAAAAGGAAAAAGTTAGAAAATAAATTATTACTTTTTTGTAAAAGAAAAAATTAGAAAATAAATCATTATTTTTTTGAAAAACAAAACACTAAAATTAAGAAGATGCATTTTCAGAGACACTACATTCTAAATTCAGTTATCTTTGACTTAATTTTTTTAATTTTTTTTAAAGTTAGTTTTAATAAAAAAATTAATAAAACATCACTAGAATTGAGACAATTCATTATTTTTAATTATGCCCTCCCTCCAACCTGAAGCAGATATTGTTCCCAATGTTTTAGAAAAAAGAAGTAGAGTTTAAAAGACATTATTTGACTACTACTAGAAAATATTTACAAATAAAGAGTTAAATCTAATTTACTCTTTTTATTAGAGTTATTGTTATTATCATCAATTGCCTAATACAACATCAAGGTCATAGATCTGGCTCAGGTTTGTGAGCTTGTAAAAGATCAAGTAAATAAAATTTAAACTTTTAATTACATTTAAAATTTAAGGCTTTTGGAATGATTAAGCATAAATAAAAAATTTACACTTTTAATTGTGTGATTAAAAAATGCTATTAAGCTATCATAAAAGTTATTAACATTTAACAAACTGATGAGGTTTTTATGGATATTCAATGAGCTCAGGAAGCAAATTTAATTAGCGCCTCTAAAATTATAGGATCTCTTAGTAAGAAAATAAGGGTGTCAGCATGATATAGCATTTTAGATATTTTTTTTTATATACTTGAGACAACTAATTTTTTCCAATTGGTGGGCTGGGCAAATATCCTAAAGATTTTAAGGCTTTCGGAATGATACAAAGTAATTGGCTTCCTTAAAAAAAAAAAAAAATTTTGAGACAAGTTTCAATAATCCTCGATCAGCTCCTCTATATACAAGATATAATTTTCTCTCTACTATAGCACGATCAAGATCTATGGCTATCTGAGTGAACTCCTTACACTTTCCATAACAAAATCTAAAAAACACAAAAATGTTCTTAAGTTGTTTGTTTGAAGTTGCTGCTATTGGTATAATTCTAAAAGAAAAATTTATAAGTGCTTGAAAAAGAGAGCCTATTTAAAGATCTTGGTGACAAACATAATGTTACACAACTATAAATGGGATAATGTGTTTGTCAAATGACATGTAAAGCTTATAGTTCAATAATTCAAAAGCAAACAGTAATTAGATATCAAATCATATAAAAAATAATAATAATGTAAAAGATAAAGGATATTTATTGATAGTTGTAATTTTGACTCACATCGTCTTTTGATTTTATATCCAATAATAACTTGAACGCCTTCTATAGTTTGAAGATAGATTTCTCATTTAACTTTCTTATAAACTAGCAAGTAGGGCATTTTAGAGTTATATTCCCAATATTAAACTATACATTTTATTTTTAGAATAACCTCTATAAATTGTGAATCTCATTTTTACATTGGATGTGTCTAAGAGATCATAAGATATCATCATAATTTATGATTCTTTACTCCAGTCATCCTTAATAAATTTGTTTTATCTTCACGATTTATAGAAACTATTCCTGAAATTTTACAATGTGTTTTATTGTGAGTAAATCATACATAGTTAGGGCATTTAAAGCCAAGTTGTTTAACTTTTCTTTTTTTAACAAATGTACGTTTAACAAATCTAGACATATAAGAAATAAATAAATCAAAAAACTCACCTATCAATCGAACATTTGCTTCAATAAACTAGTGAATATCAGTAGGGATCCCATTGGTTATTAACAAATCAATCGTTCACAATGAGCTTTGTAAAAATTTTTAAAAGCATTTTTATGAGAGAAGGAAGACACTTATGTAATTTAATACTATATTTTTTTTTTATGCTTGAGTTTAGGGTTTCAGTTATTCTGGGAAATTGAAAATATCAACTTAAAAATTCACGAAGTACTGTTATTCACTATTTATATGAAAAAATGAATCAAAACATATTAACAAAAAATAATCAAATCTACAAAAATCAAATCAAAAGTGAAGGAGAACAATAAAATAGAAACATACAGTGAATATGATCAAATATGTAACTCACTTTTGTCATTTTATTAAAATTACCTTTAGATTCAATTGGAGTTTATAACCTTTATATCCTTGAGTTATCTTTTCAGATCTTCAATATAAATACTAACATAAGTGGTCGTAAATCGTAAATAGAATGTGATTTACAACTCAGGTGAAATTTTTCAAGTAAAATTTCACATGTACAAGTTCTCTCATATGTTTTAAAAAGAATATTCTCATAGAAGTACTCATGACATGTATACAAAATAGTGAGATGAAACATAATTGCCAAATAAACACACTTAAAGAAAAAAATGTAATGCACTCCATTAAAGACATAAAAAAAAAGAAAAAAATCAAACAATTGAAATGGTGAAGTAATAGTAAAATAATAAAATAAAAAATTCAAACAAAAAGGTTAATTAAGATTTGATGGGTTGCTCAAATTAATTTCAGTGTATACTTCACATAATTGGTATTCTATATATAGTTTTTAATCTTTGACTATTAATTTTAAATTTGACGCCATCCTTTAGATTCTAAATTTCGATGATCCCATATGGATATACATTTTTACTGACAAATAGACCACTCCATTTTGACTTCAACTTTCATCTAAACAATTGAAACGAGAGTTGTAAATCAGTACTTTTCGACCAAACTTAAATATTTTTGAAAAATTATTTTATCATGAAAAGTTTTAATTCGCACCTTAATAATTCTTAAATTCTCATTTGTATCATTCATTAATTCTTCAAGTTCATTCAATTATAATTTACATGTATGACTAGCATCATTAAGATTTAAATTGAAAGCTTTGATAGCTCAAAATTATTTATGTTCAAGTTTAATTGATAAGTAGCAAGGTTTACCATAAATAAATCGATAGAGTGACATTTCTAAAGATATTTTAAATGCAGTACAGTATATTCAGAGTGCATTAAGTTAAAAAGAACAATCTTTGCAGTTTGGGTTAGTTATTTTTTTCCAAAATTTTTTTATCTCTTTATTTGATAATTTAATTTGACCACTTGTTTAAGGGTAATAAAGGATAGCAACTTTATTTGTAATTCCATATTTCTTCATTAATGACTCAAATGACTTATTACAAAAGTGCTTACCTCCATCATTAATAAAGGCATAAGGGATTCTAAATCTATTAAAAAAATTCTTTTAAAAAATGGGTCACAGTTTTTTACTCGTTATGCCAACTAGGAATCGCTTCTATCCATTTTAAAATATAGTCAACAACAATCAAAATCAATTCCTCATTTACATAAACTTACTTTTCATTCTAAAGGAATCATGTTTCACTTTAAAATAAACCCTAGTATTTGATAATTTTTACGCACTTTGTAGAATGCATATGAATCTTTAAATAATATAGGCTAATAAAATCTACACTATAATATTTTTGTAGTGTCTTTTTTGAAGAAAAGTGATCATTACATACTTCAAAATAACATAATTGAATGACTTTACTTATCTCGTTATCTGGCATTCTTCTCCGAAAAAATTAATTAGAACAATAGTTGAATAGGTATAGATCATTTTAGTAAAAAGTTTTTATTTATGCTAAAATCTTCTTATTGTCCTGGGAGCTCTAGTTAGATGGCATTTCACCTGTTGTAAGGAAATTAACAATGTTGGCATGCCAAAGCATTTTGTTTACATAAAATAAAATTCAACAAGGAAGGACTTATTGATGGGTGTTATATCAATTAAAGACTCATTTGTAAGTTTTAAAAGATGACTTGTAATAAAATTTTTAGGGCTTTTTTTTTTGTTTTTGGTTGTCAGTTTGAATTCCTGAAGTAGTAAAATCCATTGTATTAATTGTGGTTTAGCATCCTATTTAGAAATTAAATATCTTATAGCAACATGATCAGAATAAATAATAGTAGAAAAACTAATTAAGTATGAATAAAATTTATCCAATGCAAGTATTATAGTAAATAGTTATTTTTCAGTTGTGGTATAATTCATTTGAGTACCATCCAAAATTTTACATGCGTGATAGATGACAAAGGGTTTATCTTCTTTTGTTTGTCCCAGAATTGTGCTAATCGCATAATTACTAGCATCACAGATTAGCTCAAAAGGTAATGTACCAATCAGGGGGCTACATTATTAGAGTTGATGTTAAAAGATTAATTGTCTTTTTAAATGCTTATTGATAATTTATTCCATTTAAATAGTGTGTTTTTTTCTATCAAGAGATTACAAAGTGGCTTAGACATATTATTAATCTCTTTTATAAACCTCTTATAAAATTCTACATATCTTTAAAAGGAATGAATTTCTCTAATTGTTGTCGATAAGGGTAATTTTGATATGAATTCAACTTTAGCTTTATCAACTTCAATTTTTTTTTAAATACACAACATGACCTAAGGTAATTCTAGAAGTAGTTATAAAATGATATTTTTTCCATCTTAAAACTAGTCCTTTTTCTTTACACCTTTTCAAAATTTTTCCAAATTATGAAGACAAGTATAAACAATTAACTATATGAAAACCTCCAAACAATTTTCCACCATGTTACTAAAAATACTTAACAATTATTTTTAAAATATTATAAATAAAGTCCGAGTGACGTTCTCTTAAATACAAATATTCTAACTCAAATATGAGGTCATATGTAAAGAGTGGGTAAGTATGTAACCCCATCTATGTATTTTCAAACCTTCCAAATAGATTGTCTATAGAAGGAGTCAATTAACTATCAGTTAAAAAACTGAGAAATGAACTAAGAAAAACACCTCGTCATTTAGATATAAAAAGTTCTAACTACCCATATGTACCTGTTGAAAATAATAATAATGTTGAATGTAATGGCACGAATTGAGCTGAATTTGAAGCAACTATTGAAACACCAAAAGTTAATTTATTTACTATTTATACTTACTATTTTTGGATTTAGTTTACTATAATTTTACTTATTTTACTTATCTATTTTTGGATTTAATTTGCTATGATTTGCTATAATTTTACTGTATATACTTGTTATTACTAGATTTACTTTGTTGTAATTTTACTATTTATAATTGCTATTGCTGCATTTAGTTTGTTATTGTTTAACTATTTTTACTTACTATTTTTGGATTTGATTTGCTACAATTCTACTAGTTCTATATATGTTTCAATTTGGATTTTATTTACTGTTATTCACTGCTTGCACTTGCTATTGTTGGAATTTGTTTGATCTTATTTTGTGTTCTTATACAGGCTATTTGTAAGAGACATCTAATAATATATTATGTAAATAATTTAGAGCATTTAGGAATTATTTATGCTAATCATACTTAACAATTATGTTCGTAAGAGCCTAATCATTTGACAATGTAGAAGAGACAAAGGACACAAAAAAAAAAAAAAACATAGCAAATAAGAACCTACTAAATTGTAAGTAAAAGACAGACTCAACAAAGCAAAGTAAGGATACACCTACCAAAAGACTTTCTACCATTCCAAGAAAGAGTCCAAGATTGAATCCCAATTGAAATCCTAGCAGAGATGCCTAATAATTTACTAGAAAGAACAAAAAATGGAAACCCTAAACACCAACCATAAAAAAATATTTAAACTTTGAATCAATAGAACAACATGATGATATAATAGATATAGGACTTACAAAAGCTATAAAACAGGCTATGGACAACGGTAAAAAAGTTGCAGTGAAGCCTCTAACAGCGAGGAGGAACATAAGGCATGTAGAAGGTTATAGTGGAAGAGGATTCTGTTGCTAAAGTTAAGATGTCAAACCAAGAATAGATTTTATATCTAATAGATGATGGTGTTTTTAAAATTGAAAGGATTAAAGCTCAAATTGGGTGGCGTAATTAGAGTGCAGTTCTATGAATAGATGCTATAAAAGTAAATGCCATTAGAGTCTATATTACATAAGTGATTTATAATCATTCAATTCTATGTGTGTTTTTTATGAGAGTTCCAATTAGTGAACTTTGACATTGTTTCTTGATTATTTATTAAGATGTTGTATAATTCCGCTCTCTCTAGGAAAATAGGAGTAAAACCATTTGGATTCATTAATCTGGGCCAAGTTTCATTAGGCAAAGAATGTAATCATATTGCATCATTTGACCTTAAGGCACATATAGTTTATGATCGATTAAAAAAAGCAATGAAGGGACAATTCATGTTTATGCCTTATAATCCTTAACATGCTATTTTAATACTTTCTAACTCATATTAATTTCCTTTCTTGCTTTATTTTACTAAAAATGCTACCTTTATGTTCTTTTTTATATTATAGCTATCACTAAGTGCTGGTCACTTTTGATGTGTTGAAAAATAAAATTTATCTCGATTCTTATAGGAAGATCCTGATAATGATTTAAAAGAACTCATTAAAGTGTATGTTCATTTTCTTTGATTACCATTGTTAATATAAGATTACTTTTATATAGTTTATAGATACTTTTTTATAGTTTATTTTTTTTATACAGCCCTAGCATAATGTTTATAACACAAGAGAGTAAAAAGAAATGGAATTATAATAAAAAGGTTATATCTATAAAGGTATAAACTATTACCTCAACTATAATTATGTATTACTATGCTTATTTGTTATTATAATGAACTGTGCAATTGTTGATTTTCAATAGGCTCTACAATAACTAGTAAGTTCAATTGTGTGTGGATTTTATGTCATGAAATTAATGAAAGACTGGATTAATGACTTCTCTTTACTAATGAGCAATGTAAGTTCTTTAATCCTAATTTAATTTATGAAAAAGAACATATCCTGTGTCAAAGTTTCACTACATAATTTTTATTTTTTATAAATAGTTCAAAGGAAGGACAACATATTCTGATGCTGAATTAGATGAAGTCCATATTGAGTAGGCAAATTATGTTTTCAGAGTACCTACTATTATGTAAGGTAAGCCTTGCCTATTATGTTGTTGTTGTGAGTTCATTAATGAAATAAATTATTTCACTAGCTCTTATTCTATTGGCTAATATTCTAATCTATGTGTGATCATGGACTTTGAATCGATGAAGGTATGTTTTAGTTGTGCAGTTAACTAGTGTTGTGCAAATTTTATTAAATTTACAAGTGCACGAATCTATTATAGAATAGATTAATGGCGACGAAAGTTAATCCTTTGATGAGGTGGATTTTAATTATATGTTGAATTAATTTTCTAAGTGAGTGGTTGAAATTATGGTGAAAGTGATTTATATTATCCTAAAATTTAAATTGGAGTAGTGGGAAATAAATTAAAAAATAATTGTTAAATTGAAGCACTCGGGTATTTGAATCCATATCAACATGCATCATAGGCTTAATTTTTCTTATTAGTATCAATTTAATCATGAGAGGGATATCCACTACTCAAAAATTATACTCTAATTAATATAATACTAAGGACTTATTGTGTCAAACAGCAATAACTTTGTTATTACTGTCTGTTAATGAAAAGTCAAAATATCCATAGAAATTAGAGGGGAATTCCATTTTACTAAAATGCGTAAAAAAAATACAAGATAGAGAAGGAATTAGAGAAAATAAAGTTAAAAAATGAACTTAGGGGTATGAAATTAAAGGGGAGCTCTCCTTTTTATAGATACAACAAGTAAATCATAGTCATCGAATTAAAACAATTTAGACACATAGGATTGTGCCACGTGGCAAATTCTAATTGAATTGAACACATCATTAAAACTATCATCCCCATATATATGCATGTACTGTACATACGTTTTTTCTGATCCATTAAAATATTGTCACATCATCGGTCAACAGTGCATAAATATTTTAATCTAATAATATTGTGACACCTCATCAGTCAAGTTACATTATCAGTCAATGCCACATCATTTCTTCAATTAAATACTACCACATCATTGGTTGGTGCCACATCATCGGTCAATGCCACACTATCATATAGTATATATGAACAGATCATGAACTGTACTATAAACAGTACCATACCTGTGAACAATACCGTACATGTGAACAATGACATTTATACTTTTATGTTCCTCCTAAGATTTTTGACCATTATGAGTTCAAATTTACTGTTCAATTTGTCATTCGATATTTTGTTTATTGTGAAATAACTATAATGCTCCTAAAATATATAAAATACTTAATTATAATAAAACACACATAATTAAAATCATAAGAGACTTGAATACGTAAAAGTAAGGAAGTTAGTGGAACTTAAAGTGTAAAATGACAATTTTTCCTTTATAAATATATATTTTTAGTACTTAACAACTATCTTATTACAATTGCTATGTTGGAATTTAAGGAGGATATGGTAGGTATTGCTGGAGTCTGCTAATTTTTTTCTTTGTTTGGAAAATAGGTCCTCGATGTTATGCAATTTTACACATTTACATTCTTCTTAGTTTGGATTTTCTTAGTCTGATAAGTGTTGTTAACTTCTTCTTAAGTTACTAGAAATGAACTATGTTGTTGGTTTTCTTTGTGTTGATAGAAATGACTCTATTATTGGCTTCCTTATGCTATGAGAAATGAACTTATCATGGTTTATTAGTGTTGTAAATGTTGCTGGAATTTAGTTTTTATGTTGTTACAATACTCTTTTATTTGTCATTTGTAGTTGGATAAATTATGTGTCCTGACAATTATCAATAATTATTCAATGTTACTCATTTTATTTTCTTTGTCAGTGAATTTTTAATTGCAATAATAATTTTAATAATCAAATTAATTAGCTAAATTATGAAATATTAATTTCTAACAAATCAATTGCAAAATTTTTTAAATGATAATAATTTCATGGTACAAACAAAATAGTCAATTTTTTTATTAATTATAATTTCAATTTTTGAATTAATTAAAAAAATAATTTAATTATAATTCCCCATTTCCGCTCCAAATTTAAGATTTCCACCAAAAATTCAAATATAGAGTGCAAAATTTTAAAAGAAAGGAGTCAAATTCAAAATTTATTATATTTTTCTTTAAATAAAGTTATGACAGTTATGTAATTAATTATATCTATTACATGCTATAATTGGTATTGTTCTCTTATCAATTCTTGATGGTAGCTGCAATGATGGTATGAACAATCATCATCTACCCCCTACCATGATAGTTTTTGCCAGTTATAATAGGCATTTTTTCTTGTAGTGTTATCCTTAAAAAGTGAAATGTTTGAAACAAATACTTGATGTACTAAACTAAAAGCTTGAGTGTATTCTATCATAAATAATTATGTGGATTAAAGTAGTCTAGATTTATAGAATATAACCACACTAGCAAATTTTTTTTTATAAGGGAGATGTATTATTATCTAATTTGTTATGTGATTTTTATTAAAATGGTTGAATTCTAGATATGTTATCTCAATAGTTATGATTGAGATGATTTCCTTTTTTTTTAAATTTTTATATGAGACTATTGCTCAGGATTATAACTCATATTAAAAAAGACTATAACTGATATTTACAAATTAGACTATTATGAAGCTCTACCCATATTTTATCCCTCACTAATATTCGAGGAATATTCTGTACTCATATTCTTTTATAAAAAAAAAAGAACTTCTTTCACTTAATTATATGTTATAATTAAAAAAAGAATTAAGATCTCAGTATTTTTGTGGGAACCTAAATTGCTACCCTCATAGTTGTAAGGGTAGCAACCTACCACTCGGTTGTGGGCCAATTGACGGTAATTAAGATGATTTCATCTTAAGATGATTCTTGAAAAAAATTTATGAATCCATGATTAGTTACTATTTAAGGAAGAAATTCAAGATAAAAAATCTAGAAATAAAGAAATTTTGTGTTAGTCTTTGGATTAAATAGTTACATAGTAAAATACTCATGACTCCATGACACATAAATAAAATCTTAAAGCATTTCATATTAGAAAATCGATCTAATAAATTATCATTTTCTTTCTACAACGAAATTGTTGTTTTGGGCCTTGAAAAAATGCATTCTCTTGAAAAGTATCTTGTGTCAAATTGCATTTGAAATTGCAATTGCCCTGAATAAAATTGTAGACAAGAAAGTAATGTACGACATAAAGCTAATTCAAATTTTTTATGTATTCAAACTTCCAAAAGATGGTGTCAATTATATATATTGTTTTCACAAAATATTATTAATTACAATAAAATATAATTGATTCTTGAAGTACTGATGTCATTTTAAAGAATAAACGATTTACGAACAGAAATTATTAATATGGAGGTTAAATGTATTTTACTCTTTCTTTTATTAGGTTTTGCCTCATTGAGTTTTCTTAGTAAGGCATTAATAAGGCAACCTTACACCTTATTAAGATAGAGATGAATAGCATATTCTTTTTTAAAAAAAAAGTTTATTTTACTAGGAAAGGTTTTAACAAGATATATTCTCTGTAAGATCGATATTGAAGGGAGAGTGTTATGAAATATGATTTATCAACCATATAAATGTATGTAACTCTTGACTTTTTATCTCTCTACAACAACCTCTAGTCCTTTTATAACTCTCATTATATCCTTAATTCAAGAATTATTTTAGCTTTTTTTCAAATCTATTACTTCATCACTTTATAGTTGTATCACCATAAAAGAAGACATTACCTCCTTGTTTATATACATTTTAGATTGAACAAATTTTCTTTCTAGACTATTGTATTTGTTATTTCTTGTCTTTCACATTCTCTTACTATATTATGTGTTCCAAATTGATAAATAATTTAACATTAAATACTCACTTAAGTAATTTGAGATGTTATTGCAAAGTTTGCAAATAATAGATATCTAATTCGATTTTGTATGCATATTTAGCTAAGGTCATGTTAAATTACATTATATATAACTTTCATTAACTCAAAAGTTATGGCCAATAACTAAAATGTTGTTTAATTATTGACATGCCTTAAATTATTAGGTGAAACTCTTGTGTTGGATGTAAGTTTCATATAATGTAACTTAGCCACACTCATTCAGTGAATATGAACCTTAACCTTTTTCGAGGACAATCAAGCCTTCTTTGATATTAAGGTAATGTTTGATATTAAGACCCTATAGTTTTTAAGCTATAGTTACTGTAGGGAAACAAAAAAGGTAATTATTAAATAAACGTTAAGAATATATAGTAAATATGATTTTGAAGTAATAATTTTCACAAAAAATAGTAGAGATATTATAGTTCTTCATCATACAAGTAGGGATTCAAATTCATTTGGCTTCTAAACTATAGTAATTAGTGCTCGTTAAACATTTTAATGTTATACCTTTTAGGCTATAACTGTCTAATTTCAATAATAAATAGAGCTCCAAAATAAAATATTGGCTCAATCTTTTTCTAAAAATAAAATGGTTAGATAGATCTAATTCTTTTAATTCACTTGCCTTAAGCACTCTGTCCTTATCTTCAAAGGAGAAAATGAGGTTGCAATTTCTAAATACTTTTTTAACACTAAATTCCGGAGCGTTTAGCCTTTCACATGAAGAAATAGGGGCAAATATCTTTGAATTTTGCACTGCATAAGAAAAAACATAGCCTATGGTAAAAAAAAATATGATCAATTAGCAATAGCTCATCATTAAGTAATCCTTTTGACGCTCCTCAAATTTTCTTTTGATTGAAATTATTTAAATTAATATAAATTAATTCGTTTCTTGTTGTGAATGAAAATCCAATTAAACATTAGATAAAATTATTCTTTTAAAAAAAATTTCTACACCCATCCTATATCATAATTTATATTTATATCTTAAATTTTCAATGAAAAATATTTTTTGAGAAAAATATACAAGTTTAGAGTTATAAGGATAGAAATTGTAGAATAAGGAAAAATAATTTAAAATAAAAATATTTTACATTTTTATGTAATTTTAAAAAATATATTATATTGAGTAAAATTTTTTGGAAGGGTGACTAATTTTAATATGTGGATTGATAGTTAATCAATAAAATAAAGGGTACTTTAATACATAATATCAAAAGGAGTGTTATAAGGATATTTATATTGAGTAAAACTTTTTAGGAAGGTGTTTAATTTTAATATGTGGATTGATAGTTAATCAATAAAATAAAGGGTACTTTAATAAGGATATTGAAGGGGTGTTAAAAACACGTCTCTCAGTAGAACACAAAGAACTGTAAGTCGAATCACTAGGAGACCAGGCTGCCAGCCCCATTCCCAGTGAAAATTAAAAAAAAAATACCCAGTATTCTTAGATTATGACAGCCATGCTCATCCAAATACAAATGTTATGTTTGATTAATCAATTTTTTGTACAAGCAATCCTTTCAAATCATTTTTTTTTCACGTTTTATATGATAATACAATATCAATATAGATAAATACAAATCAAGTATATCAAAATTTAAAATACAACCTTATGTGCATCAAGACCTATCTTAATGTGTTAAAGTTGAAATCAAATAAATAAATTTAAAATTTAAAGAAATGCATTAACAACTTATTAATTGAGTTGCCCTCTGGAGGTCGAAACTGTTAAAGTTACTCGTAAAGGCACAAGCAAAAAAATAAGATATCCACCAACTTAATTAAGAAATTGTTGGCATTCATTTTAAATTAATTAATATGATTTATTTTTAATATAGTTCATGGTATATGACATAAAAAAAAATTATGTATACGTGTATATAAATCCATTTTAATTTAAGAAAACTCATGAGAAATCCACTCCCAACCCCCAAAAAAAAAAAAAGGCTCTAGCAAATTTTGAAAAAGAATATTCCCACAAACAACTAGAAAGACAAAAGACTCGAAGCATTACCACAAAGTTGAAAAAATCGTGATGAGAATCGATCTTCGTATAACTCATTTACAGTATCAACAATTGGAGGTCAATTAATAGTATGAGCATCATATTCATAACCCCCCAAAAGCCCCAAAAAAAAAAAAAAAAAAATTGTAGTGGTAACGTCCCCTTCTGTTCCCAGTCCTCACCTATCCTTGGAGAATGATTCCTTTTTAATATCTGACGATTTTGCAGTACATTTTTGTTGTTTCTTCAGTGAACAATCAGTGCTCTCCTTCCACATCTGCAGTCTCTGTATTTCGTCAAATCTAGAATTTTAAAGAGTATAACTAACTAGATCAATCATTGTAGTAGAAAATATATATTAACTTTTGAGGGAGCCGGCAAATTACTTCATTATAGTAAACTACCTAATAAATTTCATAAGTGGCTCTACGAGTGCGCGCGCGCGCGTATCTTGGATTTGTTAAAAGCGGGCAAAAAACTCGGAGGCCAACTTGATTTTGATTCTAGTTGGTTTTGTGAGGCCATGAATATGGACCAAAAATTTTAAAGTTCCATACTTTGATTGGGCATGGTTAAGGACTTATGAAAAAAGTTTAGGTTTTATTATTTATACATTGAAAAATTACATTTATAATTTATTTAATTTATAAGCATTTATAGCTTATTATTTTCTGTTGTTAGTATTTTATATATCAAATTATTAATCTATTATATAATGGATAATCATCTTTAGTTTAATTTTTTTTAAAAAAAATTTAGTTTTATTAGAAAATTATTTTAAAAAATTAATGAAAGCTCGAGCCTAGCCTAAACCAATTCAAGCTCAGCCCGTCTAAATTTTGACAGGTTTTTAGAGGATTAAACTTGTAATTGATAATGTGAACTTAGTATTCTTATTTGTTAAAGTTTGAGAATGTTAATAGACGCGCACAGTAACTATGAAACTATTAAAATACACGATTTAACAAAATAATAATTTTATACTATCAAATCACATAGTTTAATAGCTTTGTTGGATTATAATAAAATCCAATTTCTGATTAGATCACAAATGTATGTAATATGGTTACTTTAATTTAAGTAAAATATGAAATTGGTAGGTTAATGCAAAACTATTAAA
The DNA here is from genome assembly GCA_030449875.1 of Aegle marmelos. Classification (NCBI taxonomy): domain Eukaryota; kingdom Viridiplantae; phylum Streptophyta; class Magnoliopsida; order Sapindales; family Rutaceae; genus Aegle; species Aegle marmelos. The sequence goes on from JASUUL010000094.1 coordinate 7,563,987, forward strand.
TAATTTATATGCGTTTTCAATGATTGGCTTAGTTGGATAGTCATGATGGTATCATGATTCACGATATCTGCGACCACACAAACCTCCCATGAAATATTATATCCAAACCAAAAAAAAAAAAAGATTTCCAACTTGACAACTTACTTGTATAAATTATTCCCAATCATTTCAGGAACGCATCACTGAGATTCCATCAAACAAATTAACTCTCCATAATAACAAAAAGCTATTTTAAGAAAGCAAATACGTATTTGCAAAAATATTTCATTTTAAAATACGAGCTTTGATGAATACTTGGACGCATTCATAAATTCAGAGTCTAAAAAAAAAAATTATTAAATCAAATAATCGACCCGTTGACATGGACATAATGCCATACATAAGCACGGTAGTTCTTGCATAATTATCGTTCATTTTAAAATCTTTACAAAACCCAATCACGCTTTATTGCTTTGCAAGTTGTTTATTTGTGTTGATAGTCTTCCAATCATCATTGATATGCTTACAATTTGATGCTAATTAGATTAGACAACAGAGAATCCCAAGTGCTTTCATGTGAAATTTTGTAATAAAAAAAAAGTACCCAAAAAGAAGCAGAGCTGTAGAGTTAGCCGTTAGACGATTCTCCTTGTTCATTTTATAGTTGTTTTTATTATTAATTTAATGAATTCTTGTACTATATGTGTTGTACTACTCTTGTTTGATTACGAGTAAGTGTATATACATATAGAGAGAGATTAGAGAGAGATGCTCCGTCAGTGGGTGGGAGCAATGTCAACATAGCTGGCCGGTGAGGATAACTACTACCCCACAGCTTTGAATCTCTTTATTCTAACTTGTACACTCTTTAAACTTTGCATTATATAATCTTAACTTTATTTAGTCACTTCAGAAATTTGTTAATGGATAAATTGGCGGCTAAAAATTCCAAAGTAAATTATCTTCTATGTTTATTGGATTAAATCGGATAAAGGTTTGAAAAACTGCACCATTGGAATTTTGTTAGTCAATTCCTTCTCCACATCTAAATATCTGTAATCATATTATGTTCTCTTAATTATATTATTATGTGTGCCATATGAATATGGAACCTAAAAATTAATTGAAATTATTTTTTTATATATATATTTAGAAGAAAATGAATATTTACAATACATAATAGGACTCAAATGAATTGAGAAATTTCACATAACTCAACCAACAATAATAATAATAACTTCCCACTATTGCTGACGCACTTGAAGGCATTTTCACTTAAGATCACGTAGCACAAATTTCTTTAAATTATTTTTATAATCCAAGCTGCCGTTTATTAGAAAAAGACTATCGTCTTTCCATAAAAATATTTTCAAATGTAAAATAAGTTCAGTTAAAATAAAATTTTCCACAGCAGCTGAGCCGGTCTTTAACATTTGCGATGAAGCTAAGTGTGAACGAAGACGAGTGATCTGTTACAGCCAAAATGGCCTGTCCAGGACAGCACACGAATATAAAACCATCTTCTCTCTCAACTTGCAGTATCAGACAAGTATATTTTGTACTGCTTTACAGCCCACACAAAATACCAATATTAAATTTATTTAATTTTTTTAAAAATAAATAAAATACCCTTCTATTTTTCATCCACTTTTCTTGCGGCAAACAATCGTCTTCAAATTCTCCAATTTTTTTGTTTCCCCTTGTAGATGGGTTCCTTTTTCTTTCCCAAACAATTCTTGGGTTCCATTCATTTATTTGTAAAGCTTTTATGATTTTGTTTTTGTTGGTGAATAATGGTTTGGTAGAGAGAGTGAGTGAGCGATTGAGTGTGAATTTGTGTGTGTGTGTTGTCGGCGCAAGGTCGCTTTCTGTCGGCATTGTCTGTATCCAACGATGATAGTACTAGAGAGAAGGGTTTTAATTTTAATTTCTGATTAAAGTTTTTTTGCATTAAAAAATAAAAAAGTTATGCTTCTGGGGATTCTTAAATTCATATGTTGTTGCTGTCTGGAATTGTCCTTGTGTTGTGTTTTGTTCCGTTTTTTATTGATTTGGACCTGGCATGAAGAAGAACTGGTCGTGATCAGTACTGGGTTTACATTGCTTTTTATGCCAAAAGTGTCTCTTTTTTGAGTTCTTCTTGTATATTTATATTTTGGGTATTGTTTTGGTTTTTACTTTGCTTGGGATAAGAGGGATTGTTTCATTTTCAATGTGGGAAAGTGATTGAATTTTGATATGGGTTATAGTATATTACGGACTTGATTTTGCTTGTGCATTTTGCAAATGAAGTTAAGGCTTCTGGAGATCTGGCCGCATTATTTCTTTGGGAGTACAGGTTTGGATCTTTATTGATAATCATATATGTGTATGCTTTTTCAGTTTTGATACTCATAGCCTTATATTGCTGAATTGACATTAGTGTACGACTGGCTTTGGTAGAGTTAGTCAGAAAGAAGATATGAATATTTCTATAAAATGCATTTTTTAGTTTGATGCATGGCTTGTGCACCGGCTTTAATTTAGATGTCGATATTGCTGTTTTGAATCTATTTCTTTGTCCATGGGGATTAGAAGTCTTTGGGGTCAAGGAATTATCAGTTCTTGCATCAAATGTTGCCGCTCACTGCCATCTTCATATGATAATTTGCAAGAATGTCTATTGATTTTTTTGTGGGCATTTTATTTTTTATTTTTTAGTTTTTTTAGTCAATGGATTGATCTTACCAGCTTGGTTTCTTTTGTACAGGTTCGATGTATAGTCCTTTGAATCCCAATTATACTTTACCTCGTAGATAAAGTGGTTCCTGTACCAAATGTCAGTGACTCTTGCAGCAATATTTGGAGCTGCTGCAGGAGCTGTGGCATTGATGGGAATAATTATCTTTCTTAGTTGGTTCTGCTTGTATCGTGAGAGTGTTTCCAGAACTTCTGAGACAGGGTCTTCAGAGCCATCTGTTCCAGGTAACATTTGCATCATCAGTGTTTCAAAGAAGTTTTCACGGTAACAAGTTTAGTTTATAGAAACATGTGATGATGGCTTCTTGTGCTGACCTGCAGTGGAAAGAAATGTCAGGATCGAGTTATCAATTCAAGAAGCTAGGCGTTTTCAGATGGAAGAGTTGTCTTTGGCCACCAAAAACTTTAGTGATAAAAACTTGATTGGAGAAGGAAAGTTTGGGGAGGTATACAAGGGATTGCTTCAAGATGGGATGCTAGTAGCCGTCAAAAAGCGACCTGGAGCACCTACTCAGGAATTTATTAATGAGGTAATTATTACTTTCCTCACTCACATCTAAAGAAGGCTGGATGAGATGCTTCCGGAGTCAAAAGTTTTCATTAAGTACAAATCTTCCCTTTTCTTCAAGTAATCATAATCATGATGTTGGTAAAAACAACCATATATGGCCTTACAACGAATGCCGTCAATTTTCTTTGGATTCTTATTTTTCCTTCAAGTTACCAAATTTTATTTTCAAAATACCTATGCAGGTGTGATAGAGATCACAGTGCTGTCTAAACAAATTTTAGAATGACCTTTAATTTAAGATTGTTTGATTCAAACTGTACCTCACTTCTTTGTTTCAAATATAACGTGGATGAGCTTGAACTGATCATACCGTGCACATGTCTTCTTATTTTTTTTTTTAATCATTGAAGTTATTATGATGTTTGTTTCTTAGCTTTAGCTTTCGACTCAAGCTCAACAAGCATAATCTAAATTATTAGCTTTCAGAATGTTGGTTAATCCTCTGTTTTTCGCTATAGTGTCGTTTATACTTGTTGTAAATATGCTTCAGAAGCTGTGCCGTGGTTTGAATTATTTTCCATTGTTTTCCTGTTAGTGCCTTCTACCATGCAAGTATATTTGTTTTTGGCATTCATCATTGTTTGCTCTCATGGAACAGATTTTTACTCTCAGGTACGCTTCCTTGCATCTATTCAAGATCGGAATCTTGTCACTCTTCTGGGTTACTGTCAAGAAAATAATTTACAATTTCTTATATACGAGTATATACCCAATGGAAGTGTTTCCATTCACCTGTATGGTAACTCTCTATCCTCTCTGAAATTGCTTTTATGAGCATACTATTCTATGGTATAGAGATGAAACTATCTTAATGCTCTCTCTCACTCAAATGCATTGAATCTATCTTTCCTTCCAGACTCTATTGCATGGATAATTATGTAAGACGGTTCATGATATTTTTCTATTTCTCTGCTCAGGCCCAGGTCAAGTTTCCCGACAGAAGCTAGAATTCAAGCATAGACTTTCAATAGCTCTTGGGGCAGCTAAAGGTGATCCTCTGCAAAATCAGTGAGCATTTGTGGCTTTCCTGGTATCAGTTTTTCTCTTCTTTAGATAAGCTATCCGAATATCAGTATGGGTCCGACAAAATTATTTTGTAAGCTTCATTGAAACATCAAATTAAAAGGTCTTGAAGCTGTGTATAAGGTATCCCGATGATTTGCTTCTCTGATTTTTATGCAGCAGCACAGCCTCATTAAACATGTTTTTGTGCAGGACTGGCTCATCTTCACTCCCTGAGTCCACGTGTAGTGCATAAGGATTTTAAGACAGCAAATGTTCTTGTTGATGAAAATTTCATAGCTAAGGTTGCAGATGCAGGACTTCGTAATTTCCTAGGGAGAACTGATGTTGCAGGCCCATCCTCACAAGTGACAGCAGATGAGATATTCCTTGCTCCAGAGTATTACTCGTTGGGCTGCTTTCTTTCTTGTGACCATTCAGGCAATACATTACTTATCACTTTTCTTATTTTCTGTTCACTGTGTAGGGTGAAGGAGTTTAGAAGATTTTCAGAAAAAAGTGATGTGTATAGTTTTGGGGTTTTTCTTTTGGAGCTAGTAAGTGGGCGAGAAGCATCCTCTTCACTGTTTCCAGACTCCGGTCAAGACCTTGTTGAAGTGGTATGTGATGAACTTCATGGTTTTACATCATAATATTCACCATAGGCATGTCAAGCACCAGACCTTGTGCGTTATATGTTTCTAAATCATTTGCTCATGATTACATGATAAAAGTGCATGGGTAAGGACAAATAATTGCTATTCATTTTAGGCTATTGAGAGGATTGATTGAAGCAATAAGCAAAATCATGTGTGCATGTAATGTTCTTAGGAATAAAAGGTTTGCCCTAAAGTGTCATCCCTCTCTGTGGATTTTGCACATGCGTTTTCATCATGGTTTTTAGTAAATTTGCAGCTTTGCTATATAAGCCAGCGTTGATTCAACTGCCTGTCTGAAATTAAATAATTGTTTATTGTTTGTTGCTTTTGCTTAAAAGGTGCAAAACAGTCGAGATTTTAGCAATTTCTCGACAATCCTCGATGAGAGATTGGGGAGCACCTTCACCGCTGAAGGTATGGAAGAGTTCATACGCTTGATAGTCCGATGTCTAGATCCTTCGAGTGAGAAGCGACCTTCCATGGACTATGTAGTAACGGAACTGGATCGGACGCTTGATAAAGAGATGAACTTGACAACAGTAATGGGGGAAGGAACCCCAACAGTGACTCTCGGAAGCCAGCTATTTAGAGCTACAAAATAAAAAAAAAATTAAAGAAAAAAGGGGCTTGTTTGCTCTATTGAGCTTGATTCTTGTGAAATACATATTTCTTTGTCCTTTTTTCCTTCCTCTGTGGTTTCTTTTTTTTTTTCCCCCCCTCTTTTTCCCGTGAAAGCATGAGAGAAGAGGTTCAGCTGTTTGATAAGCTTCAAGTGTAAAAAGAACAGATGCAGTATTTATTCATTTTTTTTCCCCCCCGTTATAAATGTATGAAAATTCTTGTTGTAAAACCATAATTTATTGTTAATATAAAATAAAGGTTAAGAGTTGGTGTGGTTTTACTTACTTTGATGCCTTAATGGTATTTCAGGTTCATTTACTCACCATTCCATTTGTTTCACCAAAACTTGTGGAGGGCAATACCTATGTTACCGCAAGCGGTAATGTAGCAGGATCCACTTATTGAGTATCTATAAGCGGTAAGATTCACTGATTCAGCATGTTTTATGATCCCATCTCATTGTTATCAGAAAATGACTGGGCCACTATCAACAAAATTGTGGCTGCCCCATTGTGGGGGAATCCGAGAAGTACAATGATGTGAAACATTGACTGTGACTAAAAAGTGAGATCCATTCTGTGGTGCATCCGCTCTATCAATACAATACATTTTTTTTTAATAATATTTTATAATACTTTATAAGTTTTACTTTGTACGTATCAAGTTATGTGTCATATGCTCACATTTACGAATAGAAATTTCAATCATCGTCAATCTCAATTGGGCCTAACCCAACAAGCAATTTTAACCCCCCCCCTTAAAACACCTTACATGACTTCAGTCTAATTAAAATTACCTAAATAATTAAACATATTTTAATTCATTTTTTATTTTTTTAATTAAAATTAGATTAAACACTTAAATAAATTATTCTTTTAATAAAAATTTTAAATCTATCTTATTTCATAATTTAGATTTACTTTTTAAATAAAATAACGTTTTTCAAAAATTACAGAAATTTATATTTATGAAACAATAGACTATATAATAAAAGGAAAGAAAATGATTTAAGATTTTAAGATTTATATGTATTTTATAAATAAAAATTATAAATTATTTTTTTAAGATAAGAATTTTTTAAGAAAATAATTAATTTTATGATGTAGATTCTTATTTTATAAATTAAACCAGGGATATTTTAAGAAATAAAATCTAAACGGGTGTTAGCATATTATAAAGGGGGCAGGCTAAGTAACTTACAGGCTCCGCTTTAGCCAGGTTCCAAGACAAAAAAATATTTCTCCATTTGCAGGACACTTGTGGTGTATATATTGGGTACGTACGTTACAGCGTCCGTAACGCAGTAAGGTCCACTTACGAAGACAAAAGATTCGAGTGGGGCGTTAAAAATCTCCACTCGTCCTGCTTCCAAGTGGGTCGCCGGGTAGTACTTTGGAGAAGTCAAATTGGAACGTCTGGCTTTCGGGTTTAACTCGAAATGAGATTTCCTGCAAGTACCCAAAAAAAAAAAAAAATTCTTCACATTTTACAAATAATTACACAAGCAAGTAAAGTAAAAAGGCATTGGGATTTTTTTTTTTTTTTAGGGGTCTAGAAAATTGTTGATCGCTTTATTGACAGTTTTGACTTTGGAAACTTTAGTGACGGCTAGCGATCGATGTCCATGAGAAATTGAGAAGACGCACACAGCTAATACTACAGCAGCTCGCAATGCTACAGTGCCTTTCCGCTAAGTCGCCATCAGCAACTTCATCAATACCAGCTTCGCCGCCGGCGATCGACCTTAATGGTTACCCTCCGGGCTCCCAAGGTAACGGCATCATTATCATAGACTGGCTGCTTCTGTGTATCTCATATGTTTGTATAAAATGAGTGAGTGAATTATGCTAAGAGCCGTGAACTGTTATTTGAAATTTATCCCTTCGGGGGCTGTTGTATTATCGGAGTAACTAGAAATGGGTGGTTAATAATAGCCTCTATTCTGAAGGTAGGCGACAGGAATGGGGATTTTAACGGGGCCTCACTTTATTTTTTGTGCTGCAGAAGCATTAAATTCAATGATCACTTATGTTTTACTTTTGGTTCTTGGCTGTTAATTTTTCATAATTTTTATATGATATAGCAAAATGGGTAGTGTTAAGATTTAATTCGGCAATGAATAGGCTTAGAGGTGAATTTGTACTGTTTGTTTTGATGAAGCTTGAGCGGTTTTCTTTCGATAATTCGATTTGACTCAAGAAGAGAAATAGAGGACTACAATAAAGCAAATGTAGATCTTAACCAGAATTGGGCCATGTTTTGCAGCTGATGAGTAATTGAAAATCTTTTATAAAATTGGGTTCCATTTCGCTGTCATTTCTCAAAAACTTTGTTTTTCTAGGCCGTGATTTCATGTATCTTATGGAAAACAAATGAAACTCATTTCACTGAAACATGAACCTTTTTTTCTTTTTGTTTTTTTGGGTGGCAGGGAATTCAACAGAGGGTTCACCAGGTGCAAGCGAGGAGCCTTCCCCCAATCTTACTTGGGAATACACTAACACTGTCCAGACCAATTCCTACAATGAGATGTGGTCGAAGATTCATGTTCCTGACCCCAACAATATCAACCACCACAACCACGACCATGACGAAGTCCAAATGCAGATTGAACATATAAATGGAAATGGAGATTCACACCAACTGCTTGTTTCACAGGTTCTCCACCCCAACAGAGAGTGCGTAGATGAGGCTCTTCGCTATGCTCAACCTAATACCCTGACCCGCCTTGTCTCTACCTACTTTGACCATAGTGAGAACACCACCAACCTCTGCCTCCTCCTCCACCAAAGCATTTACCGTGCCCGTGAGCTCTATGCGGCTCTCTATGAGCTCTTTGACATTTTCCCCTCTGACCATCACTCCCTGTCTCAATTACAGTGTGACAAGGCTTTTGAAGTCTTCCTCCAATTTGATAGTATTGACAACCCATTTCCCTGTCCTGACTCCCACAGCTTCCATGAAATGCGCCGTTGCTTTTCTGAGTTGAAACAACAACTTGACCGTAAACTCCGAAAGTCTCACTCCAGAGTTCGTTTTTTCCGTCGGGCCACCAGTGGTTCCACTCTTTGTGTCATTGGTACTGCTGTGGCAGTTACTATAGCTGCTGCGGCTGTAGCTACTCATGCTCTTGTTGCCATTTTTGCTGCTCCCTTCTGTACTGCTTATTTTTCTCCTGGTCTTACTAAAAAACAACTTGCCCATGTGGCACAACTTGATGCTGCTAAGAAGGGTATTTACGTGTTAAACAATGATCTTGACACTATTGACCGGCTTGTTGCTCGATTGTATACTGCTGTTGAGGGAGACAAGCAGCTTGTGAGGATTGGATTGGGGAGGGGTAGAGACAGGCATTCAATTCAAGTGGTGGTGAACCTACTACAAAGGAACAGGCAGAATTTCACAGACCAGCTCAAGGATCTTGAGGAACATATATGCCTTTGCTTCAACACTGTGAACAGGGCAAGGTCGTTACTCCTCCAAGAGATCCATCTTTACCGAACTTGAAGTTCCTAGCCAAGCTGGTGACAATTTTCCTTGTCAAATATATATACACATTTTGCATTCTCATTATGAAGGATTCCTTAATCCAGCCAAATTTACTTGCTTCACTAACTTGACAAAGGAATAAAACCTTTGCCCCTCTTTTGAAATGGGGCTTCGGGCACTCTGTAATTTGTAAATAAATCAGGCTCATGATGCTAAAATCTTCAATTGAGAACACGTAGTTCATTCTTCTACCATCCCTTACTTTCTCCAAAACATTTACCAAATTGTATTCGACTTATAAGGCTGATTTGATACATGTTCATGTTTACTGAAAAATGGAGACAATTCTTGTATGGTGGGATGTTGTGTTGGATCATGTGCAAGTCTTGTTATTGTCGTCAGTGGACGGATTTCTTTCTTTTTGCTTGGTACTCGAGAAATGCTACCATTTCGTAGCAACTTAAAGGCAATTGATAAATTGTATTCTAGTTTGAGTATGTGTAACATCGGTATCATTAGCAAATAGGAAATAGGCAAGAATTCTCCCTAAAATAGCTGAATGGAGTTTTTTGGTCTAATTTTCATCTCTTGAATGATCATCGTCACGGACAAAGTAGTTTAAATTGTGAAGGCTATCTTACATTGACGAAAATTGATCGAACAATGTGATTCCTTGGCAGAAAACTGTTGCAAAACTTGGAATGTAAGATTTAAAGTATATTGTTGATCCATTGTTTTCGTGTCATTCCTATTATTAAGACTCAAGCGATGCAAGACGCTAACGTATTGCGGGAGTTCAGTGATCCCCAAAGCTGTGCTTGGTCCTCGTTCCGATTTTTTGTTGGGGGAAGTCAGTGGGAGACTGGGAGTTGATCCAAGCGTGACACGTGACCGATGTCGTTGAGCGTAGGTACCCAATTTGGATAAAAATCTCATAATAATGATTTGTCAATTTGCTTAACATTGAATTTCCCCTATTTATTTTATTTAACAAAAATATAATAATAAGTCTAACTAAAGTACGTTTCAAATCTCAATTGGGCCAAAGCCCCAAAACAGCGCGTCGACCCAGTTTGTCTGACGTGCACACAAAGACAATATCAAACGCAGCCGAGCCGACAACAAAAGAACTCATATCGACGCCCAGTCTCCTACGAGTACTTACAAATAATCTTTCCGTTGAGCGTTAATGTTCTCCACTCTACTGAGTAAAGCAGCTGGAGGCATAACAACACGCTGTGGCTTGGCTCTGTTCTTCAATGAATCTTTGAAGGAAAAAAAAAAAAAAAGCGAAAGCAAAAAAGTGCTTCACTCTTTAGAGCTATTCTGTGTCGCAACTTACACCGGAAGACACACTTAACACGACACCGCCTCACAATGCTACTGTGTCCGTCTATCAAATCTTCCTCAGCAAGTTCGTCGATCCCAGGTATTCTTCGTTCTTCCATACCATGTGCTTCGTTTGTTTTGCATAAATGCGTCAACGAATTTTACTTGACCTGTTACCTGCATTTCCAAATTGGGCAACTCACTTTATTATTTATTTTGAAAGAAACTGGATTTTATTGCCGCCAAGTCCATCCTGGTCTTCTGAACAGAAGAGGAATTGAATCTGTGTTTGCTTTGGCCTCTGTTGTCTTTTCCTTTTGTAAATTTTAAATCCTATCTCCAATGGAGAGATTTATAATGATTCTTTGCTAGTGTTTAGCGCCATTACTGTAGGTTGTTAGACCTTAGCAAGAATTAGGGCTTCTGTTCATCGCTAATTAGTTCAGGTGTATGTTTGCTGTTGCTGCTTTGCTTGTCTTGTCTTCAGCACTTAGCGGGGTTGGGGTTTGGTATTGCTTGATCGTGCCTTGTGGGAGAATTTGCAAAATTCTTGTAGACTAATCAATGATGGTTTTCTTTTAGGAGCGGCGGGGAATTCGACAGATGGTTCTCCCTCTCTGAGCGTTCAGCAATCACCCACTTTTAACCTGACTCAGGCATACCTATCCGTTCATACCGCTTCGTACCATGAAATATTGTCCAGAATTCGCATTCTTGACCCCAACTACAGGAACCATGATCAAAACCAAGTTGAACAGCAGGTTGAAGAAATAAAGGAAGATATGGATCCAGACCAACTGCTTCTGTCACAAGTTCTCCAGCCCAACAGAGAATCTGTAAAAGAGGCTCTTCGCCTTGCTAAGGTTAATTCCCTCACTGACCTTTTCTCTACCTCCTTTGACCAGAGCGAGAAAACCACCAATCTCTGCCTCCAACTCCTTAAAAGCCTTTTTTGTGTACGTAATCTGTATGCACCTGTCTGTGAGCTCCTTGACAATTTTCCTCTTGATCATCACTCAGTCACCCAATCACAATGTGATAAAGCTTTTGAAGTCTTCCTGCATTTTGACAGTGTTCACAACCCTTTTCACTCCCCTGACTCCCACAAATTTTATGAAATGCACCGTTGCTTTTCTGATTTGAAACAAAAACTTGACAACAATATTCAAAAATCTCATTCCAGAGTTCGGTTTCTTCGGTATGCTACTGCTGGCTCTTCCGTTTGCATTATTGGCACAGCTGTGGGAGTCACTATAGCTACTGTGGGTGTTGCTACTCATGCAATTTTTGCCATCTTTGCTGGTCCATTATGTTCTGCTTGTTTTCCTCAGGCTCTTACTAAAAAGGTACTTGCCAATGCGGCACAACTTGATGCTGCTAGGAAGGGTGCTTACGTGTTAAACAAATATCTGGATACAATTGACCGTCTTGTTGCTCGACTGTGTACTGCCATTGAGGGAGACAAGCAGCTGGTACAGCTGGGATTGGGGGGAGGAAGAGAAAAGCATTCCATTCAAGAGGTAGTGAAACAGCTAAGAAAGAACCAGCCTAATTTTGCAAGCCTGCTCAAGGATCTTGAGGAACACATATGCCTGTGCTTTAAGACCATTAGTTGGGCAAGGACTTTGCTCCTAGATGAGATCAACCTTCACCAGACGCCTAGTCCCTCACCAAATTTTAAGTGATTTTTCTAGCCATATTGACAGAAAAGATTTACTATCAGATATGTATGATTCCTTAACCCATTTTAACCTGCTCATCAACCTTGACAAAGAAGTTAAGCCTTAATTTATTGATGATACATCAGGTTCAATTCTTCAACCGTCCCTTTCACTCTCTTCAAAATTCTTTTAATTTTAATTGAATCATTCTAGGAACGTGATTCAATTTGAAATATGTTATGTATCCTCATTTGTATTTGATGATGGTGATTCTTTCTTCTCATGCTAATGTGGGATCTTGTATGAGATAATATAGACATTTACGCAACAAGTTCATTAATTATATCATTCTTTCCTCTTATTATTCTTAGCATTCTGAAAGTCGCTAATTCTCATCATGTTCAGAGGGGGTTCAAGTTTCTGCGCTTTTTAGGGTTCTCAGTTATGAATGCAGGACCTTGCTAAACTGATACAAGGGAATTTCCAACAAGAACGGTGGCCCACGTCTTTCAATCTGTTTTGATCTTAATGATTCTCATTAAAATCTTGATTTCTTTTTTCATTCTATGATGGTACTAAATCTTCATTCTTCATTTATGTCTTGCAGGCACATAACGAGATTAATACTAACTTCCATTCTAATTGGCAATTTAAGTTTGGCACTTTTTAGCTCTTGAGAAAAGTTAAATGCATAGATAGATGCACTGTGATGCAGCCACGTGTTACACAGTTCCATAGGAAAAGTGCAAAATTCTGAACTGGAGTTCCCCTTTCCTAAATCTAGATGGCACACGAAAATTAATTTTTGATGATCTTCAACGCAGTAACCTTCGCACTCCTCCTGTCTTTATCACCCAAACATATACGTTGGGCCTACTGAATACCGAATGTGGGTCGGGTCGTTTTCGTGTAATCCCACGTCCCAACATACCAAAAAACCTCCCCAAAAAAAAAAAAAAAAAAAAAATAGCAAAGAAAAGAAAAACTCGACGCCCAGTTTCCAGTACGTGTCGTGAAATCCCCGATGTGTTGGTGAACTGAAGAGGCGGGCTTCAACTCCCTCCGTTTCTCGCCGTCGGTCAACAGAAGGCCAGCGAGAAATCGGTATTTAGGTATGAACTCGTGATTGACAGCGTGTTCTGGAATTGTTTATAGATTATTTAAAGGAATTTTCGTCGGAGTGAAGTATTTAATGAGAAATTTAAGTTCATTAATCTTTGCAGAGAATTTCCCCGGTCTGTGCATTTAAAAGCTGTTAACTTGCGGGAATGAACGATCAATTTCCTCTGTCGTCGTTATTGTTTCAAGTCGTAGTCGCGAAAACACGACGGGAATCTGAAACTCTCGACGGAAGTGTTTCTTTGACCATGTTGACGTGAAATTCACACTGTTTTTTGGGAACATCCTAATTTCTAAGGGATTTCATGGTAATTTGAGGGCAATATTATTGTTAAGCACACAGTTTTAATTAGTCGAGAGAATATTGTTTCCAATTTTCAGAGGATGGCCCCAAAATTGCAAACCAAGATAAAGGAATCAGAGTTTTTTCCGGGCAAAATTACCTGTCTTTCAACAGTTTGTCCAATTGAAAACATTAAGTTGAAGCTAACGGAGAGTCAGGAGGAAATATTTAAGAAGTCTTGCTTTGGACATTTTCTTGATATGAAAGAGGTGAAATTTTCGTCTCACTTCTGCCATAAAATGTTGCTCCGTGAGGTGAGCTCTAATGATTATGAGATGCGTTTTCTTGTGGGAGGAAGTGAAGGTAGATTTTCTATGAAAGAGTTTGCTTTAATTACTGGGCTGAATTGTGGGAAATATCCGAGACTTGATATATCACAGAAGGATGAGGACGAGACTGTATGTGATGCATTGTTAAATGGGGAGACTAGATTCACAAATCAACAATTGGAGAAGGCCTTCTTGGCTGCTGATACAGCTAATGACATGCAAATGGTAAAATTGGCCATGTTATATTTCTTGGAGTGTGTGTTGCTTGGGAAAGAAAGAAAGGTTCTTATAGATACTTTGCACATACACATGGTCGATCATTTTGAAACCTTTAACAATTTTCCATGGGGTCGGAAATCTTTTAATGTTACACTGAGTAGTATGAGAAGGGCCTTGAAAAATCGTGTGCAGAAATTTCAGGCCAAACAAGCTGCAAAACCCATGCACAAAGAAGAGAAGTATAGTTTGCTTGGATTTCCTTATTCCTTTCAGGTAAGCAAATCTACTTTTTAATTTGTTGATCTTGTAACTACATTTAAGGTGACAAAATCAATTTTTCATATGAACAGGTGTGGGCCTATGAGGCAATTTCAGTTTTGACACCAACTTTTGCACAGAAAGAGGGCCATGCACTTCCTCGAATATTAAATTGGAAGGCCATGTCTATCCATAAAGAAACTCAATTGGAAAAGGAAGTGTTTTCGAAGAAGACGGTTGGTATTCATCTAGATAATTGTGGTACAACTGCTCTGGACAGAGTGTTCACCAACTTCTTTCTCATTTTACAGGTTAAAGTGTACCACATGCTTAATCCAACTAAAACTGAAAAGGAAAAGGTGTACATGCAGTGTTGGATGCATCTCACTGATGATAATGTTCAAGAGATGGTAGCAGAGGATGACAACGACCTGCAACTTTTTGTGTCTGGTGACAAAGATGGATGTTGGGAGGAACTTGAAGAGTTAGATGCTTATTCTGATGCACCATCTCAAAAGATATTGTCACCACCCAGACCACAAAAGGTAAATTATTGTACATATTTAATTCTTTATTTTAAATGATTGTTGTCTCTATCATGATTTTAGTGATGCGTGGTATTACAGGATGCTGAACTTGTAGAAATTAAGAATCAATTGGACTGTTTGGAGGAAAAGGTTGATCAAATGTTGCAGTTGTTACTTGCAAGGCAATCTTTGAGTTACCAACCACCGATTGAATTTCAGGTTAGTGCATACAGTAACTTCTGTTGTTGTCCTAGATTGGTATTATCCATATGTCCATGATTTCAAGGTCAACTTCGGCATATTTTCTATCAAAAAACTTGTATATAATGGTTTTATTCAAGATTAGAGTCACACTGTCTTTCTTTTCTTAATTATTTTGTCTTGTTATGATGAGTTGAGTTGACTTTGATTCAAGGACCTGGTAATATTTTACTTTACCAACTTTAGAAGTTACCTGCTGTCACCGAGAAATTAGGGATAGAGACCACAATATGTTCACATTAGCATAAGCAGCACAATACCTGAGCTTGTTATTTTATCAGTTCTCAACACAGGATTGCCACTGCATGTCACAAAATTTTAATTTATTAGTAATTTTAAGGTAATGAGTGATAGCTGAGGTCCTTAGTTGGTTAGTCCTCTTTTGGCTATGTAATACGGATGATGTTTGTGTATGTTATACATCAGCTTTATTGATATTCCTGTAGGAAAGTGTATATGGGAATAATACTGAGAGACGTAAGAGCAAGAAACGAAAGAGGTCAAGTAGAGTAAAAAAATGTTGTCATGACTGACATCAGAGGCAATAACCTTGTAGTTTCAGAGAATGGAGGTGATAACCTTGAGATGATGGACAGCTTATAGTCTTTGGCCAGGTGATAGAGCTTCAATAGTTCATCACGATTGGAGCACACATTTCAGTGAGTGAGTTAGCCTTATCTATAAAGCTGGGTTATATCTAGTATTGTGGTAGTATTAATTGTACAGTAGGTTTGATTTCTATGAAAAGGATATTGAAATTTGGCTTTTGTAAGTGTCACTGGCATATCACAAGATTTGATTTTCAGAAGAAAGTATAGCATCAGATTTTCTGATACTTATTGATATCAAGCAACAAGTGCATGGATTGGTTTGTAGATAATGGTACCATCTAAGATTTTCTCAAACGGCATTATGGCAAGTTGATGTTTCCTCGCGTAGGATGCGATGTTGCCGCGAAAGAGTAATGTTTGGTTTGATGAATGGAAAGGGAAGGGTCAAATGTTTTTATTATTTCAATTTTATTAAATTAAAGATTAATTTAATTTAATAAATTACAGATTAATGATTTTATTTATTTATTTTATTCATTATTATAAACAGATTAGGAAACGGAACCTATTACGTCTATATAATCGGGTGGAGGTATCAATTGAGAATTCGGAAACCAATATAAATTAGATGCTCCTGTGTGTATCAGGAAAACAGTATATCACGTTAAAAGTACAGTGGCGGATACTGTAGGAAAGGAAAGAAGGGGTAAAAGAATTATAAAGGAAAGAAGGGGGAAAATGCTGTCGTTTACGGTTAGGGAAAGGGAAGTTAACCTACAGAAGGCCATTAGAGGTGCGTACGTTATTCCCCCCGCACCAAGAAGCGAGCGTAAGTGGAGGAAAATGAAAAGCAACTTCATTCTGAAAAGAACGGAAAAGAATTACAATGTGAAGTTGCTTAACCCTGAAGCTCTTAGCCAGAAAATATCGAGTCTCAAGTACTCGAGAGACTACGCTTTCTTGTTCTCCGAGCCTGTAGTGCGAGTTTCGCCGGCGCCACCGCCACCAATACCATTATTAAAGGACGTCTCAGCAACCACAAGAGGTTCAGACACAAAGTGCTTCAAGGCCAGTGCTTCTGAAATAACCAGTGGTTATAAGGGTGCTGTTAAAATCTGTGCTGCCTACCGTTGGATGTCAAGAAGGTTATTTATATTTGAATAACAAGCAACGGCGACATCAGCCAACTAGATTTCTTACGTTAAGTTTGTACAGTGTACACATTGCATGAATTCATAATTTTTATAAAATAATTTTCCCTATTATTTTTCAAGTAATTTCTCATTATACTATGCACATGTTCTATTGTTATATACTTAAGGATTCATAAGCTACAATAAGCTACAATCATTTTCAATCAGTCCTTTATTTTTCTTCGAGACCATGTTCAGTTGAGGAGAGATTTTCCATTTGCTCTGCAAATTCCTTTTTTCGGTTTGGCAAAGTTAACTGGTAATCAAATTCCTTTCCAACTCTGACTTTTATTATTTTATGAATTTGGTTTCTTTCTAAATGAGTAAGTAAATATGGATTCCAATCAATTAAAAAGATCATTTTTTTTAGATATATTTTACCCTCATTTCATTTTAATTTTCCAATTTTATCCCTAAACAAATTTAAAAGTACTCCATAAGTACATATTCAGTAGAGTATATTATAATACTCTTTTGAAAGAAAAAAGAAAAAGAAAACATGTTGATTGTATTACTCTCTTCTTAGTTAATGATTTCTTTCGTGCCAGGTTGTACGTTTTATTTGTTTCGCAGATGGCAATAAATGGGATTCTTTTTCTCTTCGTGCAGATCTCTGTCTCTTCTCCGTCTCTCTCTCTCTCTCTCCAAACGCAACTTAGTGAAACATATTCTCTCCCAAAATTCGTATTTTAGATTTAAAATTCTCTCATCGACGTACTTTTTTCCAAAGTAATTTTGTAAATAAACAACAGCAAAAAATTATATTCATACCCAAATCTATCAACAAAGTCGAACTTGATGAAATTGTATGTCTGATTTTAAACTACAAAAAGCCTTCATCCGCAAGTTTTGTCCTTAAAATGAAGAGATCCAAACTAATAACTGCGTTTCAAGCCTCGCTCTATCTATACGCAGGATCTCGAAGGGCATGCAATTAGAAGTCGGAACCCAGTTTGAGTGCTGCAGTTTTCTATTTTTTGTGCGGTCAAGCGAGATTGAATTCCTGAGGGGCAGCTGCATGGCAAAGTCGTTATAAACTTTAACTAGAAGGGCACTCAGGGATAGAGTTGATGTATATAAATCATCGACACGTGGCAGAAGGAGGACAGCGACCGCAGCTAGCAGGCACTCCTCTCATGACGGTTTCTTGTGCCCAACGAACAATAGACTTCATTCAATTTGAGCGCCCCCACGTAAACTCCTCCGTTACAAAATAAATAAATTTAAACTAATTTTAAATGTCACAACAATCGGCATCAGTAGCCATATTAATTTTTTTAAATTCTGAACAAACACAAAACGGTATTAATTCTTTTAACATAGGCTTTCCCTTTATTTTTTCAATTGTTCCATCTTTTAATACAAAAATAAAATAGTGCAAACAGCAAAAATGTTCCAAACAATATCAATAGAGGCCCAAACCAGATGACAGAAAGAGGACCCGGCCTCACCCGAAAGTGAATTATTCGGGTTGACCCGTATCGGAGTTTGCCAACCCGTTCCGTTCGTCCCACGTGCGTCTGCCTCCTCTTAAATTTCATGATCCATTAAATCGGACCGTTCTATCAATCTTTTGAACGAACAAAACCCTAAATCCTAAGCCCTGGTAGGGTGGTGGGGTGGTTTTTCTTATTTTGGGTGGTTAATTAAAAGCGCGAAATAACTGACAGTTGTTGTTGTTGTTGTTGCGGATTGAGAAGAATCAAAGATGAGAGTGAAAAGACAGAAGCGTCATAGAAGGATTGTGAGATTCTACACAGCTTGTTTTGGGTTCAGGCAGCCGTACAAGGTGCTTTGCGACGGCACTTTCGTTCATCACCTCATTGAAAATCGCATTATTCCTGCTGATAATGCCCTCTCCAACGCTCTTGCTGCCCCTGTTAAGCTCTTCACTACCAAGTGTGTTCTCTTTTATGTATCTTTTTTCTTTTTTTTTTTAAATATATATATATATATATAGAGAGAGAGAGAGAGACAGAGAGAGAGACAGAGAGAGAGAGCTATTCTGCATCTATTTAATTCCGAAAAATATTAACTTTATGTAGCTTTGTTTTAATTGATAGGTGTGTGATTGATGAGTTAAAGAGACTTGGGCAGTCTCATTCTGAAGCTCTCGAGGCGGCACATAAACTTGCAATTGCTAGGTTAGCTTCTCTGGTACTCTTATACATTTTACTATACAGATTGAGTGTAGTCAATTCAATTATATTCAAGATTCCTTTTCACATGGTTTTAGTATTTTCGACGAGGATAGTTTATTTATTTTAGTAGGGTTTAGTGATTCAGCGATCCACCATTTAAATTGGCTACGCTTGTTTTGCACTTATTAGGAGATGTTTCAGTTTTTATTGTATTTATAATGGAATTAACTTTCAATGTCAGATGTGAGCACGAGAAATTGAAGAGTGCCGATTGTTGCCTCATGGAGGTTATTGGAGAAAAAAATCCCGAGCACTTCTTTGTTGCCACTCAGGATGTTGATTTGCGTAAGAAGCTTCAGGAGGTTCGTATTGTAATTGCCATATTCTGTTGTACATCAATTGCTCCTGGCATCTTGTTGGTTGAGCATCATGGTTTCCTAAACTCCTGTTACTTATGGCAGGTGGCAGGTGTTCCTCTTATTTTTGGCTTGCGGAATGCTCTTTTGCTTGAGCCACCATCTACATTTCAATGCCAATTCGTGAAAACTTCTGAAGAAGCTCGATCTCGTATGACTGAATCGGAATTTAAAAAGTTAAAAAAGAGCACCAAGAGCATTTTGGAAACCAAGGAAATAGGGGATTCATCTAACAAAAATGAAGAGTTAGAAAATCAGAAGTTAGAGATGCAGACAGATAAAAAGACTCATTATGCAACAAAGGGAATGGGTGTTAAGGATAGACCCCAATTCAAGAGAAAGCGGGCTAAGGTATAAACTTTCTCATTTTTGTTTATACTCTCAACTGAGCGGGATTGATTCATCAGTTCAGTTTTGGCTATTTTCTGCCTGTCCCTATAATCTTGAACCATCACCACTGACAACGCTAACTTGTTTGTTTCCATCCACTTAGAAGTTTGACTATAATATTGATTCACCAATATGGTTTCCCTTCCTTCAAACTTTTCTACTTTGTGGATTTTTACTAGCTTGGAGGATGGTAGAGGTAACTTGACTAGGTTTCTGAAGATTTGATAGCTATTCATGATAAGAAAAATTTACACTCCCAAGTAGTGATTAAAATCTTTAAGTGTAGAATATACGTGGTTCATATTTTTTGGATTTGCAGCAACTAGATTGACTTATCACTGTTGCAATTGTTCTGCTGACATGTTCTCGTTCTCGTTGCTGCCTCTTTTGGCAATGCTTGTTGAGTTACTTCTGTTGTTTTGCAGGCTCCAAACCCTCTATCGTGCAAGAAGAAAAAGAGTCATGAAAATCCAAATACGGCATCTGGGAAGGTGAGATTTCTTTTAGTTTGTTTGCAATATCCTACAACACTTTCCTATACTAGATTAGGTGATCAATTTCTTATTTGTACACAAATGTAGGTTCTGATGGGAAGTACATAATGTCTGAGACGTAATAGCCATGCGACTATAATTTTTAACTTTAATTAATCTGCACTTGGCAGCCTTTTAGTTACTCAATTGAATCATTGAAACCCACTGGCTTTAGCTCAAGTAGTGTTTTGCTTGCAATGGTAACTGCTTATACTAGTTGCAATACAATTATAGTATAATTATATGGTTAAAAGTTGGAGTTACTACATCTTTTGTCATCTACATGTGTCAATCATTCTTTTTTTTTTACGTTAATATGTTACTAGATTATTTCAATGATGTGGTTAAGATTGCTAGTGATCTTTGACAGGCTAAGTTTCAATCATTTAAAATGCTGTAGTGGACTAGTAGCAGCTAATAATTTGAGGTAACATCTCTTGATAATAATTAACTAGAAATTAGGATTTCAAAATTTGGAACTCAAGAGATACACCATGAATCGAATATTAGGGTTGGTCTGACTTGCATTTGGATAAAATTTTCCAATTTTCTGAAGAGAAAAAAAACATATCTTGAGAAAGCATATTTAGATGGAAGTTTTCAAAAATAATGTTTTGGCATCCACTTTTGTCCAAAGACAATAGAAGTTTGTGTTACTCATGAGATTTTCATCCAATTGCATTATTTGTTAACGTAGTTCAGTTTTATTGTAAGGAATGTTGGAATTGATTGAACTGCATGCAGTTCTTCTCTTTGTGTTTGCTACTCAACATGGTTTTGTGAAGTGTCCAAGTGTAGTTTTGTTCTGTTCCTTAGACTTCAGATAAGTGATTTGGCCATGTTATACATTTATAGCTTAGAAGCTAGGAGCTGTTAAATGAAGAGGATAGGCTTACAGGCCGGAATAATTTGCACACCATTATATGAACTACATTCATAGTTGCTGTACTTTTTACTCTTTAACAGTCCTATTAAGAGGATCCCAAGGTGCATGCTTGGAAATTTAAATCTATTAGTAATGTTAAGGAACACAGTGATAGGTAACAACTCTTGGGCCCATACGAAATGGTTAATTGTGCAGAAACTGGTGTGTATGTTATCAATCATTAATTTTTGGAAGTTACTGCAGGAAGGTAAAGATGGGAACACTACCGTGAGAAGCAGGAACAGGAAACGAAAGAGGCTGCGGAGAGCCAAAAACCTTGCAGTGACGGAGAGCTAATAGTTTATGCCAGCTGCAGAGCAGAGCTTCAATATTTTGTCTTAGTTGGAGCAAAGAGTTGTGCGAGTTCATTAGATTTATGTAGAAGAGTAAACTGTAATTATGATTGTGGCATTCTGTCAAGTTTTAATTTTAAATCATATTGAAAGCAAGTGCTTTTTGCTGCTGCCTGAAATCAAATCATAAACTTTGACATTTAGAGAAACATATTGTCTCATGTTTCCACATGTAGATTGATTCATATATTTCAGAATAGACAACGAGACCAAGGATTTTTGTTTATTTATCAACTCTCCTGGTGATGGGAAATCCTTATGCGTATCGTTAAGGTTTTGAAGGCCATGAACTGCCCATTTTTCAATAAATCATTGTCTTGTCCTTTGCAGTAATGATCCAGAGGAGTCACAGATTATAGAATATAGGTCGATGTCAATTCTGCAGTTGATCAATATTTTCTTTTGGCAGGTTGGTTAAGCGTCCTATGAGGAAACAGCCAAAGACCTATTGGGCATTCTCTGCCTATTCCTATTGATTTACCCTCCTCGGACAGTAAGGCAGTTCAGTCACAGCTTGCATTCGATGCCAAGATCCCCGCATCAGAATTCCATTTTTGTCTAAATTGCGGAGTAACCGGGGTTCTAGATGTGTTATTTCATTAGTGATCCTTTCGGGACCTTGAGATCTTGAGATCAGGTTAATCACTCATTACGTGCCACCTTTGCAGCAGCTACATTAATAGATTTGACAGCCCAAGTGTTTTAGTGAATATGATATTAGCTGACCGTCGATATGCCCCAAAAGAGAGGACTGTACCTCCCCTTTTGAGGGGAGCCACTGAAGATGGTGTTTGACTTTGATCGAGACATGCACAACGAATTTTGCCTTGGTTGGTTTTCTAGGATCCACTTTTTTTGTATTCTCATTGTAAGACTGTAGTGCGTCGCTCATCACCTATCCTGCAGCTGGCCACCACATCATCGTTGCCGAGTTTGATGGTCTTATCTTTTAATCAAATCAATCATTATCAGCCGACAATTCATTCATTCCTACAAAACCTATCTCATTGTAAGAGGCTTGGGTTCATAGTACAGTAACAGCATTGATACTTGTCGATACTAGATAACAATCTGGTGATCCTATCATGTGGAGTTTGCTCTATAACTCTATTTCAGCTCGGGGCTTTAATAAAGCAAGATTTTAAGTCTATGGTTTAGGACATCAGACCAGCACCCTCCTTGGACCTCTCATGAATTTGATGTTTCACCTTAATGCTTACCGAGATTCACTACCATGGTTGTAGATTTGTGGGATGCCGTTGTCTAACTATAATTACGATTACTGTGGTATTGTTAAACTAAAAGTTAAACGACATTTTGCTAGTCTCTAATTCTGAATCCGTGCCGAGTTTTTAAAGCGTTGATTTTATTATGTTTTAAAGATTTACCTAACGACGAATTTGAAGACGCATGTTGCATATTTTAAGGAGGACCTAACAGAGGATTGAAAATCCCCAATCCCTTGTCCCCATTCTTACCAATAATGCAATTTTTACACACCACCCATCAATTGATTTCCTAAATGACTCCGTCAAATACCAAAAGAAGAATGACTGTGGACGAGCTTTCTTTTCTCTGTTTTGGAACAAACAGCAGGATAAAACTTCGGACACGTGAGCGCTGGATTCATCGGTCTGCGAGCCCCGTCCTTGTCACCGTCTCATGGTTTACACTGCTTGAATTGAGGGTACAAGATTAGGACCATGTCAATGGTACCAACTTTTCTCTGAGGAGAAATGTGTCAGATCATGATTAATGGAATGAAAGTGGTCCATGTCCAATGCAAAGTAATTAAATCCACTCCAACGTGTCACCCAACCAGTTCACAACGTGTCACCCGTTACTCGTTACTGTTCCACACCCATGCTTCGCTGTTTGGTTCCTCACAAAATGTACTTTTACTTAAAAAGTGTTACGATCATTGCCTGCCGGGCCATTAATCCGGGGGTTTTGATAAGTTAACAACTAATGTGACTAACAGTTTATTCAGAACAACGTAAAAATAAAAGTGAACTTCATTGATTTAGATGGACGGTAACTTGCATTAATTATATTTTAGTGAAACATTCAATGGGGAGGTCAAGATTCTTTCACCCTCAGGAATAAAATTAGCTGGAGTCATCTCATCTTATCTCGTAGACATTTATTTATAAAAGATAGGTTGATTTTCTTCGTATTACTTAAGCTTTTTGTTGTTGTCATGTGGGGGTTAAGAATATGATAGATTCTTGATTTTTAGTGTCAATAAATTGTAATATAAATTTAAAAAAGAGAAAAAAATATATTTTGACCATTTCTCTTATGAGCTATGATGTTGTATCACCACCATATTAACGTTATAAATTCCAAAATATTGCGTACTCAAAAGTCTTGTACATGAGCTTGTGAAAGAGACTACATTTTGTAAATTCTAAATTGGAGCAATACATATTATTTCACTACCAAATAATGATATTTTATAAAAATACAGACGTTTATGCACGAGAACTTTTGCAGCTTCAACGACCTCAATAGCTAAATTTATTTTATAGGAAAAGCGGTACGAATTAACCTCATTTAATCAAGTCAACTTTAAATTTGCTTAGTCAAATTCAAATTTATTTATTTACCAATCACAAAAGACAGTCAAGATTCGTTCTAGGGTTTTTAGTGAGAACCCTCTGATATTTAAATTAGCTATTAGATCCATGATAAATAAGAAATAAAATGAGAAAACAAGATTTTCATCTAAATTTTCAAACAGAGATCTACAATATCATTATTGTAGATCATTAGTAAAATAGAATGGTTGACTTCGCTATAGTTGGTTCTGGGATCATTTTGCCAACCCCTCTCTCTGATTCCTAACTCGGCTTAAACAGTCTCTTGTCAGAGAAGGGTTATTCCCTTGATTCTTGCCCACTTCTCCACCAACCTCGAGCAGTTTCTCCATGTTAGTAGCTTCTCGCCCAAAGGGTTTTGAGAACCGTCGTTTGCACCCTTAAAGTCGGGTACATTCGATTTAAAGACCTAGTTTAATAATTTCCAGGTCGACGTGATGAGGTATACTCATCTAAATTAACGACCGGTCATGTGCTATCTACTCATCTCAATTTAGGTCATCATAATGTAGTCTGCTCATTTCAATTCACGGTCGGCCTGATAAGGTCTGCATATTTCGATTCATGGCTGCAGCTCAGGCCAATGTTAATTCTAATCGCCGTAATTAACGTGAGCTTGGAGTCAATTATTCTTATCCGTAGTGTCAAGAAAATCCTACCAATACAGTAGTTAAGAAAACATTAGTTTCCATCGATGTCTGTTATTTCATCCTATCACCGTTTAGGATACTGTATATATTTTGGCTAAATACAGATAATATTATTTTATAATTTATTAAAAGATATATTTATCACAATTACAATACTATAATTTTTATAATTTATTATAAAATATATTTTTCATAATTACAATTCTGTAAATCCCACCGTAAAAGTGCGATTATGAGAAAGATACCTTATATTAAGTAATCCTAATTTAACCTATAATAGATATAAAATAAACAATGGAAACAAAAGAGTGAAGTAGTCAAAATTGTAATCGGCAATCATGCCAAACTTTTCCCTCTTTTTTTTTTTGGGGGGGGAGTACTTGAGAACATAATAATATAATCCATCCCTTATCGATTCCCAATTTTTTTTTTTTTCCTTACCGATGGGACATGGCGGTGACGTGCAATTTCCAAAGCAATAGTTCTTATCAAAATTTCGACATGCGTGCGAAATATATATAACATACGCGCATCAATTTTCTCAATCATCACATAGCAAGACGACATTACACTCCAGAGTTTCCTTCCTTCCCATAAATTTTTTCTTTTAAAAAACGATGATTATGAGGAATCTTTTTCATATTTTTGTTAATTTGTTTTGTCTCATTCTCTTTTAAAAATCAAGAAGCAGACCTGACAGACATTCAGCTCGACTCGTGGCTCATGGTTTCTTATGTCCCCAAGGTGATGCTCTCACCTTCACCTTGGGCCCTGCTCATTTTTATTATAATCTAATAACAAAGATACAATTCAAGCCTCCCGACGGACGAGTGGAGACACTTTTTTAACCCTCAAGTGATTTTCACTTATTTCTCCACGATTATCTCCAACTTATATATGCCAATAAGTGCATAAATTAACTGTCAGGCGTTGTTTTAATTTAATTAAAATAA
The DNA here is from genome assembly GCA_030449875.1 of Aegle marmelos. Taxonomy (NCBI): domain Eukaryota; kingdom Viridiplantae; phylum Streptophyta; class Magnoliopsida; order Sapindales; family Rutaceae; genus Aegle; species Aegle marmelos. The sequence goes on from JASUUL010000094.1 coordinate 7,589,738, forward strand.
GAGAGTGAAGTAGTTAAATACTTAATCAGAGAGTTTGTTATCCCAATAATCCTACCTGATTACACTTTAGATTAATTCAAATGCAATGTACGTGGTCTTCATTAACACTGAAGATAATTTAATATACTAAAAAAAAATATTTTCAACTTATATAAAGATGGATCACGTCTAAATTAACCCTGATATTTTCTAGATCAATTTTTAATCTGTTTTATTGTTATCACCAAGAACAATTTCGTGATTTAACAAAATTGTATCAAATCTCTTGAAATTGTTTTGAATATATGATTAAATGCATGTGCTTTCAAATGATCTTTAGTTTTGAAGTAAATTTTAAACAAGCGTTTTGATTTTTTTTTTAATAAAACGTAATTCTTTTAAATAACTTTAATTTTTTATGAAAAAATTATTTGAATTTTATAAATGTAGGTTCTTTTTCTCAATTTCTTTCGTAATTATTCACTACAGGGTACTAGTGTGTCTTCCCACGATTGTTATCACACTCAACAGTCAAATGTTTGGACGAGGGGAGGTCAATGTTAATTTGGATACAAAGTCCGTGTATGGTGGATTGTAGACAGTTGAGGGGATGCTAGTGAAAATTACCGTTTATTTAAATAAATCAATATTTTCAATTTCGATTTGATAACTAAGTCACAAAAGTTGTTATCACATCAATGCCATATCCGTATGGTGCAGTTGATAGATAGTCAAACCTCATTGTGGTAGTTTCATTGTATGCACAAATTCAAAGTGTAAGGTAGGTTTCCAAGATTAATATGAGAGATTTATTGAAGAGAAATTTTTAAATAAAGTCGCTGATACGAAAAGTGGTTCAATTTTAAGATCCTAAGGATCTGATAGAAAGCGAGAGAAATGATAAAAAGATACAAAATTAAACTTACGATTAGAATAGTTGAGCTAGAACTGAACATAACTGATTCAGGGAAAAAAAAAAAAAGAAAAAAAGAAGAAAAGAAAACATAGAGCCTGTATTCCCTCACGTAAAAGTGATTAAATCTTATTGCTTATCCACGCATTTTTATCACTGCGCTAATGTGCATGTGGCATAATAATTCAAATGTTCGGGAGAGCTCAAACTAAGATAAGATTTTAACTATTGAACATGAGATATTGTTATAATATGAAACTAATTAATCTAAAAACTTAATTACTGTGCGCGAATGATGGCTTCCTAACAGCCAACTACATTATAACAATGTTTTTCTATTTATTAAATATTACTAATAATTTTTTTTTTTTTTGAGGTATGTTACAAGGTAAGACAAAGCAAAGACACACAATATATATAAGCGAGATCGTCGCTGTGGACTTAAACAAGTATGTTACTCACTTGGGATAGAACACTTCCAATAGTTGTGAGATTGATAATGCGATTTAGAAGGTCTCAAAAGGAAAAGTTGATTTACTTTTATCTCTATTCTTAAGTAATCAAATTTATTTATTAAGATACTCTTAAACATTGTATATATTTGTAACATAGTCTTTGAGCTTTTTTTTTTTTTCTCTTTTCTCGTTACTTAGGTTAGTGGTTCGAGTTCTTTAAAAAAAAACAAGGTTATGTTTTGAGTGTTTTTTGGGTGCCGCGAGAGCTTTAAGCGAACAAAAGAGAGAGGAAATTCAACAAAAGAAGAGCAAAAATCCACCTTCAAAAGAGCTTGCATATTGCATTAGTAGCTCAAACGGGACGGTGTGCTTGTTGGTAGGCTGTAGAAGAAGGCATGCACATGCATAAATAATAAACATGCCATGCATGGATGAACTATTATACGCTAATTGCTAATGGCCATGCACGACCAACTAATAAGCTTTGTTTGCTTAATGAATTGATGCGCATAATGATTAGGTTGAAGTTTACCCTGTGAAATAATCATCGTCGGATCTTCGTAGAAAAACATGATTGAATATTTGAATGGGAATTTCGGAGAAATTAATTTTGAACGGTAACCTTTTAATCTGCGCAGAGTGGGGGCCTTTTCTTGGGATGCAGTGAGCCAGTGACAGCTTTTTGATCTTCCTCTGTGGCTTCGGTTTTTTTTTTTTTTGTTTTAATAATGCCATCGGTCACATCCACCGTGAAGTTTCCAGGCCAGAAATCCCACGTCCACCACGTGGTCTTTTTATTAATTGTTACACTGCCTACTCTTCTTACCTCAGCAATATGATATGCCCACGTATGTAATAGGAGATCCAGTTGAAGGAAGAGTATTTAAATGCCACGTCTGTAAAGCTCAAATTTTCATTCATTTTTTTTTTCCCTTTCACCTCGCGATGAAATGATTCGTGAGTTACAGATACTTCACAGAGCTGCTGAACCAGCAGCGGCTAGCAAGTGATTTTTAAAGCTCTGGGGTTGCCAATAATTGCAATCGTGATTGGCGAAAGCGGGCAATATCGTCAAAAGAAAACTTGTAATCTACGAAAAGCAAAAGCTCAAATTCATTTAGGCTATGGTGCTTGATGGTATTGCATTATGCCTAATATCTAAATTTAGTTCTAGCCATGCGGGAGAGAGAGAGGAGAAATCAGTAATTGGGTACTATTATCAACTTGTAACCGTCTAGAAAAGAACTTAAATTAAAAATAAATAAATAGTGACGTTAAATATTTAAAAGAGACAAAGAAAAAAGAAAAAAAAAAAAAAGAGAGAATTGCATGTGACCACCAACACCAGCACAAACAATAAACGTAAATGTACAATTTCCGTCCCTTACGCCGGCTCCTGTTTGTCTTTTACGTACACACACCTCTTACTCTCGCTTTGCCGGATCTTTCATTTTCTGGTGACTCACTCACAGTTTCTTATTTTCATTCTGATTCTATTCACTTGTTTCATTTACACAAATTATCAATCCGGGCAAGTGCTTTAGAAAGGAAATGAACGTTACCCGCCTGTTTTCGGTTTCTCGGCGGAAGCTCTACTTTGCCGCGAAAATGAAGAATCTCGTTTGGCTTCTCGTGGTTTGTTCGACATTCATGTTGGCTGGTGGAGCTAACGCTGAGAGTGTTTCGGCTTCTGACTCCACTTCCCTTCTCAGCTTCAAGGCCTCGATTTCTCGCGATCCCTCCAATCTTCTCGCCACCTGGAACTCGAGCACCGACCATTGCACGTGGCGCGGCGTAGCCTGTGATCGTTTCACCGGCAGAGTAACTGCTCTGAGAATCACCGGGGAAGCGACGTCTTGGCCGTCGACGTCCTCCGTCGTTTCCGGAACTCTCTCGGCTTCTATAGCGAAACTGACGGAACTCCGAACGTTGTCCATACCACTCAACTCTTTCTCCGGCGAGATTCCGGCGAGTATCGGAGAGCTCCGGCTCTTGGAAGTATTGGAACTGCAAGGGAATAACTTCTCCGGCAAGATTCCTTACCAAATAAGCAACCTCGAGCGGCTCCGCGTGCTCAACTTGTCGTTCAATTCATTTTCCGGCCAAGTGCCGAGAGGACTGATCGGAAATGGAGAGTTAAGTGTGATTGATATGTCGAATAATCGGCTCTCAGGTGGACTTGCGATTGATTCTTCAAGTGATTGTGAGTTTTTAACTTACTTGAAGCTCTCTAACAACTTCTTAACTGAAAGCATTCCGAAGGGAATTGGAAAATGCCGGAGTTTAAGGAATCTGCTGCTTGACGGAAACGTTCTAGAAGGTTCGATTCCGAAGGAGATAGGAAAGATTTCGGAGCTGAAAGTTCTAGATGTTTCTAGAAATAGCCTCACCGATAGGATACCGGCAGAGTTAGCCAGCTGCAGTAAATTGTCGGTTGTGGTGTTAACAAATTTAGAGGCTAGTTTGGATTTGGATAACTCTGGAGGAGAATTTAGTGCCTTTGATGGCGGTGTGCCTTACGAGTTGCTGTTGAGTAGGAGCGTAGAGGTTTTGTGGGCGCCAAGAGCGAATCTTGGAGGCAGATTGCCTGATAAATGGAGTGAATCCTGCTCGCTAAGGGTACTGAATCTCGGGCAGAATAGTTTAAAGGGTGTCGTGCCCAAGAGTTTGGGAATGTGCAGGAATTTGACTTACCTGGATTTGGGTTTGAATAATTTGGTTGGGTATTTGCCAATGCAGCTGCCAGTTCCGTGTATGGTGTATTTTAACGTTAGTCAGAATAATATTACCGGCGTTCTTCCGAGGTTTGAGAATGTTAGTTGTGATAATCATTTTCGCTTTCAAGATTTGCAATATGCTGATGTTCCTGTTATGGGTTCGATTTCAGATGAGAATTTTGCGATAACTCATGATTTTAGCGGCAATAAGTTTGTTGGTACTTTACCTTTGTTCTCTATAGGAGATGGATTCTTGGCGGCTGAGTATAAACCCCACTACAGATTGTTACTGAACAATAATATGTTTAATGGTTCAGTTCCAGGGGAGATAATTTCGAAATGTAATGATTTGCAATCATTTTCAGTGAACTTGAGTGCAAATCTGTTATCGGGTATGCGTTATGAGGCATTTCTTCTTGATTGTGTACAACTTGTGGAGTTTGAAGCAGCGAATAATCAGATTAGTGGGTCAATTGCTTCTGGTGTTGGTAAGTTGGTGAAGCTTCAGCGACTTGATTTGAGAGGAAATAGAGTGTCCGGATCTCTGCCTGATGAGTTGGGGAAGTTGAGATATTTGAAATGGATCTTGCTGGGAGGAAACAATTTAACAGGAGAAATTCCATCCCAATTTGGTCGTTTAACTTCTCTTCTGGTTTTAGATCTTTCTCACAATGCTCTCAGAGGATCTATCCCTGCAAGTTTGACAGAAGCTACAAAGCTTGAAAGTTTGTTTCTTGACCACAATAGGCTTTCTGGAGAAATACCTTCGTCTTTCTCGACCCTTGTCAATCTTTCTGCATTGGATCTTTCTTTCAATAACTTCTCAGGCCATATTCCTGATCTACAGCACCTTGACTGCACCGCATTCAAAGGAAATAAGTATCTGGCTTCATGCCCGGAAACAAATTCTACTGCCCCAGAAAAACCTCCGGGCCAACTTGATAAAAAATTGCAGAATGGGAAGAGATTGAAAGTGTTCATCATTGCAGTGGTAACTTCTGCTTCTGCTGTTCTTTTAATATCCCTTGTGATAATTCTTGTCATTTTAAGGAGGAGGAAGTTTGGAAGAATTGCTAGCCTGAGGGGAAAAGTGATGGTGACTTTCGCAGATACTCCAGCTGAACTGACCTATGATAATGTCGTTAGAGCTACTGGAAATTTCAGTATCCGGAATCTAATAGGGACTGGTGGTTTTGGGTCAACTTACAAAGCTGAATTAGTCCCAGGTTACCTGGTTGCTGTAAAGAAGCTCTCCATTGGAAGATTCCAAGGAATCCAGCAATTTGATGCTGAGATAAGAACTCTAGGACGTATTCGACATAAGAATCTTGTAACACTTATTGGATATTATGTCGGAGAAGCTGAGATGTTCTTAGTCTACAACTATCTTTCTGGTGGAAACCTCGAGACCTTTATACACAACAAGTCGGGAAAAAATGTTCAGTGGTCAGTGATTCACAAGATAGCCATCGACATAGCACAGGCTCTGGATTACCTCCACTACTCTTGTGTACCACGGATAGTTCATCGGGATATCAAGCCCAGTAACATCCTTCTTGATGAAGAGCTTAATGCTTATCTATCAGACTTTGGGTTGGCTAGGCTTTTAGAAGTTTCTGAGACTCATGCTACAACAGATGTGGCAGGCACATTTGGGTATGTGGCACCAGAATATGCAACAACATGCAGGGTATCAGACAAAGCAGATGTGTATAGCTTTGGTGTAGTGCTGTTAGAATTGATATCAGGGAAAAAGTCTCTTGATCCATCATTCTCCGAGTATGGCAATGGGTTCAATATTGTCTCATGGGCCAAGTTGCTGATCAAGGAGGAGCGTTCTTCTGAGCTTTTCTTGCCAGAATTATGGGAGACAGGGCCTCAAGAAAACTTATTGGGAATGATGAGGCTTGCATCAACCTGCACAGTGGAGACGCTTTCCACACGTCCATCTGTTAAAGAAGTACTTGTAAAATTGAAGCAGTTGAAATGATGGAAGCATCTCGATTCCTGGCAACGGACATGATGGAAGTTCTGAATATGCTCCTGTCAGCTGGACAGTCCGAATTCTACATGGTAAGTTCATCGGATGAAAAAAAAAAAAAAATCTTTCTGATTGTTGTATGCGTACTGCAATTTCATATATGCTACCAGCTGTGCTTAAATACCAACTTCTATCAAAATCACTTTCAGAAAGAAAAGTTTGCCGTATTCCTTGGATTTAATTACCTCTGCTTTTGCTCACACTTTTTCTGAGTCCTAATTGTCGAAAGATTTTGAAAGAAATCTACGTTTAATAGTTTTGAAAAGAAGATTAAGACGTAAGCTACAACTTTTTGACTGAATTATAGAATGCAAGATGTGTTTGTGCATGTAAACACTTTTTCGAAACAAACATATTGACTAATGACATCGAATACCTTTGAAGATTCTGCTTTACGTTCTCTCTGTGCCAAACAAATGCTTAAAGCTTCAGAATGGAATGTTCAAAATTTATTCGTGTTGTTCTCATGCAGTAAAGGCGGGTGGCAGAAGTAGATGTACAACGAAGCAATGTGATCTCATCTTCTTGTTTCAGCTGCACGCTTTCCAGTGAGACTATTTGTGTCTCGGCATTACCCTTCAGTCATCATTGCCGACATACATGGTCCGTTACGCTGTCAATTATCTCGCAGCACCTTTTTTATATGGCTGCATTAGAAAAATCTTCTTATGGCTTTGATACATTGTCATGTCAGCAATCAACTAAACCAGTGACCTCTCGTTCACAGGCTAATTCAAGGGCTGTTGAGAGGGTAAAGCCTATGCAATTGTAAACAGCGATCTGTCATCTGTCGGCATAGACACGTTGGCCAGATGATGCCTAAGCTTCCGTAGCTACCTTTCTACTGACAGCTCTAACATTGTAATTACTTTCTCAAACAAAAGTTTGTACTTGATTCTATATTCCCATCTAAGACAGCTTAACATGACCCGTCTCGTTGCCGACTGAGCGCGTAGATGTTTTTATGGATAAAGGGAAGCATCTGTGGATACACAGTAAACAGCAGTTGCTTTTTTCACTTAGCCTGCCTAATGTTTTCTATATATCGGGAATGAACCGACGACCCCTAAGAGCAGAAATTCAGGAATTTCTTTTCTGCCAATTGATGCACAACTAGTCGGGCCATAACATTACCATCTACGTGAAATGTTAATGAATAAAATAGGCTGGACATGAAGCCATTAAGGTTCTTGAGTACCACGATTAGGCCTTTCAAAGATTCCAATGTAGAAAAAATAACATCTTTTTCACTAATTTTGAACTACAATTATGTGTTTGACAGTGCATCAACAATAATGCCAGGATAATGTTCATATCTACAGAGTCTTCAAGTAAAAGTCAGTTGTTGATTGCCATCCATTTAGCATCTGCCCCGACCTACCTCTATTCCGACTGTCCGAGACAGCATGGACGGCCACTCATGCCTTTCAAGTGCGTTCTCAATCATTATGCCTTTGACATTGGCCATTGCATTCCTTAATTGTAGTAAGCTCTGTCATCATGTTCTCCCCCGTAAAAGGTCATCAGGGCCCTCATTTTTCCGTCCTTGATGCTCATCATAGCTGCACCAACATATAATTTATCCGCAGTTTAACCAGCGATGCTTGAATCAGGCGTCACTTTACATATTCGTTAGAGGCTTCTGCCTTCATAGCAGGCGGGCTTCGCAAACCTATAACCTCTTAGCCTGAAAAAAACATCATAATTATCTTTTGACACCCTTCATTTGCTACTTGGGGAGCATGCAAGTAGTCAAGCCATCATATATAAATTTTGTAACGGTTACACTTCAAGATTTTCTTGCCTTGTATACGTGGTTTAATAGGAAAAAAAAATCATATAAACTTTCAAAATATTAACGATTGAAGTCCTCGAATTTACTATTTTCTTTAAATTGTTACAAAGGAATAAATTGATCATTTACCATAAAAATATTTAATTTCGACTCCTTGAGGGAGATGATGATAAAGAAAAAATTACGAATCTTTTAATTTGTATGGTTCTTGAGGAATGATAGAGGAATTGTAATCTATTAATTTAGCGGTCCTTCTAGATCACAATGGTGAATAAAATAACTTCTTCATGCATTACCTATGGGGCACATATTTGAGCCATAACAATTTTTCTTATGATTTCGTTCTCATTTAATTAGTGTAAGAAAACCACACACACAGACACACATAGAGATATATGATCTTCCAAAACTTTTTTTTTTTTTTCAATTTTGATGATAATACTTTTCCTTCATATTGCCTTATGAAACATATTCATAGTCATCTTTTCATAATGTTTATAATCTTTCCTCCTGTATGCAAATGATATACGATGAAGGAAAATGATTCCTTTTAAATTTTATTGTCCTTTACGGGAAAGATAATGAACAATATCCTTAACTTTAGTATAGTTCTTTAAGAAAAAAAAAATATAGTTAAAGAAATTTTCGTCACAGTGCAATCCTTCGCTTGCATTCTAAATTTTCTTTCAGTCTGTATTACAATATTCACACACTTCAACGTGAAGTTTTAACGCCAAAAAAAAACATTGTAATTATTGTCCAACATAGAGAATAATAGCATCAGGACAAAATAATTGATGATGGATCGTTAATTGCATCAAGAAAATAAGTAAACAATGAATAAAGATAAAATTTTAAAATATCCATCATATAAATTATTGGAAATATAAAATACTAAATGATTATGAATTCAGATGAGTTGAGATATTAGAAATATCAAATTGCAAACTTTAATACCTCTGTATAGAGATACCGTTACAGAGCAGACAAAAGAGAGAAGAAATTAAAACCCCATTCACAAGCCATTCACTCTCTTTCGCAAAGGGATGTCATTTGCAGCTTTACAGACCGTACGGCTTTAGCATGGTAAATTTAAAATAAGGAAATTTGGGGAATAAGATTATAATAAATTTGGAAATGAAAATCTTAAATTATAGCTGTAGTAACTTATATACACATACAATCATTATATTCGAGTAAAACCCGCACTGTGTAACTGCATATAATATAAACTACAACTAGAGGGATTCATTTTGAAAACATGTCTATAATATCACTGGCTGTAGCAATTAAGTCCTTTATTTATTTATTTATTTATTTTTGGGGAGAAATAAAAGACACGCCTCAATTGACAAAGGTTCCTAATGTAACAACACAGGACCTATTATAGTTTATTTTTGCCCAAATGAATTTAGACTTATTTGAGACTAATTTCAGTGATCCGGTAAATAATATTTTTTGAATAAAAATCACTCACTACACCTTTTGAGGAAAAATTTTTATTAATCTATCATCCATCACCATCAATGTGTTGAAAGACACTGGAATATTTTTAAAATGTTTCACAAACATTGACATTGTTAAGCAAATTATCATCGTTGTTTCCAAACAGTCTAGGTACGAAGAAAAAAAAAAAAAAAGAAAATTATGAGAATCATAAGATTAATGCAAAATCCATTGTTAATGAGAGTTTCATCTTTAGAACTTACAACTATCATGCACGTCCTCGGTTTCTTAGTTGAAAGGACAGTTGAAATTATCCCATCAAGGACAAAGGTTAGTTCTTCGGATTGTGAATCTGTGATCTTGCTGGGAAAAATCAGTAACACTGGGGCCACACAGAATAAGGATGTCACTGATTATCTACAATCATCAGCAGATCAGCGCAGGGCAGGCCAACATCGTGAAACGAGTAGGTACACTTTCTCCTTTCTCCATGAAAAAGAAATCAGATTGTCTCAACCTAATGTCCTACCGAGGATATCACCATGTACATTAGCCTTCTCCAAGAGCAGTAATGTTATTATACACGCAAAGTACGAGTACAAAAACAATGCTAATAAAGTTTGAATGAATACAGCACCGATTCTAAGTGTGTAATTTAACTATAAAGCAACAAATGAGTACGATAATGTACCACATCATATGAATGAAAGATATAATCCATGATTTCTAGTTTCTTTGTTTATAAAGACACTGTCCTCCGCGGAGGACAAACCAAGAATTACGTTGTGCACAAAAGCTAAATGTAAAGAATGAAAAAGTAAAGAAGAATGAGAATCACATTATATGAACGATCAAAGTAAAAAACAACTGCTATATATGTAGTTGAGTGGAATCTACCGTCCAAGAGATCTGTCAAAAGTGCAACAAGAGAATTATCACCTGCAGTTCATTCAAAAGCATCAGTAGATTGAAGTTGCTTTGATACAGACAGCAGACAAACAGGAGCTCACCTTCTCCGAGCAGGCATCAAGTCGTACTGATACCTTGTTTTGCCTTGAGGACCACCTCCTCAGTGGTGGTCCCGATGATCTCGTTTGCACGTTTCAGCCCGACGCAGTAATACCGGCCGATAGTATCCTATATTTGAAGATTATTCTCTAGTTAGAAGAAATGACTAATGACGGAACTTACTGGACCTTAATATTAAATGTTATCACATGATGTAACCAACTTCTGTAATCTACCACCACATGCACCACAAGCCTTCTGGAATATGCAAAGAGAAAAAGACAGGACGCTATCCATGATGAGTAATACGAGGAACTCTGGGAAGTCTCACCCGAACAACAATGCCCAACTTCTCTAATTTGTCAATGGCATCATCCACATCAAAGTTACAGCTCTCACCAAACTCTTCTTTAATTAGCTCCTCACACCGCAGATCCAGATCCTATTTCACATTATCACAAAGTCAAACAGCAAAAATGGTACAAAGGGTCTACAGTAAACAACAAATACCCAGCAATGCCTAATTGTTTTGCGTACCTGTCTTGTTGCCTTGCCCTGTTCCATCAATATAAAGAATGAAATGATAACCTCTTTGACCTGCATAATTACATCTTATGGTAAGCAGGTGGTGAGACATATCCCCAAATCAAACCAATCTTTTAAAATATACCAAAATAAATTAATTACTGCTTAAACACTTAACAATCTCAAAATTGAAAACGTTACATCAAAGTTACAATATTATCATGTCAGATTTCTAACAAAGATTTGGATGGCTTCTCAAACAGTCAAAGACATCAAACTACTATTGACAAAAAGGTCAAACTACATAAAGCCAATGAATGAATAAAGAAATTTTGCGTACATATATTCATATATTAAACAATTCCATCAATAAAAACAATTAATGACCAGTAAGGAAATATGAACTAGGACATATTTGATAGTTCTAAAGAATTCGTCAAGGCCGATACTTACTTCTTGTTGAATCACATCATCACACAAATGAAGAAGGGTACCCCTTCCGCTATCTAGCTGTTTGTCATACATGGAATGTGTGATCATATTCCGATATGCATCCATATTTTGCTGAAACCTGCAGCCCGTAGAAGAAACAATCAAACAATTGCCACAACACTCCAGGTCAAGAAATAACTACTGGACGAACTGCGTCGCCTGATTATTCACACACACAGCCAGTCAATGCACAGTCGAGAAATGAGAATAGTCAGCTTCCATAATCAGTTTGTAGCCAAATTTTCCGTTTAACTTATGATACTTGCATTATAGATAATACATTACTGGACGGAATATGAATTCTTTCCTTCCCATTCCCAATTTTTACTATGATGGACACATGCAATATGCATTTTCCTCAAAAACACAAAATATGAAGAGAAGAAACAGAGCTCCAAAGTTTGATATTTTCTCTCTCTTTTCTTCCAGGGGATGGTGGTAGGAACTCACGTGAAGTATGTCTTAGCACAGTAAACAATCACTGTGGAAAGGATTGCCATGGCGACCCAAAGATCAATTTCATGCAGTTGGACAGAAGTAATCACGGCAACCTGTCGGTAAGATACATAAATTATTTGAATAAGATGAAGGAAGTACAAAAGATAAAACAATCAGCAAAGAGCTAATTGCTAGACTGACCAGCCCAACCACAGCGGAGACAAGGAACTTGACCCAATCTAATGGTGTCAGTCCTGGATTTTTCTTCTCGGGCTGTAAAATGCAGAGAGGAAAAAAGAGTCCTCATATGAGATCATAGGTTTTGCAGACTTGCTGATCAAAGAACAGACTACACAAGACTAATAAACCAAAAAGAGATAAAGAGGCAGCTAAAATGACTTACGAGAACTATTTCCATATCAGCCATTGGAATATTTCTAAAATGTTTGACATGTATTCCTCGTTCTGTTTTGGATTTGGTACTTGCTTGCCTTTACAATGATCATTGTTGTTAGACATCGGTAATCATCATTCATAATTGCTTCAGAACAGTCATCAGAGACATCAATTAAAAAAAAAATCAAGGTACTCTTTCAGAAAAAGAAAGAACAAATAAAAATGCATTCAATGGGCCATTAGAGTATCAACCATAAGCTTTTTCTATGCATCTCGTCTCAATGTACCCTCAATTTTTTGGCTAAAAGGATTTCATCCCGCATCGAGAACCAAATTAATCACAAGAACCTTATTTGTTCAACAGTAACCATCAAAATGTTCAACTTCACAATAAGACTCACTACCAATGGGTTGCATGTCACTAGAACAACATTCTGAAAGTTAACAGCGAAAAATAAAATTAAACAAGATAGAAGAAATGAAAGGACCTGTAAAGAACGATTATCCTGTCAAAGGTGGGCTCTTGGATTGTCACCTTGCCCAGCAAATTGCGAAAACTGGGAGTGCAGAATAACAATATCAGTGACCAGGGATAATTGACCAGAAAATTTTTGTTACAATAGAAACATCCAATCAACTGACTCATAAAAACAAATTCAGACCATTCAAGACAAAATTAGAGAATTTCCGATTATCAAGATAAATTCAGATACAAATAACTGAGATTTTAGAATTCAAACAAAAAGTCTATCTGAAGCTCGTTCTATGGACCTCTGAAATAGCATGCAGCATACCAAGATAAGTTCACAGAATTATGCGGTCAAAAAATTACAATCCTATAGTGACAAACACTGCTGTGCTGTAATTTACAACCTTAGTTCCATATTTTCTAGTCGATGTCGTTCAACAGATAGATCATTCTGCTCTGTTTCAGAGTTAATTTCATCATCCTTCTTTGGGTCCGGTTTATGTCGTCTTTTAGATCTTCTGGACAAAAGTTTTTCTAGCCTGCAAGCACCATAACCTTGAAAAAGATTAGAGAGGAAAAGCATAAAGCAGGTCAAACTTATAAGTATGGGAATGAGGAAAACACTTTTGAGACATTCCAATGCCAAACCATCTTTTCAACCTAGAAGCTCAAACCATAAAGATGTTAACCAATTGGCCAGGGTTTGCTCAAGCCAGCTGATTATATCAATTTCCACCCAAAAAAAAAAAAAAGGTATTTTAATTTTATTGAATTATATGCAGCAAACAAGGTTAGAATGACAAAAATGCTTTCAATTGCACAAATTGACTCGTGGGTAGTCAAATATCGTATATTCAGCAAAATCCACCAATGAGACAACATTTCAGTCCAGAAATATACTAACCCTGTTCGTCTCATAAGAAATGACCAAAAGCGACCGATAAGCATGTCCACTTTCTCCATGAAAAAGTAATCAGTTGTCTGATCAACTCCGATACCACGCCGAAAGATCACATACTGCAGATAAAACCACAGCACAATTCAGCTTTCCTCAAGTCTATAGTTTAGACAAAGTTCAAAACCAACTTATTAATTATCACATTAATTTTCAACGTCGATTCTTGTTCAATTTTTGAAGAATTGAAGGAACTGAATATAAACAAATCCTTAAAATACAGGATCTCCCAACTGTTGAACTTCTTTGATGTTGACAAGTGGAGTGTGATATCTTGTCAAAGAAAACATCAAATTTATCTCTACTTGAAACCTTCATGCTTAATCCAATAAAGCATACATTCTAAGCATAATCAGACAGTGAGGTTGAGAACAGAAGTATATTTAAGAAATTTAAATAATGCAGACAACACTTCTTTAACATATTATGCATGCATGGGGAATACATTTTAAGGATGTATGCAAAATAAACCAAGTATAAGCATTTTAAGGACATGCAAAATAAACCTATTATGGCCAATTTAAAATCTTTAAGGAAGCAACTCCAAACTCACAAACAAGCATATAAACCTAGGCTCCGTTTGGTTTTGTGGTGTAGTGTCTTTAAGCCACAGTTGCTACAAATAAAAGATATAGCCATGAAATAAAAGTTGATAGTGTTTGGAAAATTTGACTTATAAATCATAATTTTGATGAAAATACTAAATGAAAAATAGATTTTTCATCAAAAAACTGTGGGGTAAAATTACCTCAACTTCCAAACTACAATTGCATATGTTTACCAAACACCTTAGAGCGGTGGCCTTCCCTCAATCAATAGTATACTCCCAAACAGACAAGCACATCACAAAAGGAATACAACTCAAAACCTTCAGTGCTAAGCTTAGCAGAATACCTTATCAGCAAAGTCTGGAAGATGGTCATGGTGATGCTCTTCAAAATACCTCTTGAAAAGCTTCTTGTCAAGCTACATTCACCAAAAAGGGCACATCGAGATCAGCTTAAAAGCTCAGGAAAGCACTTAAAGATGTGCATCTTGAGACTTCCAGCATGTTTTTTTACATGCATCACCATGAAATGGAACTATTTCCAACAAAATTGTGATTACAGACCTTAGATTCATCAACAGTGATTGGAAGATTTAAAAGATACTGCCCTGAATGAGCAACATCAATTTCTTCATCGGTTGTTACTTTGAAGTTGCTCTTATCCATCACCTGCGTAAAAAGTGATGAAAATATTACAAAATGGCTTGTTGGTAATTTGAAAAGATGAATACATATCCTCATTATAGTTATTACTATTAATTTCTTACAAGAAACAAGAAATTTTATTAGACCATACTTTAGCACTGTCAGGTTAGAGATCACAATATTATTTTTTCAGAACTTCAATGTTCCTTTGTCAAATTAAGTAAACACTATATACCATCAACATTTTGCCAAAGGTACTATTAAGTTTTATATATATATATATATATATTACCTAATGATTCACCCATTGCCTAACTTAAATTCTCATGTTACATATACCATCCTACAAATACAACTGCCATTCTCCTTCGTTTCCAGACTGTTGGCGGCCCTCATTTCCCAGAGGGTTACACCTGGTCTTGCGCTTCCTCATTCCCGGGATATAATTAATGGTTTGTTCCAGAGAAGGAATATTCAGAACAAATCCTCAAGAATCCAACTAATCAATTCCACCAAAAAGACAGCCGGAAACCAGAATGATAACAATAAAATCCAGAAATTTTACCTTGAATCGTGTCATTAGACCAAACCATGATGAAGCACAAAATGGGTATGATACCCCAAACAGTGTGCTAGCTTCATAAAGGCACAATGACATGTGTAGCTAGGCAGAAAGGGATGAAAGAAGCCCTAGGAATTAGGGCTCAGGACAAGCCCCAATTCCACATCACCATAGAAATGCCAATCAATAAAGACCCACAACATTGCATAGGGGTCTTTCGCCAGATTTAGAAATTCACGAAGAAAGATAAAACCCCAGTTTCTGTCCTTATTTTTTACTTTGATATCTTACCTTTAAACAACCCACTGACTTGGGCATCATAGTACTCATCACAAGTACTCCACTCCGGGTCATCAATATATAGCTTGAAGAAAGTTATCCACAATCAACTCTCTCTCAGTCAGGTAAAAACTTAATCCCCTCAGCATCAAACACCAAATAAAAAGGCATTTAACAATCAGAAAACAACTAAATTTTCCCCACATTAAGCTAGCTACCTCAAAAAGATTTAAGATATGGTCATTCTCAAGGTCAAGGATTACTCCATGCACCTTTGCCTTGCTTCCAGCCCATTTGCTGTATGTTAAAAGGGGTTGGTCTTTCAAAAGGCTAAGCAGACAATCCTACTTTTATTGTTGAAGACACAACCAACAAAGATTCATCGTGTGGCAAACTTTGCTTCCTTCTTTTTAATTTTTTGGGTTGAACCAGCATGTAACAAAGGATGGAGATTGGTAAGACTTATAATTCAAAATTATCTGATGCATGAGAATCTATCTCAAGTCTCAACCTCACCAAATAGAAGAATTCGGTTTCACGACAATTGAGAGGCTCCAAAAACTTCCATGCACCAAAGAGTGGATTGCAAATTAAAATTATTTTTTTGATACAAAAGATATATTAGGCACTAATATCTGCTATTCACCATTTTTTTTTTTTTGGCAGTTGAGCCATAATACCTCAGTCGTTCTCTTCAGTTCTTTTTGACTTACAGATGCAATTTAAAAGGTGATGAGTAAAAGAAAGTAGCAATAATACCTGAAACACGTATGTAAGGAAATTCTGTTCAAGTACATCAATTTCCCCAGAAGATAGGTTCTGCTGCTCCAACTTCTGAGCCCCAGATACGGGATCAAAGA
The DNA here is from genome assembly GCA_030449875.1 of Aegle marmelos. Classification (NCBI taxonomy): domain Eukaryota; kingdom Viridiplantae; phylum Streptophyta; class Magnoliopsida; order Sapindales; family Rutaceae; genus Aegle; species Aegle marmelos. The sequence continues at coordinate 7,606,260 of JASUUL010000094.1, forward strand.
GAGAGTACAGTTGCTGCGAACAACATAAATTTGTAGTTAAATTATGACAAAAAGGATGAAACACTCCATAACAAACTCAATAATGATTACATAATAAACTGACTAAAATCGAGTTAAAAGGAAACAAGCTACCATCAAATCCTCAAACTGTAGAAGATACCAAGCTCGAATAGTGTACTCAACTCTCTTGCAAAGCTTTAGAAACTCAGCCCTGTCAGAACTGTGTTCTGCAGAACATTAAAAAAAAAAAATTGCATCACCATCAAGCAAAACTAAAATGGAAAATTAAGTAAATAAATATATCAATTAACATAATAGATTTTTCTTTTTTCTTTTTTTTTTTAAAAAGAAATATACTGGGGTTTATTAATTCACATATAATAGGAAGGGGCCAAAAAAGGCAATCCTCGTAATCGACATTTAAAAGAAAAATATCCATTAGCCAAATCACAATCTAAACCAAGCCCTCCTTTCGTTTTCTTTCTAAATTTAATAACACCCCAGATACCGGTTCTCATTTTTCTTGCTGGGGTATCACTAATTTCACACAAGAATGAACATAAATTAAATGCAAAGCAAGAAAAAAAAGAATGCAAAGAAGGGCAGAAGTGTTAATGAAGCAAAGAAAATATTAAATGCAAACATAAAATAGTGAAATTGAAATACCAATGAGGCTGGCCAAAGTCATGATAAGCTTTGGTTTGAGAATGGGGATAACGGATTCCCGTTCCAATCGAATCACTTCTTTCTTCATGCTTTCGTCAGTTTCTGTCTCTCTGAGTCTCTGAATTCAGAAAGCGTTTAAAAGTTTGTGATTTTGGACGGCTTTTGCAAGGGGTCACATAAACTAAGAAGCCAAATAAGAATATTCGAGAGATTAAAATTTAAAAGAAGGGGCTTTGGATTTGGAATTTGATTATATGCTTTCCAAACAAGGCATCACCGGACTTGCATCACTGAGCTTGCCTTAAAAACAAAACCAAAATTTAAACAAAGAAATGAAAAAAAAGGCCGTAACTGATATCCAACTCACTCAGCAGAACACAACAAAACACAAAACAACAACCAGTTGCGTTTGATGCTTAATTTCTTTCCTTAATGGCTTGGCTATAACCGTTAAAACCCTTCTGGTTGTTTCTGCAACCGGAGCGAAAATTTTCCCCTATTCAAAAAGATAAATCCACTGTTTTGTTCTGTTCTCTTTTGTTAAATATTTTATTTTCATTTATTGTTTTTATGGGGTTCCATTTTGGGCAATAGAACTCGTTCGGTTACTTATTTATTAAGTACCCGTACGGTCATCCCAAACTTCAATTGCACTCTTGCGAGTTAGAAGTAACTTTTGTTTGTGGGGGTCTCCATCGATTACGTGTATGCTGTCACATGCTAAATCCAACCGCCTTTTATTTTCTTTGTTTACTTCAATGCTCCCTACTCTTCTCATCTTCAATGATTATGGGCTTTCAATGACGAGGGGAGCCGTAATTATGATATCATTTTAGAATATTTCACATACAACATGTGGTTGCAATTGTGTTTAGGAAAAAAAAAAATGTGTTACTTCGAGAGAGATCTCTTGACCCTAGCTTGCAAAATTTACATTTAATAAAATAAAAACTCGAACTCATTCGCCGACAGGTTTAACCGTTTAACACCTACACGAACCTTTTCCTGCCAAATATTTTAATTTTTAGGATTTGACTCCAAAAGCTAACCCCTGGGTCCCGTGCCTGTCAGGGAGAAAACAATGCTCTCGTTTTGTCCCGTCCAACCTAAGCTAATGGTGATTGTTGTGAAGTGCAAAATCCTACTGTTTCTTCTCCCATCTTTTAAATTGTTCCCCCGATGACTGAAGGGCCACCACTCACCATCAAGATACTTCCACACCTACATTGCCGACATTATTTGATATTTGTCCATATCAAATTCAAAGACACTGTAAACTTGTTTCTGCGTGTAAAACAACAGGGCAATTATTGCCGTCATAAATATTAGCTTTCCCGAGGATAAGGAGGAATCAGCTTCCGGAAGTCAAAACAAATTCATCCTTTCATCAATTTTAGAGAAGGAAGGTCGCATAAGCTGATCCGCTGAGGTGCGCACACACATAACAAGCAGGAGGGAATTGTGAAATTGTGAAGAAACAGAACACAAAACTAAAGAACGTGAGTTACAGAGACACAGCAAGAAAGAGGGAGAGCTGAGAGCTTAGCAATTTCTAGCCTCCAAAATTATTGAAATATTCCTCAGCCAACAAGAGAACAAAAAATCCCCATGGAGATGAAATGTAATATGTATATATATATTTGGCCTACCAAACAACAATTAGGAGAAATCTGAATTTTTCCCCTTCTTCCCACAACCTTCCTCTCACCTGCCCATCTAACATCTACAGTTATATACATGGTGTTGAGTTGGCTCTTCTGTAGGTGTATTTACAATAACCTATCTCAGGGTTTGTATACTTTGCCTTCTGCGAATCTGCAGTAACCACAAAATTATCTCCCTTCAATCAGTAACAGGTTACAAATGCCTGCCACATGCATCTTGCATTCATCATTTCTTAGCAATTTTCCAACCCAGGTATCAATTTTAACCTTTGAACATGGGGAAGATCGTGCTTACTGATTCCAAGACCTCAAGTATGGCTTCCCCATTGGATCATGCAAAGTAGGATTCTGATTTGGCAAGTTCATCCAACCCATCTCATCTGGCATCACAGAATCACGCCCACCCAAGTAGTCAAGTGGATGAGCTGGGTTTGGTAATGCATTACTCATCCCAGGAACACCTCCAGCCATCAATTCATAGTTCCTTGAAGAAATAAACTGCTCATTTGCTCCTACTGAATCATAAGGATTAACCGAACGTAATTGGCTACAGTTGGGTAGAACACTATACAGACTCTGATCTGCATTGCTTCCATTCCCAACACTCTGGCTCTGGATGCTAACTCCACCTGAATTGGTCCAGCCACCACGAACTTGATGCTCACCAGAAAACCAGTTCTGGCTCAACAATTCTCCCCCATTTAAGCGAGATTCAAGAGGCTCAGAAATGCGGACAGGATTGACATTCCAATTATGCATGTTTCCCAGTTGCAAGTTTTCTTGCCTTGGAATTAAGTATCTACCTCTGTCCGAGAAAATGTTCTGTGACATGTTCTGTTGCATGAAAAATTCATTCATCCTCTTCTGCCCCTGCTCAAGCGGCAACGATGTCTCCAAATGCTCCTGGAAGTGTCCAGGGAACTGGCCATCATCTGCCATCATTGAGTTGTCTGGTGGTTGGAAATGGAGCCCTGACTGTTTCTGCTCTTGATGATATGATAACATCTCCTGGCCCTTGAAAAGAGATTGCAGGAGCTCATTTCGGCCGTGGTTTTGATAAGAGCTTAAGGCACCATCATCTGGTTGTCTTTGCAACAAATCTTTACTCGTGTCTTCTTGACGCAAGTCGGATTCCAGATCAATCAACCGAGTCTTTTGATCTTGGTTATGTTGTGGATTCATAAGTGGCAACCCACTGGCAGTGAATTCATGGCTTGCGGTAGAATCATAGAAAGAATGAGGCCTACTAATGGCTTGCCAGACATCTCCACCAGTAGGAAGCAGAACTTCCCGATTGACAGCATCATCTGCAGTGTTCATTTGCTCTGAGTTTCCACATAAATCTGAAGAAGAATTATCTGAGTTATGGGCAACATGATCCTTTTCAGGATCCACCCCTATGTGATTTAACTCATGGCTCCCACTAGGGCAAATGACTGGCTCAGGAGACTGATTCCATGGGGAGCCCGAGTCAGAGCCTTCATTGTCTTTTATGTTAGACTCATGGTCTATGCGGTTTAACTCATGGCTCTCACTACGGCAAGCAAGCTGCTCAGGAGACTGATTCCATGGAGAACCCTGGGCATCGTCCCCATTATCTTCTATGTTAGACTCGTGGTTTGTTGCTACAATATCCTTCTGATCCTGTGGTGGACTTCCAGAGTTCTCTCTAGTTTCATCCCGAGCACCTGAGTTCTCTTCCTCCTCATCCTGAACGCCAGAGTTCTCTTCCTCCTCATCCTGAACACCAGAGTTCTCTTCCTCCTCATCCTGAATGCCAGAGTTCTCTTCCTCCTCGTCCTGAACACCAGAGTGCTCTTTATCCTCATCCTGAATACCAGAGTTCTCTTTCTCCTCATCCTGGACACCGTATATCAAAAAATGAAGTTAAACATAGTACCACTGGGAAGATTTCAACTCCGCAAGAGCATAGAGACACAGGTTCAGTATGTCTTCTGAACACAAACTTATGGTATGCACAACAGTCCGTCCATGGAAGCATGAACAGAAATTTCATCAGAAATGAACAATAAGACACCCATTAAAAGAGAGAGAAACAGAGACAGTAATAGCAAGAATGTCTGAATAACTGACCTCAATCTGACTTTCTAGTTTGTCCCTCATCTCCTGCCTCAGAGACAATGTGACTTCCCACCGCTGTTTCTTTCTTTCTTTCCAGTTGACATAAAATGCAGGGAGATCTTCAGTGGCCAATTTCAACCTATGGAAACACAAAATAAAATTCAGAAGGAACTCAAGACTTCAATTAATTTACAAAAAAAAAATATACTTCCAAGCAAACTAACCAATGCCCATGCAACTTCTTCTTCTGCTCCTCTTCCAGAAATACTTCATAAGGTCGAACATGCAAACTCTCCAAGTTGCCTAAAACACGGTTCATTGACCTGCACTGAATGCTCTTACCAGACTGCTTCATACTCTTAACAAGTTCATGCTGCTTCCTGCTAATCTGACAAATGCCAAAAGACATTATCAGCAAGAACCTCCAAAACACCAAAACCACATTTGATCTCCTCAATCAATGTTTTGGTATTATAACTTTATGACTGAGGTAAATTGTTTAACTTGGTAAGACCGACATGAATGTAGGACAGGAAGCTAAGACAGGAGAGACTTGAAAATCATGAAATCCAAATTGCAGAATTTTTAAAGGTACCATAGGAATGAAACCAAAACCACTGCAGAAGACAAAATTCCAAAGCATTTGACACCAGCGAAATCCAGATTTGAGAAACAATTACACAGCAAAGAAAAAGCTGCTTGACAGTTTGCTGGAAAAGTCTGAAGGGGTTGTAGGAAAGATCCAGGGTAAAAAATCCTATCACTGTAAGTATTGAATAGGAGAGTACCAGACCCATTGACCACAGCCAAGAAAAAAAGGGGAAAGCAATTACATACGAGTGAATACCTAACACATGTTTTAACACAATCTTACACCAGACCAAAAGGGAAATTTCAGCTGTGCCCCTTTTTTTTATTTATAACGCCCCGGGGGGGGGGGTGTGGATAACCCAGACTACTGCACCAACCCGGACCATGGCCTGCTCCAGCTTGGCCCTACACTGGGGTCAGCAGGTGCCCCGACCCCATTACCTGAGAGACATCAAGGGTGGAATTTTAAGCTCACCCAGAAGGACTGAACCAGAGACCTGGCTACAGCCAAGCACAAGATCTGAAGTCCTCAACCAAGTGGGCTGCCCTTTTGGGGCACTCGGCATTAGTTCTTTAATAAATTTTTATTCATGTCAGCAGTGTTATCTTATAGTTTTCACTTAGTTGAGAGTGGTAAAAGTGTCGTACAGTCTTTGCACCACTTTAATGTGGATTAGTTAAATAATGGCTTTAATTTTTCATCAAAAGCTGCTTGTTAAGTTACCACCTGAACTAAAAGGGGCACAAACAATAATACAAAACACTCGAACAAAGATTAAAGAAAATTAAATAAATTGTAATTAAAATCAAAGTGAATCATTCAAGAAGGATCATTTTTCCATTCATAGAATCACAATAAGTTACCAAACAGTTCCTGCTTTATCAGAAATGTAATAAGCCTTTTAAACTTGAACAAAAATTAGAGAGATGCCTAACCTTGACATATGACATGTACTGGGCTCCATCATTATGGTGGATATTGCGCTTGCTTATCTTATATCCTTTTTTCAATTTTGTTCCCACATTTAGCACATTCTCTGAAGCAATCAATGAATTTGTAGATTTGTTCTTTATGAAACCTTTATTGTAGTTCCTGAGACTCATGGAAATTTATAAGATCAATCAACAATCAAATGAGCTATATATAAAGTCTCCATGAAAACAATAACCCCTCTTTTCATGAATAAGTTTTAAGCTCATCAATACAGGGCATGATAACTCCTCTTTTCATGAAATAAGAGATCAAGGAAATAAGCATAAATAAAAAATGTTGGAGTCTAATGACAAGGGAAGACGCTGAGGAGGAGAAAAAGATATCATTCTGACAAGAAAATATAGCCAGTTGCATTTCACCAGAGATATTATTTGGGCAATAACATCTGACACATCTAGAACAATCTTTAACATATTTTAAGTATGAAAATCAAGAACTTAAAATCTATCCTTACTTTTGCACACATTAAACATAGCCACTCATACTAGTTAAAAGAAGAAATATGCGTAATAGATTAAAATAAATAAATAAATGTGATAAAACAACATCAAATCCTAGCCAAACTATGCCTTCGCAATTACTTCAAATAATCAACCAGTCCAAAAAATAAGAAGATAGCCAGCGTCTAATGCCTATCAAAGACACATCAATGAAAACATACAGACATATATTCTTGCAACTTGCAACACACACACACACACACACACACAGAGTAGGGGGAAGGAGGGGAAGAGGGAGAAATTTTCGTCCAAAAATTCTTATATGATGGTGTAAAACAGAAAATCTATATCTAAATTACGAACAATAAATCTTGCAGATTCGAGTGCTATTGCTTGTTGATCTAAGTTACCTTTTGTGAAGTTGTGCTCCCTTCATAACTGAGGAGTTCTGGTTATCACTACTATATGCTTTCTCATCTGCTGCCCATGAACATGATTCAGATGTTGCAGTAACATCCTGCTCAAGGTCATGCAGTCCAGATTCATAGGCATTTGAGGAAATTCTTTTCTCTGCATCCCTTCTCAACCTAAAACAACTCATTGAGGACACGTAATGAGATAAAACATCATCAAGGAAAGGGTAACAAATGAAAAAAGGCGTGTGTATTCAATTATTCTCCAGCCATGTTGTTCACACATTATAAAAAGCGGACGCTTTCATGTTCCAATGGAATTCAAAGAGTTTAAGCAATTCAATATTGAGTTGCAATGGAACATCAAGAAGTCTACATTTTATGAAAAGCAAACATCTGAACATCTTCAAACAAAAGAAATATTAGAAAAGGAATAACTTGAAAATCATCAATTATTAATCATGCAATCATGACAATATTTCAGCCATAAAAAGGCTCCTCATTTAGGTTGTAAAAGCCCATTTCATCAGATACACTCCAGTGAGCTAATTCCACTAAGATATCTGAAGCCCCATCATCTCCAAATAAAATTAAAAACATAAAAACTTGCACAACAACATAGTTTGTGTAAAATCAGAATGTAAATCTCTCATTAACTTCCATCTAACAACAAATCAGATTGTAAATTAATGAGCAATCATCTTTCACCAAAATCAGAAACACACACTCTATGTCACTTATGAGTTATGTGAAGTAAAGAAGGAGGAAGCTACTGCCTCCACATAACGTTAACAATTTACAGGAAAAAAAAATGAGACATGGAATATCAACCTCCATATCTTCGGCAAAATTTCCTTTTCTGGATCTTTGCAGCTTTCCCATCTCTGCTTCAACTTCTGCAAGTACTCTAGAATACTGCAAAGACAAAGCATTAATACATAATTTAGGCAAATGGACCAGTTCAAACAACAGTATGACAAGAGGTGGGAAAATTGGCTAGAAATCACATACTCATTATGATATTTCTGCAACTCCAAGAAGTATGCTTTTTTATCAGCCTTTAAAGATCGTTCCTTGTGAAGAACTGAATCAGGATGAAGATTGCCTGAACAAAGTGAAGCACCCCTGCAGCAAATTTTTTCCATTACATAAACTAACCTGGATCTTGGCCTAGGGATAAGTCTTGACCATAAAGTACATTATACATCCATCTTTCTCATTCTATATCATGCCGAAGCATACAAATAGCTTATAAATAAAGCTGCAGTTGTGATAAAGTTTGTTTCATACAAGCTTGGATACAGTAGAACCCAAATGATACCAAATAATGCGAACCAAGTGATACCCTGACAATACTTATTTCTTTTCTTACTTTGTTTAGCAGGTTAAATTTTCCAGATTCCCTTGTTACCCTGCCATGACCCAAAACAAGAATAACTGCAATACACTATCATGAGAATGAAATAAAACAGTCATCTCAAGACAAGAGGCATGTCATCTCTCTCCCTCTTTCTAATCATCCAACCTATAACTTAATCCAAAATCACTAATCCTTCTCACTATCTTTGTCTGACTACTTGTGCTCGCAAATCAGCTTAAATCTTGACAAATACCAGTGGCATAAAAAATATCTGTATATCAAAAATCAGACTAGCAGAATTTACCAAGAAGGAATAGAATATTGCTTTCGACATAAGCCTTTTAACCATTCTTACTAATATAACAACACGAAGAAAAGTGAACATGCATAATATGTGAATTCATTAATGCAAGCCTGTGTCTGAGTGTGAGTTTGGATAATTTACGAAATGCATGTATGTGATGTGTGTGTATTTTGGCTATAGGTACATGATTTGTGCACAATTGTTTCTTAAGTAAATACTTGCCATTTGAGAATTGGGCTTCCAAAGTGAAAATTTTCCCCAGCAAGTAATGCTTCCACAACTTGCTCACCATTTTGTGCACAGGGAAGAAACTGTTTGAGATAGTTTCTCTCTTCTTCTGATAATTGGGTCTGCCAAACCTGTAACAAGTTCCATACAAATGGATATAACAAAACCTGAGCTCCAAAAAAAGCTATTTTGCAGCAAAATAGTATTTAATAATAACTATAGACTTTTAGTTACCTCATACGAGAGCACCTCAGTCAAATTCTCCAACTCAAAAATTTCTTGAGGAACAGAAAAAGCATCCGCTAAATGGCCCAAAACAGTTTTTGAACCCGAAACAGAATCAGTAAATGGCTTTAAAATCCTTTGACTTATCCCAATCTGTTCCTGTTTGGCAATGACCTTTTTTTTGCTTTCATCCCACTTAAGGGAAATATTCGATTTGGAGTTCAAACCATTTTGTAGTGATCCCAATTTTCTCTTCTTCATCTTATATTCCTCCAAAGGACTACAATCTCCAATACAGACACCATTCAGTCTTTTTCTCCACTGATCTTCCTCCATTGACACAATATGTCAAAAAATCCCTAGCTAAAGCACTTATAGTAGTCACGGTCCATATGGAACTACAAACCACCAATAACCACATATTATTACTTCAATGGAACAAAAAACCCATTAACTTAAGCCAATGAATCACCGGATAATAGAAGTGATACTGAAAAAACAAAATAAACACAAGAGTTCAAGGAAGCAACGACAATATTCCACAATCACCAAAGTAGTTCACAACTCCAAAGTATATATTTTACTAAGCTATTTTTAATGAAAAAGAGAATAAACAAGCAACAAACCCAGGCCAAATTTCAGTAAAATGAAAAATAATCTTCAACATCCAGCAATGCAACTGAACAGAATCAAACCGTTTGAATTAACACAATACAGACCCAAAACCAATTAACCCCCAGATAAAGAGGACAATGAAAAAGAACGTAATTAAGAACTCCAATTAGCGAAAAATTAAGAAAATAAACCCTAGAATAAAAAGGCAGACAACAAAAAGTAATACCTGAAATTAACTCTAACTCTGGCCCACTAAATCAGCAGCGAAAACCTATAATAACATATATAACAAAATTAATATTAAATTAAATTAAATTAAATTAAATTATTGTATTTATTTAATAACGGCACGAGCGACGGAGCAGCGAGCGATTAAAAAGAGGGGTTTCGTATAATCGTACTATCCGATTAGGTTTTTCTTTTTTCCCCCCCTCCCTTTTGTGGAGACGAGTGAGAGAGAGTAGAGAGACAACCAAAAAAACGAAAAAGAAAAAACAGAAACACGAAAAACAAGTGGGATGATGGGATGATTGATAGAGAAAAATCAGACGACTGAGGTTGGTCGCAACCGGTATGGTGATTAGCGAAACATTCTGTCGTTCATTCGCGCGCTTGGACGCGGCTCGGCTCGGCTCGATCCATGGCTCGTCTTCATTCGTCACTTGCTCTAGGTCCGCTCTATTTTTTCTCTTTTTCCTTTTATATGTGTCGGCGATGCATATTTATTTACTTAAAACGATTTTTTTTTTTTTGGTTTTTCATTGTTGTGCATTTTTGTGATTTTAATGGTAAGATGATTTTTCCGCTTCCTAACAGATAAGGAAAAAGAAAATGAAAGATTTGATATTGATTTTTATTGGTAATCGAGTGTTCTCTCTCATTTGACTAATCAGTATAATTAATTAATTTAATATTATTAACGTTATTTTTCTTGTTATTAAAATATTATAAATTATTATTATTAATAAATAACGATACAAATTTTATCTAAATCCTATATTTAGGAATTTATCTCATTTTGATATGTAATAGTCATTTTTTGTGTTTATTTTCTTTGTTTTGTCCCAATTGCTTATTGCTTTATTTGACTTTATTTGATTTCTATTTAGTTATTATTATGATTATTTAGAAATAATACAATACAATCTAATATATAGTATATAACCCAATTTATTTAATTTTTGTAATTAAAGGCGTCGATTAGATCTAATTTGTATGAAACTTTAAGAGTTAATATGATACAAAAATTTAAATAGATTCACACAAATTAACAATTAAGACATACAAGCACGAGTCATTTATTATTTATTTATCAAAAAATAAATAAATGAATGATACCTTAAATATTATTGATTTATGGAGATTTTAGACATAAAATTCCTTTTGATTGTGCATATGAATGAGGAGTTTGCAAAGGACAGAGTGTGTGAATTGTTGTCTTAAAAAAAAAAAAAAATATATATATATATATATATATTAATATCTTGAATTATTGATGATAAATTTAATTCATTCAAAATGGCTAACTAATTCCCATCCAATTCAATGATTATAGTAAATAAAAACAAAACTTTTCATCATCTTATTTTTTATTATAGATGGCATTGTTGTAAATGTGATAAATTGTATATATATATATATATAATCAAGGGGGAGAAAAAAAGAAACATTGTTTTCTAATGCTGTCAAGAGTACAATATTTAAAATTATTTCCTGCTTGCGCTTTTTTTTGGCCAAAAAAAAAGTGCTAATAAGTCTATATTTATTTAGTTATTTTAAAATGAAAAATGATAATTACCAACGTGTTTGGCTTGGGCTAGCCCTGGTGCCAAGCCATTCGTGATTTGAATAGTTAAAGCTGACGGCATCTTGTGGTCTGTATGATGTTGTGGACTTTTTGCGGTTTCAAAGTAAACGTTTTATCCTTTTCTTAATTGTTATCTGGCCTTTCGCCTTTATTGCTGTTTGTTCTACGACTGGCGCCTCACATTCACATTATTTCAATTTATTCTACATATTGTGCCGTACTAGCATCCACTATTTTCGACTGCTGCTAAACAAAGGCCATACTGATTTGAGAATAGTTAGAAGGCATATCATAATTTTATCCTTTATTTATTTATTTATTTATTTTACATATCATTTTATCATTAAAAGTTTTTTTAAGAATTATTTTTCTTATTTAATGTTTAAATTTTACCGTTTCGCTATCAAATTATTTAAAATAATAGATTTTATAATAAAAGTCTGTTTTATCTCTAAAATATGTAGATATAATTTAATTTTTTGAGTTAAAAATATAGAATTAACTATTTAGAGATGATAATTGTATTAACTGAATATTTTAAATATATACAATAATCAATTGATGAAATTGTAAAATGTTATAATACTTTTGACTTAATTTACTAAAATTTATAAAATATTTCTACCACATCTGTAATTTGTCAATGAAAGTTAACAGTTTGATGGTAAAATGATAAAAACTAAATTATTATATAAGAAAAAAAAAACACTTGCTAGAAAGTTTTAGTGATAATGTGATATACCAAAAAAGTCAAGTGATAAAATGAAAATACCCTTAGTTAAAGCTTAATATTTTTCATTTATTGCCTACTAGCCACCCGCAAAAATTTTGCTTAATCATGAAATAATCGTAGACCATTAAAAGCAACACAATAAAATACACAATTTATTTGTAATCATTTGAAAATTTATTGTTGTAGACGAGAATGTAAGATTTATGATTTTATTCACTCAGTGTGATAAGTTCGCGTATTACCTCTGTGAACCCATATAATTCCAGTATCTTGTTGATACAATCACTCAAAGTTTGAATGAGGAAGTTTGCTAATTCCCAAGTAATTAAATTAGTTAAAGATGAGTTTCTAAGAAAAATGTAAATTAAAATATGCTGCTAACACAAATCATATGCACAATTCTAATTGCAATGTTGTATACTGTTTAGACTCATATTGGACTCTATTCTTCTTATCAAATTCTTAAAATTTTAATACAAAGATATTATAATGGAATATCATTCTTTAGTCGAGGGGTGGAAACTAAAAGTCTTATCTCAATTTATTACAGTATGAGGCACCTTATTTCTATCTTAAAATTGAGATTTTGAGGTTTTTCATCTGTCTTATGTAGTTTAATTTTATTATAAATATTTGAAAATAGATTTAGGTCATATTATGTCTAAACACGCTTAAATAATTGAAAGTAGGTCCTTGCCATATAGAACTCAAATATAATCATCACAATCCTAATCTTGAAAGTTTCGGTAATTTATTTTTTTTTATTGGGCAAATACTAATGTCTTTTGAAAAAGAAAAATAATATTCTACTAATAAATTATTAGATCAACTGATAATTAATTCTCTTTAAATGATTTAATTAAGTGTACTTATTAATTTGAGTTGTAGAAAAATTATATTTATTGAAAGATTTTTTATCTCTCTGACTGAATGGGAATTAGTTTGAAAGCGTAGTGCGAACTTTAAAATGTCAAAATAATAATAATAACGTTACAGTGTATTTACAATTTCACAGTTGAGTTGTCGTTTAACCCAGTATGAGTCGTTTCGCTCGTTCACAAACGCGTCATCGTGTCGTTTTAGCTGCCAAAGACGCTATCAAATCTTGGCCATTCAAATAGCTGACCATCACAAGAAGTAAAAAACTGAATGGTACACAGCTTCAGTTTCGATCTCCTGCAAAACTAAGAATGGCAGCAAAGCTATTGTCATCATCACCATCACCAACCCCGCAGCTTCTATGTTCATTCTCTCTTCACTCGAAGCTCAAATTCAAAGATTCAACTCAACACCAATCATGGCTGAGGCAAGCTCCAAACCCACCCCCAGCACCAACAACAAGAGCCAAGAAGAAGCAGCTAGCAGTTGCTGTAGCCATGCAAGAGCCTCTCTTAGCATCAACTCCAGCTCTTATTGAGCAAGTCAACAATCTTGAGCAAAACTGTCAGTCACTGTATATACTGGCAGAGAGTACTGCAGGCTATTCATTGGCAAGCTACTACACTTCTCTTGGTTTGTTTGTCATCTCTGTTCCTGGCCTCTGGTCCCTCATCAAACGCTCAGTTAAATCCAAGGTATATGAACTTTTAGTTACTTCAAATTACTTCGTAAAGATATTTTAAGAACTGGATGTTCTCTCTCAGATTGAAATGAGTTTGGGATTCATTTCATTAATGCTGCAGATAGTGCAAAAGACGTTTATAGGAGAAGGTGAAAGCAAGAAGGCACCGAATCAGGTTGCGGGAGAAATCTTATCATTCTTCACTCGCAATAATTTTGTGGTCACTGATAGAGGAGAGGTTATAACGTAAGCCACTGGTGTCTCATCCTCTTATCTATCCAGACACGTTTTGCCGTCAATTTTGTGGTGTATGCAATGCATTTCTCTAATGTGATGTTGTGTCAAAATGGCTAATTAGTTGTGCATGCTATAGTTTCAACTTCCGATACTCCCCCATTCTGCTAGAAAATTTCGGTATTGCTATAGGACCTTTTTTGGCTTTCACATGGGATACACAATGGCAAAATCACGATTAGAATTTTTCCTATGATTTCAAATGTTTCATTTATACCAACTATCATTTCATTTTAAACGCCTTTTAGATCAAAATTCAAGCTAATAGCTTCATTGATGTAGGATGAGTATTGCAGGGGGTTTCTGCAATCATTAGGAAAAACATTTACAGAAAGTGCATTTTTATGTGTTGTAGTGTTGTAGACCGCTATTGTTTTGGAATCGAAAAGACATCTCCGGGTTCTTTTTAGAGAACATGTAACAGGTGGATTTCTATAACAAATAGTATTTTTTAAGTACTTTGTTAAGCACTTGATAATGATAATTATGTATGCAATTTGACCTGAAGTGTTTTCACAATGGTACTACTTGACATAATATTACTACAGAATGCTAAGGATATGGGACAAATGCTGAATGTTGAGTGCTGAAGAGAATTTTACAGACGCCTCTCATTGGTGATGTTTATTATAATGGTAATTTTTTAATGCTTCTAATTTGTTTGAAGGTTTGAAGGCATGATGGTTCCAAGTCGAGGCCAAGCAGCATTTCTCACTTTCTGCACCTGCATCAGCTTGGCAAGTGTTGCCCTTGTTCTTACCATAACCTATCCTGATATTGGCAATAGTTGGTTCTGGATCACCATCCTAAGTCCGTTGGCGTAAGTGCAAACTGCCTGCGTGCTGTTTCTGTTCATCAGTGACATAATATTTAGCTTGAAATACTAATGCTTTTGGGTGCTATGCAGGGGAGCATATTATTGGAAGCGAGCGTCGAGGAAAGAGCAGATTAAAGTTAAAATGATCGTTGGAGAAGATGGGTCTTTGTCGGAGATCCTTGTTCAAGGGGATGACCAGCAAGTTGAGCAAATGAGAAAGGAGCTTCAGCTAAGTGAAAAAGGAATGGTATACGTTAAGGGAATCTTTGAGAGATGACAAAGGTTTATGCAAAGATTACTCCAAATTTTCATGTTGGCCTAGTAAACTCCAAATTTTCGTGTTGGCCTAGTAATAGAAGGTACAGCAAATTGGGCTGTTGCAAAGCTGTTTCACCTGTCACTCTGTATAACCTCTTAAAGGAGAGGGAATTGGGATTTTTCAGGTTTTGTAATCTGCAGAAATTTTGAGATTCATATGCTAGTTATACAGATTATCTTTAAGCTTTTGTATCCTGCAATTTAGGATCTTTTATTAACTTATTTGTATTGTCAAAAAAGATCCTTGCGCTCATTATCTGAGTCTTGAATTTGTGCGTACGTGCAATGTTTTCCCCATGAAGCACCTTTGACTTTAACATGAATTTTACATGCAATCAGATGGGCTATTGCAAAGCTAAGAGAAAGAGAAGTTACCGCCAATATTGAGCCATATAGTGGCTGATCAGTTAATAACTCCCTATCCAAGCAGTCTGAGGATTCTAGCTTAGGTCTAGAAGCTCTGCTAGCAATTAGTAAAACAGAGGGCTGAAGAATACATACAGGTAGAGGTACACTAAGCATTTTTGAGCAAAACTGCAGTAGCACATCTACCTTATTGAGAGAAGAAGAAAGGGGAGAGAGAAAAGGGGGAAAAAAAAGATGCTAAAAAGGCTTCCCTTCTCCACTTGTAAAAGGGGCTGTAGAAAGAAATCAGAGATACAACAATTGAGCAACGAACAATCAGAGCTCATCAGCATTCTGTAGATGAACATACATATAATAATGAGAGCCGGAGAGCCCTCTGCATCACACTATTAGCTGAAAAAGTTCAGGCACTGCTAGAAAATAGTAAAACAAAAACAATGAAAATTTAGGTTAAAGAACAATGTGTCAAAACCACGCAACTTATTCTGGATTACAGTATCCAACCCCAATGAAAGGGTGGCAAGACACAAAGATATGCTTTTATCTTCGACATTATCTGAATAAAAGAAAAAATGGAGATCCCAAATACCCACGGATCACTGGTGCAGGATGTCACACTTATCCACCAATAAGCATCTTATTCTCATCCAAGAAGGTGTAAGAGGGTACTTCCAAATTGTATGGTGCTGGTCCCTTGCGAATCCTGCCAGAGATATCATAATGAGAACCATGACAAGGGCAAAACCATCCACCAAAATCACCGGCGTTTGGCAAAGGAATGCAACCCAGATGTGTACAGACCCCGATAACTACAAGCCACTCTGGGTTTTTGACCCTCTCCGCATCTTGCTGAGGATCACGAAGAGATCCCACATCAACACTGTTAGCCAGCTTGATATCTTCCTCAGTCCGACGTCTGATGAAAACTGGCTTGCCTCGCCACTTAACAGTCACTGTGCTGCCTGGCTCAATGCTGGAGAGATCGACCTCAAGAGAGGCCAGAGCAAGAACATCCTTACTTGCTGACATGCTCAGTACGAACTTAAGGATGAGTAGACGGATGACTGAAGCATACACAAACCTACCACCTGTCAGGACAAAGTAGGCAAATGCCCGCTTGCTGGGGTCACCTGGAGGATAACGTTCATGATTGTATTCATCATATACTATCTTAGAAGTGGGATTCTTAACAGCTGCCACTGTTGCTGGAACACCTGGAACCATGCTTTCTTCATTTCTTGGTGTGAGCGACTCAGAAGAAAAATCTGAAACAGCATTCAACAAGAGGCACACCCTGAATATTTCAAACAATGATCTCCAAGAACAGTTTATAAATGTAAAAATATTACAGATTACATAAAATAAAATTAGATTCACAATGCATCATCTGGAATTTGATCAAGAAGTTGTATATTCAAAAGTTTACAACCTTGATGATATGAAGAGGCAACAAACAACATCAACATGCAAGTCCAATTTGTAACTTGCATCATGTATCACAGAAAAATAATTTATTGCTTTAGTGGAATCAGCAGGTACTGATGCATCTCAACTTATTTTCCTTCACAATATGCAGTAACAGTTTCTGTTTTCTCACAAGGGCACTCACCAAACATTGAAGCAAATAGTAAAACCCCAAAACTAGACTTGAGTAAGCAAGCAATCTCATGCATCCATTCAGGTGAGTTACCATGCAACATATTTAACACACCATCCATCTCAAGCAATCCAATAGATCAACTTCAGAATAATAAATAAATAAATAAATAAATATATACCTTAATAGACAATAAAAGATTATCATTTCCATTGATTATCAGAGTTATTCATATCAAAGTTACTGTTACATATATTATTATTGTTTCAACCTCACTCATAACCTCCATTCAATGAAAATTGAGCAAAGAAGCACATCTTTCCTACAGATAGCATTTCAAACCAGTTTGAACTGGTGGTACATCTTTTAAACGTAAAGCAGAAAATAAGCAAACATGTTATTTTAAAAAAAACCCCATGAGCATCCAAACTGACTTGAGAAATGCCATTAGAACCACAGCAAGGGTGCTGCAATTAGAACCCGTATAACATCCAACTAAGTACAGACAGGATTAATCACTTGTCAACAGCTCCGATTGATGAAACACCATATATCTATTGTCATAAAATTCTGATAGCAAACTTTGGCTCCTCAATCAACATCAGAGAAAGTCGGATTACACAACAGAAAGCTTGGACTTTCACTTCTTGTTGAATTTTTATTTTCAAGAAAGAGAGAGGCTTTTACCAGTATTTCCTTTACTGTAGTTAGGCCTCCTAATTGCTGTATTACTCTATTTATTACCAAGTAACCACTGCCTAATGAGTGAGGTAGAAACTCATTGAGAATATTCCTAATAGCTCTTAGAAAAAGAAAAATTTACTCTTTTGCAGCAACAAATTTTTACTTCGCTTAAAACTATAACACTTTTTTCCTAAAAAAAGTGGTTCTACATACTAACAACGCATTGCCTTCTGCTCTTTCCAGTATGAGTATTGCCTGCCCAAACAGCATACATTTGATAAACAGTAATCTTGTAGAGAATTAAAACCAACAGCAGCAGCAGCACCACCACCACCACATTTTTATCTACATAAGTATTTCAAAATTCTTACAAAAAGATCATCTTGAATGGTAATCCTAGCCTAACAGCTAATAACAAGCTCATCTCAGGCAAAGTTACTAGTATCATAATCGAAAATGAATAAAATTACTGAAAATTATTGACAACGTACACCCACACCCACACACACATGCATCGGCCAATAAAATATAGCCAAAAAAAAGAGACGGCTGAAAAACCCTAACTCACCTCGACAAGGAAGTTGAAACTGAGGTCCAAGATATCCGGAGATATAGAAGCCGCTGGATCTGAAATCATCGTTGGAGTAGGATGAATCGGCGCCGTTGATTATATTCCGAGACGAGGCGATGGGCCTCAATGACGACGTTGAAGATGGTGATAAGATCCTTCTCACCGCGACCCTCAACATCTTCAAAATCTTTCTCTGATTATCTCTTCGAAATGGCGATTGCTGTTATCGGTCTCTCGCTTTTCGCGAAATTTTGGGAAAATTTTAGAGAGTCAGCAGGGTTATAAAAAGGCAAAACGGTGATTTTAGCAATCAGGCGGCGTCGTCTTGTTGAGCTAGCGTCTCTGATTTTGACACGTAAGATTGACTCACTATCGTGGTAGAAAAAATAAATAAATAAAAACAAGTAACAAATAAAAATTAAGGGACCGTTCGTTACCGTTTTCAAGGCCTCCTATAAATTTATAAAAATAACTAAAAATTTTTATATTTTTTAAAATTAATTTTTATAATTTATTTCTACTATAATTAATTAAAAAATAAAAATTTATTCTAAATTTTAAAATAATAAATCCTAATTTAATATTATAATTACACATATAAAAATACATTTAACATATTTTTTTAAATATTGAGCACTAAATTAAAAAATAGATTAAAAAACAAAACTTAGCTCTATTAACTTTTCTTTTCAGCATTTCAGTTTAGTAGCCTCCCTCATCTTTATCGGTCTGATCACGATAGCAGCTCTCTCATTTTCTTCCTCCAACAACACTGAAACCTCTCTTTATCCCTCTCGATCTGCTATCTGTTGGTGTGTCAACTGCTGTTCTTCATCCGTCTCTCATTTTCTTCCTCCAACAACATTTCCTCTCTCTTTATCTCTTCCAATCTGCTCTCCCTTGCCGTGTCAGCCATTGTTCTTCAACTTTGCCACCGTTACAACTTCATCTCAATTGCTTTTTTGCCTGCAGAAGCCATTCTCTCTCCACCGTAGCCGCTGATGCTCCCTCTGCGTGTGGCCGTTGCTATCAGTCTGTGTAGCCACCTCTGCTTCGTCTTGATTAGCCAAACTGCTACATCTCTGTCTAAGCTGTGACTTTTGCTAGTATTTTTTAATTTTAACAAATTTTGAGTTATTATTTTAGTAATTATTTAAATCATTTTCAGTGATTGTTTTTTAAAGCATGTTATATTGTGATTTTCCTCTATTCTGGAATTTAAAATTAATTGATTACCTGAATTCAAAATTAATTAGTTGAGTTATATTGCGATTTTCTCTATTCATGTAAAAAATAATTGGTTGCTGGAATTCAAAATTAATTGGTTGAGTTATTAATTGCTGTAATTTTTTTATTTCAACAAATTTTTAAGTAATTGTTTTAGTTTAGATTGTGAATTCCCTCATTTGTTAGCCTATATGTTTGAGACCATTTTGAATACATATATAAGATACTAATTTGGGTTGACTTGAAAGTAAATTTATGTGAATTGAGAACTCATGTTATCCCCTAAAAAATTAAGATATGTTGTATATTTGAACTTAAAAATTATTCTCTGTTTCTTTAAATACTTTTGAATCTTTGTTTTTTAATGTATGTTGGATTTCGGATATTCTAAGTTCATGCCAATATTTAAAATAATTATTTTTTAAAGCATGTTTAGATTATAGATTCTCTAGTTTCATGCTCTTAATTTGAATTGGTCAAGTTGTTTTTGAATTTTTTTTTATTTTGATCTACTCAATTTTTAACTTATGACATATTGCTGCAATGGATTTCATATTATGTTCAATTTGATTAATTCCAAAAGTTTAAACTATGTATGTTTAGAAGTAGTTTCTTTAATTTAATTAATATCTGATATATATTTTTTTAAAATTTTTTAGTAACAAGATATGGATTCACATGATGTTAATGGTGAGAATAAGGCTGATTGGTCTAACCGGACTGAAACTATTTTTATTTGTATAATGTATGACCTTGTTAAAAAGGGTGATTGACAAACATTAACATTCACTAAGAAAATTTGAACCACTATACGTGATGAACTATTTGAATGATCCCAAAAAATGTTCAATGTAGTGCAATTTAAGCCCAAGTTTAATAAGTTGAGCAAAAAATATCGAGATTTTTCTTACCTAAAAGCTCATATTGGGTTTGGTTGTGATCCTATTTAAAATACAGTCACTACATCAGAAGCTATTTGAGTTGAATATATTAAGGTAAAATTTATATTTTTGGAATATATCATATAATTTCACATGGAAATATTATTTATATAAACTTATTTTTTTCAACAAAGAGTGCTTCGAGTGAAGCCATATCATAAAAAAGGATTAGAGCACTACTAAACTCTAGGGGAGATATTTAACACCATTACATCTTCTGACCATTTATGTTTTTCCTCTAATAAAGTTCCATTGTTCTCTGATGAGGATCGTAAATTGAAAGAGAAATTTCTTAGTCACGGAGTTCATATTGATGTTGAGGATGATGTCGATTCAATGGAACCACTTTCAGGTAGTAGGATAGGAAAAAGGCCTCATTGGACAATTGCAAATTCAATTAAGCGTGGTTAAAAAAAAGTGAGTTTGACAATTACTTTAAAATAACTAGTTTAGTGATGAATGCTAGATTGAAGATGGTTAAGTGTAAAAGTACGGAGTCAGCTTTTCAATGCATTAAGAAGTGGTCTATTGAAGAGTGTATTGAAGCTGTGGAGAAATTAAAAGATGTTGATGGAGATACATACAACAAATTAATGGATAAGCTAATGCCTAATATTGAATGGAGGAAAGCTTTTCTATGCATACCTGAAAATAGAAAAAGATATTGATTAACTAATTTGTAGTATGTTTTTCAAAATATAATGTGTTTAATTTGGATGTTGTTGGTTGTGAACTATGCATGTGTTCATTTTATGATTTGAACTTTATGGACTTTTTTGTTTGTTGAACTTTTTATTGAGTTAGCATTTATGTGATGGACTTTATTTTATTCTTATAAGTTGAAATTTATATGCTGCAATTTTATTCCTATGTGTTGAAATTTACGTGCTGGAGTTTATTTTATTCTTATAAGTTGAAATTTATGTGCTGAAATTTATTTTATTCTTATGAGTTAAAATTTATAATGGTTTTATTTATTTATTAGATAAAATAATATTGAAAATTGAGATATAATTGTGGTTTTTTTAATCAGAGCAGAAAATGAATAGTAATAAAAGAATTTTAGATCTATCTTAATTAGATATAGGCAATTAACAATTTAAAATTAATAATTTAATTAATTCTAGAAAATATTGTTTACCTATCACTGCTCATTCGCGTTAAAAAATATTAATTTTTTAAAAACACAATAAATTACAGAAAATAAATTATACAAAGATTTTTACGTGGTTCAGATTAATCAATCCTACATCTACAAGGTCATACCAAGATGAAAAGAAATTCACTAAGTTGAGATGTTATAATTTATGGATTTATTAAACTTAAGATTTTCACTTACATTTTATCACCATACAGCTTACTCAACCTTAGATTGAATTTGCTTCTCTTGAATAATTGCTACCCCTTTTGATATACGATCCTCTAAGCACTTTGCAAAGTGATCAATAACAACTCTTTAATTCTTTAATATCTAGTGATCCACGATCCATATAAATCTCCAAGAGATGAAACGAAGAAAATAAATCAATATAACATTATATGACAAATTCGGTTTCTCTAGGGAAGAGGCTAAATCTTGCTTCTCTGCTTTATACTCTGTGTTGTGCTTAACTTTAAATGTCAAATGCCCATTTTATATAGGCACTAGGGTTTCACAAAAAAAATAACAAATCTTAAAAAGACTTGGATTCTTTCCAAAATAAATATTTCTTTCCTCTTATAATGCCCATGAATCTAAATAGGAAAGAATATGATCTTCTTGCCTTTTTTGTTTTCCAAGAAATATCTAGAGCATTAATAAACTGTCTGTTTGAACTAACTCCATACTCTAAATAGATTTTATACATCAATTATGTAACCCCTCATTAATTAACTTCTTAAATTAGCCATCTAATTAAATTAGAAAATAAATATTCCTAAAAAATTAATCTCTATTAAAAGATATGCAATAAATATATTGTCAATTAAACTTGCCATAAAATGCCAACCCCATAAATAATGGACATAACAAACAACAATGAAGATGATGACATTGAAAGTTTAACCAATATTGAAGAAGAAGTTTTAAAGGTTGCTGTTACTATAAAAATGTATGAGAAACAATAACGTGTCATTAAAAGGTAATGTTGTATAGGACAATTGTCTGAAATTGAATTTATTTAAGAGTTTTAGATGGTCATCCTGACAGAATGTATAACATATTTTGCATGGATAAAGAAGTCTTCATTCGATTATGTTTTACACTTAAACATTTTCGATTGTCAGAGCATGATAGACATATTTGCATTAAGGAGGTTGTGAAAATTTGCTTATTGTCTCACGTTGCCGTTATATGGGTTGTGTCTAAGCGGTTTTAATGTTCAGTTGACATAATATTTACACATTTTAAGCTTGTATTAAAAATACTTTGTTGCTTGGTAAAACACATTATAAAACTAAAACCTCAAAGCGAGACGTCACCAGAGATAAGAAACAATCTAATTTTTTTTCATATTTTGAGGTAATGAATTTAATACATGTTACTTTTAATGTTTATGAAATATTAATATTTGATTAATAAATTATTAATTATCGCATATTTTGACAGAAGTGTATTGGTACAATTGATGGAACTCATATTGCTCTGTGGTCACCAGCACATAAATAAAAGTCATATCGAGATAGAAAGGCTCAGGTGACTCAAAATATTATGTGTGCTTATTCTTTTGATATGATGTTCACATTTATGTGTACGAGTTGGGAAGATACTGCCAATGACTTAAGGATATTTATAAATGCTCTGACAAGACAAGAATTTGAGTTTTAGGATATTACTATGAGTGAATTTTTGACATTATATAGAGGTGAGAGATATATTGCATGATTATAGAGATTAGGTCGAGCATCTAGAAGTCCCTAAGAATTGTTTAATTATAAACATTCATCATTGCATAACGTAATTGAGCAATGCTTTGATGTTTTAAAAGCACAATTTTCAATTTTGAGGGATATATATAATTATAGTTTACGTAAGTAAGGCTTAATTTCAATTGCATATTGCATTTTACATAATTTTATTTAACGAGAAAATGTAAGTGATAGGTTGTTCGGGGACTTTGATATGCAGAATTTGGTTACCAATGAAAAAAGAGATACTAATAAGCCGTTAACTAATATTGATTTATCTCCAATAAGTGTCGCAGAGATAAATGCTACAAGAAATAAAATTTTAGCTTTTATATGGCATGATTACACGCATAATGCATAATGTCTACTATGTAATTTTTTTATAATTATTTTATTTTAATCATGCATTGTAATATATACTTTAATTATAGTATAAAAACAATGACAATGTAAAATTTTTTTTATTAATACCTAAATCTTCATAAAACTTTAAGAATGATGTAAATGCTTTCAATAAAAACTGTTTTTGGAAAATGTACTACCAAACATATATTTTTTGTTTTTATCATTTTCAACTATGTCTATTGAACACATATAACTGTTTTTATTTTTAAAATATAGAATACATAAAATGATACCAAACACATAATTAAATTCGAAATACAATGCAAAATATTATTTTCATTTTCATTTTTGTTCTTAAAAAATACAAATTCAGAAATAGTACCAAACGGGCCCTAAGAGATTTGGTGTTAAGATTCCATGACCATAATTTATATAATTATTGCAATTCTTTTTTTCATTTTACATAGTAAAAACTATTTAATAAATATCTAAGGTGTTAGATCAATTGACAATTGATTCTACTTAAGTGGCTTGATTGAATGTGCTTCTCAGTTCGAGTCGCAGGGAGGACACATTTGTTGAAAAGTTTTGTACGATGAGCGAGAATTAGTCTGAAGACATAATATAGACCCTAAGGTACATTCTACAGTTGGACCCTACCTTTAAGACACCTTGTGGTTAGACCTAAAAAAAAAAAAAAGAGTCTAAGCTGTATCAAGAGTAATATTTTAATCTAAAATTATTTTGTTACGATGAAGTTAGAATAACAATTGCCCTTGGTTTATCTAGTGATTTTCATTTTTTTAATTGTTAAAATATGAAGTTTTAAGAACAAGTAGTATATGTTTGGTTGGAGATATTTGATTTTTCTTCTATTAATAATACTTAATTAGTTTAAAGTACAATTTAATATTTGGTTCATAATTTTATCTATCAAAACTATATAAATTAATCCTTTTTTAATTAAATCAAACAAAAATTAGGATATGATTTGTCACACTCCTAATCCATTTGGGAGATGGGCTATCATCCAAGAAAAAAAAATATTGGTATATTCAATTTAGTGAAATTTCAAACCAAATATCATTATTCTTTAGAATATGGCTAAAAATGCTCTTTTGATTTTAATTTTTATAGTCATTAACACACTATATATTATAAATTAATTATTTATTTTTATTAACACAGTGTATATTATAATTAATTATTAATGTAAAATATCTTAAAATAAATTTACCATTATCTGGTTCAAAATAATGATCGTACACACTATGGAATTCTTTTTGAAAAAATGTAGAGTAAAGAGTTATCAAAATTATAGAAATGTGCCACATTTTTCCATCATTCTATTAAGCAATAGTTTAATCTTTTTTAGGCCGTGTAAAATATTGTAGATTAAAAGATTATGATGTTCATGTATTAAGAATTAGATTATTTATCTGGTTTATAAATTATTATTCAATTATTAAATATAAGGATAAAACTATAACTATAAAAATCAATTGAATTTAGAAATTGCTGTAAAATAAATAGATAATAAAAATATTTACTACTAAATAAGTACTAAATAATACCCTATATTAAACTTATATTAAACTACTTTTTATTGTTGTTAATATAATTATGGAGGAAGGGATGAATCTCTGATGTGGGCTTACTTGCAACTTTACACGATGAAGGTTCACCAATTTCATAACACTTCCCTTTGAACTTTACTAATATCTAACTAAGTATGTTTAATACTACCTCATTAGAACCTAGCAAGTAAATCCTAATAAAATAAAGCCTAGTCAAATGAAAAAAATTACAATGCACATTTATCTAATAAAGATGAGGAAATCTTATCTTTAAATGTATGCTACCCTTAATGAAATATCTTCTCAAAAGTCGTGTATCAATTTGATAATTAGTTAGGTTCACGCATGTCATGTCGTTATTGTGGACTAACTTCTTAAATGTCAATGTGAGCAAAGCTTTAGCTAAAAAGAAAAAAAAAATTATCTGTAGAGCATATTTGGTTGACATCAATTTTATTATCATACTGCAATTCATGAGTGTAGAAAAATTGAAATAAGATATGCTTAATTCTATCTTTCTTGATGTGTCCTCCTCTAATTTGAGCAATACAAGTAGCATTGTTCCTTTATATAATTGTTGGAATATTTGCAGGTAAGCCAAATCACATGTACTTTGAATATAATGAATAATAGACTATAACTAAAACACACTCTCTACTTACTTCATGTAAAATAAGGATCTCTGAGTGATTAAAGAAGGTAGCAACAAAAGTCTTCTTAGTAGATTGCCATGAAATTGTTGTGCCATTGTAAATGAAGACATATCTTATTTGTGAACGAACTTTGAAGAGGATTAGAGAGGTAGCCTATATCTGCATAATCAATAAGACCAAGATTCTGAGTTGGTTGACTTGAATAAAATAATTCCCAGTTTATTATTCCACAAAGATATTGAAAGATATGTTTGATTTATTCCCATGTTGCCTTGTTAGTTATAGTTAATAGTATTGTGTTAACTATCACTAATAAGTTTACACAAAGAATGCAATGTCTAGTCTGGTGCATTAAGCTAGATGTAATGAGCCACTGATTGTATTTAAATATTATACTTTTTGGAGCAAATATCTTTTCGTCATCCTCTTTAAGTTGAAATGGATCCTTTTTTAAAATTAAGAGATCAAACAATGATAGAAGTGCTTAACAGATAAGCATTATCCATAATAAACTACTTTAAGATTTTTTTAACATAAGTAAATTGATGGATAAGTACTCTATCTATTTTATGATTGATCTGTAATTTGAGACTATATTTTATTTTAACAAAATCTTTCATTTTAAATTCACTTGTTAAATATTCAGTAATTTTGAAGAGTTCTTTAGAAGTTTTAATGAAGTTTATATCATCAACACAAACTATTACAATTGTAAATTCAAATTTAGATTTTTCAAAGAGTACATATGGGCAAATAAGATAATTTTTGTACCCTTTTTAATCAAATATTCGCTCAAATGATTGTACCATACGTGTCAATATTGTTTCAATCTATCTAAGGATTGTTGTAGCTTGATTAAACACATATTACAATCCTTTGATTTAAAAACTTTAGACATTTTGAATCCTTCAGAGATTTTCATGTAAATATTAACGTCAAATTACCCATGTAGATATGCAATTACTACACATATATCAAGTCTTTTTAGGATTGTTAAGCCAATTAAAAATTAAAATATAATAGCATCCATCACTAGAGAATACATATCCTCATAATTAGTGGTCTTTGTAAGAAATCTTGTGCAACGAGTTGTGCTTTTATCAAATAATTTCATTATGCTAATGACTTTTCCTCATAAAATACTTTTTTATGTCTAATGGGTTTGATATCTTCAGAATATCTGGACTACAGGTCCAAAAACCTCATGTTTAGTTAGAAAGGTCAAGCCTTCTTGAATTGCTTCTTTTTATTGAGATCAGTTATGGCTTTGTCTATATTCATTGACAATTTTAGGCTCAAAATCATTTTTAATTTCAGTAATTATTGTGAATGAAAATACATTGTCGATATTTATTTCATTACGATTATACATTTCCTTTATATAAGTATAATTGTGATCGTTTCTTCATTTTTTTTGTTTTTGTACCTCTTCGAAATTTACTATATTGTTATAGACTTGTGTCTTTTCAGGGACCATTAACTTTATTGAAACTAGTTGTTAACATGTACATATTCTGTTTATTGATTTTGATGATAACAAACCATTAATCTCTTTTGATAAGTTTCTTGAAGTTTCATAAATTCAAATATTTTCTTAAAAGTCAAAACTCTCTCTGTGTGTTTACAAGCCTCAGAGAAACTGGAACATTTATGTAAAAAATATAATTTTCTGGGAATAATCGGTGAACT
Organism: Aegle marmelos; assembly: GCA_030449875.1. Classification (NCBI taxonomy): domain Eukaryota; kingdom Viridiplantae; phylum Streptophyta; class Magnoliopsida; order Sapindales; family Rutaceae; genus Aegle; species Aegle marmelos. The sequence goes on from JASUUL010000094.1 coordinate 7,633,908, forward strand.
ATTTATTTTTAATGGTTAACCGATAAAATGCAGAGAGAGACTATTATTTAAAAGTTTCAACCGATTGTTTTATAACTTAGTAAAAATCAAACACTGGAAGTAAACGGCTAACAGTTATTTTTAAACGGCTAATCGTTTAGGGTAAAAGCTTAATCTTCATGCTCAGAAAAAGGGTTATTTTGTTAAGCCTTAACCGATAGGTTTCTAAACTTGCTAAAGATAAACGGTGAACCATTAAATTTTAACGGTTAATCGATAACATTCATACCTGCATCATGTATTAATCCTTTACCGTTTAAAGAAAACCGGTTAAACATTTTATTTTATAAGTTGCTGGAATTTAACAGCGAATTGTTAACATATAACGGCTAACTGATAATATCCAGATCTTAATATCTTGTTAATCCTTTACCGTTTAAAGGAAACCGGTTAAGCATTTTTTTTATATGATTGCTGGAATTTAACGACGAACCGTTAATATATAACGACTAACTGATAATATCTAGACTAATATTTTTTGTTAATATTTAACCATTTAGCTAAAACGGATAGAAAATTTTTTGTTGTACAGGTCTCTGGATGTTAACGGTAAAAGAGTAATTACTAACGGTCAACCGTTAATTTAAAATCAAGCGTAACGGTAACATTGACCAACGCAAATGATTATCCATTAATGGCTAATGGTAATCCATTTTCTGTCAATAAGGATGAATAATGGCTAGTTTTCAGCTCTAACTATAAACAAACTCATCCAAATCAAATCAAACAAAGACGACAACACAACTGCTGAGTATATACATGAATATACGATCTACATTAAGCTTTAAACAGATTCTTACTTCATTTATTCACACATTGGACATTGATTTGTAATCTTAAAAATTATGTGAGAGAAAATTCAATTTGTAATCTTTGTTTTGAGTGATTGTAAGTGTTGGAATACACTTAGATTAAGAGATTGAGAAAAATCTCTTTTTGTAAAGGTTTATTAACACCTTGGAAGTCAATTGTAAGATTTTGAAACCTTGAAGGCTTGCTTAGTGGAATCCTCAAGCTTGGTGTGCTTAGAGGTGTGGACATAGACGGGGATAGTTGAACCACGTAAAAATTATTGTGTTTGATCTCTCTTACTCTATCTCTTTATTCTTTATTGTACATTTATTTATTTATTTCGAATTTAATTGCTTTGTTTATATCACTTTAAGTTTTTGTTTATTTAATTTTTAAAAACTCAATTCACCCCCCTTTTAGGTTGTTTAGTTAGTATTTCACTAGTGATTTAAAAACTGTGGGTCCATATATAGCCTTGAGTATTATTTTTAACAAGATATTGATAATATACTATTCTTCATATATCATTTTCACATTGATTGGTATAAAGATCTAAAAGAGACAAAGTGAAAATTTTCAAGAAAATTCATGCCTTATTTAAAGAGGCTTTCCATTCCGCAACGATGGAAATAAAAAATGTCATATTAAAGTGACAACGCACAAAATATGCAATAAAAAAATCACCCATCAGGGATTAAGATATCTGATAATTAAATATGAGTTGAAATTAATATAAATCCCTAAATGACATTAAGGCCCTATCTTAATGGAGTGATATATGAATGTACATTGTACAACAAGAAATGCCAATTTGTTGACCAAGTACAAGCTGTGATGAAGAATATTGAAGATAAGTGGTGGGTTGAACTATTCCTACAGCTTTAAAATAGCATGCTCTCGTGTAGATATTTTTAATTATACGTATAAGTAAAGTTCTGACAATTATCTATAATTACTTAATTAATGATTTTTTAATTTTATTTTGTAAATATGCATATGGAATCGAAAACTCAACAGTGATACCTAGTCACATATAGCAATCATCAAATATCTTGATGTAAACTCATTAGCATTATCTATATGTATTTGGATAATTTAGAAATTATGTCTTTAACAGTATAATTTAGGCAAATAATCTTACAAACGCAACACTGCACGTGCATAATCAATAAACATATGGGCGCCATGTTGATACATCAATAAAAACCATAAAGTAATGAAACAATCTACTAGTTAAATGGACTGATCCACATTTATCTCTTTAAATTCTTCGTAAAAATGAGGAGATTTATAACTAATCTTAGAACAGGATGGTCTAATTACAAATTTCCTTGTGAGCAAGCAATACAAATAATCTTATTAGACAATATAATCTTCTAATTCTTTAATGAATGTCCATGAAAATTTTCAATAATTGTACACATCATTATAGATCTAGTATGCCCAAGGCAATCAAGCTACAACTTTAATATTTTTTATCTATGAACTTTTAGTTCACCACTACATGACTTTCAATTGCACCTGTGATTGTGTAATATAATCCTGTTGAGAATGCTTAGAGCTTTCCTGGTGTAAATAATCTCATTTACAATATAATCTTCTAATTATTTGATAAATGTCCATGAGAATTTTCAATAATTCTACACATCATTATGGATCTAAGATGCCTAAGGTGATCATGCTACCACATAAGTAGTTTTGGTTCATCACTATATAGCTTTCAATTGCATTATCAACCAAGCATATATCCCTAGCGTTTGTTTCTAAAAATATAATTTATTTCTAAAATCTATAATTTTCTATTAAACAAAAGTTTACGTTAGATATTAAGATTAGATATGAACATTAAGTACATATAATGAAACAACAAAAAAAGTATAAATGTTAAAATATTAGTAAATTAATAATTAATAATTAAGTATATAATTGTTGTGCAAATTTTAATGAACTCGCAAGCGCACGAATCTATTGTAGAATAGATTAATGGTGACGAGTGTCGATCCCACGAGGAGGTTGATTTTAATTATATGCAGAATTAATTTTCTTTTTAATGGGAACAATTAAATTATGGTAATTCTGTCCTAAATTGTTGAATTAAAATGGCGGGAATAATTAAAAATGAAACTGTTATAATAAAGCACTTGCGTATCCGGATCCGCATCAACATGCTCCATGGGCTAAATATTCCATATTAATACCAATTAAATCATAAGGGGGGATTCCACACCTCATGAACCACTCTCCAATAAGTATGGTGCCAAGGGCTTATTGTGGCAAATAATAATAACCTTGTACTAGGGTACCGGTTTAACCAGAGCTGTATTTAGACAAGACTATTATTATTTGTCGACGAAAAGTCAAAACAACCACAAATATTAGAGGGGAAGAGAAAGTAAATTTACCAAATTAAGCCCATGGAACATGTTGAGACTTCACCTTCAACCCAAGCTCAAAAAGAAATTAGCTACTCATATTTTAACTAAGGATAAAAAAGAAAATTTTATTAAAATACAAAGAAACTACAAGAAGGAGAAGGAATTTCAGAAATCTAAGCTTAAAAATGAATTTAGGGATATTAAATTAGGGGGGGAGAGCCCCCTTTTTATAGATATATTGAGTGAATCGTGACCATCGAATTAAAAACGATTCGGATGCTCAGGATTGCGCCACGTCATCAGTCAACAGTCAACAGTCAATATTTGTACAGTAATGCCGCCTAAATAGTAAATAATCTCATGTAAGTGCATGTACTGTACACACGATTTTTGCTCCACTGAGATGCTGCCACGTCATCGATCTACAGTACATAAGAAATTTAGTCCAATAAGATCGTGACACATCATCGGTCAACGCCACATAAGGAGTCAATCCACATAATTCGTCCAATTAGATACTGCCACGTCATAGGTAGTTGCCACATCATCGGTCCATATACATGAACAGTACCATGAACAGTACCGTATGTGTGAACAGTGACGTCCGTTTAAGATTTTCGACCAATGCTCCTCTTAAGGTTTTCGACCGTCCTGAGTCAAAATATGACGTTCGTTTTGCTGTCTGATCACTCGTTCATTGTGAAACGATCGTAATGCCCCTAAAATACATAGTTATAATAAAACACATATAATTAAATAACAAAATACTTAAATAAATAAAAGTAGTAATGTTAGTGAGATTTAAAGTGTAAAATGATGATTTTCTCCTTTATAAATATACACTTTCTAACACTCAACAGAGCACATCATGCATAAGGTACCCAAATGTAGCTGTTAGGAGTTTTGAATTAAAACCTAGTGTGCTAAATTGTCCCCCCACATTCTATGGCCTAAAAAATGAGGACCCATATAATCATCTGAATGATTTTCATGCTATTTGTCAAACTTTTAAATACGAGAATTTTTCAGATGATGATGTTAAACTTAGATTATTCCCATTTTCATTAAAAGATAGAGCTCGTTCATGGTTTAATACAATGCCTGCTAATAGCATTACATCATGGGAACAAATGGTAACTAAATTTTTAAATAAATATTTCCTAGTTCATAAAACCAATGCTATTCGTAGGGAAATTTCAGAGTTTACTCAAAGAGACGACGAGCAGTTTTTCGAAGCATGGGAGCGATTTAATGGGCTACTCTTGAAATGTCCACATCATGGGTACGAAAAATGGCACCAATGCCAATACTTTTTGGAAGGATTATTGCCACATATGCAAGAATGGCTAATGGCAACCAGTGGAGGAGAGTTAATGTCCAAAAGCGCATCAGAGATTTGAGAATTTTTCCAACGGCAATCGGATAATTCTCAACAACGGACTCGATAACTCAGAAATATCAGGAGAATTAAGGGAGTGAATGAGGTTAACATTGGCGAGTCAAGCTCAGGAATTAAATAGGTCAAAGAGATGGTCGAAGGCCTTGCTCGACAAATAGCATCTTTGACAACCGCTAAATCAACAGAGCCACATAACCATGACTCATATTCAGATCAAGCCAATGCTATAGGTATCATGAGAAAACCACCAAACTACAACCCTTACTCCAACATATATAACCCTGGATGGAGAAACCACTCCAATTTCTCATGGTCTCAAGGATTCCAACAAAATGGACCATCAGTTCCATCTCCACCAATGCAACAAGTTCCTCAAATGTCTCAAGCCTCTCAACCACCGTTTAGACCATACAATCAGAATCCAAACCATTCTCAACCCAAACCATGGGAGGAGACATTCCAAAATGTCAGAAATCTTACTAACTCCAAGATCGAGCAGCAAAACCACACTATTGATGAATTACGAAATGAGATGAGAGCAGGCTTCAACTCACTAGCCCAATCAATTTCTAATCTCGAGAAAATGGTAGGACAATTTGCTTCTTCAGTTCAAACTTTGGCCATGACCGTTGAAAAAGACAAATTCCCAAGTCAACCAGTGCCCAACCCTAAAGCAGTGAATGAAGTAAGTTCTAGTTTACCACAGCAGCATGGAGAGGTCAAAGCAGTGATGACCTTGCGAAAAGACAAAAAAGTCGACAACAAAGTGGAGATGCCAAAAGCAACTCAGATTATACCTGTGAACACTGAGAAATTATCATCAGAGGAGAAAGAGGAAACAAACCCACGAGAATATATTCTTAAAGCTCCATTTCCTCAAAGGTTAGATAAAGGGAAGAAAGGAAAATCCACAGGTGAGATTCTTGAAATCTTCAAACAGGTAAGTGTTAACATCCCTTTACTTGAAGACATAAAACAAGTGCCATCATATGCCAAATTTCTTAAAGACCTTTGTACTAAAAAGAGAAATATTCATGTTCAGAAAAAGACCTTTTTAACAGAAAATATTAGTTCTATACTTCAACATAAAATGCTTCTAAAATCCAAAGATCCAGGCTCCCCCACTATCTCATGTAGTATAGAGAACCACACAATTGAAAATGCTTTGTTGGATTTAGGAGCTAGTGTAAATCTGTTGCCTTACTCTGTGTTTATGAAACTTGGACTGGGAGAATTACACCCAACTCCAGTGGTGTTACAGCTTGCAAATCGATCCATGAAAATACCACGTGGTATTGTGGAGGACGTGCTTATCCAGGTAGATAAGTTTTATTTTCCTATTGATTTCATTGTAATTGACACTCAACCAGTGTAGGATTCAAGGAAGCATATCCCCATTATCTTGGGTCGTTCATTTTTGGCAACTGCCGATGCTCACATTCAATGCAGGACTAGAAATATGCAGTTGTCATTTGGCAATATGACTATGGAACTAAATATTTTCAACATTGCCAAACAACCTCACAGTACTAATGATGAAATTGTAGATGTGGATTTAATTGATGAATTGATTGATCATACATTTTCTTTAAACCTTAGTGATGACCCTTTACTGATATGTTTAACTCACTTTGGTTTAGATTTTAATATTGACAGGTCAATTGATGAGGTTAATGCCTTATTGGATTCATCGCCATGCATGGATTTTGATAAATAGAAGACAAAGATAAAGCAATTGGCACCATTGAAAGAAAATCTCATCTCATCATCAGAATCACCCCCAAGAATTGAGCTCAAACCTTCACTCGACCCTTTGAATTCTACATTCTTGGAAAAAGAAAAAATATTGTCAGAAATCATCTCATCCTCTCCTGATGACAAACAAAAGAATGTAGACATCATTGAACCCATTTTTGGTTCAAAAAGGAAGATACAACTAGCAAAACCAGAGGAGATTCGTAACGACAAAAATGCTAAGGACTACAGAAAGCGAATGAAAATCCTCCGTGACAAGCGGAGCATTAGAAAATCTTTCACACCAGGTCAGAAAGTATTTTTGTTCAATTCTCAAGGGCACATTTCTCTAAGTAAGTTACGCTCTTAATGGTCTGGTCCATTTACTAATCATACTGTTTTTTCACATGGAGCCATTAAATTTAAGAATCCAAGGAACAGTGTAATTTTTAAAGTTAATGGTCATAAAAGTAAAGTCATATCAAGAATACCAACCATGTGGAGAAAACAGCACAAAACATTAAAGTGACCTGAATTTTTTTTCTGTTTCTTTTTGGTGATTTAATTTTTTTTAATTATGTTTTTGTAAGTTTAACTATTATTATTAATTTTTTTTAATAAATGTGCTAGAATGATATGCAATAAAAAATCATGTTCTTTAGGAATGGTGTCTGATAACAGAGAAGATAAGATTCAATTCATTAGGGATGGCTTGAATAAAGAGTCATTGGATGATATCCTTTTGTCTCTTGAAACGCATCCCAGTGGATACGTCCAACATGCAATACTCCAGTTATGGCCATTATTCCAGAAAGAATGTGCAAACTATAGTCTCGGGAATCTGACTATAAAAGATCATGTTTGCCAGTTTGTAAGAAAACTGGATGGGAAGCCTATCCTCAACCCATAGAGGGCGTTAAAGCTGTTTCTAGACGTAAAATCAGAGGAAGATGTGAGCCATAGTCGCAACTACTTTTAAATATCTTTTTATTTTAATATTGTTTTATTTCACTATTGTTTGATCACTTATATTTTTATTTTTAATAATTTTATGTTATCATTATTTGCTTTGTCTTTTCACTATTTTCTTTTTCACTCTTGAGCCATATACCTCTCCTTCAACCATGTAAATATCTTCTTCAGTGCTGCAACATCCAAGTGATATCTTCTAATCTCTACTTCTTTCCTTTAAAACATTGAGGACAATGTTTCGTTCTGGTTGTGGGGAGGGAATAGCTACTAATTTCTCCTTTATAAATATATGTTTTCATGTTTTTAAAGTCGAAGATGGCTGAATATGGAGTGTAGTAACTCTAGAAACACATTTTTTTAAAAAAAGAAAGAAAGAAAAAAATTCATTTTCTTTAATTTTTCTGCATGTATGTTTTCTTTTTATGTTGAGAATAAGTTGGGGGGAAATAATTCTGTTTAAAAAAAATTTTTTTTTTGAATTTTTGATATTGGATGATATGATAACTTTCGAATTTTAGTATTTGTATTATCTTTGGTCTTGAGTAATGTTACACCATGTTTACTATTCTACATGTTGATGTTGGGGACAAATATGAGTTGCTTGAAAGAATGCACATGTCATAATAAATTCCAAGTGAGTTTTTGAGTCTATTAATTTTTCTTGGAGAGTAACCCTTTTTGCCCATTCTTCATGTAGCTTAGTAGTTTATTATTTCATACATGATCTCTAGATTTTCTTTGAGTCAACCTTTTAAAAAAAAAATGTGTGTTACTACATCTAAATGCCCACTTAATTAGTAAATATGAAAGATTATTTAGAGTCTTAAAAGATGATGGAAGGCCATTTTTGACCTATTTGAGCCTTTCTAGCCATCCCTATTATGTAATATCCATAGTTACTCCTTTTGAGCCTTTTATTTAAAGTGTATATTTATAAAGGAGAAAATCATCATTTTACACTTTAAATTTCACTAACATTACTACTTTTATTTATTTAAGTATTTTGTTATTTAATTATATGTGTTTTATTATAACTATGTATTTTAGGGGCATTACGATCGTTTCACAATGAACGAGTGATCAGACAGCAAAATGTATTTTATCGTGAACTGTATCGTGACGTCTATTTTGCTGTCTGATCACTCGTTCATTGTGAAACGATCGTAATACCCCTAAAATACATAAAATACATAGTTATAATAAAACACATATAATTAAATAACAAAATATTTAAATAAATAAAAGTAGCAATGTTAGTGAGATTTAAAGTGTAAAATGATGATTTTCTCCTTTATAAATATACACTTTCTAACACTCAACAATAATAAGGGATGAATTATTGTGGATATTTTCTCATTGATTATGTGATTGTTTTTCCCTTTGTATATTTGAAAAAAAATAAAAAAGCAAAGGCATTTAGATAAGTCAGATCAATAGGTTCTCAACGAAATTAGCCTAAATCTTTCTCATTCTTTCTTGGATGCTTGGTAAAAGTCTATAAAATGCTTTTTAGTGCAACATGCATTTGACCAATATCCTTTTCCCCCATATCGATAACAAATTTGTTCATTATCATTTCTAACATTGTTATTTCTTACATCATTATATTTATAAGGTCTATCATAAACGTTCCATTTTTTGTAGCCTCCATTTTTGTTGTTTTGCTGTCCCACATGCTTATGACCACCATTATCATATTAACCATAACCTCTTTGCCTTCTCGATTATATCCATTATTAGTATGTGTATTTACATTGACTTTTGGGAATGATTGCAAGTCAATTAGACATAATTCATGATTTTTCATTAATAATTAAACTTTTTTTAGCAATTAAAAAAACGTTGATCAACTCAGAGTATTTATTATATTTATGCTCCTATATTATTGTTATAAGGCAATATTTGATGCTTGAAAAGTAATAAGTATTTTTCCAAGTATATCTATATTAGCCATTTCAACACCACATAATTTCAATTTTAAGATGTAAAATAGAACAGAGTTGTAATTAGAAAATTGGATAATTTTGAAATCTCATATTTAGCTATTCATGTTTGGCATTTAAAAGGAATGTATTCCTTTGGTGGTTAAATCTTTCCTTAGGGCCACTCCACAAAGTTGATCTTGCACCATTAGATATTGAGCTTTATCATTGGTAGAAATGAGGTCATTTGCGACCATAATACTAGTAGAATGTAAACTTTTGGTCTCTAAAACTTATTTATAACCCAAAAATGGTTGTCCTGACCTTGCCAAATTATGTCTATCGAGGAATTTTTTCCATGACCAGTAGTAAATTTTATCGCTGATAATTTTTTTGTGAAAAATAAATAACGTCACAAATTAATTGGTATTTTTTCGATTGTTATTTTTAGTAGCAAGTTAATTGGTCATTGATAACATTTCTAAAAATAACTATTGGTCATGATTTTCATGATTTCAAGACAAAAGTGGGCTGTCGTAGAATCATCTTTTCTACAATGACAAATAATTTGTTGTAGATTAATTATTTTCAAGGCAAAATAATTCATTCGCTTTTGAATCTTTTATGTGGCCATTGAGTTTGTGGTTGAATCATCATATATTTGTTTAGTATATTTTGAGACCAGCTATAATGGTAGTAGAAATTTTAGCAAATTAATTTTTTTATTTGTAATAATTTTTTGTATGAAATAAAGCAATATATTAAATAGGATAAATATAATTAAATATGTTAAATATTGCATAATTAATTAAAAACATTAGTGAAATTTTGAAAAAAGTCTAACTAATTAAATAACTGGAATAATAAATATATAGATAATGTTGTATCCTGCTTCTTTATACGAAAAAAGAGTAGTTTGACAACACATGACCAACTGCAAAAGAAACCTAGGGCCAGTGATCATTGACTATTTGAATCCACTTTAGAACACAAAAAAGAGATACCAAATAACTAGAATGAAGGTTATAAATCGAAAGCATGGAACTTAGGCAATCAATTAAGGGGCAGTGAACAAGAATTTCTCAATACGATCCAAGCACTCTTATTGTTTATGCATGTGTTCTTGTTGCTTATCAACTATTGCATGAACAATAGTTAATTCACTTTGGCATTTTTTCAACTCGTTACATGTCTTACTCAACTCAGTGTGAGTACTTTCAAATTCATTGTGTGTGCTCTCTAACTCTTTTGCTTGACTATCAATGAACCCTCATAGTTCATTTTCTACCTATGATGATATTCTAGATCCAAAATTAGGTAGTATAGGCCTAAACCCAAAACCTCTAAAGTTCTAGCTGACAATAAGTTTAACAATTTTTTTAGGTGACAAAGGTGCACCATCTTTCTTTAGCAGTAGGTTCTTATTCCATTTCTTTCATCCTTTTCTACATATGAAATTTCATTCAATTATGTAGTAAAAGAAAATAAACAAATACAGTATAGATTTCTTAGGCTTCTTTTAATATTTATAATGAAAAAAAAACTAGTATAAAACATTTGAACCACATTATAGCTTATTAAATAAAGAAGCCATATTATAAAATTTTGCCAGTAAAAGTCTTCAAAGCTTTCATTTTAATTCAACCTTTTTGACTCACTTATAGTTTGCGCTCTTTTTTATCAAATGAACCTATCATTTAAAATTTGAGAACTAATTAGAATTTAATAAATATCTTATTATAACAATATTATTTTCATTTTATCATTCTTTTGATTTTAGACAATGTTTCCAACGTACATATATTGCAAAGAGAATAATAGCCTATAATACTTACATAGTCATGTCATTAGGTTGCTCTCGGAGGCTTTCCTTTAGTATGGATGTAACAAAATTTGATAAAAAAAGATTAAAACAAGTGTCTACTCTTTCATAAAAGTAGAATAAAAACATAAATCATTATTCAAGTAACAATAAACATCACAGCACACATACTAAATTGTAGCCAATAATTTCACAAGTTAATTTCAGCCCACGACCAATGTCATCATTAAAAAAAAAATTGCCTAAATATTTATCAATTGCTCTTAAGCCTTAGAACATACATAAATCTTTCTAAAATTCTATAACAATAGCCTACTAATATGGCAACATAAATCAGAAACCAAAAAGTGTAAGACCATTCAAATCAGAGCGTATGTACAATCTTTAGCCTTTTTTTTACTTTTCATAATGGCCAAGAAATGACAATTATCCAGCTTGATACTGTACTTGAGTCTTTTTGCAATTAGCAATATTTTTCCTTGCTCTTTCCTTCATGTAAGATTTTTGTCTTAAAAAAATCATTTATCGCTTCTACAAAATTAAAATTGCAAAATCAAAGCTACCTTCCTCACTCTTAAAGTGATTACATAACCAGTCCCAATCTTGTTAAATGATATTTTTATGTGCATGTCAACTTGCTTCAGTTGATGTTACATACTTTTTAAAATGTTACATATAACTATGAGCTGAATATCTCTCAACTATAAAACTCTTCACGTAGTTGAATATATATGGCACTGATATGTCAAATTCAAATTTTGTCTAAAAGAGACAAGAAAGCAAGTCTCTCAGCCATTGAACTATTCACTTATTTAATCCTTAGATAAAAGCTATTGGCTTATAAATTTAATGATTATTTATATCAAATAATATCTTTTTAACCGAATTTCAATTATCAGCGATTGCTCAAACAAACCATTTTTTAATCATCAGGCTCAACTTTCGTATTGTATTGGAGAAAACAATCTCACAGCAACACCCATCTCATTAGCAAACTTAGAAGCGCGATTACAGATGGGTCTCCCTTCTTTTTCTATAAATGATATTTTAATCTTTTCTCTAGATTGTAATAGTGGATCCAACCCACTCTTCAAGATGCACCCTTCTATTTTAGTTATTAAACCAATCGTATTTCAATAATAATAATAATAAAAGACGGTAATTAAATGAAACAAGTTCATCATAACATTCATACTCATTAAAATAACAATACCTTCTAGTAAGACATTAGAAAATGAGTTAGAAGATGGAGCAATAATATTGGTGATGGTGTGATGCCTCCAAAGAGCCATGCAATTTGCATACACAATAAAATATTAAAATGATATTAATTAAAACATTAAAAAAATACAAAAGAACAATTTAGTTTGTGCATGTGATTCATTAACAGTAAAAAATTACTTAAGCTAAGCATCGTATAAGTAATTATCTAGATCAGTGTCATCAAGACAATTTTAAAATTGGCTCATCATCATGATTGTCACTTAATGTTTCATCTTCATCAATGCAATCATAATGAATTCAGAATTGTCATTCCATATGATACATTCTTGAGAAAGCACAAAATTTACTTCTAAAATAGTTGGCTTTGCATCTTGCCTACTGAATTGTTGTGTCTAAAGATTAATATTCTCTACAATAGTATGAGTTGGTGTTTCAGTACTATTTATATCGGCTTATATACTCCTTTCCATCTTTGGGACATCCTACATGTGCCTCTGTTGTGATTTTTCCACCACTTTCTAATTGGATCCAAATTTATGGTCATTCACATAAAAAATAACTTGTCGTGCTTAAGTTGCCAAAATAAAAGGATCATTCTTATACCATTTACGGGACACATTTTATACTATTTAAACTGAGGTCTTTCTGAATTCTTTTTCTTTTAGCATTTGTGTCAAACTGCTCACATATAAACAATGTCACTTGATTTTGAAATAAATATTGCAAGTCAAGCACATCAGCTAATTCTTTATTGTCATTTTCCCCAACCATAACAATGCCATTATTTTGAGTTGTCAATTGATTATCATGATCAAAGGTGTGATACCAAACTCCATTAACATCAGAGCCTGAGTTTGACTCTACATAGAGATTAGATCTACATGCTAATGAATACAATTCTTAATAGTTGTAACTGACCTTTCACGATGCAATGATATCATTTACATGGCAGAAGAAAAGACATAATCATATACATAAACTACTTTAAATTTTATTATCTATTTAACTTAGGCATACTCATATGCTCTTTAAACTACTTAGAAAGTGCTTCTCTTGCCTTCGCAATAAACAAGCATTACTTTCTATCTTCAACTGGTTAATATACTCACTAGATGTACTTATTAAATAAGAGTCAAAGTTATTAAGAATGATAATTTCTCATAAATAAATAAGCTATACACTCCACTTACTTAAAGTATGGCTGCAATTCTACATAGTTGTTCAAGATATGCCAATGTGCCACTTCATGCTGTTGAGATAATTCAATGAAATGTTTTCCCCTAAATGGGCAAGCCTTTTGACAAAAATTGGTAGTTTACTACTATTGTGCCCCTCTTGAAATTCATCATTAATATGCCTATTATGATTAAACTTCGTTTCAATATCACAAAGATACATTGAGCAGAATGCCATAGATTCATTTACAATATAAGCTTCAGCTATTGAACCTTTCGGAAGAGATTTACTTTAAATTTTTAGTCATGTAATAGATTATTCTATGACTAATAAAAATAATTGGTCATGCCATTTGCTACCCAATGCTCTAATTTTTTTCCCACTATCATCCATAAACTATAACTCTTTACTTAAACATTAAAGATTGATGGTGAAAAATTATAATTTTTCTCATAAAACATATTTTTTAGAACCGACCTCATATAATATATAATAAATTCATAATCTAGAAAATTATATCTCGATAATCTGAGAAGATGAACAATAAAAAGTAACAAATCTGCTGTCAAACAATCTTTCAGGTTATGACTCAAGTTTGATCTACATTGAATATGTGGGCGTTCGTTTCACTATTTCCAAAAACTATTTTTCTCAACAGCTATCTGTCTCCTTTTTTCTTTTAGAAAAAAAAATACTTATATAATATTTCCTAGTTAAAAATCCTAACATGTGTTTTCCTTTCCCTTTTTTTAATTTAAAATATTTTGAATTTAATATATTTTCTCTCTATTTATATAAAAGTGAAGATAATGTGCAACAACTTTGGGGTCTACCTTGTAAAATAACACAAAACTCCATTTACACATAAATATAACACATAGTGTATTAACAAATATTATATTTAAGTTTATCATCTAATATACCAATTTTCTTATTTTTGGGTCCAGTAGTAGTGTAGTCAATTAAATGAGCTAATCCGGGGATCATTTGGGAACATATAATATGGCTACAATAATTAAGGCTGTAATTAAACTAGCTTAATTATTTAATTCCAATTCTATTACACTATAAAATTGGAACTGACCTCCATAATTATATGTTCGAATAATAATTCATCCCGAGCCACATTGATCTCTTTACTGCACAATCCTTTGTATCATATCGTTAATTAAATTGATATTTCAATTGTTTAATCAATTTAATAGCATCTTACTTGATATTTACTGATTTTCTCTAATGATCATTTTCAACATATTAAATATGTCGACACACTTTAGCTAGAGAATTCTATGATCAATTACTAAAAATGTATCAAGAGATATATTGTACAAATTGTATATTGTTAATCTATAACTTTAATATTTATAATTGCTCCCACTAAGATACCGGATAATCTTGATTATAAGTATGTATCGTGCCCATTAGTAAATCAAATGGAATGATAGCCATAATCATGAAATTATAACTAACTTAAGATTAAGATTACAGTAAAATCAATACTTATAAGATTTAATAAATTTGACAATTATTATAAAGTTAATTAAATCTCATATGTGATCCTCTTCAATATAACCGTACTACATCAATAAATTCACATATGATTAAGACAAATCATTCAATGAATTTATTTCAATTTATACCTAAATAAAGTGCTCAATTTTATTTATCAATTATGAACTCAATTTATTAAATCATAAGATAACTTATATTTATGTCTTTTGTGAATTTGCATAGTAATCACATAAATACATATAATATAACTAAATAGACTTTATTAAAAAATTAATGCAAATAAGATATTTGAATAAAATACCTCAATTATTTTATTAATAAAAAATATTTATTATAATTAAATAAACTTATATACTTTTAAAGAGCATATTTTCTCAACAAAGGCTACATTATGTGACAAATAGTCAATTAGTCTATGTAAGAATAAGCTTATCTATTGACACTCCCAGCCACATTACATTTCTATATTGAATAAATACTATCAACCACTGACATATTAGTCACTAGAACATATATTTTTGCTACTAAATAATACAGTCATTGTACATGGCAAAATTATTTTTCAAACAATTCATTTTTTTTTTATCATCATTAACTTTGAATGACTATATGGTGTAGTCATCCAATACACTTTTTAGTGGCAAATTTATATTTAGTCACACAGGGTATACATTTATTATTGGAATTGAGTTCAGAGACCAACATATTTAGCTGCAATCGGGGTGCTTAAGCAACTAAAACAAATAGGCAATGAATATAATCAAATCAAACGTAGAAACTTTGGTGACTAATATTGTTTGTCACAAACTGGAATATAATGGTAGACTATCTTAAATCACCTTAGGATGATATTTATTTATCTATTTTCTTTGTCTAAATGACATTGTTGCAATAAAGATTATGGAGCGACTACAGTTTACAGTCACCAAATAACATTTAAATATGTCAAAAAAGAAAAAAAATAATGTCTCTATATTGTTCGGTGACTAATTTTATTCATTACTATATCAAAGTAGTTTTGGTTAGGTTAAGAAACATTGTGCAACTATTCTTCTTAGTCACAATATGATATACATTTGGTGACCAACATTAAATTAGTTACTTAAGAAGTATATTTGGTGCCTACTCTCCGCGCCGTAATTATATTCAGTGCCCATCTACAAAAATGGAGGACAAAAATTTTGAATTAATTTAATAACCAAAGACCTTAATCCCAAAAGTGTGTATAAAATTATTGAATTATTTGATAGCTGTTTTTTTTTTAATTCAGTAACCCCATGAACGTTTATTTGTTGTAAAGCTTATAAAATATTTAAATAGCGTACATGATATAAGTAATGAAATCATCATTCATTAGTATGACAATGAAATTATAAATAATAAAATCATCATTCATCAGCATGACTATGAAGTAGAATATTCCAGACAAGAAATTGACTATAAATTTTGAGAAATATCAATAAATAATTAAGGAAATAAAACGTCACCTAGAAAGTTAATTAATTGAATTAATTATTTTCGTTAAATGTCAATTAACGTCTTTTTATAAACATCACCTTATTTATAAAGTATTGAGACAATCAATCTAATACATGTATATGTAGTTTATACGAACCAAATGTTACAAAAATAAGTTTCTTAACAAAAAGAAATCCTAATAACTATTTCCATGAAAAGAATTGATTCAAACAAGAATAAATTATTCGTCCTATTTATGTTTTGATCTTTAGAATCAATAATGGGCATATGCAGATTCAATTTATGTAAACATGTACTTAAATTTATTTGTCTTTCTTTATTTGTGTGAAATTTAAACTCTTTCATTGTATGAAAATGTAAACTATAAATTTTGTAATAATACGTCTAACTTTGTGACAAAAGTATATTGTCAACTAAATAAGAATTATATATGATTCCGATCAAAATTATCTTATAACTAAACATATGAATATTATGAACTACTATAACATCAGTTTAATTTATTATATGTTTAATGTTTAGATTAATCTTTCTTATTTTGCTAAGTTGGATCTAAAATATTATGAAGTGATTATTCACAAAAATAAAGCACGTTAATGTATCAATTAATATCCTTGTTATGTAGACTTGTTCGTTTGTATTTTTTTTAATATCAATAATATTTATTTTATAATTTTTAAAAAATTATTAGGATTGACTTAAAAAGAATCTCACACACTCACTTTATCGCCTTCGTAAAGAAAACCCAAATTACCTATGACTTTTCAAGCAAACCATCAGACCCTAAATCCCTATGAAAGTGAAGTCCACAGCATAATGAGATTCCTGCAAGCTTAAAGTCCCTCTTGTTTTAGTGAAAGAGGTACCAAACACGTTCACTGTTGATTGCATTTTGTATGTATAAATTTTGTCTTTCTCTATTCTTTTCTCATTAACTCTTTCACCATAAATTGGGGTTTTTATATGCTATAGAGGGAATTTCCCTCAATATAATTGGGATGATTCATAATCATTATTAGAAAAATTAGTCTATTAACATTATATGGATTCAGTTCATTGTCAATATGTTGGAAAAAAAAAATCTTTACAAGTGAAGTTTGAGTCCAATATTATTTATTTTCTATGTACTTGCAAGGTTTGATTGAAAAAGTTTTGTAAAGTTTGTGCTGTGTGTTTGTCCTCAACCTCTACGTTATTGTTACTGTGGTCTCACAAGATTGTTGGGATTTCCTTAAACCAATTTTGGAAGTATGTAATTGTATCTATGAATTAGAAAAGGCACCCATGTGTTTTTTAAAAAATTATTTTATTTTATTTTGCTATTGGGTTATTTATTTATGGTTCTGGAAAGGGTTACGGCAGCATGTGGATCAAGTTTTATTTGCTCAGTATCAATGAAAATCATGCTTTGTCTATTTAAGAGTTTACTTCAGCTTCATGCTCTTATAGTTTATAGTTTAGGTTTTGTATTTAGTATTGATTTACTCATTTCTTTAGGTAGAAAACTCTAAATCGGATACTGTAAAATTTTTTGACCTCTTGGGTCATATATGTTTTTAGTGATCCGTAATATGCTCAATATATCTTGATGAATTAATACTATAATATTCATAAATTTTAGCCTTATAGAGATTTCTAATAGTTGTGACTTTTGTTAACTAAATATTGAATATCTTTAAGAATATACGTCCAAATTTGATTTATAAATTTTTTTAGAAACTAGACTCATTTATCTTTCTAATACATGTCTGTATAGGGAACATATAAAGGAATTGAAAAAAGAAAATTGTGTCAATGTACATAAAAGACAAGAGCTGTTATTTCCTTCATGGTTTAAAAATCCTGTAAGTCAATAAATTGCCTTTCATTATACGTTTCCAAATCTATAAGTACATTCTTTTCTCTAGCTCTAAAATTTAATTGTGTATTTAGATGACTTTATTACGGAATCAATATTTTACAGAAGCTACTGACCAACTTCACTATTGGGCCTGTGGACATGAATTTTGGGTAAATAGTATATGCTACTTGTATTGTTAACAGGGTACGTTTTCATACTCAAAATCCTGACAATCGTCGATCAAGATATATACATATATCTCTTGATTTGATATATATATATATATATAGCCATTCATGCACAACAAGTATTTTATGTCGATAATTATAAGTCTGGAATAGATTAGATGGTTGTTCAAAAGGTTCGACACAGAACGAGTTGGAGTTTAGGAATTTTCATAAGAGTGATGTAAATCCAGAAGTGGCTGATGCTACTGTAATTACGGGATTTGATAAGCAAATATCAGTTAATGATATTGACGATGATGGAGAGGATGCAACATTGAATGAATATTGCACTGAGAAGATTCAGATAAAGGAGATTATGACGATGAGTAATCATTAACATGAATTTAGGTATTACATTATGTAGATTATTGCTTTTTATTTTAAAACATTATATCTTAAATAACAATGTTTTTGTCACAATGTTTATCTATAATAGTTATATTTTCTTTTTGCAACATCATAGTTACTAAAACAATTTAATAATTTTTGAATTTTTTTAATTTATAATGGATAAATCTAATGTTTTATATTAACAGGTTTGGATTATGGCTCTTGGTACTAAATAACGTCATTCAAATTCTCTTAAAAAAAATGAGATGTTATCAAGATCTAATCCCACTTTAACAGATTCTTATGAATCTAAGAATAGAGATGGTACACTTTTTGGAGTTCATTTCTTGTTCCTTTTATATTAGTTTTTTATCTTATTTATTTTTTCCTAGACTCTTTATTATAGAATTATTGATATTTTGATACTTGTTTGAAAAAATATTTTAATTTAGTTAATTTGGTTTTATAGAGCCAATATTGAAAAAGAATGTTCGTGGGAAATTGCGGGGAATTGGTTGTGAACGCATTTTACATTTGTCTAAAAGCAAGTTGCATGCGAACTTTAAAGTTGAGGATGGAACTGGCACTTATTCATCTAGGTTATCCACTAGAATAGGCATTGTTGCGAGGACTTTTGCACTGTTAAAGTTTATCAATAGAGACAAGTACTTATTGAGAAAAAGGACATGTTTAGTCGAGTGGTGGTAAATCTCATCTAACTTTTAAATTCAGTAAAATATTTCTAACTTTTAAATTTAGTAAAATATTTATTTTAGTGGCTCATTTATTATTTTAATTCTTTGTAATGATCACAGTCCAGATTTGATATCATCACCTTATTAACATTAAAAAGTGTATATTTAATAAGGATAAAATCATTAAATTTTTACTTAAAGTGTTAATTATTGTATTAATAAATTATACGAATGTCTCCTAATAAATAATTATGTCAAATTAATTTATAAAATATTGATTTTTATTTTGTAAATATTTTTCAAGAATAAAGATGGAATTACAACTGAAAGCGAGAAATAATTTGAAACATATTAAAGAAATGTAATTAATAAATATTAAAATAAAATAAAAAAATAAAAAAATAAAAAGGAATCAATGGCCTGGAGGCCCTCGTGCCTCCTCACCATCACACTATATATATAAAATAAAAATAAAATAACAAAAAGAAAGAAAGAAATTGCATTCTTCTCCTGTAAAAGGCAAAGAGATGCAAGCAATGAGGGGCGAGAAGTAGAAAAGAAGGATGAGAAGTGGGGAGCCAAAAATTTGAGAGAATTGAGAAAATTCTTTTCTTTCTTATTTTTTGATGTAATTATTTTTCTTGTAATATATTTTCAAAATTTGTCAAATAAAATGAGTGTTTTGTTTTTCAATATAAGTGGCTAATTTTTTAAGCTGAAGTGAAAGGTGAAGCTCAAGGATTCAAATTCTCATTAATCATTATCCCAAGTGAGTTTTAAAATCTAATTTATTTTTATATTTTATTTTCTTATGATTTTTTATGTCATGTTAATTAAATATTTTTAAATTAATATGATATTTTGATATAATGTTAATACTTCAATAAAGTTGTAGTACATAAAAGTACTTAATTTGATATTTATTATAATAAAACTCAGTTCAGAATTAAATGACATAATAATAAATTTGTAGAATAAAAGAAAAATACAACTACAAGAGAATTGTTATTAATATAATTTGAAATTTAAGAGTGAATCTTATATTCTTAAAATAATTTTTTATTGATTTTTAGTAATTTTTTTCACATTTAATTTTCTTTTTTACTATTAAATTTTTAAATTTTTTGTGATTTAACTCTAGGCTCATGAGTTATATTATAACTAAATTTTTTTATATTTAAGAATAATAATATTTTTAGATCATGTCAAATTTTTGACGTATTTCACATCTTTCCTTCTGTCATTCTTTTGTTTTTAGTCACTTGTTTTGTAAAATTTCAATTGGCTCTCTTCTCTCTCTCATAACCATAAAATTACCATAACATTTATGAAAATTTTCATTTTGACCTAAAAATTTTACAAATCAACCACTAAAATCAAATTAGAACTTAGATCTTTAGAGTTTATCTTATTCTTTGGGCTTTCGAAATTCGTGAACATAGCGAACTTGGATTTGAACTTTTAAATAATTGAAATTTAATTAGTTGGTAAATTAGAAAAAGCAATAATATATTTTTTAATTTCTATAATTTATTTTTTTAATTTTTTTATGGGTCGGTTCTACCACTTAAATTATTATTTAAATTTGTTGTTATATGGTCAATTCTACTGCCTATCATTTTAATTTTAGTTTATTTATTTTTTATTTATATTTTATTATATAGTTGGTTTTAAAATAACGCTTAATTTTTTGTTAATTGTTTAATACTTTATTTTTATGGCTGGTTTAACCGCCTAATTTTATTTTATTTCAACTTGTTTATTTATTTCACATTTTTTCTCTTATTTATTTTTAGTTTGTTTTTATTTTTACAATTTTTATTTAAGTGATTTATGCATCATTAATTTGTTTAGCACACATCATAAGCATTGCATGCGATGTTGATCTCGTACAGATAGTGGTAAATTAATTAAAAAATCATCTTCACCACCCTTAGATATGGCTAACATTGGAGCTAATAATGTTTTAGAATATAAAAATAATCAAGTTTTGTAAAATATTCATGAACAACATAAGACCCTTAGAGATTTTATGCATCCTACAAAAACAAAGTCACCATCATGCATAATTTTTCCTCTCGATGCAGCACATTTTAATTTCAAACCTAGGATCATCCAACTCTTGCTTACTTTTTATGGTTTTAAGTTTGAAAATCCATATTTTCATTTGAGAGAATTTAAGGAATCTGTAACACTTGCACTGATAAAAATTACAGTATGAATATAATCAAGCTTAAGTTCTTCTCTTTTTCAATAAAGGATAAAGCTAAAACTTGGTTACAAAACCTTAGGTCAGGATCTATAAAAACTTAGGAGGAAATGCAAGTAAAGTTTTTGAAAAAGTTTTTTCCACCTTACAAAATAAATTCTTCTAAAAGACAAATCCCTACATTCACTCAAAAATCAAGAGAAACATTTTACCGATGTTAAGATACGTATAAAGAGTTGCTTAACATTTGTCTACACCACAGTTTTAAAACGTGGAGGTTAGTGTCGTATTTCTATGAGGGATTAACATCTCAAAGTAGACATGTCGTTAAAATGATGTGTAATAGTAAATTTAGAGATGAAATTCCTAAAGGTGCATTAGATTACCTTGACTATATAGTAGAGAATGCACAACACTGGGATACAATAAGTTCATATGAGTCATCAAGTAAACTCCGATCATTTCCATCAGGTGGAGACATGTATAACCTTAGGGAAGATCACGACCTCCATGCCAAATTTATATCTTTAACTAAAAAAGTAGAAGCATTAGAGTCTAAAAAGAATGATCATGTAAAGTCTATTCAAAATATTACATGTTGTGTTTGTGATTCTGTTGATTATTCTACCCAATACTATCCAACTTTGCCTGCTCTGAAAGAAGGTTTGCACGAACAAGTAAATGTCATTGACAATTTTAAAAAGCCAAACCCCAATCTATTCTCCCAAACTTACAACTCTAGTTGGAAAACCACCCAAATTTCAGTTAGGAAAATTTTTAATCATGCACAATCTTCTCAACCAACTCCTGCACGTTAAAATTTTTAAAATACCCAGAGTTTCCCACCATATGTCTCACCACTTAGAAAAAATTTAGAAGACACATTGCATTCTTTCATTGAAAAACAAGAGTCAATCAATAACCAAACAATGCAAACCTTAAACAATTTTACAAAAACTGTCTCCAAACTTCCAGCTACTCTTATCATGCAGGAAAAAGGAAAGTTTCTTACTCAACCTGAACCAAGCCCCAAGGGTCAACAACATCCTCAAATAAGTAATATAAGAAACTAAAATATAGGTCAAGTGAAATCAGTTATAACCTTTTGTGGTGGTAAAGTTATTGAAAAATACATTTTGGACCCTTGTAAAATTAATAAAGATTCAATTCTAGAGAGTAGGGAAGAGTCTGTCAAATCTTTAACCCATGAAAAAATAATAAATTCTCTTTATATACCCTTAATTTTCCAAGCACTAATTAAGCTAAAGAAATCAAACCACAGTCTAGAAATTTATAAAGTTTTTAAACAAGTGAATGTCAACATTCTTTTGTTGGACATCATTAAACAAGTACTTTCTTATGCTAAATTTATGAAAGATTTTTACACTGTGAAAAGAAAACATACAATGCAAAAGAAAATTTTTCTAGCAGAACAGGTAAGTTTCATTCTCTCAACCAATAATACTTTGAAATATAAGGATCCTAGTTGTCTAACTATTTCTTATATTATTAAGGATCATAAAATTAGACATGTTTTACTTGATATTGGTGCTAGTGTTTTAGTGACTTAAAACCAATCTTTACAACTCTTTTACTTGCTGATAGGTCGATTTAGGTTCCAAAAGGAATAATTGAATATGTATCAGTCTGAGTCGATAAATTCATATATCTTATAGATTTTATTATTTTGGAAATGGAACCAGTTGCTAATGAATACAAACAAATTCCTATTATATTAAGTCGATCATTTTTAGCTATTGCTAATACTTTGATTAATTACAGGAATGGAGTAATGAATTTATTCTTTGGCAGCATGACATTGGAACTCAATGTGTTCAACATATGTAAATGACCATACCACCAAGAAGATGATGATAACAAGAATGAGGAAATTAATCTAATTGAGCAATCATCGAAGAGCACATTTAAGATGAGAACTTTATATACTCTATAGAGATTTGTTTCGCTAATTGTCTAGAATCAAGTAAAGAATTAGAATGTGATACTGCTAATAAATTTTCTATACTTAATTCTATGCAAGCTTGTACTGGTTATGATTACCAATTAAGCTCTAAGAAGATGACATAAGATGAAGAGCCAAATGAAGAGGAAGCACTAAAGCTCGAATTAAAATTTCGACCAAAAGAATTAAAATATGCCTATCTTGGAGAGTAACAGACATATCCAGCAGTGATTTCTTCCCAACTCACGTATGATTAAGAAGATAAGTTGTTTCTGTGCTAGAAAAACATAAAACTGCATTTGTTTGGACATTAAAAGACATTAAAGATATTAATCATTTAATCTGTACAAGAAAAATGCTAAAACAACCCATCAACCACAAAGAAGATTGAACCCTTATATGAAAGAAGTAGTAAAGAATAAGGTCCTTAAACTGCTAGATGTATGTCTCTGATAATAAATGGGTAAGTCTAACACAAGTAGTTCTAAAGAAATCTAGAATAATTGTTGTAAAAGATGAAAAAGATAAACCAATTCCAACACGAATTCCATCTAGCTGGTGCATGTGTATTGATTACATAAAATTAAACTAGAAAATACCATTTTTTTCTTCTATTTCTAGATCAAATTCTTAAGAGAGTAGTAGGAAGGACATCCCTACTACTGCTTTCTTGGTGGCTACTCTAACCATTATCAAATTCCTATAGTCCTAGAAGATCAAGTAAAGACTACATTCACATGTTCATTTGGAATATTTGTATTTAAGAGAATGTCATTTGGACTTTGGAAAGCTTTTGCTACATTTCAAAGATACATGCTTAATATTTTTAGTGACATGATTTAAAATTGTCTTGAGATTTTTATGAATGACTTAACTGTATTCAATAATTTTTTGATACATGTCTTGATAATTGAAAAAAGTTTTGAAAAGATGCAAAGAAAAATGACTTATTTTAAATTAGAAAAAATGTCATTTTATGATTGTTTCTTAAATTGTCTTGGGTCATGTTGTGTCTTTAAAAGGAAATTGGAGTTAATAAAGCTAAAGTTGGATTCATTTCAAAATTACCCCCACTAAAGACAATTAAAGAAGTCCGTTCATTTTTAGGACATGCAGACTTTTATAGGAGATTTATACAAAGTTTAGTGTCATATATAGCCCACTTTGTAATCTCCTAATAAAAGATACATCATTTGAATGGACGAAAGATTGTCAACAAGCATTTGAAAAGATAATTGATCGTTTGACAATAGTTCTAATAGTGTAACCCCTTGATTGGTCCTTACCTTTTGAATTAATGTGTAATGTTAGCAACTATGTCGTTAGCACTGTTTTGGGACAAATAAAAAAAAAGTAAGCCCTTTTTTTTATTTATTACGTAAGTAGAACTTTAAATAGTGCTCAAATGAATTACACCACAACCAAAAAAGAGCTACTTGTCGTATTATTTGCATTAGATAAGTTTTATTCATATTTAATTGGTTTATTTACTATTGTTTACTTTGATCATGTTGCTGTAAGATATTTAATGTCTAAACAAGATGCCAAGCGAAGGTTGATACGATGGATTTTGCTACTTCAGGAATTCAACCTCACAATCAAAGATAAAAAGGGCGCGAAAAATATTGTTGTAGACCATCTCTCAAGGCTTACAAATAAATCCTCAATTGATAAAAAACATATCAATGATTCTTTACCATCTCTTAAGGCTTACAAATAAATCCTCAATTGATAGAACACCCATCAATGATTCTTTCCTTAATGAATTTTTATTTTTTATAAACAAAATGTCTTGGAATGCTAACATTGCTAATTATCTTGTAACAAGTGAAATGCCATCTAATTGGAGTTCTCAAGATAAGAAAAAATTCTTAATAGAAGTAAAATGTTTTTATTGTGATGATCCATACTTGTTTAAGTAATGTTTTGATCAAATTTTTCAAAAATGCATACCAAACGATGAGGTAAGCAGAGTAATTTAATTTTGTCATTTTGAAGTATATGATGGCCACTTTTCTTCAAAAAAGAAAACTATAAAAATATTACTATGTGAATTTTATTAGCTTATATTATTTAAAGATTCAGATGCATTCTGCAAAATGTATAAGAATTGTCAAATAATAAGGTCTATCTCAAAGCGAAACAAGATGCTTTTAAACCTCATCCTTATTGTTGGAATATTTGATTGTTAGGGAATTGACTTCATTGGCCCTTTTCCACTATCATTTGGATTTGTATATATTTTGATTGCTATTGAATATGTTTCAAAATGAATTGAAATGATTTCTTATCGGTAAAATGATCACAGGACAGTGATTTATGTTTTAAAAGAAAATATTTTGAGTAAATTTGGAATCCCTCGAGCCATTATTAGTGATGGAGGTAAGCATTTTTGTAATGCCACTTGAGTCCTTAATGAAAAAATATGGAATAACACATAAAATTGCTATCTCTTATCATCCTTAAATAAGTGGTCAAGTTGAATTAGCAAATAGAGAGATAAAACAGATTTTAAAAAAAGACAGTTAACCCAAACTGTAAAGATTGGTCTCAGACTAACTGATGCACTTTGGATATACTGTACTGCATTTAAAACATTTTTTGGAATATCACCCTATCGATTTGTTTATGGTAAACCTTGTCACTTACCAGTAGAAATTAAACATAAATCATTTTGGGCTATTAAAGGTTTAATTCAAATCTTAATAATGCTAGTAATGTATGTAAACTACAATTAAATGAACTTGAGAAATTAAGAAATGATACATATGAAAATTCCAGAATTATTAAGGCAAGAACTAAAGCTTTTCATGATAAAAGAATTTTTCAAAAAATATTTGAGATTAGTAAAAAAGTTCTACTTTATAACTCTTGTCTTCATTGATTTTCAAGAAATTTAAAATCAAAGTGGAGTGACCAATTTACTGTAAAAAATATTTATCCATATGGTGCTGTAGGTGTTGAGAGTTCAGAGGATGGTGTCACATTTAAATTTTATAGTCAAAGATTAAAATTATATATGAAACACAAACTAAATGAAGTTAACATCGAAATTAATATAAGTGACCCACTAAATTTTCTTTAAGTGTTATTATTTAACTTTTTGGTTATTTTATTTTACTATTTACTGTATGAATTTTTTTATTTTTATCTTGAATGGAGTGCATTACATTTTTCTTTTTATTGTGTTTATTTGACAATTATGTTTCATCTCACTATTTTGTGACACATGCCATGAGTACCTCTATGGGAAAGTTCCTTTTAAAACATCTGAGAGAATTTATACGGGTAAAATTTTAATTAAAAAGCTTAATTTGAGTTTGAAAATCACATCCTATATGGGCCACCAGAGTTATTATCCCATGTTGAAGAACTAGAAAGACAACTTGAAGACATTAAAGGTGGCATTTATGAACTCGATTTGGAATTAGAGGTAAATTTACTACAAAGATGAAGATGAGTTGCATATTTATTTGTATTCATTGTATATTTTGTTCTTTTTTACTTTTGATTTGATTTTGCAAATTTGATTTATTTCTTTGACATATTTTACTTTCTCATATAAATGGAAAATAACGGTATTATGTGATTTTTAAGTCGATATTTTCAATTTCCCATAATAATTAAAGCCCCAAAAGTCAAGTATAGAGGAAATATAAAAGTTGCACAAGTATTTTCCTTCTCTATCTTAAATGCTCTTAAGAAGATTTATAAAACTTGTTATGAACGATTACAATTGTTAATAATTAATGGTATTTCTTCTTACGTCCGTTGGTTAATTAAAGTAAAGGTCCGATTGTAAAGTGAGTTTTTTTATCCATTTGTTTATTATATGCTTGGTTTTGATAAAAGCAAATTTGCTAAAAAGAGAAGAGCCAACCAACTTGGCTTTAAATGTCCTAACTATGTAAGATTTCTTTGCAATAAAAGACATTGTAAAACTTTGAGAATGGTTTTTGTAAATCATAAAGATAAAATCAAATTCGTTAAAGATGACATGAGTAAAGAATTGTTAGATGATATCTTGGAATCTCTAGAGATGCATTCGAACAGATATGTTAAACGTGAGATTCCTAATTTCTAGAGGTTATTCCAAAAAGAAAGTGCATAGTTTACTCTTAGAAATATGACTCTAAAAGACCATATTTGCTAGTTTATAAAAAAACTAAATGAGAAGCATATCATCGACCCATAGAGGGCGTTCGAGCTATTACTAGATATAAAACTAGATAAAGATGTGAGCTATAATCATAACTACTAGTAAATATTTTTTTATTTTACTGTCCGTTTATCTTTTGCATTATTATTTCTTTTTTATGTAATTTTATATTTAATCATTTTTGTTACTGTTTGCTTTTTGTATTTATTTTTTAATTATTAAGTCATAAGCTTCACTTGTTATTTGACAAATACTTTACCTTATTTATAGATGGGTATCATTGTGTCCATTATCAAAGTCCTTAAATAGGAACTCTAATTCAAGCACTCACAAATTATTTCTTTTTAAAATTGTTCTTATGGTTGTAACTTCAAATAGACAACTTAAGAATATTTGTGTGCTTTTTGAATTTAGCGATGGAAAGTATAAGGAGTTTGCTTAGGCAGTCATAGATCTTGAGCTTGCTATAGTAGAGAGGAAAATGCATTTTATATATAAAAGAGGTGACTAAGGGTTATCAAAGCTTGTCTCAGAAGTTACTTTTTTTTTAGGAAGCCAAGTACTAGACATTATTCTAAATGCTTTAAAAACTTTAGGATATCTACCAGACTCATCAATTGGAGAAGAGTTAGTTGTCTCAGGTATGCAAGAAAGAATATCTGAAATGTTAAATCATGCTGACGCTTTTATTTTTTTATTAGGAGATCTTACAACTTTAGAGGCGCTAATTATATTTGTTTTCTACGCTCATTTGAACCTTCATAAAAAATCAATTGGTTTGGTAAATATTAATAATTTTATGATGGCTTAATAACATTTCTTAATCATGCAATTAAAAATATTATATTCTATCCTCAGTGAAAAAACTCTTTATTTGTACTCCTACTACTAATGAGCTACTTGATCTTTTACAAGCTTACAAACCAGAGCCAGATCTTGGTATTGGATTGGACAACTGATTATTATGGTAGTAACCCTCATAAAAAGTGTAAATTAAATTTAAATTTTCATTTGTAAATATTTTCTAATAGTGACAAAGTAATATCCTCTAAACTCTACTCCTTTCTTAGACATTGAGGATAATGTCTCCTTCAAGATTGAAGGAGGGAATAGCTGACAATTGTGAAATGTTTTAGTCATGGTGATGTTTTTACTAATTTTTGTTGTAAAGATTAACTTTGGATAAAAATTTGATTCGAAGATGGTAGAATATAGAATATAGTATTTCTAGAAATGCATCTTTATAAATTCAGAGTTTTGTTTCTTTAAGCTTTAAAAAAAAAAGATTTTTCTTTTCTAACTTTTTCTCTATTAATCATCTCTTTTAAGTTTCTGCAATTAGTTCTATTATTGTGTTTTTTTAAGCTTTTGAAAAAAAATTCTTTTTTTGTGTGATCTTTTAACATTAGATAACATGATAATTTTTAAATTTGGTAGTTATATTATTTCTAGTCTTGAGTTATATTATAACATATTTTCCTCTTTATGTGTTGAAATGTGAATTGAGAAATTTGATGAATGAAATTGATTAAGTTATTTGAAGGAATGAATATATCATGGGAAGTCCTAATAAGTTTTTGAGCCTATTATTCCTAGAGAACACCTCGGTTTGCATATATAGGTTTGCACTTTATAAGATCTCCACATTTAAAAAAAAAGCTAAATAAAAAAAGTTTTGTAGCTGCATCTGGATATCCATTAAACTAATAAATTTAAAAGATTATTTAGAGCCTTGAAAGATGACAGAATGTCATCTTTGATTCGTTTGATCCTTTCAAGCCAACCCTATTATAAATTATCTATAGTTAACCATTTTAATTCTGTAAAAAAAAAACTTTTTTCTTTGGTAACCTATCATCTTGTCTTACTCCAACAAGAAGTATTACCTTATATTTTATATTCTCCATTACCTAATTATGTTTTAAAATATAGATGATTATTTATTTTTGATAATGGTGCTAAAAAAAAAAGATATGTATATATCTAAATAAATGCAAAAAGAAAAAACAAAAAATTCCAAGAAAAAAATTATAAAAAAAGAGCACCTTGCAATCTCTAAAAGTTCTCTATTTTTCAAACATATATTTTTTTTTATTACTTTTTCCTTGATAGCCTTGTCCCTAACATAAGTTACGTCCCAGAGAAAAGCCCTTCTTGATTTTAGGGAACTATAATTTAAAGTAAAAGTCAGTAATATAGACTAAAAGAGGTAGTGATGCATAAAAATAAGTTAATTTGGCTAATAATTTTCTTGATTTGAGATGATTTTATTTTTAAGATGCGGACTCTATTTTTTCATCTTAGTGAGAGCGTGTAATATTGTTTTACTATTGTCCCAATTTATTTTTTTTTTTTGTGACTATTTTTCTGGGTTTGTTATTTTTCTTAAGAGAGTCATTTTTAACTATGAGGATTTAAGATTTGATATATCACTCTTAAAAGTAGCTTGATTAATATAGCTCTAATAATTGATCATTTTACATTTTTTTTTACTTAACTGAATTATGTAGGTGTTATTTTCTTTAGGGTGGAGATAATGCTTATACTTTTATTTAATTATTATCATTAATTTGATGAAAGGAGTAAACAAAAAATTAAAAAAAAAAAGATTTTCAATTTGGATTTGAAATTTTACTAATTTTTTATCACTTTAATTACTGGGGACTAGTAATAAGTTGATTAAGGGGTGTGATTAATATTAAAAAGTGTACATTTAATAAGGATAAAATTATCAAATTTTTACTTAAAATGTTAATTACTGCACTCATAATTTATAAATTATATGAATGACCCCTAATAAATAATTATTTCAAATTAATTTATAAAATACTAATTTTTATCTTGTAAATATTTTTTCAGGAATAAATATGAAATTAGAACTGAAAGCGAGAATAAAAAAGAACTGCTGGAATAATTTAGAACACATTAAGGAGACGTAATTAATAAATATTAAATAATAATAATAATAAAATAATAAAATAAAATAATAAAAGAATCATGTGATGGTCAAGAGGCCTTCACACCTCCTGACCATCATACCATTCAAGGTGTGTGTGTGTGTGTATAATAAAATAAAATTAAAATAATAATAAAAAAAAGAAGTTGCATTCTTCACCTATAAAAGGCGAAAAGATGCAAGCAACAAGGGGGTAGAAGTAGAGAAGAAGGACAAGAAGTGGGGAGCCAAAAATTTGAGAGAGCTGAGAGATTTTTTTTCTTTCTTATTTTCTGGTGTAATTATTTTCTTAAAAATTCATAATAATAATATATTCATTACTTATCTCATGACTTTTAAATTTAATACTAAGGTTTTTCCAATCATTAGTTCCTTCATTACTTAGTAGACTTTTATTGGAGTTTGTATTGAATAGTTTGCAGCAAAAACAATATACTTTATCAAAATCTTTTAAATAAACCAACCACCTTCTATTATATTTTTCCCCCATTGGGTAGTTTTTTAATGCAATATGTAGTTGAGAAATGCCTAAAAAATTCATCCTTTGGAAAAATTAAATCACTATCTCTAATTGGACTTTTCTCTTCTAGGAAATCTCTTAATTTATTATTTATATTTTCTCATCTACTAGGATCATAAATGCTATTTAAAAAACGATCTCTTCAAAATATTAAGTTTTATCTCTAGTTCCATCTTCATTTATATTTTTATTACATCTTCATTTATATTTTTATTACAATCTCCTGTAAGGGTAATATCATAATTTTGATAATTATTATTATCTTTAATTTCATTGTTTTCGTTAATTGATTCATCATCTTTTAATTTAGTTTGAGCTTGTTCATCAATTATTGATGCTTCTCTCAAATTCACATCTTTTTTTACTACTTTTGACAAATTTATCAAGAGCTACTTTTTAAGATCATACTAATTTTTCTATTCTACTCCTTTTTTGAAGTTTTTCATATCCTTATGCACATTTTCTAATTGACATTTTTAGGGAAAGAAGAGTTATTAAAGGAAAACAACCTATGAACACAATAATATTAAAAAAAAAAGAAACAATAACAATAAAAGAATACAACTAATTAAGAAGAGAATAGAAAGAAAAAATATAGATATTTAAGAACTCTTTGATGGATTGAAGATTTATCAGTAGTGATCAATGGAAATGGTTGTTTTTTTTTTTTTTTCCTTTAAGCAACAATCAAAGAAACCGGTTTACATGCCCTAAAATTAAAACAAGAGGATAGCATGAGCCAATCATATCCAAACAAAAAAATAAAAATAAAGAAAAAATAATTAAAAATAAATTACGCGTGCTCTGATGGGGGAGAGATTGAGGCCAAAGAAGGGATATTGACAAGGATTGGGAACTGTCGTGACACCCTTTTTTATGGATAAAAACTAGTAATGGATAATAATAAGTTAACAAATATTTGGCTTTTACAAAGTTTTAAATGAAATAATGTTAATTAGAGATTTTATAGGAATAAATAGGATAAAAAATTGTTAATCCTAATGTTAAAAATAGATTTTGTAAGGATTTGATCATTTGTTTATGGAAAAGATTATTATAAAATAATAATAATGTATATAAATTAAAAACTTAATAGCTATAATTTTAGAAAAAAACTTTAGGGTCTTTATATGTACAGAGTCCTAAGCAACTGCTTAAGTTAACTGAGGGAAGAGCTGCTATTGGACGGGTGGCATTTAGTTTATGCGGATATTACTGCATTATAATTTAATCTAATAAAGCCCAAACATGATATCGTATTAACATACTACAATATATACTCAATACACCATTACGACGGGTGTCAAACACGGCCCTACTGACTGGTATATAAGTTACTCATTTACAGCTGCAGTAAGGACAAAAGGCAAAGTTTTTCTATAAGCCTGTAGCTTTTTTAAAAAATAAAAAATAAATGCTTCGAGCTTGTAGTTAGCTGGCTCTTTTTGGCCTTTATTCACCCCGTGATGTGATGTGTAATTCATTGTAGCCATCAGTAGTACAAAGAATAACTAATATGATATGTAATTAAACACCCAATGTCATTGTCTTATTGCAGCAACGATCATGAGTCTCGTGCTAATTTATTCCATTTACATTAATCAATAAATGGTTTCTTGTACTTTAGCCCCCAATTAAGATGAGTTAAGAGCTCACCAAATCAACTACGCGTACAAGTGCAAAAGGATTTAGGCCATTGGCATTTGCCGCAAAAATTGACGGGCATAGCCGAAAGCACTTCGATTTGAACAAAGTTGTGTCATGACATCAACCCATCACTTGACGGTTTGACATATACGGTACCCCTTTGCGGCCGGAATCTATTTTTATACATAGATTTATCGAGCCATACATAAAATTTGCAAAGGGAGATGCACCTAACCGGCAACATCATTTCTTATTTACCGCACGATCGAACAAAGCTATAAATGGCAACTCGATGGATCCCTTGCTAATTCTTTATATTATCTTCCGCAGTAGCTTCTATATATGCCTTTTAGTATGTCCCACTACAAGCATGCTTTCTTTTGTAGCCTTGCACGCTTAATTTGATATTTAAGAAATTGTTCGTTAAATATCTAAAATTTGAAGTTTTATAAATTTTAGTTTTTTTAAAATATATTTTTTAAAACTTATATGTAGTTTTTGGATATTTACATTTGATTAAAAAAAATTTGTGACTTTATTTGAATAAAAAAATTTAAATGATAAATAAATTTATATTTTAAAAATATCTTTATAAAATAATTTTTTTATTTTAATTAATAAAAATTTAAATATCAAATAACTAAGTATAAGATGTTTTTTATTTTAAAAACAGACAAGATACTACTTATATTCAGATATTAAAAATAAATAAATATATTATTCAGATTTTTATATCCAAACTCATTCAAATTTCAGGAGAAAAAAATGCCTTAGTATTACTGTTTTTGCTCATCCATATTTGCATGTGCATGTGTGTAAAGTTCATAAAACTCATATAAAGGGTGTTTTCTCATCTAACTCAACTCTTAGGATTTTTAAAAATTTTGAACCATATTTATATTTATATTAATATATAATTAATTAAGATTTAATTACATATATACTGTCATGTATTATATATATATATATATATATATATATATATATATCAGCACAGGTGTTCTGATCTTAAAGAAATATGGTGTGGCGGTGTGGTAGTCTGGTGACAGAGACAAGAGAAATGTTTTATAATTAAAGTGTTGTTCAAACATACAGCTAGTTGACCATTATTTTAATATATATAAAAAAATATAAAAATTTTGAGTTAATGTTCTTAGTGATTGCGATTGGCCTCAAACCCCTGGTTTCAGTCGTTAGTTATCGAAATTATAATCAAACAACAACAGCTGACATTTTCAATTCAACTAATCACACATGATGTCACTGCTTACAAAATTCCAAACCACGATCCACAATTTTATAGTCGAAGAGATGAAACTAAAGGCAAACTAAAGGAGAAACGAGAAGGAACATGCATGGCCATGAATATTTCCTCAATTTTTATTAAAGTTTAAGAAAATTATTAAATCATTCAATTTAATAATATAATATTATTATGTTATTAAATCATGTAATTTAAGAGTAATTATAGTCATAAACTCTTGTATAAATTTATTTTTATATAAATTATTTTGACATTAACTCATTGAATAAAAATATAAAATAATAAAAAATTAAAAAATATTTAATTTTATCAATTTAATCATATTTGTATCAAAAAAATTATTAAAAAATTTATAATTATATTATTACTTGTAATTTAATAATTTTTTAAATTTAAAAAATTTAAAATCTTAGATTAGAATATATACACACATTATATTATTCAACAAATCAAGTGCAAAGGGTAAGAATGAACCAAGTGCCATATGTGTGCACAATTAATCAAGTCATCTGCATGCGTTCCTGAACAATCATAAATAAATATTTCATACATCACAAATTTAAATAAAGGCATTGTGCTTTTTCTCCAAAAGGGTATTAGTTAAATAATTAATTAAGCTATTCCTTTTGGTTATTATCACTTGAATCCCTCTCTTGCTCGTCAAGAGTAGTAGTAGTATTTGCAGCAGCAGCAGAAGAAAAGTTACCCACCTGAGAAGAGGAGGACGATGAAAGCCTAAACAGCTGTTGATTTTGATGATGAGATTGAGACATTGATGATGACGGTGATGGCGATGAAGTACTGCTTGATGGAAACATCAACGGTTGATAATCTTGACTGTAATGTAGACCTGGGGCAGCATATTGATTAAAAACGTTATCAATGTTGTTACTAGAAAGCAGTTGTGCATATTGGAAAAGATTCGGAAACGTCTGATGATGATTGTATGATGGAGAATAATGAGGCATCATATGATGATGAGAAAGAGCGGGAGGAGAAGGTACTTGTGGTAGAGGATTATTAATAATAATAGATTGAGGTTGCTGAGAAATAACTGTGGGTGAGTTATTATTGTTCTTAGTGGAAGCAGCAATGTTGAAATAGCCCAAATGATGAAGATCAGGTGGTGCTTGAACGAGTTCAGGAAAATTGAGCTTGGCTTTGCTGCCTTTGAACTTAAGAGCTGCTGCATCATAAGCAGCGGCTGCTGCTTCTGCTGTTTCAAAAGTACCAAGCCAGACTCTAGCCGCCTTATTTGGGTCTCGGATTTCGGCTGCCCACTTCCCCCATGGCCTTTGTCTTACACCTCTATAGTGCCTTCTTCTTATGATGTTTCCTTCAAGATATATATCAACATCCATCATCAATTTCACATTTATATTATCTTATCATAAATTAGGTCAAAATTATACCATAATAATGCAAGATTCACAATTATCACATCTATGTATATCCGAATCAATGTGAAAAAATTATTCGGTGCAAGAGTGTTTGACCGCAGTGATTTTCAAGTAGCCGCCTCACGAGGTCGAGTCATTCTTCAAACATGTCTTTGCACTTAAATATATTTCTCTAACATATTCACACACTTCTAAGAGCATAAAGGAAGAATATGTAAAGGGCAAAGATCCCAATACTAGCTAGTAAACTGAAGCAACTAAATTTCGTAAAAGAAATTGGAATTAATATATATGATCCCACACAGTTACTAGCACCAGTGTACGCACTAATTTACCTTGATCTTGAGTAGGTTGTGATGTATCTTGTCCATGAGCCGGTCGGTGGCCGGCGCTGGTGGCGGTGACGTGCACAGTAGAGGCTACAGGCAAGGTAGTAGCAGAACTATCAAGTACCCGTGCCTGATCAGATGACTGCTTGACAAAGGATAAGATTTCATCCTCCTTTTTCTCTTCTGATACATCAAAAGGAAGAGGCCTCTTGCCATGTCTTCGATCCACCTTGTCGAATCTCGCTCTAACAAGCCACGCTATATATATTCACTTCCAGTTAGCCAACCTATTATTTCACCGAACAGATGATCAAGTAAGATCTGGGGGGTTGTGATCGTGATTATGATTGAAAACTCAACGAGACGAGGAAAAGAGATCAAGGAAGAGAGAGGGAAAGAAAATAAAAATAAAGGCAAAGAGAAGAGAAAATTAGGGTTGCTTGTAGGGTTTTCATTGCTGCACGTTAAAGTATGGTTATATTTGTCACTTGTAAGATCTGAAAAGTTGGAAAGATGTGTACAATATTATTATTCTTTTTCAGAGAGAAAATGATTTCCTAGTTAGACATGTAACTTGTTGAGATTATGCTGGCTTTCGTGCTCCTTACACGTGGCGGTTTGCTCATCTAAGAGAAGGGATATTGCTGTCAAAGAACGTTGAATTCACCATGCGGATTTCATTTCGAATAAGATGTGAAAATTGTTGTTCAGCCTTTAGTTGCACTTTCAATATTATCTCCATTAAAGCATGTTCGCTTGCAAGCACGGTTTAGTGCTTAGTACTTTGCTAGCTGTGGGCTGCTTTTCTTGTTTATTCGCGTAAAATTCATCTGTAAAATGATGTGTCGAATCGACATAGGCTGCTTTCATACGATACAATCCGGTCGAATCTTCAAGAAAAACTAACATTTATTTATTCTTCCTTATTGTACTGACTTTTTTGTTTTTATTCCACATAATTCTTACACAATAATTTTATACAAAGAGACAAGAATTCACACCGAAAATAATTTAGACTTTTAGAAAAACCAAGAATTTATATCTCTACAATTATTTTTTTATATGATAAATACTACGTTACAGTCAGTTGTAATTTTTTTAAAAAAAAATTATACAGGCTCTACTACTATATTATTATTCATATGAAAAGAGTAAGTTACAACTAATTATAATTTAGTTAGATCCCTTGTTACATTTATAAAAATTTTCGTTGAATTTTAAACTCACTTATAATGTATGACATCATATCTAACCAATTAAGAACATTTTTTATGCATAGGTTGGCTTTATTTAAAATTTGGATAATTATTTTTTTTATAGACATAGTTCATTAAAATTAAAAAAATCATCATTTTGATGCTTGAGTTTAGTAATATTTTAATTTCTTATTATATATACAATTCTTTTCTTGTGTAGGCGTCTCTTATTTTTTCATATACACATATTATTAAGTCATAATTTAATAAAGTCAATGTAGATACACTCTTAAATAATATGGCTTTATAGTAAAGTAAATACTGACCCTATTAGGCCATATCATTTAATATCATGTCCATATGAAATAAAAATGAGGGCATGTGCATCAATCCTAAATCTCATTTTCTCACTCATTGATTTCATATTTAATTTTACTTAAAAAAATGAGATGGATAGTGTACAATCTTAAATAAGCACTGGGGACAAATAGGATGAGTTAATTTGTACATAATTGAATGATATTGAGAAAAAGAAAAATGATGAAATTTTCATTAGTAACTGATGGGTTTTGCATATGTCTCTTTTGTATTACTAGGTTTAGGGATAAGCGCTCGCATAAATTTCAAGTTTGGTTCAGTTTGAGTTAAAACTTATAACTAGTTTGGTTAAAATGCAAACTCGATCGACTTGAACCGAATAATCAAGACGATCGGGTTAATTAACAAATAAAAAAAATTAAAAACATTTTGCTGACCCTAACTCATCATAAGTCACACAAACACAGTTCTCATTCTTAGCCGCCACCTTGACTCTTCTTCTTTTATTTTTCTTTTTCTTCTTTTTCCCTTCCGCCACTACCAAACATCTTCTTCTTCTTCCTCCTCCTCCTCCTCCTCCTCCTTCTTCTTCTTCCTTCTTCTCTTTTTCTTTTTCTTCTTCTTCTTTCCTTCGTTGTTGCCAAACATCTTGTTATTCTTCTTTTCTTCCTCCACTACCAAACAATCATTCTTCTTTTTTTGATTTCCCATTAATTAATTTTTTTATCATTAGTTAATTTCTTAATTTTATTTTGTTAAATGTTGCTATGTTTTTGTTAATCGTGTAAATATAATTTTGTTTGTGTAATTTAGTTAATTTGTTGAGATTATTAGAAATATAAAATTAGTGTTTGTAATTTAAACCACCTAGAATTTATAACCCAAACAACCCGATCTAAAACCCGATTTGCTTACCCCTAGCTAGGTTGCTAAGATAAAAATACATATATCACCTTAAAAAGAGAGGTATTTAATTAAAAGCTACAGGGGTCTTGATTAAAATCGTAACTCCAATTCTAATATCATTTAATAAGGTGAAGAGCAAGACAATATTTTGTATGAATAATGAAATATGAAACTGGGCCTTCAATGTATGACAAAGGGTGAGACTGAACCTTATGTTAAAATATATTACAATAAGGATTTTTTGTCTCTTCACAGTTTCTAGGATTCTAAAGAACATTATTTTGATTAAATAGGTCAAGGATGGACCTAACTAAGGCTCGTCTTGGGCTATTATTTTCCTTTAAAGTATACTTTCGACCTTTTCTTCTAAAAGAGTAAAATAAAAAAATTTGGCCACATTTTAAATAAAATAAAGTGCTAATATTTGGTAGTAAGAAAATGTTATTTAATGCCTACGGAGACTTGATTCAAATTTCAATAGCCACCAAGGCTCCCCCTAATTTAAGTGTTTAGGTTCCTCAAGGTATTCTATATAAAAATATTTAAAAAATAATAAATTCTATTAAAAATTATTGACTTCATACTTCTGAAGCCAAGAATAACTCAAAAATATTTTTTTTATCAAAACCTTATTGTAATGAGTTTAATTATTCATGAGGGATGATTAAATGAAAAAATTGATTGGAAAAAAATATATATTTAGATATAAAGAAAGGATTATATCAAATAGAAACGTATTATGATATAAACATATATAGTTTGTACAATAAATATTAATAGACTAAAAATTTAAGGGCATGTTTGATACATGGGGTAAAATGGGATGAAATAATATGAGAAATGTTATGATTGTGTGTGTGTGTGTAAGAAAAAAAGGAAGGATTTCATGAGACTCTCGACAAACAGGTTGATTATTCAAGGTGGTTTGTCATTGTTGTGGGTTTCTCATTTTCATAACATCAATGTGGATTGTCTCGTGAAATTGCAATAATATTTTTCTGGACTTTTTGTAATTTGTGGGCTAATTAGACAATACCTTGCTTTGAACATAGGAGTTGGAAAGAATTGCATTGGGGTATGCTATTGATGTGAGTAAAGCTAAAGATGGTAGAAGCCTCAATTATATTATTATTGGGAATGGGATAAAAAAAGTAAAGAGTTTTGTATCATGAACTTAGCATCGTGCGCACCACTTCCAGAGGCTTTAGCGGCTCATAGAGAGGGGAAGGAAGAAATAAAATTTTAAAAAAGAAAAGGAAAAAAGGACTATTTCCAGACATATATACATATATGACACACACACACATAGTTTGTACAATTAAATATTAATAAAATAAAAATTT
The DNA here is from genome assembly GCA_030449875.1 of Aegle marmelos. Classification (NCBI taxonomy): domain Eukaryota; kingdom Viridiplantae; phylum Streptophyta; class Magnoliopsida; order Sapindales; family Rutaceae; genus Aegle; species Aegle marmelos. The sequence continues at coordinate 7,673,656 of JASUUL010000094.1, forward strand.
AGGGGAACGTTTGACACATGGGGTAAAATGGGATGAAATGAGATGAGATATGATATGATTGGATATGATATGATTATATTTAGTATCATATTCATATTTTGTTTTGTTTGGTGTAGAGTAGGATTGGATATATTACAAATTTTATTGTTATAATATTAAAAAATAAAATATTTTATTACTAAAAAAAGTAATAATGTATAATAGTTATTTTACCAAGTATTTTTTAAATGAATTATATTTATGTAATTTTTTATTGGCTATTATTTTAATAAATAAATATTAAAATTTATTTACTTATAAAGATATTTCTTATTTTTATTTTACCATTATAAAATATTATTGTTTGCTGTTGTTGTAATGAAACTAATAAAAAAATTAACTATTTAGAGATATCCTAAATTACTCATCCCGGCTCCATAGGACAAATTTTTCACTTAGGTAGTGTTTGTTTTATTATATGAAATCTGAATAGATATAAGTAAATATATCTAAATAATATGTTTGTTTTTCTTTTTTAATTTTTTAATACAAGAACTAAGTTGTTTATTTTTAAAAAAGAAAACATCTAAAATATGATATTATGACATATATAACCTCATAAATATTAACAATACTTATAAATATTGGTTAAACACATTTCAAATTAATAATAAATTATCTTATTAGTAAAAAAAAAAAAAGATAATTGATAATTTTTACTTGAACAAAGCAAGAAAAGTAAAATATGTATCAAACATATATATTTTTTACATTGATACATGATACTTATAATATTATTTTTAGTATATTATATTAATTTTTTCTTGTTAATTACATAATTCATCAATAATTGTTTAAATGCTAGAATTAGGATTAATATATTAAATAAAATTCAAAAACTCTTATAAAAATATAAATATAAACACAAAGAGATTGACTTAGTATAAAATACAGTCACTCAAAAGTTCCATTATGCTTGAAATTCCCATTCTATATATATATATATGTAATAGTTGAATAAGCGCACAAAATAAAGATAAAAATAATAAAAGGGTAATTTATATAATAGAAATAAATTTATTTAATAGGGGTATTAATGAGAAAGAATTTTAAAATTCTATTTACACGTTTTGCTATTCAAATAAAAGTTAGGATATTTAAATATTATCATTCGGACCTGAATATCTTATAATTAAATATAAGTTATAAAAAGCTGAAATAAAACTTATAAATGTCTGAAAATAATTAAGATTCATACTTCATACAAAAAATGAACAACCTTTAGTTCAAGATTAAATGATGGGTCTTATTTGAAGACATACTCTTTCTATATCAGTCCAAGAGAGTGCAAATGTGGGTTATTCATTTATACTACTACAAAAAGTACCCTAAGGTTTTTATGATATTTTATAAGACTTTATAGCCCTAAATAATAATAAAACTATCTAGAGTTACATACGTTAGTGTAGTTGATAGCTATCCACATATATGATTTATCATATTTTATCATATCGTATTTTAATCATATATATATGATTTATATGATTTATCTTATCTTAAGATAAGATGAGATATGATAGAATAGGATGAGATAACAAAAGGTAGAATAAGATTGTATTATATTTAATAGTGTCTTGAACTTTAGTGAAGTTGAGGAATAAATTGGATTCTTACAATAAAAACTTATCATTATCATTAAAATAAATTAATATTTATTTAATTATAGTATAATTAAATTATTACAAATAAAAGCTTGATATAAATTAAAAATATTTTAAAATTTATCTATAATAATATATATTATAAGATTACAAGTTGTGATTTTTTATTAATAAAAATTTTGCAGTATTTATTACACCAATCAACGTCCATTATTAATTAACAACAAAATATAAACATAAATAAATTTTATTTTCATTTATTAAATATATTTTCAATATTTATATAATAAGTTTTTAATAATTTATAATTTTAGAAAAATCTAACTAATATTTTAAATATTATTTTTATTATTTAATAACTATATAAACTAAAATAGTATTATAATATAATGTGAAAAAATGAATTATAATAGTAAAAATATTATGTAAATAAAAAATAATTTATTTATAAACATTAAAAATATTGATTAATAATTTTTTTAAATATTGATTGTGTGTTATTAAAAACTAATAATGATATCTACAGTAATTTATTATTTACATTATTATAGCAATATTTTTTATTACATGTTAATATAATTTTAATATTTATAAATTATTATGTTTGATTGAGCTAACAATATATTATTATAATTTATTATTTATTAATTCAAAATTTATTTAATAATCATTTAATTGAATTGTTATAAATGAAGACTCATTTAACATAAATAAAAATATTTTCAATTATAATTAAATGTTTTTATTTGCAACAATTTATATTATGATATTACTATTTTTATTATTAAAAAATTATTACTTAATAGTTTAATCTTTTATATAGAAATTATTTTAGTAACAATATAAGTAAATATGTAAATTTAAATGATATTAAAATTTGAAGTTAAACGAATAAATTACAATATTTATAATAATAATTAATTATAAATAATTGCAATAAATAAGTAATTTGGAATAAAATTTTAGCTTTGAAAACGTAATCTCAGCAGTCTTCCGAGGACAGTTTTTTTTTTTTTACTATTTAAGATAATATCGTGGGCCCTTAGTTAATTATCCCAACTTAACTTTTTAGCACTAAACACGAAATTGGTGTAATTTGTCCTAAATAATCCTACCTCATGAAATTTTAATGAAACCAATTTGTTTTTTTTTTTCAGATGAAAATATTCCTTTTCTCAAAAGATTAATAATCACTTAAAATACAACTCACATTGATGTAGATACAATATTACTTCAACTTTAAATACAACTATAGAATAATATCTAAGACTAACATTATTGTTTTTATTCCACATAATTTTTACAACAATAATTTTATACAAAGAGACCGAAGAACTTACACTAAAAGCAATTTAGAGACCTAAGAATTTAGGTCTCATGAATTATCATTTTACGTTTATAAAAGTTGTCATTGAATTTTAGACTTACTTAAAATGTATGAGTTCATATTTAACCAATTAAGAATATTTTTATGCATTGATTGGCAATATTTAAAATTTGGATAATTAATTTTTTGTAGACATACTTTGTTAAAATAAAATAAAATAAAAAAGTGATTTTGATGCTTGAGTTCAATAGAATTTTATTCTCTTATTTTATATATATATATATATATATAGATCTTCTATTATCGCAACCTCACAATTTTTTTTCAGTATAGATATATTATTAAGTCTTATACTTTAATAGAGTCAATGCAAAAACTATTAAATAATATGACTTCACAGGGATATAAACACTTATTCTATTAAATTATATATAAAAACATTTAAAAACAATAAATATTATTAAAAAGTTATGACTTCTTACTTCTAAAGCCAAGAATATTTCAAGAATATTTATCATTATAACTTCATTCCAATGAGTTTATTTATTCATGAGTGAGGGTTAAATGAAGATTTTGGTTAAAAAAGCAACATATTTAGATATCAAATAGAAATGTATTATGAGAATACACACACATACATACAATTACATATTAATAAACTAAATTAAGGGCATGTCTAATATGAGGGGTAAAGGATAAGATGAGATAAGATATACTATTATTAGATGTGATATGATTACATTGGTATTGTTTTCATCTTGTGGTTTGTTTGGCGCAGCATAGGACTGTGTATATTGCAAATTTTATTATTATAATATTAAAAGAAAACTATTATATTATTGAAAAGATGTAAGATATAACAGTTATTTTGGTAAATTCTTTTGTAATAAATTATATTTATGTACTTTTTATTAGCTATTATTTTAATAAATAAATATTAAATTTTGTTAATTATAAAGATATTTCTTATTTTTTATTTCACCATTAAAAAATATAATTCATAATTAATATCATTATTGTTGCTATCGTTGCCACTTTTGCTGTTATTGTTGTCATAATGAAACTAATAAAAATTTAGTTATTTAGAGTTATCCTATTGCTCATCCCATGGGCCTCATGGCACACATTTTTTTCCCTTAGTTTAGCATTAAATGGTGGGTCTCATTTGAGAGCCATCCTTTTTCTATACTAAAACAAGATAGTCCAAATGAGGATTATCCATTTACCCTACTATTTCTAGGTATTTTATGAAATTCTAAAATATTTATAACCTCAAATAATAATAAAAAAAAGTCTAGAGTTACATATATTACTATAGCTGATAGATATCCACATATATAATTTATGATATTTCATAATATTAATAAACTATTGGTATGCAGGATATGATAAGATAAGATATGATATGATAAAATGAGATAATATAAATAAAATAAGATTATATTATATTTAATATTGTCTTTATTTTAACGTAGTTGATAAATAGATTGGATTTTTACGATAAAAAATATTTTTATTATTAAAATTAATTAAAAATAAATAAATATTTATGTAATCGTAGTATAATTAAAATATTACACATAAAAAACTTGATATAAATTAAAATATTTTAAAATTTATTTATAGTAATTTGTATTACAAGTTTGCAAATTGTGATTTATGATTTTTTTTAATTAAAAAATTGTGTACACCAATCAACGTCAATTATTAATTAAACAATAACATATAAATCTAAATAAATTTTATTTACATTTATTAAATGTATTTTTAATATTTATATAATAATGGTTTAATAATTTATAATTTAATAAAATTTTACTAAATATTTTAAATATTATTTTTATTACTTAATAACTATATAGTATTATAATATAATGTGAAAAAATGAATTATAATATTAAATAAAAAATAATTTATTTATAATAAACATCATTAATTAAAAATATTCATTAATAATTTTCTTAAACCATTGATTGTGTGTTATTGAAAATTAATGATGATATTTATTATAATTTATTATTTACATTATTGTAAGCAATATTTTTATTACATGTCCATAATATTTTAATATTTATAAATTATTATTTTAAATGAGTTAACAATATAATCCTAACATTGATCCCTTGGCCTCCTATGGGATAAATTTTTTCTCTAATTGTTATTATATCGTTGTTGAGTGTTAGAAAGTGTATATTTATAAAGGAGAAAATCGTCATTTTACACTTTAAATCTCACTAACATTGCTATTTTTATTTATTTAAGTATTTTATTATTTAATTATATGTGTTTTATTATAATTATGTATTTTATGGACATTATGATCGTTTCACAATAAACGAGTGATCAGACAGTAAAACGGACGTCATATTTGGAATCAGGACGGTCGAAAACCTTAAGAGGAGCATTAAAGGAAAAAAGTCATTGCTCACATCTACAGTACTGTTCATGGTGCTGTTTACGATACTGTTCATATATACGGACCGATGATGTGGCAACTACCTATGACGTGGCAGTATCTAATTGGATGAATTATGTAGTATTGACTGCTTATGTGGCGTTGACCGATGACGTGGCATCGACCGATGATGTGTCACGATCTTATTGGACTAAATTTCTTATGTATTGTAGATCGATGACGTGGCAGCATCTCAGTGGAGCAAAAATCGTGTGTACAGTACATGCGCATACATGGAATTACTTACTATTCAGACGGCATTACTGTGCAAATGTTGACTGTTAACTATTGACTGTTGACTGATGACGTGGCGCAATCCTGAGCATCCGAACTGTTTTTAATCCGATGGTCACGATTCACTCAATGTATCTATAAAAAGGAGGCTCTCCCCCTCTAATTTGATACCCATGAATTCATTTTTAAACTTAGATTTCTGAAATTCCTTCTCCTTCTTGTAGTTTCTTTGTATTTTAATAAATTTTCTTTTTTTATCCTTAGTTAAAATATGAGTAGCTAATTTCTTTTTGAGCTTGAGTTGAAGGTGAAGTCTCAACATGTCTCATGGGCTTAATTTGGTAAATTTACTTTCTCTTCCCCTATAATATTTATGATTGTTTTGACTTTTCATCGACAAATAATAATAGTCTTGTCTAGAGATACGATCCAGTTAAACCTAAGACCCCTAGTACAAGGTTATTATTATTTGGCACGATAAGCTCTTGGCACCATACTTATTGGAGAGTGGTTCATGAGGTGTGGAATCCCCCCTTATGATTTAATTGGTATTAATATGGAATATTTAGCCCATGGAGCATGTTGATGCAGATCCAGATACCCAAGTGCTTTATTATAACAGTTTCATTCTTAATTATTCTCGCTATTTTAATTCACAATTTAGGATAAAGTTACCATAATTTAATTGTTCCTATTAAAAGAAAATTAATTCTGCACATAATTAAAATCAACCTCCTCGTGGGATCGACACTCGTCACCATTAATCTATTCTATAATATATTCGTGCGCTTGCGAGTTCAATAAAATTTGCACAACAATCGTCACCCAATATGAGATATGATATAATTTGTTTCAAATAGTTCAATCATATATTTTTTATCCTATCGCCATATATGCCCTAAGAACTTAAGGGTGCATTTAGTATGCAGAAAATGATATGATGGAATGAAATAAGATACGATGAAATGTGATAAAATAAATAGGATTGAATTATGTTTAATATTATCTTGGGTTCAAAGTAGTTCAAGATTATATTGGATTGTAGCAATAAAACAATATTGTAATTATTAAAATTAATTCAAAATAAATAAATTTTTATTTAATAGTAGTTTAATTGAATTATTATAAATAAAGGTTCATTTAATATAAATAAACATATTTTTAATTATAATTAAATGTTTTTAATTATAACAATTTTTATTATGATATTACTATTTTCATTATTAGAAAGTAAAAAAAATTAGTTAATAGTTTAAACTTTACTATAAATTATATAGAAATTATTTTAATAACAACACAGGTATACATGTAAATTTAAAATAATATTATAATTTGAAGTTAACAAATGAATTGCAATATTTATAATCATACATAATTGAAAATAATTACAATAAATAATTAATTAATTTAAATTAAGTGTATTATCCCATGAATAATTTGAGATAAAATTTTAATTTTGAAAACGTAATATAAGGAGTCTTTCAAGAAACACAATTTTGTTACTATTCAAGATCATGCAATGGGCCCTTGGTTATTTATCCTAACTTAACATTTTAACAAAAAACATGAAATTAGTATTGATTGTCCTAAAATAATTCTATCTTATGAAATTTAGTTGAAACCAAATATTTTTTTAAAAGATAAAAATTAATACATTGAGCGGCTTTAAATATAGGCAAATTAGACAGCCATTTAAGATTCCATATATTAAAAAAGCCCCAATGTAGCTCCCATATGTTAGGAAAACTTTTTTTTTAATTTTCTTTGATATATTCCAACTAATAAATTTTTTAAGTTACTTATAATCAGAAAGTCTATTTGTTATGCCTCTCATTGATTAATAATTATCATACAATTAAGGATTTTTATAAAATTTCACATTTGATCACATTAATATTAAAAAACTATAAATAATAGTATTATCTAACCATTAATTCATTACTAGTTTTTCTAAGAAAAAAGATTAAATTCTTTATCTATTTAAAAGAATTCTTAATTATTTAGCATTATAAAATTTCATGCACTATTTTCTATAATGAAAATTATTACATTTATTGTTTCCCTTTTGAAGGGAAAAAAACTTGTAGAAATAATAATTCTAAAAGAAGGTTAAAAAATCATATTGACTACCTTTTTCTTTTCAAATTTTCTTATTATCTTGTTGATTGTTGCTATTTAATATATGGTTAAAAATTGATTGAATTTTATATTCTTTTATGTTTATTTGACAATTAAAGCTGTTAAATGTAAGGAGGCCTCATAAAAAAATATCGTCTAAGACATGCAACACACTAAAGCCGGCCATGGATTACTACTAGTTTAAAATATAATGTCACACGCATGTAAATACAAGATTACATCAAGCTTAAATATTACTATAGAATAATATCTAAGACTCAAACTGAGATTTGGATAACGCATGCATATAACACAAAAATTCAACACTATAAATTTCTAACCATTGAAAGGAGACTAAATAATTTCAAACATTAGGATCTAATGAAGTACGAGAGAAACCTACTTTAACTATTATAGGTGAAACCACTTTCCAATCGAAAGAAGAAAATTCATAGTGCCTGGTAATACAACACAATTCAATACAATTCTTTTACAATACTAATCTCACTCGAGGAGCAGGTCCAATAGACCCGTCGACCAAGTATTCAAAGAGTTTGTAGATATCATTCTAGAGTAGTCGTTATTCCACTATTGCAATAGTAAACAGGTAGTGCCCCTCTTCCTATAGATGATGATGAGTGAGGAATGCCTGCTCCTAATTAAAAAGATAAATTTGTGATAGCTGAACATATGAAACCTCTTAAGGAGATAAAAAAGAAGCAACTTTGAGTCTTGCCCTTCTTTCTTTTCTTATCTTGATACTAAAGACACATTAAACTCTTAACAACTGATAGACGGCTTAAATTATAGAAATTTTCTATATCAACCTAAGCCAAGCTATTAGTCGAATGAGAGTCCTTTGCTATGAAGGAAGCAGAATTCATGGATCTAAAGAATAGCTAATTTCTTAGTCGAAAACCACCCTTATGATTCACCAGAAGGTCCTAATATTAAGGAACTCCATCCTCAGGCCATCAGAATCTCACACTAGTTCATTGAAATTTTGATACACCACTATTAAGGCTCTCAACAACTTTAATATAGGTATACTTTTCCAATCTAAACACTAACGCGATGCTAGTTTGGATGCTGAACTATTGCCCTCTGTTGCAGGCCACCTGAACCATTAATAGAAGTAGTATAAAATCAATTGAAAAAAAAACTAGAATACACAACTAACGCAACACAATACAACACAACAAAAAGCACAATAAAAGACTTGATACAATAACAAAATAAAATAAAATACAAAATAAGAAAAGACCTACCAACTAAAGAGGGGAACTCCCTCCCTAGTCGAAACTCCTTTTGAACTAGTTTCAGCTGTGGTGAGGTGCAGTTGGCGAAGCAGTGATGGCCAGTAGTGGCAGCCTTGGTGGTAGTGTGAGAAATGTGCCATTAGTTCATGATGACTAGAAACTAAGAGTTGAACAGTAGATTTGAAGGCTTAGTGGGTTGAAATTCTAACAGGAGTAGCTGGACAATTACATGTACGATGATTGATAAGGTTTGCTGAAGTTATAGTTTGGTTGAGTTAAAGTTTGTAAAATTGTTTGATTAAAGAGAAAAAGAGAGAAAATTCAAAGAGTTGAGAATTATTCTAAAGTGTTTTATTGATCAAGTTTGTTGAGCTATATGAGTATATATATACAGTAGTCTTGAATCTTCTATAGACTCAAATATATGTTGCTATTATTAAAACAGCTTATAACTAAATCTAGCCAGGTCATCTTCCATGTCATTATTAATAACAAACTCAACTTAACTAATTAAGCTGACTAAAATAAGTTGAGATTAACATATATCTTATTTATCTTAACACCCGCCTCAAGCTCAAGGTTTGGGAATGACATTGAGTTTGGATCTCAAGTAACTGAACTAATCAAAAGCCAGGGGTTTGGTAAGAATGTCTGCCACTTGATCATGAGTAGAAACATGGCTATTGTAAGTTTATTTCTAGCAATGTGCTATCTGATAAAATGCAAATCCAATATAATATGTTTAGTTTTATAATGATATTTTGGATTGCTAGCAAGAGCTTCGACACTTTTATTATTATAGTAAGTAGTTGGAACTTGTTGCAAATATATTTTCAGCTCTTAAAAGAGATAAGTGATCCATAGGACTTTAGAAGTTACTAAAGCTACTACCCTGTATTTGACTCAGCTATGCTTCTGAAAATAATTGGTTGCTTTTTAGATGACCATGATATTAAGTTATTGCCAAGATAAATACAGTAACCCCCGATAGATTTTTTGTCATCTAAATCAGATCTCTAATCAGCATCTGAAAAAACTGTCAGAATCATATCACCAGAAGCATGAAACTATAAACCATAATTGACTGTATATTACAAGTATTGTAAGACTCTTTTGTAGGCTTGCCAATGAAATATTGACGGAGTAGCAAGAAATTAACTTAGTTTGTTCACTATGAAAGCAATTTCAGGCCTGATTAATGTGAGATATTATAAAGAACCAACTATACTTTGATAAAATGAAGGATTTTTAAAAGGAGCCCCTTTTTCTTTAAGTAATTTTCTTATTTAGCTCATAGGGGTTTGACAGCTCTTGCCATCTAACATTTAAGCTTTCTTCAACACATCATCTATATACTTTGTTTGGGATAGATGAAGCCCTTTAGTAAAAAGTGTAACTTCAAGACCAAAGAAGTAATTAAACTCTCTAAGGCTTTTCAAGGAAAACTCAGAACTTAACTGATTAATAACACTCTCTACAAGATTAGTTTCAGAGCCTATTACCAAAATGTCATCCATATAAATCAAAATAACAACCACATTTTTTTATCTCTAGTGAATAAATAAGGAAGTAACAAACTTGAAAGTAGTAAATTTTCATTAGAGTAGAAAAGATTTCAGCCTATTGTACCAAGCCCTTGGTGCTTATTTAAACCATAAAGTGCTTTGATAAGTTTGCATACATGGGAAGGATACTAGGGATGAATAAAACCTTCAATTTGATGCATTAGAACATCTTCAGTGAGCACCTCATTTAAGAAAGCATTATTGATATCAAGTTGTCTGATGGGCTAGTGATGTATTACAACAAGACTAAGAACAACTCTGATTATGCAGGATTTGACAGCTGGACTAAAAGTTTCAAAGAAATCTACCCCTTAAGTTTGATGAAAGCCTTTAGCCACCAGCCTTGCTTTATACTTAGAATTACTGTCATCAGGATTGTATTTTACTCTAAATACCTATTTGTTATCAATAATTTTCCCAACTATTTCTCTAGGAATAAATATTTAGGTTTGATTTTTCTACAATGCATCAAATTATGTTTGCATAGCATGTTTCCATTTAGCATCTCCTAATGCTGCTTTAGCAGATTATGGCTCAAGGTTCTGGGCAAAGGCTAGGTATGATTTAAGTTTAAATACTCCAATTTTAAATCTAGTTGTTATTAGATGGGTATTAACAGCATTTTGGTTGGCAATAGGTAGCACTTGAGGTAATGAGATAATGATTGATTATGGTTGATTTTAAGGTGTTTGTGATAGGATATTTGGTGTTTAATGAATTTATGATGGTTGAGTAGAAACATTATGTGAAGAAAAGAAATAAAAAGAATTAGGTCCTGCATCTTGTGGTAAAGTTTAGAAGGATTTTCACAGTTGTTGTCTAAAATAACTATTGTGGAGGGGGCAAAAGAAACTATTATATTATTATGATGAGCTGAAATTATATCTCGATCAAGTTTATGCAAAGAGAAAAGCTCTGAATAAGAAAACTTAGACTCATTGAAGTTAACATGTCTAGCAATGTAAATTTTTCCTATTGAATCAAGACATTTATAGCCTTTATAAATAAGGCTATAGCCAATTATAAGACATTTTTTGTGTATGAAAGTTTAGTTTATGTTTACTATAAAGTCTTAAAAAAGAGAAGTAAGAACAACCAAAAGTTTTAAGGAATTCATAATCTAGTTTTCTTCCATGGAGCTTTGTAAAAGGTAAAAGGTTATTCAAAACCGGTGTTGCCATTCTGTTTATGAGAAAGGAGGCTGTATAAAATGATTCCCACCAAAATGATAGAAGCATTTTAGCTTATGCAAATAAGGTTAGCTATGTTTCTACAATATGTCTATACTTTCTTCCCACAATATCATTTTGATGATATGTATGAGGATAATTGTGCCTAAAACTTATCCCTCTCTTCCTTAGGAAATTATTCAAAGCTTTTATATTCACCTCCTCAATCAGATTATATTGACTTTTAAGGTTTACTAATTTGTTTTTCTACAAAAATTTTGAAGTGTTTGAAGATATTGAGAGCTTCTGATTTAAGAGTTAATAGAAAAATCCAATAGTATCTGCTAAAGTCATCTACAAAACTAATATAGTATCTATAGCCTTGTAAAGAAAGTAGAACAAGCTCTAAAAGAGCAAAAGTTCTAATGGCTGTTGAATGAAAAAAAAAATTGATGGAGTTTACCATACTGACATGCATCACAGAAATCAGGTAATTACATAGAGTGATAATAAGATAGAGTAGATAGAATACATTTTAATACATTCTTATTTGGATGCCCAAATCTTTGATGTAATAAGTTTGTAGACAAATCAGTGTTACTATGACACTGAGGAATATTGACTTAAGTACATTTATTAACAGCTTTGTCTATAAATGTACTACTTGAATTATTAAAAATAGAAAGTATAGAACTAGGGCTGTAGGAAGATTTATAAGAGCTGGAAACAAAGTTATTTTTGGACAGAAACTGATATAATCCATCTTTAGCAATCCCTTAAGCCAAATCCCCTTTATTCTTCTTATATTTAATGAAATACATATTGGCAACAAATTCAACGATTAGGTTGTTATCCTCAAGTAATTTTAAACTACTTATAAGGTTTTTAGTAAGATTAGATACACACAGAACATCATTCAGGTGTAAGGTTAAACCATAAGATGTATGCAAACAAATATAATCAATATGTAAAATTTACAGACCTTTACCATTACCTATATGCAGTAGATAATTACCTGAGTATTCTCTTCCAAGATTCAAATTCTGGACATTATTAGGAAGATGATATGTTGCACCACTGTCAATATACCATCTCTGATAAGCAACATCACTTTCAAAAGTAGCTAGAAAGGTAGCTTTAGATACAAGATTCTGATATGTAGGTCTTAGTGCTGGATACTGATATGATTTGTTGCCAACAGGTAGATAGTATGGAACAAAGTATCTATTGAATCTATTTCGATACTCTGCTGCAGTGTGGCTCCGTTTAAAGCATATTTGGCAAATTACTGTAGGTGAGGTTACATTTAGGACACCTATTCCATTATTGAATCTGCCAAGTATGATGAAGTTGTCATTTCCACCACTAAAAACTACCTCTTCCTTGATAGTTTCCAAGCTGTGCATTATTCTGAAAATCAGAACCATTCCAGTTGCCTTTTCCTTGTCTCTGTGCAAAACCTCTACCTTATCCACCTCTTCATCTATTTCCATTGCTTATATTCTTATTTTAGTTAGCATTACATTGTTTGAATTTGGTATTAGGCCTAGTTTGTGCTATATTAGCTATATAGTTTAGTTTGGCTTCCTTACTAGAACTTAATTGATTTGCTTCTAACTCAGCCTCATGAGTTAAGAGCATAGAATAGGCTTCATTCATAGTCATTTTAGCAAGGTTAGCTTTAATATAAACAACCACAAGATGGTAAAGTTGGCCTAAACCAGAAATCAAATGAGTAAGAAAGTTTAAAGAGCTAACAAAACTTCTTGCAACAGCTAATTCATCTGTAATTGCCTTTAATTTTCCAAAGAACTTAGTCATTGACATTGAACCCTTTCTCAAACTATTGAGCATTATTTTTAAATAGACCTTTTTAGCAAAAGTCTCAAAGCCAAACTGTTGTTCAAGATCAATCCAAAGTTCAAGTAAGGTTTTATAGTTTACCACAAGATTGAAAATCTCCATACTAATAAAGGACATCAGCCAACTCAGTAGCATTTGATATTTTCCCTTCCAGGTAATGAATATTGGATTTTCTTGTATAGTTTTAACAACAGAGTTGGTTGAATTATCATAAAGAAATTGATTTAAATACTGTTTGGAGTTATCAAGAAGATCCTCTAATCCATTAGCATGAATTGAAGTAAGAATCTGAGATTTCCAAGTCGTGTAGTTTGATCGATCAAGCTTGACTAGTGAAGTAAAGGTGAATGAAGAAACAGAGGATACTGTGCTTAGATTAGAATTTGTAATTGCCCTAGTAACTTGTAGATTGAGTTCTGATACCAAGTTAAAGTTTGTAAAATTGTTTGATTAAGGAAAAAACAAGAGAAAATTCAGAAAGTTGAGAATTATTCTGAAGTGTTTCATTGATCAAGTTTGTTGAGCTATATAAGTATATATATACAGTAGTCTCGAATCTTCTACAACTCAAATGTATATTACTGTTATTGAAAAAACTTGTAATTAACTCTAGCCCAGTCATCTTCCACGTTGTTATTAATAACAAACTCAACTTAACTAATTAAGCTAACTAAAATGAGTTGAGATTAACATATATCCTATTTATCTTAATAGGTTGACTCGACCTTTTGTTGGCAGTTTGGCTTGTATTTTTTCCCCACTTTTACTATTAATTTTTTTCACAATAATATTAAAAAAAAACTGCGACCAAACTACAAATAAAGGTTTATATAAAGTTCTATAGGATTCTATAACCTAAGCTAGAAACCCAAGCCAACCCTTTACTAGCTTCACATTCAGCCTTTACCTATGTTATAGCCTCAAATAAAGGCTAAGAAGTTAAACATGTAGAAAGTAATATTAGGTGGACTACTAGATTGTTATCAATAATGCTAATCAATGTCATCCTAACATTTATCCTACTATGCGAATTTAAAATTAAGGGTAATATGATGTAACATTTATTAAGCGATCAATGGTTTTACACTATTTCAAAATAATTTATTAAATTATTTTCCTTCATTCATCTAATAAATATCACATTATTTGGAATATATTTTTGAATGATTATTAGTAATAAATTTTATAACTACTTGACTTTGTGATAAGTTGCGTATTATTTTCATTTTGCTATTTATTATGTTCTACATATACAAGGAAATTTTGTGTAAATAACATATTATTTTCATTTTCCTATTTATTATGTTCTAATAACACAATCTTGGTTATATGAAAGTTAGGAGTGATCACTTGTTAGCAGTACAATGAGAAATTAAAATGCAACAAATTTTCACTAGATTTGTATTCTTTTCAATTTTTTTATAATATTATATTTTCTTCTTAATACACCCAAATTCCTTTTTACCTAATTCTTACTAAATAATATTAACAACCAAAAAAAAAACAGATAATATGGTCTCATATAACTATTATATTTATACTATGTTCATGTATTTAAAACTATTTAATAAAATTGCTAGCCAAATATGAAAAAGATAAAAATACACACATGGGCACACAAATGAGCTTGCAGTTGGGCCAACTGACCCTCCTGTTCATGGCCCAATATAAGAGTGTGGTTAGAAAAATAGGCGGGCGGATTTAGTATTAGACATCCAAAGTCACGTTCTCTGCTCGCTGCCCTCCTTGCAAGCGAACTGAAAGAAGCAATGGAACGAGAAGAAGAAGAAGAAGCAAGAATGCACAAAGCGGAGTTTGACCCATCAGAGATAGAGTACGTAAGCTACGGCGGCGAGCATCACCTGCCGTTGATCATGAATCTCGTCGATCAAGAACTCAGCGAACCCTACTCAATCTTCACTTACCGTTACTTCGTCTATCTCTGGCCCCACCTTTCTTTCTTGGTACCGCTCTTTTTCCTTAACTTCAAATTTATTAAGTTTTTTTGCTATTTTAAGTGATGGGTCGGTTTCAATTTGTGATTTGATAGGCATTTCACAGAGGTAAATGCGTGGGGACAGTTGTTTGTAAGATGGGTGAGCATCGAAGTACGTTTAGAGGTTACATTGCAATGTTGGTAGTTATTAAACCTTATCGTGGAAGAGGCATTGGTAATTTTCTTTTTGCCTACTGCAAGTTTAGTATAAATGGGCATTAATCCCTTTCTATATCGAAACATCATACATGTCTATACATACACTGTGCATGTGTTAAGCTCTTCTACTTGATGAAATTCAATTTTTTATTCCCCGATATTTATTAATATTTATGATGTTGTTACTTGCTATTTTGGTGATATTGCTTTGGAAATTTGAAATTGAGTGGAATTGGAAATATGTGTTTGTAAGGGCCTGTGTGTTGCCATTTTCTAAATATAAGAATGTTTCTGGTAGTATGATTCCAAAACTTTTTTCTTTCTTTAGTCAATATTTTCATTATTGGAATAAACATTATTGAACTCCTGATATTTCTTAGTGAACTACACTTGAAACTGGTGCATCCAACATGTTTATTTCCAAAGTATGATGGAACTGTCTCAACTTTTGAAGAGTTATATTATGATCTTACCTTAAAACTGTTTTCAAGATGTAGAATCTCTGGACTTTGTAGCTGTTTTGGTCCGGAAAAATTTTAAGCTGTTTTGTGAAATGATACTAATCACCCAGATTCAGCTAAGGAAGATGACGTAGTGCTACGTTCCCAAACATAGCCTTAATTCAAATTTAAGTGGACTAGTTGATCATCTTTATGCATTCCACAAGTTTATGATTAATAGGGACTTATGTTTTCCTTGAATTGCAGCAACTGAGCTCGTTACTAGATCGATTAAGGTGATGATGGAATCGGGCTGTGAAGAGGTACATTAGCTTTCTGATTTTGTTCTCATGCATTATGTTTGGTGTCTATTCATCATTCTATTGTGACTGATAAAGCAACTGAGTTGTGGAGAGAATGTTAATATGAAGTTGTGAGAGAATTAGCTTTTGTTTCAAGCAACCAGAAACTATTGTATATTTTACACCATGAAAGCATAAAAGTGCAAGAAAAGTCTGAAGTAATGGAATGTATATTTTGAAGAATGTAGCTGATCCAGTTCCATCTTGTTTTATTGCATGGTATTAAGCGTTCACAGCTTATGTTTTAAACTAACCATTACTCTTCATGGTTTTCACTTATGCAAACTGATAGTTTGCTGGCTAGATGGTTTGTGCCAGTTATTGGATTTTGTTGAGGTCATATTTTACTGGAAGTTATTGGGAGAGTGCAATATTTAGAACTTTTACCATTTTATTTCATTAGTAGAAAACTCAGCTGTGGATGAAAAACCTAGTGGTAATTTTAAGCTACCTTTTTTGGTATGTTGTAATCGTAATTGGGTACTGGTGGTTTGTATTTTCATCAACAACTTCTATTGTCAGTTAGGTCTTTGCATATTGCATAGGCTGTTTCTTATGCTTTCAGAAATTCAGGGTGATTTCTGATGAATTTTGAAACCGTTGGAGTTTTTGCTTATCTTACTTGATCTAGCTTCTTTACTAAGCTTCATGTTGTCAATTGGTCTGTGAGGTTCATTTTTTATGCATGTTGGGCCATTGCTCTAGATTGAGTGAGTTGTTCGCTAATCATCCCACTAATATTTTCTGAAGGTGACATTGGAAGCAGAAGTCACAAACAAAGGAGCTCTCGCACTATATGGCCGTCTTGGGTTTATTAGAGCAAAACGGCTCTTCCGGTACTATTTGAATGGTGTTGATGCTTTCCGTCTGAAGCTGTTATTCCCCTGCCCAGAGATACATCCTTCTCTGTCTATGATGGCAGACAGAGTCGAGAGCCACGGCCATCATGATCACGCAGCACCGGAAGAATGTCCAGAACCTCGTCACATCTCGTAAAATCTGGATTTTCCATCAATGCTTCATTCGACCTCTGCATATTCAATTTATGAACTGAATGTGTATCTGCGTTCTGCTAATTGAGATTGTGTATAATCTTTCTGCAGATAGAACCTTTGGAAGCAGAATTCATTCTATTTTGCAAGTTGACATCAATGCGTTCTTTTTTGTAGTTCCAATATGCTTTTTGCAGTTTTAGGTACAAGCCGGATAAGGCGCAGTTGAATAGAATCCCTCTAATTTTTTAACTTAACTTTCAAAGTGAATGCCTTCTTTTCATTTGTCACCTGCCCGGTCCAGTCCAGGGGCATTATATATGTAATGCAGTTGAGGCAATTGTTTATTACCCTTTTTTCACTCATTTTCTTTCCCCTCTTTCTTTCCCTTTCCTCTCCTTTCCTATTATTTCTGTTGTACAAAAATGAAATAAAATAAAATAAGATATATTTTCATTTTGTATGAGAGCAAATGAACACTACGTTCTTATTTTTCATAATTATCAAAGGAAAGTGGAAGCGTACTTTTGGCGTTTTCAGCTTTTGTTCTCCGACTTTTCATAGCTTTTGGGTCCCACAAGCGTCTTTCGTGCTAATATTCATGATATGCACGTTTACGGGAATTAGCAACGTTATTTTCTTAATTTAATTAAGGCTCTTTGATTTTTTTTAATTTCAGTGAATTAAGTCATTAAATTTATTTTTTAAAAATTTAGAGGGCGTTTATTTTTTAATTTAATGATTTAAATTGACTTGACTTAATTAATTAAGTTAGTTAGAGATGTTTATTTTAATAACTTAGGGGGAAGTTTTTGTAGATGATTTTTATTTAATTAAATAAATTTATTTTTTTGGCTTTTTCGTAAAAGGGAGAAATTTGAATCTGCCAAGTAATTTTTAATGTTAAAAATATTTTTATTTCATTATTTATTTTTTATGAATATCTTAAAATTCACTCGTGTACATTTACTTATTAATAATTTTATTTTTATTATTTTTCTTTTTTAGCAATCCTAGAATCACTTCTCACTTTGCTTTTCTTATCAAGCTCTTAAATCTTCCATTAATAGTAATCAAAAGTATTTTTTAAAGATCTTTTATGTAATTATATAATTTATTTTTATTAAAGAAGAAATTTATATATATAATTCTAAAATTATTATTTATTCACTTAAACATGGTTTTGCTTATATATGATAAAATATTTTAGGGGTACTTGTGTTGTTTTGTGTGTGGGCGTGTGTGTGTGTGGAGAGAAAGAGAGAGAGGATACAAATGTAAATGCACATATTTTTAGTTTTTAAAATTTAGAAAAAAAGACCAAACAACTTAATGCTTATTTTAAAGATTCAAATAAAAAATAAATATTATTTAGATTTCAAATCAATTTAAATCTATTCAGATTTTAAATTAAAAAAATATATGCCATTAAGTTATTGAGTTATAAAAATATTTTTTTAACTTAATCTAAAAAGTCTAAACAATATTATTAAAAGATATTCTTCAAAATATTTCTGTCCAATTAAGTAATTTTTATTTTTACCAAAATAAAATTTAATTGTTAGCATTACTATCCATCTCATAACTTGTGATAATATATTGGTAGGCTACCATTATTTTTACCTTTTTATTTTCTTCAAATTAGCATTATTTATCTTTATAATTTTCATGAATACTTTCATATAAAAACATTATAAACAAAATAAAATTGATTAACATATACTAATTTAGAATATAAAGGATTGTATTCAATTAAACATGATTTACACTATAATAATATTATCTTATTTAAGTTATTTAATATGTTTATTATTTGTTTAACATTTATAATTTGTAAGGATACAAATATAAAAATATTAAATTTTAGATTTTTGAAGTTAAAAAAATAAATAACTTAATGTTTGTTTTTAACAGTTAAAAGCAAAAAAATGTGTCATTTATATTCAGACATTCAATACTATTTAGAATTCAGATTTATTTTAATTTCAGATAAAAAATAAACACTAAATAAATTTCTCTATTTTTTTTTCTGTTCTGTCTCTATATGCTTTTCTTTTAGCAGGTTTTAAGTAATCCATCTATTTGATTTTGATAATTAAATTTTTTTCTTTTTGTTCATGTTTTTTCTCTTAAACCCTCTCAAATAAACATGAACATTTGAATAGACAATTAAATTAAAAATCACTTGATTTTATTATTTTCTCCAAAAATTCGTAATACATATAATAATCATAATATTTTTAAAGGCATATATATTAGTAATTTAATCAAAATATAATTTCTAGTAAAAGAATTATGGAAGATACATTTTCTCAAACAAACGTTCAAAAGCATTTTCGCTATTTTTAGTTTTCACCAAGTTGCCACCAAACGTATTTTCAAATTAAAAAATATCACATCGAACGTCGTTTAAAAAAATAATAATAAGTAGAGAAAACACTATTAATAAAATAATACTAAAACGCACCTTAATTATCGTTATTAGGATAGAATTATTTGAATTTATTAATTTCCTTTCAACACTTATTTTTTTATTAAAATAATTATCAAATTATTTTTATTTTTAATTCACTAATTCCGAATTATAAAATTACACTTGATCAACTGTTTTCTCTCTCCATTGTAACAATAGTTAAAACATAAACTAATTTCTATTTCTATTAATTTTTCTTTATCTACTCTTTCTTGCTAAATTAACTTTATCTTTCTCTTAATCTCTACTACAACATTATTAGTTTTTACCTATTGTTGTCATTTAGAGCTTGTGCTTTATCTAAGGTTTGATTAAAAAAAAAAAAAGTTCTAATAGATTCAAAATGATACCAAAACTTTTATTTTCGAATTTTACATGATAAGTTTTGATCATTTCATTTTGTTTAATTACAATAAGACTGAATTTTTAATCTTTAAACAAATTGATTTATTGAATGCAAATATGCAATACAATGAGGCTGAATGAATTTCAACAAGTACACTGGGATTCATTATTGGAGACTGGAGTTTTGATTCCCAATGGTAGGTTAGGAATCATAACCCTATTCTCCGGACGGACCAAGATACCACTGCCACATTTTCAATTTTTTTAAAATACCCTCTGTACAATGCAAAAGTATAAATTGAACCAAAAAAAAAAAAAAAATGCAAATCCCTAACTCTCTGCCCAATGAGCCGATCACCCTTCTATTATCCCAAACGGCTAAATTGATCTAGAAAGAAAAGCTAATTGATCAAAAAAGAAGAAATTGTTATTATTATTATTGTTGTTGTTATTGTCAATAATTAATAATAATAATATATTTTTTTATAGTAATAATAATTATTATTTATGAAAAAAGGATTATAGTAATAGTAGTAATAATAATAATAATAATAATAATAATAATAATAATAATAATAATATCGATGTAGTCAATAATTAGTGGTGATAATATAATAATTTAAAATAATTAATTTTAATTTTAATATAAAGTAAATAAATAAATAATATATAATTATTTTAATTTTATTTTTTTATTTTTTAAAAAAATAATTTATTATGATCTAGTGACTCAAATATGATATTCAATAAAAAATAATATTAAAAAAAAGTAAAATCATTGTCAGCACCATTATAGCTTTATTCAAATTTCACTCATTGCTAGCACATGGCTTCACTCAAATTTCATCTTTAAAATCTAATCTTTTTGACACAATAAATATAATTTTTAAAATAATAATTACAACCATCTCTAAATTATATTTATTATAACTTACAATAATAAAAATAATATAAAATAATTATATTTATTACAGTAATCTCTAAATTATATTTATTATAATTTACAAGAATAAAAATAATGTAAAATAGATAATATATAAATAAGCCATGTGCCTCAGGCAATATTTTATTTTTTTATCATATTTTTTGTAATTATAAGTTACATCTAATGTAATTCTAGAAATTTCAATATAATTTTAGAAGATTCATTATAACATTAATAACATTCTTTTAAAAGATGAAAATGATAATAATATGATGAAAAAAATTATTCAGTTTTAATGACAGTCGTCAGTTGGGGTTCTTGGGTTGGGTTATTTATAATTTATGTTTTCTTGTAATCTTGCCTTAATTCAGTTATTAAATTTTGGCTTTCGATCTCTATTATTCATTATTTTCGTCTAAATAACATCTGTGTCCCTGGGATTTTACAGTTATTCTCAAACTATAACATAATCCATTCACAAGAAATAGGGACTATATTTTTTTAATTGCTGAAAAATCCTTCAAGTTAATTAACATCGTGATGACGATCTTATAATCTTACCGGCCACTCCCGCCGTTCCGCAAATCCATGGAAGTCAGTGGGTCGCCGACCTTTGGAAAAATAGAAGTCTCATGCGAGGAAACGTTAGAATGTAGGGATTTAGATGTAATTTTGCCCGTAATTTAAATCGTCGTATTACAGGTAATTTTTATTTAGCCAAAAATTCTGGAATCCGGTGCCCTCTTTGAGTCGCAAAATTTTCGGAGGGAGACCGAAAATGCAAATAGCGGGCAAACGCCACAACAGACAAAACTAAAAAATTTGCGAACGTATCGCGATTTAAATCCACGCGCCCTCGGCCCTCTCCGAAAAAATAAAAAATAAAAAATTTCCATTTTTTGGCAGCTCACCTCTCTCGCTCTTTGAGATTCTCCATCTCATTTTTTCGCCATTTTCACTCTCCATAGCAGAAAAGGGAGCCCTAGTTAAAAGTCACTTGTACGCCAATAAATCAAGGCGAAGATGGTGGTGGTGAAAGCGCAGAGGAGAGTGAGCGCGAGAATTCAAGAGAAGCAAAGAGAGGAGAAGCAACGGGAGGAGAAGCTGCGTTTGGTGAAACGAAGAGTTGATCTTCTCACTGATGAAATTATTGGTAATAATGGAGCTTCTGTTGATGATGGTGACGTTGGTGATGAAGAAAAGAGTACTATTAATGCGTTTAGTAAAAGTAATAAAAGAGGAAGGAAGGTGAAAGATGCGCAGAATGTCAAAAAGGAGGAGGAAGTCGAAGAGGAAAAGTTAGAGAAGCGGGAAGTTTCTGTTGAAACGACGTCGTCTGGAGCTGAGTTGGTGGATGGCAATGTTGTAAATTTTGTTGAGAAGAGTGATCATGCTAAAGTTAAGGAAACTTTGAGGTTGTTTAACAAGTATTATCTTCAAGGAGTCCAGGTGTGTCATTTTATTTTTGGCAAATAGGTATAACAAAACATTTATTGAATTGTTTGATTTTTTTTCTTGGTTAATTTTATCTTGTAGTACAGACTACTGACTTAAGTAATTTTTATTTTTCAACTTTATAACATTTTTAATAACTTCAAAACGTTCAAAATGATTTTTGTGACGATTCCAAAAACAACTGGGCGACAGTTGTTTTTTTCACTCATCATCGAAATTTTTTTTTTTTTTTATAGTCTTTCTGAATGTAGTATTAAGCAAATCGCTTTCATCGTTGGCTTGCTTAACCGATGAAACCTCTTGTGCTTGCTTAAGAGGTCTGGGGTTTGAATCCCTCTTTGAGTAACAAAACTCTGGGTTTAAGCACATGCCTCTTATTACCAATTAGCTCTCACTATGTGCTACATTCTGTTTTTGGGCTCCAATATGAGTGATAATTGTTTGGGGTCAATATGTGGAATAATAATATTTTGAGCTACCAGACCTTTTGTACCACTTAGCACTCATGCTTAATGTCATATTCTCTTTTTGTAAATTTTTTGCTACAATTTGGATGCTTATTGTTTGTGGTTTGTAGGAAGAGGAACAAAGGTGTTGCAGGATAGTGGAAGTTGCTTCGAAAGCATCAAAGAAGTCAAACAAGTCAAGATCCAAGGTTGGCGTTGGCTTCAAACTTTTTCATTTCTTGCGGATGTTGATGTTGATTTTCTTTCATCTGGTTATTTTTATTCTTTTAATGGTTTTAAAATAGAAAGTTAATATGAACATTCCATAGAAGTGGATCCATAGGACTACTGAAGTCAACCTATTAAAGGAATCAAAATTAGAGAGACATATTGCAGAAAAATCAACCAACTAAACAGGAAAAATACATTTTTTGTTACGGTATATGAAGAGAAACATAATCTTGCAAAAATTAGTTGATTCCAAAACTTGTGAAGATGCCAAAATGTTCTGTTAATGTTGAATTTCTTTACATAATGGATCTTCAAATAGGCACTTATTTATTTCCATTTAAATAATTGAAATGAAGTAGCGTTAGAGGGACAAATTACATGCATTATTTATTCTTGTTAATCACATTGATGTTTTTGTTTTCATTCAACCAATACTTTTATGCCTCATCAATTTCTATTCAATAGTTTTTTTCTTAGTACTACAAAAAAATGTCCACTTTTTTCTCAGAGAGCACAAAGATGTTTAATATCAGTTTGTATACGGTAGTTTGTATCCCTGCTACTATTCAAAACATGATGTCCTAATATGGTACTTTCTTCCCTTAATCAAGAGCACAAAGTTTCTCAATAATCAAAGACATGGAATTCAGAATAACCGTTTCAATGTAGCTTCCAAGATGGGAGCATTCCATAATATTAGAGCTAATTGCCAGAGAAGAAGAAGATGGTTTATGCTTTAAGTTTCATTTACAAATAACATATAGTTAGGGGGAACAACATATCATAGGTCTTCTTCCAGAAGCCATTTAGCCTTTCGAGTGTTTGATAGTGTTCAAACAGGCTTTTTGTCATGTACTGTTACAAATACTGGATTTGGACTAAGCCAAAAGATGTGTCTTCCAAAATAAACATTATAGCCATTTTCATAATATAGCCAAATTTGTCTTCTATAAATTACCCACTCCTATTTCACACTTAGAATGAGTCACCATATTGCATGACACTAGGTGATATCAATTGCATTAGAATATTCTCATATGCTTCTGCAATCTCTTAGTGACCTTCGTCCAGATCCTTGCAAAGAGTTCTGAGTAATTGTAACATACATGACAAAAAGCCCTTCTCCAGATACTGTCTTCACTTTCTTGTCCATTGGATCCTAAAATATATGGCGCTCTCGGGTTTCCCCATTAAACCTTAAGATTTCATAGGCTTCCTTCACTTGCCACAATCAACGAAGGAGCATAATTGCTATCAAATAACAGAATTTTAAAGAAACTTTGATTTTCAGATATGTTACAAGTTAGAATTTTGATGTGATAAGAAATGTTTCATATAAATTTCTGTCTTGGAATTCTAGTCTGATATCTTGAAAATTGTGGTGGGCTTAGAAATCAAACTTCTTTTATCATGGGCAAAGTTTTTAGGCTAGTTAGTCATAAATTATGATGTCAATCTAAGCATCTCAGTCGCTTCCAGTTTACCAACTTATTTCCGAGTTTCCTCCTGAAATTGATCTCAGTCACTTCCAGTTTACCAACTTATTTCCATGCTTCCTCCTGAAATTGAGTATGTGATTAAGTAGAATTGAGTTTCTTGCCTATTTTATGCAATTTGAAGTGGATATCTCAGTTGTTTTGTTTCTCAAAGTTTTAATTATATGTTTATTGAAAGTTAATTTGCCTATAAATACAGAAAGCTGGATATAAATTTGCAAGTCTTGGTCCATAGGCTTTTGGATATTCGATAGTGATAACTGATGAAAAAATTTTTGCAGAAAGGAGATGTGCCTGAAGATGAAGCTAAAACCAAGGCCAAGCGACCTGATTTAAAGGCAGTATCCAAGGCAAGTCTGTATTTGATGGGCTAAAGGCTTTTTTCATCCTAGCAGTATTGTCCCTGCTCTCAATCAAAAGTGCCATTTTATGGTTGCTGGTCGCTGCTTTGTAATTTTGTTTTGTTATGTTCAACATTTTGGCTTGTTCACATGAATGTATTTTTCTGCAATGGTTTAAATTTATTTGTTATTTGCCTTTGATGATATATTTGTAAAATGACCAAGAACCTTGAAACTGGCCCTTAAGGCCTTAAAACATATTTCGAAACTGGAGGAGTTTGACCTACATAGATTTGCTTAACTTTTGGATTTGAAGTCCTACCTTAATTTCATTATTAAGACCATTTTAATTGCATCTAGCAAATCTGTCCTTAGCTTGCAAGCTGCAACTTTATTTGCATTTTTGCGTTGCTACAAGGGCCTCAGGTTGCAGATAAAAATGTTAATTAGTTACATACTGCTGACGCCCCTAATTTTTGCTGTCTATGGATTATGTATGATGATGCATAAGATTTACAAAATGGCTTGGTGGTAGTTATATTTTTGTTAAGGTTTTTCATCTTGTCCCGTTGCCATATTTGTGAAAGTGTATGCTACGTTAACAGCAAATATGATGGTTGAGATTATTGTTTATTGTTGCGATATTCTTACATAAATTTTTATTTTGTCCACTATCCTTTAAAAATTTATTGTTTATTGGCAGATGATGAAAAATAATGAGATATTGTACTCTGCAAAAAGAATTGGTGATATTCCAGGTTGGTTTTGTTCGCTAAATTTTGCCAACATGATGCCATATTGCACTGTTATTGAGTTTTATTGACTATCCTATATACCTATTTGACTCTTGTACAAGCTTGATCTGAGCTACCAAGGTCTTGGACTTGCTCTTGATGACAGGTGTTCATGTTGGGCATCAGTTTTATTCACGGGCTGAAATGGTCGCTGTTGGTTTTCATAGTCACTGGCTGAATGGAATTGATTATATGGGGATGTCCTACAGAGGGGTAACACATTTTTCTCCGAGATTTGGCATATCTGAAAAGAAATATAATTGGATATTAATGCACATTTTATGTGTAGTTCATTTACAATTTGTATTGAATTATTTTCAAAAGAAGGGTGTTTGTTAAGTGTCTTTTAATCCCATCCTATATTATTTTATTTGCAGGTCATTGGATATACTTTTACCTTTATTTGGACTGTGAAACTATGCATGATTAGCTGTACATGATCATTTACTGCTGCAATTCAATTGGACTTGTATTGAATATTGGGAATTTAAGGATAGGATGAAGGGCTTCTTAATGTGAAAATTCCTTTGAAGTAGATGTGTGTGTGTTTATAAATGGCCTTTCGATGTATAATTTGGTGGTTCCTCTTTTCTTCTTATTGAAGTACTCTTCAAGATTTATGTACTAGTATCCAAATTTGTTACTTTGCTAGTAACGTAGCGAGGATAAAGTTTTGGGAAGTCATAGGTATTTGGGTATATCCTATCTTTAATTTGTTTCCATGGATTTTTAACTTACTGGGTAACCATGGCATGTCTGTTAAGACTATGTTGATGAACATATTTTGATTCATAGCATTAAGATTATTAGCAGGAATAATTCGGCTTTGAAGTCCAGACTCTTATATCATAGACAAAATTTTACTGATCTCACCTCCTTATCATTGTGTAATTTGAATCTTAAATTGCTTAGGAATCTTATTTGGAGAGAAATCTTATCTGAGGAGTATATGATGTTCATGAAATCTTTAAAGGATTTTTTCTCTATGTAACAACGGAACTTCTTTTTGACCAGTTTGATAAGAGCAAAAGTTTGTTGTAAGAACAAGATCCCAGAAAGACGAGCTTTGTTTAAACCTTGAATGTTATTGTTGTGCTTCATACCTAAAAGTTTAACTGTTTAGGCTTGTAGGTGAAGTGGTTTAAGTGATTGCTTAAAGAAGATAGCCGGGATAAGTTGTTTCCTTCAGTGACACATAGTGTGCAAGAGAGATGTTTAGAGTTTAGAGCATTGGTCCAGGACCTTATTTTGCACTGCCTCATTAGTATACATATTTGACTCAATAACTTTAAGGCTTTTAATCTCAGTTTGATGTGGCTGTACTTCTTATCGTATCTTTGTCAGAAGAGTTCTTGACTTTAGTAAAAGAAGAGAACAACTATCTTGTGGGGATCATGTGTGAGAAAGATCATTGAATTTTTTTTTTTAATTTAATTTTATTTGGAGAGAAATCAAAGATACCTGGAAACTTTTTGAGGAGATTCTTTGGTTTTCTGACAATCATCTTTTTCCCACCCACAGCTGCTTACTCCCCCCAACAAAACCAAAAAAAAAAAAAAAAAAAAAAACACAAAATCCCAATTTTCCTATCCCTTGGGAATGTGTTCTTGATTGGGGGTTCTATTTTTTGTTATTATCTACCACCGGTAAAGTCAAGCCTTTTGAGATTTTTCTGTGTCGAATAATTAGACTACATGTTACCTTTCTTTTTATCTTTGTCATTACACTGAATCACTTCTTTATATGTTATTCTCCTCCCTCAATTTCAGGATTACAAAAATTATACATTCCCACTTGCAGTAGCCATAGTCTTGTCTGGCATGTATGAAGATGATCTAGATAACGCTGAGGATGTTGTGTATACTGGTCAAGGAGGACATAATTTGACTGGTGATAAGCGTCAAATTCGAGATCAAAAGTTGGAACGTGGTAACTTGGCACTGAAGGTTTGTATTTATTTTTTTCCTCTAGATAAATATTTTATGCGTTTCATCTTCCCTGCATATCTTTTCATCACTAGGAACTAAAAATGGTATCATGGCATTTATTCTAATGTATTTATGCTAAACTGACTCACTGCTCTAGATTCCCCACAATAATATGGCAACAATGTGAGCATGGTGAAGGTAACCAAAATCCCTTTCCACCCATGTGAGCTTGGTGAAGCCGTAGACCTCCTGTACCACTCACGAGATTTTACCAATAAACTAGTACCCTCGCAACCATGCCACATTCTTTATCCATTTTTGCAGTAATCATATCATACGACAACAATTTGTCTGGTCCTTCTTTTACATGGGAATATGATTTTTTTTTTCCCTTTGGAAAGGAAGCAGAGAAACTTTTCTAGAATAATATAAGATGCGGAAAAGGATTACAGAAGTGAACCATAGATCCACAATCTAAAAGGCCTTATCGTATAATGCTTTTGTAACTTTTTTTTAATCATGGAAAAGGCTTTTTCTTTATAAAGAAAACTATATTTGGTATAATTTCTTGAGACTAATTGATGCCGATTTTACGAATAGCTATTTTAGATCTTTATTCTTTATTGCTCGGAATGAATGCAGTTATTACTTGCTGTAACTTGTTTGTCGTTTCACTTTTCTTTTGTTCTTAAGGGGGTTCTTTTTGTTTTCCCTATGCCTGGATATTTCCTTTTTGTTTTATTAATTCCAGCGCTCTCTTGCTTTATGGAGATTTATTTATTTATTTTTTAAAAAAAGAATCATTGTTTTGCAAATTATTTTTGGAGCATTCTAAGCTAAAAGTCTTTTAGTTCTTAGTACACATCTGATCATATTGTGAAAACAATTTTTTAAAAGCAACGGTCGTAAAATGATTCTTATTCTAATATTTATCAAATTATTTTCCCAAAAATGGCTCCTAATGTCTCAGGCTTGCTCTTGAGTTTGTCTGTGTTGGTTTGTTTTTGGGTGTCATGTTAAGGTAAGATATAGAAAAAAATTGTTCTACATGGTCATGACCCATTAATTAGTCAACTAAGAGGAAATATGCAATTATGATCATTACAACCTATTTATCAAACAGGTGACAGACATGACAATTAAACATGTTTAAGAAACTGGTCATTTTTCGTATATTGACACAAATTGACATGATTAGATACATTTAACCCATTTTACATTATCTGTTTCACATCTTTAAAGTAATGTAATCTATTTCAACTTGTTTTTTAAAATTTAAAGTAATAGTGCCTAATAATAACGATTGATCAAATCTTATGCACGTTGCAAATGTATGTTGCAGTGCAGGTACTGTGATATGGCATCTGAATTATCTTTAATTCTATCTGCTTTTGATTGCAGAACTGTGTGGACCAAGATTTGCCGGTCAGAGTAATTCGTGGTCATGACTGTTCTAGTAGTTACACTGGCAAAATGTACACATATGATGGCTTATACAAGGTGTTTTACCCAATGCAACTTTGATGTTCTCTATATTTGCCAATTGCATTTGTATTTCTGCATTTTTCAGCATTCAATAATGTTTACTGAGGAATTGATGAACACCAAGATTATAAGAGATGCTAATAATCAAACTGTAGCATATTTCTTTCCTGGTTGTCATTGGCTTTATTTTGAAGTTAGAGGCTGAAACTGTCTTCAACAGCCCAATCAATTGATATACACATTTGAATGGTTAAAAAATTATCTTTTGTTAAGAATCTCGCTATCCTTTTCTGCATGTACGATGGAGTTGGCTAAACAAGATGAATCGGAGTTGAAAATTATTAAGTTTGGCCAAATCAGCCTTGCTTTCACTTCGTTGTTTATCTTGCCATGTTGTTACTAGGCTTTTATTAGTGAATCAGATTATAATATTCTCTTTTTAGGCATGCTTTGAATATTATTTCTGGGCTGGAGTTAAATTCTGTCATTTAGCACTTCAGCTTTAGCTTATTGGGAGATTAATGGTGTTTTGACATGGTATTAGGGTTTGTCTAACCTACAGATCCTAAAATGATCACAATTCTATTGTTTGTGTTTGGATCAGAGACAAGTGTATGAACGAAATTGAGCATTGTATTTTGGGCATACCAGTATTTAGGTACTATTGTTGATTAGAGTTTTCATATTGCTGCTGGGATTTCTGATCTGCTTAAGTTTTTGATATTACTGGCCTTTCAACATGTTAGTTTGGGAATATTTTGGATGGTTGAGTAATGAGTAATGGTCCTGGAAGAAGGTCACACAGAATACCACTTAACCATGTGTGTGATTGCTCATCTATAACGAGCTTGATCTGTGTTCGAAGAAGTTGAATAGGGGATAGCCAGCTCTTAAACTCAAATCCTTCATGGAAAATGACTTAATAGTATTCCATAGATAATTGCTGCTTTAGCTCATAGTAATCCTTTTGATGTGATTTTGGATAACAAGCTTGAGCCCTATTATGTTTTATTTAATTTTTCTATTGTAATATGATGATTTTAATATATAATCTTTTGTTTCTCAGCAAAAAGCCAAAAAAAAGAAAAAAAAAAAAGAAAAGGAAGACCAGATTTTTCACGTGTGAACTCTTAATTATACAGTGTATACAGTATGTCAGAGCCCTATTATGTTGTATTTAATTTTTCTATTGTAATATGCAAGTTTAATATATAATCTTTTGTTTCTCAGCAAAAACCCCAAAAAAAAAAAAGAGAAAAAGAAAAGGAAGACCAGATTTTTCACGTGTGAACTCTTAATTATACAGTGTATACAGTATGTCAGAGCTATTTAATGTAGTCCACTGGGTTTTTCCTCTTTGCAGGTTGTTAGGTACTGGGCAGAAAAGGGCCTTTCTGGATTTACTGTCTTTAAATACCGCCTGAGGCGGCTTGAAGGGCAACCAATACTGACAACTAACCAGGTTTTTATCTATTCCTAAATGTTTCTGGTTGCAATTTTCGTGCTTGTGGATATTGTTTTATATGTTTGTTGGATTTTGCATTTCGTTTTGTGGTGCTAAATTTTCTTTTGATACCTATATTTGATGATCTGCTTTGCATGACGGACTTGATATTGATATTCAGATGTTTGTTCACTGTAATCACAGGTTCGCTTCATTTATGGGCGTGTACCTCAGTCTCTGTCTGAAATTCGCGGGTATCAAAAGAATTGTTGTTTATTTAGAATAGTGGCTGTGACATCACAAATTTGAAATGTAGTTTTATCCCATTCTTTTATCGGCATAGGTTGGCCTGTGAGGACATTTCAGAGGGTCAAGAGGCTTTTCCAATTCCTGCGACCAATTTGGTTGATGATCCACCTGTTGCCCCCGCAGGTAAGCTATTGGTGCAATTTAATTATTACTTCTATATAAAAAAACGCAGAGTTGAAGGAGACGTTTGCATTATTTACTTGGTTGCTTATGTTTTATTTCAGTTTTTTGAGTGACTTTTAAATGTTCCATAACAAAATATATCATAGTTATGTGCATAAGCAACTCTATTTTATATATCAAGGAGGTCTTATTTGAAAAGAAAGAGAGAATAAAAAGATGTTGAAATTTATAAATTTATGTCCCATACCCTTCTTTAAGTTTGTAGTGAAATTAAGGTCCTATGTACTGAAAAGGGGTTTTTGTTTCAACATTCTGGCGTTCCTTGTCATCCATGTCCTCTTATGTATGTAAATTCTAGGTTCTCGAATTTTGTATTTGTAATAAGAATTATATTTGATTTAAAAAGTGAAATAGGATTGCTGGTTTACATTTTAGCATACATGATAAGAACACGCTTAACTACGTTCTTCGTAGGCAATTTGTGACTAGATCAAATTTATTTGGTGATTCATGCCAATGATGTGCTCAGAGTACTTTATTGGTGCTGTGCTCGTACTCCTAATGTAAGCAAGTAGGTGTTTGTCTTTGGATTGGCCTCAAGTTTTGAGTAACTGTATTGAGCATGTTAACATGCCCAAAATGAGCTGTTTGTTTATCTTTGGATTTGGTGAAATGCGCATGGCTAAATTCTCTTTGACCTGATCAGAGAAAGATCCATAAGCGGACTGCTAATCTTTGACCTGATCAGAGAAAGATCTGTAAGCGGACTGCTAATCTTCTTCTGTTAGTTTTTAATCTTCCCATTTCTGTCAAGTTTTAGCATTCATCATGTGATTTAATCTTCATTTATTGAATTGTATTTCTCTTTTTGCTACTACATTTAGTAAATGTCATTGCTTCATGTGGGTACCTTTATTTATTAATTTTTGTTTTATGGATTAGAAAGTTTACACACATGCGCGTGCGTATACATATACATACACATACACATATGCATGTTCATGTATATATATTAGACTTGTCTTTTCTTCAAGGTGCTAAGTTGTCAAGAGTTTCAGGTTTCACATATAGCAAGTCAATGCAAGTTTCAAAAGGTGTAAAGCTCCCAACTACCGTCATTGGATGTGATTGCAGAGGAAATTGCTTAAATTCTCGTGGTTGTTCATGTGCCAAGCTAAATAGTTCTGACTCTAAGCATTATGACTTTCCATATGTGCATCGTGATGGTGGCAGGTAAAATTTCATATTCATGATGCTTCATTGCTGGTTAATTCATATGCCTTCCTATCTGATACTTCTTTTGTTTCTGTACCACCAGATTAGTTGAGGCCAAGGCTGTTGTGTTTGAGTGTGGTCCAAAATGTGGTTGTAGTCCTGATTGCATCAACCGGACATCTCAGAGAGGGTTGAAGTATCGACTTGAGGTTTGCCACTGTGACTTTGTATTTTGTTATTCCTTGCATAGAATGTTTTTCTTCATTGCATGTTTAGGCATGCTAAACTAGTGAATGCAACAGGTCTATCGTACTCCAAAGAAAGGGTGGGCAGTCAGATCTTGGGATTTTATACCTGCTGGGGCACCTGTCTGCGAATATATAGGAGTACTCAGGAGGACAGAAGATCTTGATAATGCGTGCGATAATGAGAATAATTTTATCTTTGACATTGATTGCTTGCAAACAATGAGGGGGCTTGGCAGAAGAGAGGTACTGTTAGAGTTCTTTAGTGCATATTTCATTTTTTTCATTTTTGTGTATTTCAATCACTTTCATAGTCAAGTGGTTCCGTAATCAAGTCTTTCAGTTTTAAACTTAAAAGTACAGACAATATTAATAACTGACTTCGCTGATGGTTCTGCACTCGTTGACTGGCAACCACAATACAATTTTTTCCCCCTGTAACCCAGTTTTATGGCTCGTGCGAATGTAATTTCACGTGATTATAATTTTGTGAAATTAATTCATTATTTTGTCAATAACTCATTGCAGGACTTAGGGCAACCGTCAGCATGCATGGTTATCTTCCATTTATGACATTTTTGCCCTCTCAATGTTCTACAGTTATTCACTAATTATTTCTAGATTTGCCTGTCAGAATAAAATCATGGATAATTATCCACCGACCACCTGTTTTTTTTGCACTTTTTACAAATACACATTTTTTTTT
Organism: Aegle marmelos; assembly: GCA_030449875.1. NCBI lineage: Eukaryota > Viridiplantae > Streptophyta > Magnoliopsida > Sapindales > Rutaceae > Aegle > Aegle marmelos. The sequence continues at coordinate 7,707,196 of JASUUL010000094.1, forward strand.
TGGTTGAATTCCACCTAAAATTATATTGTTTTGCACTTGTCCACTTTTATTTTTAAATTGTTAAGAGAACTAAAGGATTATTGTATAAATGACTTTTTTACTCCCAAAATGTAAAAGAGCAATTATTCGCCAACTACCTTTTTTTTTGGACTCTTTTTAAAAATACATAAATCCTAATTGTGAAATGACCATTTTACAATTATGACATTAGTAACGTTATAACAGTTCGAAAACAGAAGTGGACAGGTGTAAAACAATATAACTTCAGGTGGAGTTTAGCCAAAAAAATTAAGAATTGTGTATTTTTGAAAAAGTGAAAAAACAGGTGGTTCGTAGATAATTTTTCTAAAATCATTTGATGATGCCAGTTAAGAATGGATAGGGAACCTTTCCAGATCTGGGCACTGTCAAGCTTTTTCTTGGGCAATGTGCTTATCATTGTTCATGTGTGGCCTAGATTTGTTCTTTTATCATTATTTATTTTCTTTGTATTTTCTCAGATAAGAGCTCTTACATCATGTATATACAAAGGCTGAATTGGAAATGAATCGCTGAAAGCTAATAATTTTGTTAATTTCTATTCGTGAATGCACATATATTCTTCATAATTGATATGTTCATCAGCTATTTCATCTACTCAGTTGCTATTTCATCTTCAGGGGTTTGTTTTTCCTTTTATGCTACTAGGGGTAAGTATTCATTTGAATTCTCATATTACAGAGACGATTGCGTGATGTATCCATCTCGACTATTTATAATTCAGATCGACCTGATGATCAGAAAGTTGAAAATACGCCAGATTACTGCATTGATGCTGGTGCTGTTGGAAATGTTTCAAGGTTCATCAATCATAGTTGTGAGCCAAATCTATTTGTGCAATGTGTTTTGAGCTCACATCATGATTTGAAACTTGCACGAGTGGTGCTATTCGCGGCAGACAACATACCTCCATTGCAGGTTATTCAATGTTCCTCGTTCTCTCTTCTTATCTCGGTCAGTACAAACAAATTTTCCTTAGACTTTTGTTCATACCCACTTAGGTCCTATTTGGAATTGAGGTACTGTAACTTAAAAATCACATCTGCTATGAGAAAAAAGGTTATAATTATGAAACAAAAGTTAATAATATGTAGTAAATATGAATTTTAAATAATAATTTTGATAAAATTATTAAAGATATAATAAATTTTTTATCAGATAAGTAAAAAATTATATCAATATATTTTTTCAATTATAGTAATTAGTGTTTACTAAATACTTAATACAATACCTCAGCCAACAATTGAATTTAAAGCTCTAACTTGTCATTTATTATTATTTTTATTTTTTGCCAATGTATTAGCTTGTACTTTATTTCAATCTAGCCTTACCATTTAAGACTAGAGTTTGAACTCTAGATTGTTATTGAGACTAGGGTTTGAACTTAACATTGTTCTTGCTGACCTGTAGGAGCTTACTTATGACTATGGGTATGAACTAGATAGTGTCCATGGTCCGGATGGGAAGGTAAAACAGATGGCGTGCTACTGTGGGGCAGAAGGCTGTAGGGGTCGGTTATTCTAGATTAGTGGTAAATTCAGAGTATTGTCCAATCTTAGCCATTTTGATTATATAGTACTAACGTTTTTCTTGTTTGTTGTATTTTTGCCTTCGGCTATTATCAAGAATAGTGACCTTACAAGTATCAATGCACCAATTCTTGCTGTCAATGGTGCTCAATTATAGTGTTGTTTTTGGTTAACTGTATATTGATGATGCTATAGCTCCAGAGAAAACAATGAAAAAAAAAATTGGTTTAATTGTAAAACCAACATTTTGATGAAAATGTATCAAATGTGAATTACCTTGGAATTTGCATGGTTGAAACTACCTTTCTTCCCAAATCTCCATAGATTTATATTTGCACAATATTTCTTGTATTTGCTTTGTTTTATTTTTACTTGATACACCATACACCGAATCATTATATGTGAACTGCATTATTTGAGCTGATATTTTGTATTTTGGCTCAAATGCTACTGTTTGAGAACATTTCCTAATTGCATTTTCCATTGTGGAATTTACTTAGTGCGAAACAATGTTGGTCTTCATTTTCTTAATTTGTATAAAAAAAAATTATTAGAGGAAGAAAATCGGCTTGTTAAGAGCATCTCTAAAATAGTATTCAAATAAAATTTTACTTCTTATTTGAAGAGTTATGCAAATATTAAATATTACAAAAAACACGTTAATTTAGATTTTTTAAATAAGATTTGTTTTTCACTCTTTAATATTGTTGAATGAGTTTTTCCTTCTTTTATTAATATTTTATTATTATTTATTAAAAAGATACAATTGTTATAATTATTATTTATATTTCCATAATGAATTAAATTTGATAAAGAGAATGATTTGATTAAAATAATGTTAACTTGTTTTAATTTAATGAGTCTTTTAGAGATAATTATATTTTTTCATTTACTTGTCACTTCAATAAGTAAATTAAAATTTAAAGAGTAAAATTTAAATCATTTTTTAAAGATGCTCTAACATAAGAAATACAAGTAAAAAGTGATAATTTTTGTTTATTTATTTTTCTAATATTATATTTATATATTTATGATACCTGCAACTATCATTTCCAACATTGTTATAAAGTGTATTTATTTTAACCAACTCTGAGCACAACTAAAATTCAAGGGACACACTTGTATGTTAAATGATATACAAAATTTGATAATTGAGATGTGCGAATTCGCTAGGGACTACTGATGCTTGTTCGTTAATTATATTATGAAATATTTGTAATATTTAGAATTTAATAAAATATATAAATTTCATTAATCAAAATTGATTTATAAATGTCAGATGGGATGGTTTCGATATCAATTAGAAATCATCCCGAATTATTAACTTTTTTTGATACATCGTCAAATTGGCCAAAACTCATCCTGAATTTAATAAAATTTCTCCCATAAGATTGTCTAAGAAAATGAAAGTTGCCGAGCGGCCTACAATTCAGGAGAGGGTAATACGTTGGGCTTGTAGCCCGTAAGTTATTAAGTTTTGTACACTCTGGAGTGAGATGAACAATTGAATCCTCAGGAATGCCAGAAAATCTGATCAATTCCCTGATAAAAATAATTTGGGAATTTAGATTAATCTAAGGCAGAGGTAAATTCATCCCAACACAGACTTGACTAAAATGTACAAATTCTGATACACCTTCAGTAAATCATGATAAGTTACAATGGTACGCCAATACAAATGTCTGGAGATCTGTCACATACTCCACTACACTACTCCATATCTGACCTGTTTCTCATCCGATACTGGCGTTCTCGTCTCTGTGAACCAGTTATTTTGTTAGCTGCAGTTTCTGGTTCATCTTCCTCCATGGCACATGCCTCATCTTCTGCAGCCTCAGCTGCAATAGCGATTGTCACACCTTTTCTGTGGTTACAGTCCTTGCTGGTGCTATCCCGATTGTGCTTTGACTTCATATCATTTCCTGCCATTGTAGCATCACCGGTTTTTCTTCTTGGCCTGAAGGTAACAGTTTTTGTAAGATCAGATGAATCATCCTCTGGATCTGGTTCTGTAGTTTTTGACTTCTTTATCATACTAAGGAAGTCCGCATAGGCTTGCCTATTAGACTTATCATCCATGTCATCTGAATCAAAAGTATAACAGGTATATTTTGAAGGATTCCTCATGTAATCTGGGATTCCAGAGGGATTAGCTGCAGGTAAAGGAAATCCTACATTTGAGACCATAGCTTCATCCTGTTCAGTTTTTCCACCAAATTCATCTTTATCTTCAAAGTGGTCTTTACAGGCAGAATCAAACCGCACACGTTTCTGTGGCCTTGAATCTGAAGAATCTCCCCTCTTCAGAATTGGTTTCAAAGTAACATCCTCAGATGTGTTAAGGTAAGCATGCACATCCAAAGGAGCGTCTTTCTCAGAGACCTGTAAAGAGTCAATTTTCTTGGCAGTTTCTGCATCTTCTTTGAGACGAATTTTAGCAGCAGCATGATTGGCACGTGGATCCCTAGTGGCTTCTGATAATGAGTTAGGTAGCCCATTGAAGAAATCAGCATCTGTCTCGTAATCATTTATATCCTTCATATATAAGCGATCTGTCGGCTTTTCCTTGCCAATAGCCACTTTGTCATATTGATCTTCCTCTTCCTGCACAAGAAGATCTCTAGTTACATACGAGAAATCACAGATTCATGTTAAAAAGCCTTTACATATTCCGCTCCCCCCCCCCCCCTCTAAACAAACATGAACAGTGTGGAAATGCATAAATAATTATATTTCTGTTCGTTCATTGCATAATGTGAACAAGAAATATCCAAAAAATAATTCCTTTAGACTCTGAAGCTATTCACGTGCGTCATATCAATCAAGTAAGATGAATGTATAATATGCGTCCGTCATATCAATCAAGTAAGACGAATGTAGTGATTGTTTTAATATTTAAAACTGTGATAACGAAACAACAAACTTATGATTTTACAGCATTCATTGCAACCTAATTTGAGAAAGAGACATACTTGACCAAAATCAGAAGTTTGAAATAATTAGATTGTTTATCCTAAACGATTCCACACTACAAAAGTATTTTTTTTAAAAAAAAGAAATTATCCTTCATCTCACTCAGATGTTTTAGAGATTAGTTAACCTATAACCAAGAATCAAAGCTAAACCAGCTCACTATGCCCATTCCTCAAGCAATCAAAGCATTCACAATATCAAATTTCTGACCTCTAGTGTTTTAAAATCATCATTTCATTTAAAAATATATATATTTTACATTACTATATAAATCGGATAATTAAAATGAATAGGTGTGTATGAGCAAAAATAAAATCTATAAAGAGTAAAAGAGAAATTATAATTACCTCGTTATCAAGCGCACAATCAGCGCCAATATTAGACTTAATCTCCCACTCTTCATCGTTATAATCTTCTTCTCTGGCAGACAGTGCAGACCGACTCGAGGAACCTAGCGAGTCACGTGCCTCTGTTTCTTCCTCATCTAAACCATCACCCAAGTCTAAAATATCCTTCTCCAGCTCCTCGCCGAGCCAACTGTTCGGCTTCTTGTCTCGATGGTTTCCCAAGGACGCGTTCGGCGCGGCTTCCGTCTCCAGCTCGTCTTTGTCCCTGTTCCATTCTTTCCTCTCGATTTCGTCGTCTGTAAGCGACCAGAGAGAGTTTAGGTTTTCAGATGTTGACGTTGAAAGAGAGCCGAAGACTCTGTCGACTCGCAATTTGAAACTGCCTTCCATTGCTGTTGCCCTCTATTTGAATTTGGGATTTTAAGGGTTTTGTGGTTGGTAAACGTTCGGCCTGCCCTTCGGGTTTATGTTAACTTTCGATTGGAATAGAGAAATAAAGACAGTTGTTACCGAACGTATCATCTTGTGCTTTCAAGGGGGTTAAGGTTAAGCGATTGGGCTTAGCAACTGGGCATCACTTTGTTTTTTAAATTTGTGCTAATGAAGCCCATCACTTATCTCTTAAAACCCCAACATTTATTTTCATTTTAATTATATTCCACTGTTATTCAACCGTCATGAATTTTATTATTGGTAATAGAAAGTTTGTATGTAAAAGGAAGTTGGGGCACAAAAATATAAAAAAAAATTTAAAATAACAATAAGACTTAAACTATAAAGAGGTGTTTGAGGATCTACAACTTATATTTTTCCTTTTTTTTTTTTTATTGGGTAGATAGAGTCCGGAGTGATATAAAACAGTCTATAATGGAATGGGTAAGAAGAGTCCTTAGCACGATGACATAAAATAATTACCCGAACTCTTATTTGGCTGTTTCTGTTTTTATTAAATTTTTTATAATAACAAGAAGTAATTTAAGTTTAGGGCAGATCTGAACTTAAGAAGAATCATTCGTATCAAATATAATCTAATGTTAAACTAAAAACTAGACAATAAAGTTATTACAACAGTATCTTATCCTTATAATCGGTCATCATCACTTTCGTTTTCAGTACTAGTCGCTGTCGCCCAGTCTCAGTGTACACGCCTCTTTAGTCTTTCACTTACGCGATTGCTGAGCTCCCTTCCCGCACAAGCGAGATCACACAAATTATTTAAAAAAAAAAAAAAAAGAACCGACCATTCAAAACGTCCGTATGTTTTCACTTATGTCAACTCCAACTCCCTTAACACTGCTAACAGTTCCACTCCCAATCTGAACACAAGTACAACACAGCAGCAACTCGGATAGAGATAGAGCTCAATCTCTTCTCTCCTCTTCTCTTCTCTTCTCTTCTCGTCTGCTGTAAGAACGAACAACCATGTCCATTACTACGATCGCGCTAACAATTGCCACCATTTTGGCGGGAGTCATCAACGGAAAGTCTGAGTACATAGCTTACAATACAACGGCTGGAATCGTTCCCGACAAAATCAATGTTCATTTGGTTCCTCACTCCCACGATGACGTTGGTTGGTTGAAGACAGTTGATCAGTACTACGTTGGCGCTAACAATTCGATTCGAGTATGTCTCAGTGTTTCAATTTCTCTCTCTCTCTCTCTCTCTTTATTCTTTTTTGGTTTTACTTTCTAACTGTTAGTTGATTTTGAGCCTATATAATATAACTGAAATAAATAAATAAATACAGGGAGCATGTGTACAGAACGTGTTGGATTCTGTTATTTCAGCATTGTTCGAGGACAAGAATCGCAAGTTCATCTATGTTGAAATGGTATCCATTTTTAATTTTTCATTCGCAGAAATTTAATTTTTGCTTTGGCTGATTTTGATTTTGATTTTGATTTTTTAAGGCTTTTTTTCAAAGATGGTGGAGGCAGCAAAGTAAGGCAATGAAAGTTAAAGTCAAGGGACTCGTTGATTCGGGTCAACTTGAGTTTATGTATGTTTGACTAATAAGAGTAACTCAGCACGCAGCAGGCGTGGATTGGAATTCTTGATTTTATGGCTAATTTTGATTTTTTATACTTTTTAAGAAATGGGGGCATGTGTATGCATGATGAGGCAACTCCACATTACATTGACATGATCGATCAGACAACCCTGGGGCATTGGTTTATCAAAGATAATTTTGGAAAGGTTCCTCGAGTTGGTTGGCAGATTGACCCTTTCGGACATTCTGCTGTTCAAGCCTACTTGCTAGGTGCAGAGGTAGTATATCTTTCAGAAATACAAAGTTTACTTTTGGTTTTTCTTTTCAATTCTTCTTTACGTTTTTAGTAACTCTTTTTGTATTGTATCAACATGACTGTCTTGAAAATCTTCTATAATACTATTTAGGATGTCAATGATAGATATTTCATGAGGGATAATGATTTGCTCCTACTTATGTGCTTGATTTTTTTGTTTGTAGTTAGGATTTGACTCTTTGTATTTTGCCCGAATCGATTACCAAGATCGAGCTAAGAGACTTAAGGAGAAGAATCTTGAGGTTGTATGGCGGGGTTCCAAGTCTCTTGGTTCATTGTCTCAGGTTGGGTCCATAACCCGTTTTATTTTTGCCTTTCTTTCCTTTTGATCTTGGGTGCTGATGATTTTCGGAGATAGAGCTACCCCTTATGATATCTCAAACAATACCTCTGAGTGTTGACGTCTAGCTTTGTTAAATTGGTGTGCAGATTTTCACTGGTATATTTCCGAAGCACTATGACCCTCCTGATGGTTTCACATTTGAAATTAATGATGTATCCCCTCCCATTCAGGTGAATTCTGTAAAAGATCCAAACAATAATCTTTATTTTCTCCTCTGTCAGTCATATTCACATGATTTTTCTTTTTTTAACTTTTTCTGTTTTAAGGATGATGTTTTCCTTTTTGACTACAATGTTGAAGAGCGAGTTAAGGACTTTGTAGCTGCTGCTTTAGCTCAGGTGAGATCTAGGAATGAGTATCTATTCTTTTTTACTGTAGATGCTAGTTTTAAATCTGGTGTGGATTAGGTAACTGCTCACCCCAAATGCTTAAGCATATGGGTGACAGTCCAGCAATACTTTAGAAAGCTCAATCGAATGTGAAGAAAATATATTGAACATAATCACTAGCAAAATATAACAATAAACACAAGCCTGCTTATTCTACTTTAACTATTGAAAGATTGAAATTTTGAGCCAAAGACCCCTAGTTCAACCTAGCCATGCTGCCATTATAAGTTCATTCAATGACAAAAGCTTAAGCTTATGCCCTGTGGAAGTATTTAAGTTCTAATTCTGTGATTAAACTTAATGGTCGAGAATGGTCTTGTTTATTTCTATTTAAATGTGTAGGCCAATGTAACCAGGACAAATCATATAATGTGGTTGATGGGGACTGATTTTCGCTACCAGTATGCAGATTCATGGTTCAGACAAATGGACAAGTTTATTCATTATGTTAATAAGGTACTCAACTTTTAGAATCCTTATTGGCTACAAAGGCATCATGAAGGCAAATCTAGGCATTTAGTTTTTTTTCTGTGGCTTCTTGTTTGTAGTTCATTTTATCTTTTTCTCCACTGTTTTAGAGCTCTAATCTCATATTGAGTTACTAAATCTTTTACCGTTGAGAAACTCTCTCAGGATGGGCGTGTGAATGCTCTGTATTCAAGTCCATCCATATACACTGATGCAAAATATGCTGCAAATGAGGAGTGGCCCCTCAAAACTGAAGATTTCTTCCCGTAAGTCTGGTATTGTAATTTTGATGCTTAGTTTTAGAGAGGATTTTGTCATTTTTCCAAATCTTGGTTATAGAATGAAATACTATTTTTCAGGTATGCAGATCATCCAAACGCATATTGGACAGGCTACTTTACTAGTAGGCCAGCCCTTAAGGGCTATGTCAGAACGATGAGTGGTTACTATCTTGTAAGATATTGGTCACTTCCTTGTCTATCTAAGTGTTTCTTCTGGTGGGCTCACATGTTATGACATTTATTTCTTTGCTCTGAAATTAGGCAGCAAGGCAATTAGAATTCCTTAAAGGAAAAAGCAGTTCAGGTCCAAACACAAATGCCTTGGCTGATGCTCTGGCAATTGCTCAGCATCATGATGCAGTTAGCGGCACAGAACGACAGCATGTTGCTGCCGATTATGCTTTGCGAATTTCTATAGGATTTACAGAGGTGAATATCACTTTTGATATCTCAGACAAATTGTTTTAGATGGCATCTGCTGTATCAATGTGAAAATCTAGTCTTTTCTTCTGCAGGCTGAGAAATTGGTTGCCTCTTCACTTGCCTTTTTGACAGCCTCAAGATCAAGTGTTGGACAGGAGAAAGCAGTTGCAAATTTTCAGCAGGTAACATTGCTGCAGAGTTTAAATTGCTTTTGAGCTTATCACTTCTCACTGTGTAAGGGCTGTGTGATATTCCTTCTCTTGTATGGAAATATGTAACATGATGTAACTCCTATTTTACTAATGTTAGAATTTGCAATTTCATATTATATTCCATATGTGTAGCTGCTACGGTATGAGCTCTTATTCCTTCTTTACGATATCCAGCATGAGATTGTTTCGCAAACTTAAATGGTTTTCCATGTAATGAGTGTTCAGATGCACAAATATTGGTATATAGCTCATTTAAAGATTATCAAGGAGTGTGTATGCAGATTTAAGTATTAAATTGTGATATAGAAGTAGACATGAGCATTTTGATGATTGGATAGGAAGATACATGTTCTTGTACTTCCCTACAAATTCTCATATACTGGTAGCAATAGCCATGTTCCTGAAGCATATTCATGTCTGATAGGCAGCCTATTTGTTTTTTTTTTTTTAAAAAAAAAAATATGTTGCAAATGGATTATTTTACTGAATCCTGTAATGTGGAATTCCTGGCAGTGTCCGCTTCTTAATATAAGTTACTGTCCTCCATCAGAAGCAGTCCCATCCGATGGGAAAAGCCTGGTATGGATATTAGTGGATTTTATTGTTTAATTTCTCTTGTGCTAAGTTGATTCTTCAAATCTGTTTATTATTTTGTTCTCTCTTTTTTATTGCAGGTAGTTGTCATCTACAATCCTCTAGGATGGAAGAGAGAGGAAGTAGTACGACTTCCGGTGAGTGCTCCATTATTGCTGTCCTCCTTTGTGTGCTGACCTACCTAAAATGTGATCAGAATTGTTAGTAATGCAGAAATAGGAGACACAAATTGCGTTGCTGGGATATAGCATGCTTTTAAATAGAAAATTACAACAGTTAGCTACGTGGTGGTTGTCTGTGCGGATGTAGTTGACAGATTGGTTGATAATTTAGAACTCTTCTCCGTCCGATCTAACTCAAAGATACCATGTATTTGCATAGAGAATTGTTGTTATTATAGCTACACATTCTCTTTTTGTTCGTTAATTGATGGATATTGTCTTTTTTTTTTTTTTTTTATCTCTAGTTTTCTTATATGAAAGAGAAATTGTACATCCTTTTTGTAGCTCACTTTTTGCTGATTGATGATCGCTTGAGCATTACATGCGGCTTCTTAAAATTGCTACAGGTCTCCTCTGAAAAAGTTATTGTTAAGGATTCTGGTGGGAGAACAGTTGAATCTCAGCTCTTACCTTTGTCCAATGCCACACTGAGAATAAGAAATCACTATGTTAAAGCATATTTGGGTAAAGCAGCTAGTGGAACACTTAAATATTGGCTTGCATTTTCAGCGTCAGTGCCACCTCTTGGTTTCAGTACATACACTGTATCAATTGCAAAACCAACAGGTTAGACATATCTTTAGTGTAGTACTACCTTCCACTGAAGACGAACATATGGGAAAGTCTTCAAGTTGCTGACCATTGTCTATCAATATTATTTTTGTTTCACTTTTTTAACTAAAGGTCCTAGCTCAACCATGTCAATGGTCTACACATCGGAAGATAGCACAAGTAATAGCATTGAAGTTGGCCAAGGAAATTTAAGGCTTCTTTATTCTGCAGATGAAGGAAAACTTACTCATTATGTAAATAACCAAAATAAGGTAAAAATATTCTTGATGCTTCAGTTTTCTGAGGAACTGTTTGATAGACTTTTTCGATAGTAAACAAAAAATAAAATAAAATAAAATTGAAACTCGATGCTTATTCACTCATGCAAATCTCTTATTCCATTAATGTTGCTTGATATGATGAGTATGATCGTTTTTCTGTTGCTTGGTTTCACTTTCAACCCAGTAAAACTAGGCTGTAATGCCTTTTTTGGGTTCTCTCTCTCTCTCTCTCTGTGGGATAATTTTTCTGTAATTTTATAATTCTACATTGTTGATTTTATAACAATAACAATTTTTGTCTTATGTTCAATGATGAAGGTGACAGCATCCGCTGAACAATCATATAGTTATTATTCTGGAAATGATGGAACTGATAAAGATCCTCAGGTAGTCGAATCTCTAAATGGAAAAGCTTGTTACATTGTTTTAGCTTTTTTTGCTGCCGTTTTCCTATTGTCATTAGATTTTAAGAGTTGTTTATAGTTGAAAGAGAAATATTGCAAGAGTGGTTGGTGTTCTAACAACTCTAGGTGTTTGTTGAAGGCATCTGGTGCATATGTTTTCCGTCCGAATGACACATTTTCCATGAATTCGAAGAGCCGGGTATTGTTGTTATTTATTTGATAAAATTTTTGCTCTGATGTTTTAAACCTGTCACCATGTCTTTGTTACTTGCCAAAAATTGAGTGATTGAGCAGCAATGGAAACTTATGTTTAGGTTCAATTAACCATTGTGCGGGGACCTTTGTTGGATGAAGTCCATCAGCAGTTCAGTCCTTGGATATCTCAGGTAAAAAAGACTTCATAGTTTGATTCAACAACTTCCGACATAGAACCTTCTTACTTATCTTTCAATGTCATACATGGTGCAACGAATGCTTCATGCAAAGAAGAAAGAAAATAGAAATTGGCATTATAGATTATCATTTAAGCTTTTGCTCTGACATCAGGGACTAGGACTTGAAATATAAGTTCTTGAATGGGCCTGAATCAATAGCTTGGTAATGGCATTGAGCTCTAAGAAAAATGAGCTGCACGTATTACATTCCAAATATGAGGGTGGACACCAAAGACTATTGTTAAAAGTTTGTGTATTGGTCTGATATTCATGTGAGCAACTGTTGTTGGGAATTTGACATGAGTTCATTTTTAAGTTCGTCTCTCTCTGACATCTCATGTTGTAAACTTGGTGAAAATATTGGTCCTTGCCCCTTTGATCCTGTGCCAATCGTGGTTATGTACTTTGTCATTTTGCCTTGTAATAGTGCTAGGTGTTGTGAAAAAGCTCAAGCGCTCTATTTTGGTGCTGTGTTGAGAGCAATGAGATCACGGAGTTGTATTGAATCTTGATGGAGATATATATATATATATATGCTCTGTTTCACATAAAATTTTTACATTTGTGCAAAAATCTGAACGAACAAGGATTTGGAAATTTTTTTGCCCCTTCCAAATGCTCTTGTTTCTCATACTTTCAGTAACAAATGCTGCCTTGTGCGCAGATTACAAGGGTATACAAGGGAAAGGAGCATGCTGAACTTGAGTTCACTGTAAGTTAATCCCTCTTTTTCTCAAAAACCTGACAGTCTTTTATATTCTGTTGATTAAATAGTTGAGAAGTTCTTTATGGATTTTTTTTTTTGGGGGAAATTATGCTCATGATTGTAGATTGGACCCATACCTATTGATGATGGGATTGGTAAAGAAATCACAACTCAGATTACAACAAGCATGAAGACCAACAAAACATTCTACACAGATTCTAATGGGCGTGACTTCATTGAAAGGGTATGTTGCCATTCTATAGGATACTTGGGTTAGGCCATGTTTGTAACTATCTCTACCAATTCTGAAAGCATGAAAATCAAAGTGTTAGGTGAACAACCACTTTTATTGGCAGCTAATGCCAATTACGCACCGCTCACTCACTTAGATTATTGTGGACTGTCTGCATCCATTGTCATCACTTGAAATACTACCACTGGTTGTCAGATAGCTCCTGTGGAATATAATCACCTTTGATGACAAAACATGCACATGTTTTTGACAACTAGTGATTCTATTCCACAAGATTAATAGTCACAACACCACACTCCCAAACATACCTTTAATCACAATTCAATTTGTATTATACTCCTGATTGTTGACACTGATTTTTGGTCAACTAGAAAATTAAATAAATGGGACAATATAAAAGACAAAACACAAAAAATTTATGTAGTTTGACACTTAGCTTGCGTCCACCTGAATAGATAGCAACTTCAGTAAAATTTAGAATTTTTTTTTTTTTTTTTTTTGGTTGGGCTATTTGCTTGTATATTTTCTTGTGCCCTTTGTGTATCAAGGGATCCCTATTTATAGCACAAATTTTTGGTATTTTAAGTTATGGATAGCCCCTTGCTTTGATTGGTTTTTACTGCTTAGTTAAAGTTTTATCCAAAATCCATATTTATCTACTTCTCAAAGTGGATTTTTGAAATTTCTATATTTTTCTTCCATCATGAGAGCAGTCAGCATGTATGCTTTGTGTTTCAAATCATTTTGCTTTAGCGTGCTTCTTGCATGTATACTTCCTACTTCACTTTACTTTGCTCCAACATGTTTCCTACATAGATGCTTTCTGTTCCACTTTACTTTGCTCCAACATGCTTTCCACATGCATGCTTCTTGCTCTACTTTATTTGCTCCAACTTTTTTTTTTTCCCTGATAGCAGTTGTCCCCTAACTCTTTGAAGCTTGGCTTTCAAAGCTAAAAAAGAGCTAACTCCTCACTTATCGTTTGGAGGATTTTCTTTCATGCAAAGACCATCTTTTTTCATTTTTAAGCTTAAGTCACTTGAATTCTTGGTGAGTACTTGTGTTTTTTAATTCTTCCTTTGACATCGTTAGTAACTAACGTATTAACAATATGTTCAAATTCTGAGGGTTTCTCTGACCTTAGGCTTTGTGAATTCTCTATGGAAGATGATGATTATCTGTTTGTAAATAACCAACCTCCCATTGTAAATGTTGTTCCTGCTTCCTTTTTTCTTTCTTCCACTTCTACTAGCTAGAGCATTGATGAAAAGGGTAATCTCACGAGTAAAACGTCACTTCAATCTCTTCAGATCTCTTATGGCATATCCTGTTCCATTTCTCTAGAAAGGGCTAGAGGAAATGAAAAATCTATCCCTCCTTCTCCAGGAGCTATCACTACACATCGAGACTTTTTTACACATAGTGTTAGACTTCCTCTGTACCCTCACCTTAGTTAGATGCTTAGTAATTTTAAGTGTGCTCCTGCTTAATTGAGCCCACTTGTTTAACGCGCCATGATAGGCGTGTACGTTCTTTGGAAGCAAAGAAGCCTTCCTGACCCCACATTCCAATAATTTTAGTTGTTTTACCAATTCATGAGCATTCCTAACTCCAACAGAGGCCCTCTTGTTACAGTTGGTAATATGTGCGTTCTTAACCTAAATTTCCTTCTTTGATTGTCTAAAAGAAATTTTTCAACCTGTTCTTGAAAAGACCCATGATTTTTCACTGGTAGAGACTAGGAATTTGGGGGTTTTCATGACATAAACCCTGAGTGCCAGGTCCAAACTCATTTTTATGCCTCAGGTAACTGCTTAAGGTGATTTTTTAATGCATCATTCTGTGGCTTCACTGTCACTCTTCTTTGTTTTTTGTAGTGATGTAGAACAGCCCTTTTACTCTCTTTGTCATACTTGATGATGAAAAAGATCTATTGTTGAACTTCCTCAACATTTCAACAGAATATAGATCCTGAGAGTATCTCTCCTGATCAAGTTTCTTATCAACATTCAGTTTCATCTTCCCTGCTTATCTTTTAGGTCCTCTTAAAGTTGAACTCTTGCTTTATATCAGTGCTTTCGATAAAACTGTAATGTCATATAATAAAACATACATCATTTTCTCTTTTTAGTCATGTCTCCTAGGAATGGTGGTACTCATAAAAAGAAGAAGATTGATAATCATCCTCTTGCCAAAATCAGTAGGAAGTTGAAGTTTTCATGCCAAGGCGCTCTCTTCTCATAGGGCAATCACAAAGGACAGAGTCAGAAAAATCCTGAGTCTGAAGACATTGTTGATATGTTAACTAACAATGTCAAGGGAATAATTAAAAAATAGCAAATATGCAGCAAGATTCAACTGGCCTAAAACTTAAGAAAGAAGAGCGATGGTCTTTGCATGGAAGAAAAACCTTCAATGGTGACCAATATGTGTGTGTGTGTGTGAGGAGTTAGCTCTTTTCTAACTTCGAAAGTCAAGCTTTAAAGAGGTAGGAGGCAGCTGTTGTCAAGAGAGAAAAGTATACTGGAGCAAAGCAGAGTAGGAAGCTTGCGTGTGGGAAGCATACTGGAGTAAAGTAAAATGGAGCATGAAGCATGCATAGGAGAGGCATGCTGCAAGAAAGTCATCTAAAACATGAAGCATTCATGCTAGCTGCTGTTATAATGGAAGGAAAATTTAAAAGATTCAAAAACCCACTTTAAGAAGGAGATAAATGTAGTCTTCGGATAAATCTCTAATTAAGTGCTAAAAATCAATCAAAATAAGGAGTTACCTACAACTTAGCATACCAAAAAATTGTGTTATAAGTAGGGATCCCTTAATACACAGAAGGAACAAGAAAATAGTCAGGAATATAGCTGAGCAAAAAAATAAAATAAAATACAATAAAACTCATTATAGTTCTCATTGAATAGTGAAAGTTATTTTCTATTCCCATGGGTGTAGGCCAAGTTCTGAACTACATAAATTCTCTGTGTTTTATTTTTTACATCGTCTCGTTTATTTAATTTTCTAGTTGACCAAAAATCAGCTCTAACATTGATGAAATTAAATCTTTGGTAACATGGATAGCAGTAAACCCTTGCTACTCAACTCCCATGTTCTCATCTTGCTAGCAAGAATTCTTAAAAGCTGGATTCAATAAAGCTGTATCAAGTAAATGGAAATTTTATTTATATAAGAAGTGTTAAGACAATAGAAACTTAAAGCTTGAAGTCTCACTTAGGAATTTATCTTTGCTATTAATTTTTTTTTCAATGATTGTCCAATGCCATTGCTTAATCAATTTGCAGATTCGAGATTTCAGGACAGACTGGGACCTACAAGTGAACCAACCAGTTGCTGGAAACTACTACCCTGTATGTCTTTTCACGTCAATGTTCCATCTTTCATCTATCCTTTTAACCAAGTTCCAACTTATTCTTGTAAACATACATATATTTTGGAGAATATATGCTCTCTCCATTCTGAAATCCTGTAAAATGTGATAGTTTTTCCTATCATGTGACTGAAGCATTTCTCTTTTCTGAATTTTACTCTAGGTTAATCTTGGAATTTATGTGCAAGATGATGATGCAGAACTCTCATTGTTGGTGGATCGCTCAGTCGGAGGATCCAGCTTAGTGGATGGTCAAATAGAATTGATGCTTCACAGGTTTGTGAGATGTTTCATGCATTTTGTTATAATTATTGCAACATGTCAGTTGCAGAACCAAGATTGCTTCTTTTCATGGTCTCTGACTATCCTTCCTTTTTTTTCCCCAAAAAAAAAAAAAGGAGGCTGCTTCATGATGACATCAGAGGTGTTGGTGAGGTACTAAATGAAACAGTCTGTGTCGAAAATGAATGCGAAGGTTTAACTGTAAGTACGCCTTTCCAACTCATTTTCTCAATGACTGTTGAACAAGGGTCTTTCTGGTTGTGGTCGTCATGAGCATCGTTCCTTTCCGGTCAGTTACACATTGCTATGAACAATAAACTAAATGTTTTATCTATCACCCTCTAGAAGTTGTTTTTCAGTCCCTTGTGCCCTTGATGCAAGTGCTTTTCATAGGTTACTTTGAATCTTCTCCTTGTTATTGTTATATAAGAACTGAAACCAATTACATATTAAAACATTCCAGGTCTAAAGAAACTAAAATAGGATGGTAGGAGGAGACACTACTGTCTCTCTTTGTTCTTTGAGATTAAAAGCATCACCTAACCATTGTGTTATGCCAGCCAACACTCCCAAGTGGATGAAGAAATTCTTTTTCTTGTTCTAGTTGGTCACATGAGAAGGGTTTGTAATTAAACTGATTGCTACTTGGTGTTAGAGTGTCAAAATGAAACATATCACTGGGGTAATACGGCGGCCTGCACATCCATTATTATGCTTTCTATAATTGTTGTGATAAATTTTTGAAATCCAGATTTTCTGTTTCTTTTCTCTGATTTAGTTCTGCAAAATAGAGTATTGCAGCAGTAACCTCTTATGTGTTACCATTTTGCAGATTCAAGGAAAATTTTATCTAAGAATTGATCACCTGGGAGAAGGTGCCAAATGGCGGCGATCGGTTGGCCAGGAGACATATTCTCCGCTTCTCTTAGCCTTCACAGAACAGGTGAAGTGAAACTTGAAAATTGATTCAATTTCATGGGCGTTCAATGTTTTGTTGATGGTTTGACCTTTTGCAGGATGGAGATAATTGGATGAGTTCACACGTGTCAACTTTTTCAGGAATTGATTCATTCTACAATTTGCCTAGTAATATTGCTATAATAACCGTCCAGGTAAGCGTACATGTGCCTTGCAAACAATTTATAAAAGTGGCTTCTTAATAATATTTGGAAGGATTGATGAGATGCAATTGATTGATAACATACCACCAGGTTTACTTATTTGCTTAAGGTGCCTGGATTTATACCTCTTCTGTTTCTGAATACTGTAGGAACTTGAAAATGGACAAGTGCTCCTCCGGTTGGCTCATCTATATGAGGTCTCACCCCTTCCAAACCTTTTTAATCTTATAGAAGTATTGGCTGTAATGGTATTATAACTGTATCAGGACACTTCTGTCATATTTTGATCCAAAATTTGGTGCATTTCCTTTTCAAGCTTTGATTTTTGTACATAAATCTAGAAACTTTTTTTCTTCAGTAATGCACAGCATTTCAATACTAATATATTCTGTCTTGGGTTTTATCATCTATTGTTTACCAATCTGCAAATTCATGATATTAGAATTTCTTCTGTATTCTTGTTTTAGACTGGAGAGGACAAGGACTATTCTGTATTGACAAGTGTGGAACTCAGGAAGCTCTTTCCAAACAAGAAGGTTAAGGCAGCGCATGCATGATTGTAAAACATATATTTTTAACCAACAAGCGTGTCAGAATTTTTCATATCACTTCCACTTCCCTTTTTCTTTTCAGATAAGTAAAGTGAGAGAAATGAACTTGTCTGCCAATCAAGAAAGAGCCACAATGGAGAAAAAGAGGTTAGCTTGGAAAGTAGAGGGCTCTGCCGAAGAAGAAACTAAGGTAGTGAGGGGAGGTCCTGTTGATCCTGCAACGCTGGTGGTAGAACTTGCTCCTATGGAAATCCGCACTTTCTTTATCGACTTTGATCGCATTAAAATGTTTGGTTCTTAAAGGGGAAGTGCTTGTTCAGAGGCTGAAGAACTACATTTTCTTACCCTGAGATGTCTCCAAAGGATGTTTTCGTTTGCTGTATGTAATTTACTAATTTTGTTGTTCTGAAATTTTGGACATTACCAGCAAAAAAGAAAAGAAGACAAAAGGGAGAAAGAAAAAGGAATAAATACATAGAAAATTCTAATTTTTTTTTCCCCTTGACATTGAAGAATTATTGGTTTACTTGCTATATAATTTTTTAAAAACGTACTGCTCTAGGCTGCCTGTCTGCTAGAGTGAGGGGATGAGGGCAACATTTTCAGTAAACGGCAAGTCTTATTGAAGTTCATTTGTAAATTCCTGTCAAAAAATATTCTAGCACATTTAAGTTACAATGTTCCAGCAACTCATGTAATTACAATACTGACTTGTCACATAAATCCTTCTATACCAACGAAGCATAAGTTATCTATAATTTGACAAAATGATGACTAAGGCGTTGCTGTCCGGACCGTTTGTTGTACGATTATTTAGTTAAGAAGGATTGGCCAATATCGGATTGTCAAATGATCATTATACTTGGCCGCAGAGTCGTCTAGCAGTGTTCTTTGGAGTGTGTAATGTTGGGTTTTTTAATTTAATAATTATAGATTTTTAATCTAATGTTAAATTTATATATGAATAATTATGTGTTGTAGATTGTCATATAAAGTTAAGCCTAATTAAAATGATCAATTAAGGTTTTCATTATTATAAGTTTTAACAAAGCGTGTAAATGCGGAAGGCTAATCACATAATTTTAGATATCAATTCAGCATTATGAATTCGGGTACGTTTTTGCATAATTTATTATTAATTCTTAGTGATATAATATGATATTCTTAAGTTACAAGTGATAGTATTTCACCAAGGATTTTATCTCAATATGTAAGAGTGTTCTTGGAGCTTGCTTAAAATATATTAATATAATATTTTGATATATGTTTAATGATTTTTGCATTTACCTACTATTAATTAAATAGGAGATTACCATGGTCAAGCACCACGTGTATCATGATTGTAGGATGCTAGCTGTTTTCTGATTCCGGCATCTAAAAGGGATAGATGGCAAGTCTGTGGCACGCTCCCCATATATTTTATGCTGATCATTATTTTAAAGTATGGTAGATCATTATTTTCACGTTGTTTTCTGCTTCATGCATCATGAAACTACTTACATTGGTGTAACTGTAAATAAGGATAGGTGACAAGTTTGTGGTACACTCACACTCCGACCTATTAGAAGGTGATTGTAATGCCTAAACTTCAGCATCAGAACGTCAAAGGTACAGCAATTGGAAATACCTGTGGAGGGCACCATTAGCCATCTATACGGTTCATATTTTGGGTTTTCAGGTTCATCATATCAAGTCTATTGTAGGTGAAATATATGAACACCAGCTGACAAAAGTGTTGGCAAAACTAAAAATACCGATAAAGTTTTTATGATGGTTCGCTAAATATCATGTTTCGAATCAAATAAATACGTGCTTAATCTTGAATTTTCACTTAGCAAGCTTGCTTCTTTTTTTTCCTTGATTTGTTTGAGAAGGTCTACATTTGTAGTCTAATACGATTTATTAACAAAATCATGTGAAATCTTATGTTATTGCAATTACGCTCTACCCAATAAGACATACATGGAGGCTACTATAAGTCTTTATGTGAAAATAAAATGATTAAATAAATAATTTTATACAAGTTTCCCAATTCTTTAAGAGAAAAATTAGATAAGACGGAAGCATCACATTGTTCCTAATTTTATAAGGAAAGAAATTGGCAAGATGGCTGTATCACGGCATTCACATCTCAAAACAATATACTTTTGATACATAATACACTAATTTTAAATTTGGCCAATCATAAATAGAGAAGAACGAACAATTCAACACGGATATATTATATGATCCCATTAGATCATCCCGCCTATTTTTTTCCCCCTCATATGTAACAACAATATTATTGCCTACAAATGGTAAATGGATCTTGTATTTTTTTTTAATTGGTTAATAATATTTACAAATTATGAACATTTGATTTAATGTATACACTATACAGACAGTTTCTATATATGAAAATTTCTTTCTATTTTATACGACATTTAGGAGAAATCAGTTAGATCTTGTTAAATTAAAATTTAGCATGCTTGATTAAAGTATTAATTAGGGCCATGCAATTTTCCAAACCAATCACCATTTTAGAACAATGAGTCAGAAAAAATTTGATCCAAGTCATAGTCTTATCTTATTCCAATATTCAAAAAAGGGTACATTTTTTTTTTCCCCTCAGCTGTCTTTAACAGGAACTGAAGTGGATGGAGTACTGCCCTTCCGAACTCAGAGAGTATACCCCGTAAGCCCAAAACCCAAGAATTGACAAAACTTATGCGAAACCTCTCGAGACAGCTGTCACAATTGATCAATACAAATCCAAACTTTGTTGATGAACCCTCCTTGATCGATTCATTGCAATGTTTTTTCCTTTCTTCTTAAAGTGAAACCAGCACGAATACTAAGTGGAAGAGCTGTTTCTTGAATTTTGATTCCTTTGTATCTCCAGTACAAATGACGACAGTGCAAGGGCTGTTGTTGTTCTATGTTATTGTTTTTATTGCTATAACTTCATGTGTGGAATCCAAGTACAAGGTTTACAACACTTCACAGGGTATAGTTCCTGGGAAACTCAATGTTCATTTGGTTGCTCATACCCATGATGACGTGGGTTGGTTAAAGACCGTTGATCAGTATTATGTTGGCTCAAATAATTCTATTCAGGTTCTTTTTTTTTTCTTTTTTTTTTATTTGATTTTTCATGGATAGTTATTTTTTTGATGAATTTGATTGTGTGTATTTTATGTTTGTTGTTTTTGAGTGTGCAGGGAGCTTGCGTGCAGAATGTATTGGATTCAGTCATTGCTGAATTGTTGGCCGATAAGAATCGTAAATTTATTTATGTTGAGCAGGTATATAGACTTCCCATAGTTCTGTTTCTGATTTTGTGATAATGGTTGATTGTGATGTGTTTGGTTGCTGAGAAATTGGAGAGAGAAAAGGGGAATGAAAATGTTGAAGCTTTAGTTAAGTTTCTGAAAATGGAAGAGTTCTACTTTGGGTTTGAATCAATTAGGCTTTCTACTTGATGACTGAATTCTTGTGGAATTATTCCTTCTGTTCTGAATTGGTCTTTTCTAATTTATTGTGGCTGATCGGAGAATTTGTCTTTTGCTTGTGTTTAGCATTTACCATGAAGATTGGGAGGGGCAATGAGCCGTTCGCTTGTAACTACTATTAAGATAATTAAGTAGATCAACGTAGCCATACTGATAATGAAGTAGAATTTGGTTTACTCTTTATACCAAATTGCTTCAACTACTCATCACTGTCTCTGTATGTAACTTTCTAATTATGCATTTCAAATTCACAATGTTAAAGTGCCTAGACATCTCCTAGTATTTAGTTGTATTTAGAAAGTCCAAAAGTAGAGGTGCTTTCAATTTTGACACCAAGACGCTCTGATGCGTACCTATTCATAACCCATGTGTTGCCTAAACATATAGATGCTGTCATTTCGTGGCTGTGGGCACATGTTTCTGATTTGCCATAGTATGTACCCACATTTTTGTTCATTCATTTCCCACTAAAGGTACCTTCTTTGTTATTCTTATGGATTAGTTTTTGCTTGAATATTCCAGGCATTTTTCCAGCGATGGTGGGATGAACAGAGTGAGGCTATGCAACATGTAGTGAAACAGCTAGTCAGTTCGGGTCAACTGGAGTTCATGTAAGACAAACAGCCACAATTAAATTATTGACCTGTCTACAATACATATTTGTCAGAGACTATAGAACTTGATGATTAAAAGCTGTTGTCTTTCATTTTATTTAATAGTTAAAAATTTAGTTGTTGACATCTCTTGTCCCCTTACTCCATTTCTATGTGGTTGTTACAGAAATGGTGGAATGTGCATGCATGACGAGGCGGTGACGCATTACATTGACATGATTGATCAGACAACTCTTGGGCATCGCTTTATTAAAAATGAGTTTGGTGTAACTCCAAGAATTGGTTGGCAAATTGACCCTTTCGGACATTCTGCGGTGCAAGCTTACTTGTTGGGAGCTGAAGTAAACTGATCTACTTATTTTAACCCCAAAGAAATCTCTTAATTCTTTTTTTTTTTTCATTTTTCTCATGCCATACAAATTGATTGTGTAAAAAAATAATCAATCACTGTGTAGGTTGGATTTGACTCTTTTTTCTATGGCCGGATTGATTACCAAGACAGGGCTAAGCGTAAAAATGAAAAAAGTCTTGAAGTTGTGTGGCGGGGTTCTGGAAGTCTTGGTTCATCTGCAGAGGTGAATGGCGTGGTTCCAGTTTATTTATTTTTCTCTTTTTAGAATTTATGCAGTTGGATTTGCTAATTTTTTTTTCCCTGTATCTTTGTTATCTTCCTTCTTTGATACTGAAGATTTTTGCCGGTGCGTTCCCTGAAAACTATGAGCCTCCTCCTGGTGGGTTCTACTTTGAAGTCAATGATAATTCTCCTGTTATTCAGGTAAAGATGCAGTAACATTGATTATCTGCTATGAGTATCTTATACTCATTTCCCTATGCTAATTTTGTTTGGTGCTTCATTCAAGGATAATATCAAGTTGTTTGATTACAACGTCCAAGAACGGGTTAATGACTTTGTTGCCGCTGCAATATCACAGGTAAATGGGATGGGGATGATTGTCCTTATATTAGGATTTATCCTCCCTTTTTACCCAATGAGTCACCGGTTTTGGTTTTTGATTTTTGTTTCATTCTGCCTACCTGTTTTAGGATTTAAACATTTGGTTCCAGCACCTTCATCTCAATATTTATGAATTTTCCTTCTGGAAGAGCTCTCGGCTGCACTAAAATAATTATAGCTTTCTCTCTCTCTCTTTTCCATTGAAGTATACCAATCCCAAAACATAAAGTATAACATTTATTTGTTTATTATTATAGAGCTCACTTTACTCGATAAGTGAGAGAACAGTATCACCAGGAACTATTATAAAAAGTCATGCCAAAAGTTTTTCTAAATACTAAACATATGCTTAGTCTCTTTTATTCTGATTAATATTTGCCAGAGACCTTGATTGTACCATTGATTTGCTCTTGTACGCTATATTGTCCCTTTGTTTCTAGGAAAATCAAAAGTCTACGTGCATTCTACTTTATGTGTGGGAGATAAAGATGTACTTCATCTGTTAGTAACTTGGTATGACCATGTGTATTGACCACAACAAACTGGCAATTCTTTGAGGGATGCAGAATTGCTTACAGTTGGATAAAGTTTTTGGAATCACAATAGTTCACTTGAAAGCAGATTTTATATTTCATTCATGTTGACTTCTATCAGTTAATGCAAACTTTTTGGTTTCATTATCAGGCTAACATAACTCGTACAAATCATATAATGTGGACAATGGGAACAGATTTTAAGTACCAGTATGCGCGCACTTGGTTTCGGCAGTTGGACAAGTTCATTCATTATGTGAACATGGTAAGTCGTCTAACAAAGGGATAAGGATAGTTAACTCATTGGAATGCTCTGTGTTGTGCTTTTCACCTTCAAATTTTACATGGTACCGTTTTGATTATGTCATTTTGAATTTCGGTTGATAAAGTATCACATCCAATTTTTAGGTTGTGATATAGTCTAGGATGTAGTTTTCTGAGCTGTGTTTGTGAGTTCCATTTGTTTCCAAAGAGATTTCTCATGTTTAGTGACTGAATTCAAGTGTTTAATTCCTTCAAACATTGCTTCTGCTGATAGCGGCATTTCTATTTTGATTTACGTTCTTTCTTTAATATGGAATGAGTGAAAATAAACTCAGGACATTCATTTTCCTTTTTGATTTTTCCTGTGCCTGCAGTGTCTTTAAGTCTCTTCTGATGTGACTGAATTGAAGTTTCCACTGCCTTGAGATCTTACATCTCTTCACTAGCTTATCTAATTATTTAGATTCTGTCAATCATATTGTTTTGCATGTTTATTTGCAGGATGGACGAGTCAATGCTCTCTACTCCACCCCATCTATATATACTGATGCAAAATATGCCTCAAATGAATCCTGGCCATTAAAGACTGATGACTTTTTCCCGTGAGTTTATTGTTCATATGCTATAATAATCTTTTTGAATGCTGTTTGATTACTGGTACTTGCTCTTAGAATTCGAAGTACATCAGTTACGCAGATCGCGCACATGCTTACTGGACAGGGTATTTCAGTAGTAGATCAGCATTGAAACGCTATGTTAGAGTGATGAGCGGTTACTATTTGGTATTTTTCATGCTATTTTTAAGTTTGTTTGAAGAATTAGGTTTTATGATCTTACAACTCTTTCTTGCGTAAAAGCTTTTTACGTACTTCTAATGCATGATCAGGCAGCAAGGCAACTAGAGTTCTACATAGGTAGGAGTGAGACAGGGCATAATACAGACCCATTGGCAGATGCTTTAGCAATTGCTCAGCATCATGATGCAGTGACGGGTACTGAAAAGCAGCATGTGGCTAATGATTATGCAAAACGGCTAGCAATAGGCTACACAGAGGTAGATTTGGTTTTCCAGCTTTCTTTTTCCCCCTGATGAATTTCCTATGTTCGCTTTAGCTAGAATGTCATCCACTTATTTTTAACCTTTTGCAGGCTGAAGAGGTAGTTGCAACTGCACTTGCTTGCTTGGTTGACTCAACATCAGATAATGGATGTGGGAGGTCAACTACAAGATTTCAGCAGGTTGGACTGTGTACATTTAAACTTGTGAAAGCAAGTTTCTTTCTTAATATGATATTTCAAATTCAATTTATGCTTCAAGTTTAAGCTTGAGGTTTTGAGTAGAGTGTTGGCTTAATATTTTATCAGAGCTAAATTTGGTCAAGTGTCTTGGTATTCAACTTCCCCATCATTTTCATTAGGTTCTAATAACTGTGTTTTTGTATGTATTTGGTCCACGTAACTTGCATGTGAGAATGCATGTCAGATTTACATACTATTGGGCTCTTAACTATAAGCTTTAATTTTTGGGTTCAATGATGACTTAACAAGTATCAAAGCAGGATGTGGGGTTAAAGTAGTTGTGACTTCTATTATTTGCTTTGCAATAGCTGCGCTAAGATACACAAGTCAACTCTAAGAAGGTGTGATCAAAGTTTAATATTGAGGCGAAGTTATCTACATATATGGATGAGACTTTTTTTTTTCCCCTCTGCAAATTTGGAATCAAGCTAAAATGAATTTTCTTTTCTTTTTTCAGTGCCTGCTTCTGAATATTAGTTACTGTCCTGCATCGGAGATTGATTTCTCAAATGGGAAAAACTTGGTAAGATAATAGGGAAAAACTTGGTATGATAATGTAAATTCATGTATTAATCAATTTTCCTTCTACTTCGAAACTATATTAGATGCTGCCTTCTCTTTGTAGGTTATTGTGATATACAATTCTCTCGGATGGAAGAGAGAGGATATAATTCGAATTCCTGTGAGTAATTTACTTTGGGCTAACTGCTTCATGCATTGATTCTCATGTCGTCCACACACCAGTATATTGTTAGAACATTTCATTATAGTTCATTTCCCTTCGAATGATCCAGCTGTGTGTACCACCGCAATCTTTATGTAGTTAATCAAGATTTTAAGTGCTGATATTTGATCTGTTATCCAAGCCATATTTGTACTTCTTTGCCCTATTACTCTGCAAGCGTTAGATGATTTAATTAACTTTATGGTCCTGAAAATATTTAAAAGTGTCAATGAAAACCTCTATTGCTTTGTTAGCATGAAACCATTTCATTTGGAGGTGATTACAAGCTTTTTGAATCATTGCTCCTGTCAATGACTTGCCTATAAAATGCTGCCGTATAAAACCTATAACCCGTGAAAAATATCAAGACATAATGGCTTTGTATGATTCTTTTCACTCTATGCTCTAGGAATATGATTGAGCATGTGATCTGGTGCATAAATTTCTTTTGAAGGTCGCCTCTATAGTAGTAACCTTAATTTGTTTATTGATGGGTGGGATAAATATGTTTTTATGGTGGGCCTTTTTCATGGGTAAGCCAAAACATTTTCTATTTTAAGGTGGCTTAATTTTTACTTTGTTTTTTGTAAACTACTGACAATATCTAAATGATGTAGGTTGCCAATGGAGATGTTACTGTTTTTAATTCCGAGGGAAAAATAATTGAATCGCAACTGGTTCCTCCGGCTGATGCCTTCATGGCCTTGAGGGACTACTATGTTAGGGCATACATGGGTAGAAACCCAATGGTGCCTCCTAAATATTGGCTTGCATTCCCTGTCTCTGTACCTCCTCTTGGTTTCAGCACATATACCATATCAAGTGTCAAAAGGAGAGGTTAATCCTTATCTTATGCAACAAATATAGTATTCATGAACATACTTTTGTTTCCATTTCTACCATGTTATCAACATGAATTTGTCATTTCAATGCTTTCACTTTCATTTGCAGGTGGTCATTCAATACGATCATCCATTCAAATGTTTGACAGTAGTGATAAATCTACTGTTGAAGTTGGTCAAGGAAACTTGAAGCTTATTTTCTCCTCAGATAGAAGCAAGCCTATTAATTATATTAATAACAAAAGCTTGGTATGTAACATAACAAATGATTGGAGAATTACTTTCCAATTGGTGCTTACATTTCCCTTCATGTATCTGTTCAAATTTGTAATTTTCTCACAATCAATTGAGGTTACTGTTGACATATCTTTGAGGATCCAAAGAAAAAGCGAAACATCTTATTTTCCTTATTTTTACAGGGTTCCATTAGCACCCTTCATTTAGACTACCTGCCTTGTGAAGTTAGATCCCTGAATTTCCCTTTTTTCTTCTGATCCTTGAAGATTTTTCAATAGCTACTACTAATGTTATTGCCTGTTTTGTTGCCAGAACTGATCTATTCTCATATAAAATTGTGTGGATAATGCATTTTGCTTAATTTTTGAAGGTTGAGGAATCAGTTGAGCAGTCATACAGTTTTTATCCTGCATATAATGGAACTAACGATAAAGCTCCTCAGGTAGACATGTTATTGAGAAGATCCCTTGTTGCTAATTTTTGTCCCTGTTTTTTTTCTTTCCACGCTTCCTGAAGTTGAATAAATTAAATTTGGATGCAAATTGTATCTTTTCAATTTATTTTCTCAAGCTGCTTGTTGTATTCTTTCAGAATGCTGGAGCATACATCTTCCGTCCTAATGGCACATTTTTCATAAAGTCTGAAGGGCAGGTGCGAAATACATTCTGTAAACAGTCTCATACCAAACGATAATCATTGCAATTATCAATTAGAAGATGTTGCAATTTTCAGGTTCCTTTGACTCTTATGCGTGGGCCTGTATTAGATGAAGTACATCAAAAGATCAATGAGTGGATATATCAGGTATGTTATTTTCCATGCTCTTAAGCTTTGACCAGCAATGGTTTGCTCTTTAGTATAATTCAGTTAGCAGGTTATTCAACAACTAGCTGTCTTCTGGAAGAAAGTCAGGGAACTCTGCTGGAATGTTGTCATTTTGACTTCAGAAACTGTAACGGTGTCCTAACCCCCCCGCCCCCAAGCCGGGGGGTCTTTCATAGTTTAGATATGCTGTGATAGGACTCGCGCTTATTCTAGGGATGTACATTTTACTACTTCTACTAAGCTCATTGACTCTCCAGAATGTCCAGTGCTTGACTACTCTAGGAATATGATTGTAATCAGAAAACTTGGACCAACATTTTTAAATCAATCTTCATTCTTAATAATCTCTCTTTTTTCCTTCTTTTATATCACAGAACTTTCTAGGGAAAATATTGTGGAAAGGAAAGCACATAATAAAGGATCAGAAATAGTCGTTTTGACTGTGTGTTAGGGAGTGATAAAGATGAGGATAAAAGTGTCAAATATTTACTAGAGAGGTGAAATTTGCTTTTCCTCAAATGTTATGTGGAATGTGTTCGCAGGTTACCAGATTATACAAGGGGAAAGAGCACGTTGAAGTTGAATTTATTGTAAGTGTACTTGCTGGCTGCTTCAATTTATACCTATTTTTAAGTAGTTTACTCTTAGTGATGAAGGTAGTTATATTTCACCTTCTTTATCTTTTTCGGTTGGTTTTGAAGTTGGTTGATCTGAATGCATTACTCCTCCGGAAGTTGCATGCTGGTTTTTAAATTTTGGATCTCTGCACTGACAGTGTTACCATACCAGGTTGGACCTATACCAGTTGATGATGGAGTCGGTAAGGAAGTCGTGACTCATATAACAACTACATTGGAAACCAATAAAACTTTCTACACAGATTCTAATGGACGTGATTTTATCAAAAGGGTATGTGGCATAATGTTACGATGATGCTTCAGATACCCATTAGCTTTAAAGTATCAGTCAGCCCTAATATGGTCTTTGCTTTATGTTATATATGTCTCAACATTCTTTAGTTGATGGAAGAAAACAGGTTATTTTTAATTATTATGTGGCATATACCAATATTTCGTAATGTTGATATTCATTTCGTAATGTATATGATCTTACGATTAATTCAAGACACTTTGCTTCTGCAGATTCGTGATTATAGAACAGACTGGGATTTGGAAGTGAATGAACCAGTTGCTGGAAATTATTACCCAGTATGTTTTTCTGGATGTGCCAACTTTTTCTTTTATATGCAAGATGAAATGAAAGTGTTACAGAGAGAAATCTACTTTAAAAGGAAAAAAAAAAATCAAATGTTTAAGAATCTCTCATGGAAGTCTTTTTGGTCTTTGCATTTACTTATCCATACATATCTGTATCTATGACGAAACCATATGTAAAGTTGATTAGAAGTTATTTAAATTTTCAGTGTGTGATTATTTCAAATTTTGTTGAAATTTACCCATAATTTTCAATTGACCATACAGATAAATCTTGGAATTTACATGCAAGATGTTAAAAAGGAATTTTCACTTTTGGTGGATCGAGCTCTTGGAGGATCTAGCATAGTGGACGGAGAAGTAGAATTGATGCTTCATAGGTAATTTGCCAATTTGCTTACCTTCAAATGATCATGATCAGCTCTTAGTGACTAAAAAACAGCCATGTGAACACTAATGGGATTTAGGAGACACATAATTTGTTATCGCTTGAGTATTTTTCTTAATGGGATGAATGTAAGCGTGATTTAAGGCAACTTATCAGGGTTATGTTTTTGGTCGTACAGCTGAAGCATGAATTGGCATTATGACATTGACCTTTTTGTGTACACTTGCATTATCAGAACCCTAATTGAAATTCCTCTTCCTATAGGAGATTGTTGCTTGATGATTCAAGGGGTGTTGCAGAGGCTCTAAATGAGACTGACTGTGTGCTTGATGAATGTAAAGGACTGACGGTAAGCGTACAGGACCACCTTGGGTTCCATGAATGCAATTTAATAATTTTCAACTTCCTTCACACCAAATTTATATTTCTGGTCCAGGACCCTCATTTATTTCAAAGTTGGTTTTTTCTTGTCCTTTTTAAACAAATAGTTGCAGCAAATTTCACGAATAAATTAGTCTTATCGCTTTTAATGAAGCCAAATGAGACCCTCATGAATTCCAGTACATGAAATATTATTAATCCGTCTTGATTCATGGTTGTGGTTTTATCATAGCTTTAAATCTAAATGTAGCTAACTTAGATCATCTGCATAAAAGTAAAATTTCTGTATTTTTTGTCTTAGAACAACTTCATGTCATTTTAAATTTAGAATTAGGGCTGTGGTTATTGTACGCATGAAAGCCTCATTAACATTAAAATTCATTTTATTTTCCTTTTTGGCATCTGATTCTGCCTTGCTCCAATGTATGCAGATTCAAGGGAAATATTATTTCAGAATTGATCCTGTAGGAGACGGTGCTAAATGGCGTCGTACTTTTGGCCAGGAGATATATTCACCTCTCCTTTTAGCCTTTACCGAGGAGGTGAAATTTTTTGAAAGAGAATATTTTCTATCTCCGGTCTTGATTGGTTTATAAGTAGTTTATATCTTCTTGCAGGATGGAGAGAGCTGGAGGAATTCTCATGTAACCACTTTCTCAGGGATTGATTCCTCCTATAGTTTACCTGATAATGTTGCTATTATTACGCTTCAGGTACTTTGGGCTTCAGTATAAGCGAAGTCAAAGATTCTGTTTGTTTTTCATTACTGTTTTATTTTGGTAAAATTCCAATTACCGACCATCTTTCCAGTTTGCAGTGTCTAAGTGGCTGGCCCTATTGTGAAGTTACTAAATCAAAATGAGTTACAAGCTGCTGGGTCATTTCTTTTATTTCCACTAACTAGATTTCTCTCTTCTCCTGAATGATGCAGGAGCTTGATGATGGAAAAATTCTCCTTCGATTAGCGCATTTATATCAGGTATTAATTTTTTTCACCGCTATTTTAAAACATTTGAAAGGATTTCTTAATTCTATCTCAAGTACCTTATTCTGATCGAAGATTTTACTCGTATATGACCTTGTATTTTGTTTATGAATTCAATGACATGTTTTCCTGTATTTAAGCATTAGTGGGTGAGCCATTGCTATCAATCTGACTTTGTTGTTCTCTTCTGTTGTTCCATTTGAAATTTTAACTTTTTATTACTCTTGGGTTCCTAAAATTATGAAAGATTGGCGAGGACAAGGATCTTTCTAAGCCAACGGATGTAGAATTGAAAAAGTTGTTCCCTCGCAAAAAGGTACGATCACTGCTCCCGAGAGTCGCAATATGTCTTTTAACAATCATTTACTTCCCTTGTTTAACATTCTGCTTTCGTTGTCTCTCCAGATTGGCAAAGTGACAGAGACAAGTTTATCTGCGAATCAAGAAAGGACCAAAATGGAAAAAAAGAGACTCGTCTGGAAAGTAGAAGGCTCTTCAGCTCCTAGAGAAGAATCCAAGTTGGCAAGGGGCAGACCCGTGGATCCTAAAGAATTGGTTGTGGAACTTGCTCCAATGGAAATTCGCACCTTCGTCATCGACTTCGATCACAAGTCCTACCGCAGGGCGTTCGATGCTTGATTGCTGCAAAATGCTATGCTTGTATTCATAGTCAGAACTTATGTATGCCACAGGTGGATAAAGTGTAATCTTGCTTGGTGTAAATTTAACGGACTCGGATCTTTTGAGGGCAATTTGATTTGAAAAAATTACCTGAGGAGCTTTCCTTTTTTCTCATTAATTTGATAAGGGAACTTGTTAAATGGGCTTCAGTTTAGGGATGGACAAAAGTACCCACACAACCCCAATCAACGGTTTAGGTTGGGTTCTTAATTTCCTGTGTTTGAGCTTGCGTTGGATTGGGCGAAAACTCTTAAATAGAAGTGTTAGGTTTGTAACTAATATCAATAAGAAGGTTTTCTAAGCCAAATAATGAGGTTTTAATTTGTGCATTGTGATAGTTCAGAGAAAAAAAATTGAATTGTGCTTAATTCAATTTTTTTTTTAATTTTCTCTACTTTTATTTCATTTATAATATGTTACCAACCCGATAACGATGGAAATTGCGTTGCAACTAGAAGTTTTATATTATTTCCATGCATCATTGCGGTGCAGTTTATGAGGGGATCAATTTAGTAGACGGGTGCAGTTTTTGAGCTGTTGTGCGAGCAAAATAAGTTGATTTTGGGAAATGACTTATTCACATGGGGATATAGGCTTGGCAATTTGACCCGACCTGATTTTTAGCCTGATTGATCCGGTCTAAATTTTTTAGATTTTAACCCGAATATTCGGGTTTCGAGTCGGGCTCGAATCAAAAAATTAAAACCCGATCGAAATTTGGGTCGGGTTGGGTTAAATATCAATCCGACCCGACCTGACCCGATCCGATTGAAAAAAACACACAATATAATAAAATTAAATAGTTATAGAATTAAATTATACTTTTTTAATTTAATTATATATTTTTACTTCTTAATGTTGATTGTAGAATTGAATTATAAAAGATTATTTTTATCAATCAATTGTTTAAAAAATAATTTTGTGATTAATTGTATTATATATTTTGTCTTTTGTTGTTAATTATTTTAAATCAAAAATTATTTTTTATTTTATATTTATAGAATTGTAATTAGAAGAGAATAAAAATAAAAAATAATATAAATGAATTTAGTATATGGTTATAAAATTACAAGATATTAATAAATTTAAATTTTGAGCCCAAATTATTAATTTGTGTCACAACAATTCTTAGAGGGTCGGGTCGGGCTCAATCCAAATTGAGTTACTATTGAATTAGGCTTGATCCGGCCCGAATTATAAATATTCGAGTTTTAATCAGGTTGGGCCTAAAAAAATTTTTTTCGAATCGGGCTCCGGCTTGATCAAACCCGAGCCCGACCCGACAAATTACCAAACCTATGGGGATAAGTTTTAATTTCTTTTAATTGTATTTTAATTTGGGAAACTAAAGTGGTTTTTCAAAATAAAATTGCGAAAAAACTAATATTTAACTTATCCTGTGTAATATTTTGTACGTGGTGCAAATAGCAGTGTTGATCGAGAAAAAATTAAAACACATGGCAACTATAATTAGTGTCCACGTACCATGCAGGCACTTAGAAAAATATATATAATTCCACAATAATTTATCAAGTAGGGAACATAATATGCTGAAATCAATGTCAAGGAAGAGGGTTGTTATGCAACATTTAAATGAGGTGTCATTTTGATGCCAACAATTCCATCTCGACATTGTCATCGCATTAGAACTGATGCGCCTTGTTGGCTTCACCTCATTGCTACGAAGGTGTCACTCCGACACAAAGTGTAGGCGGAATGCAGCTTGTTGGCGCCGCCCTTTGTTGCCACAAAATGCCACTTCGGCGCCAAGAGTATGAGCAGAGCACCTTGTTGGGATTGTCTCATCGCCATAAAGTTGTCATCTCGGCACCGCTTTACCATTATAGGCGTGACCAAGGGAACATTTGCTTAAGATAATTGTTCAATCCTAAATCTTTATAACATCCAGATTAAATTATTGAGAAATACGAAAGCGGAAGTATACCTAAATTCATAATGATTTGTAATGGTTCTTAAATTTAGGAGATGGACTTCCAATCTTCTCTTATCTCTTGAATTTAGAATTCTCTCTGAGGATTACAGAAATTACAGAGGATTAGAGAGATTGGGGATCATAACCCTTTTTTAATTAAATAATGTGACTTTTAATTTTCTAATAAAATTGTTCAGCAGCTATTTATGATAATTATCACTTCAGCCCCTCATTAATAATAATTAATTATGGTATCTATGCATTTAATCCACAATAATTATACCTTCAGCCATTTAATTAACTTTAAATAGACCACTTATTTTTTGGTTTATTAAATAATAATAATAGCACACACATTTCATTTATTTCATACGTAGCTTTAAATATTATAGTAATATAAATTAATCTAACAATAATATCAAGTACTGCCCACATTAAATAACAATCAACATTAGTCCCCAAGCCTGACGCAAGTTGTTACATGGAGAGCAGTGTTCAACGAATAGGGTTTAGTGCTATTTAAAATAGGAGTAAGATCCTAAAACGAGAGTGAAGTGACCAGTCGATGTGCCACCAAAGAGCAAGTTAGCGTGTTTATTTATATAAGTAATCAAACGTCTAATGCCTAGATGGTGCCTGCACGAGGACGATGAGATCAATGCCAAGACAATGCATGCACAACTAAAGTGTGTGAGAGACTTTCTCTTTTTGTTCACTTGTAAATAGTAGAGAAGTTGTATGTTAAAAAATGATCAATTTTTCTTTATTTTTGTCTATCTCTTTTTTAAATCCTGCTCTCTCTCTTAAACATTCTCTTATTTTTTAACTTGAAATGATGAAGTATTTTTACCAACGAATCCTCTAGTAATTCTGACAGATTATATTTTATAAGAAGACAGATAAGGTATAGCTTACTGCACCTTATGCTTCTCACAAAAATAATTCTATAAGATTTATATAAAATTATTTTTATAAGAAATATAAGGTACAATAAATTACACTATAGATATTGTTGTTTAGTTTTTAAAATTGATTTGATGTCCATTAAAAGTTGTATTCACTTCTTTCTTCACTCTTTTTTATTTTAATGTATATCTCTTAATAAATTATTTATATTTATAATTTAGTGCATCATTTGAGTTGTGATAAATCTTTATAGGTACTCAATGCATTTCCTCACGACAGTATAAATGCAAAATGTTGACCAAAACGTCATGGTAGTACGGTTGAAATGTTGGCATCTACAGGCAACACTCTTTTTATATTTTTATTGCATAGCTTTTTTTTTTTCTCCCAAAGTTCCACACTTCATGACAACAGAATGTATGCACAAAGTGAATAGCTGATTTACACGTCACTCAAATAAACAATAATTACCAATGTAACGTGGCAACCGATGTTCCTCGGTGGCAGAGCGAGAAAATAACAATAACAACCGGGAGGTTGTATTAATCATGAAAGGAGCGAAGCTTCAATCTTAATGCTTAACCGAAACAGCCTCGGCTGAACGCGAAGAAAAACAAAATCACTTCCTGAAAATTTTCATGTCCATCTTACCCTCAGAAGCACAAATCCGAGGACCCAATTCTCCGTCTGATTCCAACTCTCAAAACCCTAATTTCAATCATGGCAGCACCAAACTCCTTCCCCTCTCTCCTCCTTCCCCCTCCCCCAACCAGATTCCAGGTCATTACTCTCTCTCTATCTCTCTCTTTGTGTTTAATGATTATTAGGAATTCTTATCCCTTTTTATGTTGGTGGGCTAATAAATAAATAAGATTAATTAGTTATTCATTTATTTGGATGCTTTATTTATGTATTGAAATTTATCAATTGGGTTATCAAAGATACGATTTTGTTCGTTTACCATGTAACGAAGTAGAGTTCTTGTTTAATGGCTAAACTGTGTTTATGTTTCAGGCTCATTGGCTTCAACCGCACAAGATTCGGGGGGATCCTCCAAAGAGGTAAATCTTATGTTAATTATGTTATATTCAAGATTAGTCACCTGCTTAAATATAGGCTAAACAGTAAGAGTATGTTTAGTAAGTTTTTGGTAATATAGTTTGAGCAACTTAAGAAAGAAACAGATTGAAACTACTGTAGTAGTTATATTTACTTGCAATTTCTCGGACTTTTGATGATTGTATTTTGATTTTTCTTTTTCATGTTTAGGTGAGTGAATTAGGGACACCCAATGGTTGGAAAAACTTGTCTCACCAGAATAGAGATAGAAAGTTTAGGAATCACAATCACCCCAGAGGTCGAGGGGCTGGGTCTGCCCACAATAAGGGGAAAATGGCGGGAGCTAGTGATACTCCTAGAAGTCAACAGAGTGCTGGGCCTGTGACCTCTCAGGGAATTTCTGGACATTTATCCGGAAGAAGAGCTCAGACAATAAGTGGTAACCATTTGCTGAATTTTCAGTATGATCCTATCAGTCGTCCTCAAAATAGGATGCCTCCTCCTCCAGTGAGAAGGCAGCGGAAGATAAAGCCTTACAACAAAGACTTGTTCCTTCAGGCTAATTACAAGTTCATAGTGTTAGATACCGGTGACTACGCGCCTGAATCAATGGATCCTGATAAAATGTTGCAGTGGGAGGATATCATTTGTGTAAGGCACTCAACCCCATTTCCGGTGCAGTGTCCAATTTGTTTGGAATATCCTCTATGTCCGCAGATAACCTTGTGTGGCCACATATTTTGCTTCCCATGTATTCTACAATACTTGTCGATGGGTGATGAGGACTATAAAGGTGACTGCTTTAAAAGATGCCCCTTATGTTTTGTTATGATATCTTCAAAGGAGTTGTATACCATCCACATTGAGAATGTCAAGCAATATGCTGTTGGTGATACTATAGAGTTTATGCTTTTAACTCGAGAAAAAGATTCGTTTGTCCCATTTCAGAAACGTAACCAGGAGTTGACCACAGGCTCCATTGACGAAACCTATGATCCATTTTCAAAGTTTACATTTACATCAGATGTAGATCTATCAGTCAGAAAAGCAATGTCAGATTTGGATGGTTGGTTGGCCAAAGCTGATTCGGGCCTTGTGGATGATTTAGAGAAGCTTCCATATGTTTGTGCTGCAATGGAACAATTAGAACAGAGGAAAAAGTATTGGAATGAGCGTCAGGCTTGTGGCAGTGATAAAGCTTATAACAATGCTGATGGTCAGACAGGATTCCATGGGCTACAATCAACAAAAACTGCTTCTAACCCTGGTCATGTGCTCAACACATTGTCTGCGGATATCATCGAGCAAAATCAGAAATTGACTAAGTTGACATTGAATAAGCCAGATAGTGGGTCTGGTCCTGGTCAAAATTCTGCTCTAGGGGAATTTTCAGATTGCAATGAATCAAGTTTGTCTTCTTCATATGATGAGAGTAAGAGCTTGCAAGCTAATGAAACAAGATTGTCTTCTTCATATGATGAAAGTAAGATCTTGCAAGCTAACTTCACAAGCTCTACGGAGATAAAGGATAAGGACACGTACAATTTTTATCAGGTGATTGCAATGCAAATAGTTTTAGAGATTTGAGTTCCGTTTTATGAATCGGGGGATTTCAATTTGTGTTCTGTTCAAAATAAATTTCCATTTGATTGAATGAAACATTTTTTTCTTTATTCAATAACATGGTTTTTGCTTAGCATGGTTGCACTAAATCTGGATGTAGCAAGCTCTTCTTACAATCAACATTTTTCTTTATCATGGCTTGAACTTCCAAATTATGCATCAGATACAAAACAACAGAAGCAAGATGTTGTGCCCTATGTATTTTTGTATTTGTTGTGGGTATAGTCAATAAGACAGGATAAGTACTGTGTTAATCATGGAACACTGTATGAAGCAACTGAGTATTAGATGTTGCTGGAATTAATTCCCTTATTATATGTGGTTTGATATATCATAAGTACTCCTTTCAGAAGGATATATAATATTTAGTACTGGGATATTTCTGAAAAATAAAAGAGAGAAGTTGGTAGTAGATCTAGAATCATAAGTTGACAATATCATTGTAATCTTTATCGTGAGCTGCATGAGGTGTCTGTAACTGTTTAATGATTATATTCTTTAATTCCCTTCAGTAGTTGTTAAGTGTTGTCTGGTGTTAACGATCATTCTTTGTGTATTTTCAGGCCATTGACGGTCAGCATCTCATTCTTCACCCATTGAATGTGAAGTGTCTCCTACATCATTATGGGAGCTATGATATGCTTCCCCACGGGTGCGAAAAAATTGCTTGAAATCATTCTTACTATGGTAGTATTTGTAAAAGAATGCACTTCCTGAGATTAAAGGTTTATAATTTCTAAAAAATGCACTTCTTCAAATTAAAGGTTTATAATTTTTATTTTTGTGTTATCAAAAGTGCTCCTCCAATTCTCTAAGGCAGCTGTAGACTTAGTCATAACCTGTAACAAGTTTCAAAGATATTTATGAGGCTCTATCTGATCTGAACATTATATTGGCAGTTAGAAGATCAATAGTATAAAAGCTACGTAATTTGCTCAACCGAATTTTATGTTTCAGAAGTATAAATTATTATTTATCAATTTCAGAATAAGCGGAAGGATTTTACAGCTGGAGTTAGTGACTCAATCAGAGGCCATGAGGCGGCGCTATCGATATTTAAGTCATTTCTCTTTAACAACAACATTTCAGGTAATCAAGCAGGTTTTGCTTGTACTTTTGCTTCTTTTCTTGCAGTATGCTTGTTGTGTCTTATCTTCTGCTTTTACATTTTCAGCTTTGTGAGATTGATTTGACTGAGGCACTGCCTCCTGATGCTCTATCTCCCTTCATAGATGAAATCCGGAAGCGTGAGAAGCAGAGGAAGCAACTTGCCAACAAGGTATCTTCTTCTTCTTTTCAATTTAGGTTTTGAATATGAAACAATTAAAATTAGGAGATTTCATCTTTAAAGCAGTATTGATTTTATGTGGGTAGTTTATTAATTACAGTTAGGGATAAGTTAATCCAAGATTATAGACATCTTGGAGTTGCATTGTCAATGGTGTATAGCAGTATTTTTCCTCTTATCATCACAGTATTCTATGAAAGCTATTTTGCATGAAAATTTATTCTAAAATAGTCACGAACAACTTGAAGGATGATTGGTAACTCTTGGAAACCTCCAGGGATCCTAGTATGATTTATTTATTTATAAGCCTTTCATTCATTTTGTTCTTGTTTTTTAGAGAGTTCGGTTGCGTATCCAGTTCATACACTATTGTATGTGGTTGTTCCTGAAAGATTGTTATGCAACCGCCATTGTTTTTGTTAGCCAAGTTTCGCTTTTATCTTTGCATTCGGAAAATTAACACAAATAAATCCATGCCGCTATCACTCAGTCATACACTGTTCTTATTTCTAGGAACGGAAGGAGAAAATGAAGGCTGAAGCTGCTCTAGTGCATTCTGTGCCTCTAGGGCCAAGCTTTGGACAGTCCTCTTACAATGACTTCCCTGCATTTTCCATGGATGATTTTGAAGGTAATGTGGTGGTCTGTTCAGATGTTGGTCAGAATATTAGAAACAACAGAATTTTTTAAGGTGTTGGGTAGTGTCTGGTGTTTTCAATTTCATTTTTGGGTTGTTTTTTTGAAACATTAAATATGCAAATTAGTTTCTTACACAGAGTTTCTTCCAGTTATATTGTGAAATGTGATTTAATGCTACATCCCTGCTAGTGT
Organism: Aegle marmelos; assembly: GCA_030449875.1. Taxonomy (NCBI): domain Eukaryota; kingdom Viridiplantae; phylum Streptophyta; class Magnoliopsida; order Sapindales; family Rutaceae; genus Aegle; species Aegle marmelos. The sequence continues at coordinate 7,746,360 of JASUUL010000094.1, forward strand.
ACATTTCTAGCTTGTAAGTAATTTAATGGCTTCCATTTCATTTAGTCTTTTAAATTAGGTTTTCATCCGATTTGTGGTGTATTCTAACAATTTTGGACATTCAAATCTAGAATTTTGAGTTCCTTCCTTCTGGCTATGTCAAACGTTGTCATTCCCTCCCCTCCCCCTCCCCTTTTTAATTTTAGTTTGCAAATGTATATTTGCTTTTTGATTTAAGAAATTCTACGGTCTTCATCAGCTCATTTGTTATTATAATCCTTTATGTTCAGCCCTGGGAAATTCTCCTGTGACATCATCAAGCCCACCAAATGTTGGGGAGCGAAGACTGTTCTCAAATGTGACAAGACTTGGTTTTGCTGCTGGGCATGATTCACCAGGCTTGAAAATTGAGGAAACCAATGCTTTGAATAACAGTGAACAGTCAAATGGTTATTCTGGTGTAACTGGTAAGGCTCTGTTACTAATTATAGATATTTGCCTGAAATTATATCCAATTCATTCCTGGTTTTACATATCTTACGGCTAAAGTAAAAGTAAGAGTAACCGGCTGATGGTAGGGTTCTTATGCATTTGTCTGGGAACTTCTTGTGCTCTGAATTGACTATTACTTGTCTCTTCTGTAGGTTTGAGGAATTCAGGCAGCCCATCATTTGCCAATATAATGTCCAGAGATAAATCTGGTGAAAGCTTGGAGGCACGCAAGGTTAATGAGGTGGGAAAGAAGGGGAAGAAGCCCAGCCGAGTCCTCTTGTCGACCTCTGGTGGGCGGCGATACTAGAATGTGCAGTGCAGTGCAGTGCAGTGCACTTCATTCCTCTCAGCTATTTTGATTGTCATATTGTATCTGTCCTGTGATATTTATCCTCAAACTGTATCATGTGTGAATTAGTAGGATGGCTTATCTTTAGCTTAAATAGGTAAATAAATTTTCTTCTGCAAAATTTGAATTCTAAGGGTGCATTGGAACTCTTTCGCAATATATTAAACAAGGGGCTCGGCCTTAGGGCGAACAATTGGTGACGGGCTTTGGCTGAATTAGCGCACCGGCCTTTTTGTTTTATGAACAGATTGTTCTGTGTTTGAGGAACGCTATATTTTGATGTTAACAGAAGCAACGAACCATGTGAAATTGGCAGTTTGGCATCATTAAATATTGATTTGCGAAAGATCAATAGTATAACATTTGTATTAAAAGTTTGAGTCAATATTTTTAATTAAAATAGCCCCATCCTGTATCAATTAATATTAATAGGAATGAGATTGAATTGTTATCATCAATACGTATGATCAAAAGGCCAATAAAAATTGGAAAATCTAATCGGGACAGTGTTTAAGTTGTATGGTACGGATACCGTAGTCATAGCCCAATTTACTACGCGCAATTTTGACAGCGTGTCGAACGGTGTCATTTCCGCATAAACATAGAAAAATAAATTTCAAAAAAAGAGAAGGGAAATAAAAAAGGGAAAGAAAAAGGAACCATTGGTCACAGCGCTGGGGGCTTGCCTTGCCATGGCGTTTCTCTTAAACTGCTAGAAGACGTTGGAGTTCAGATAAGAATTTGATCGGTATCGTTGCCGGTGATTGCTTTATCAATGAGAACTCACAAGTCGTCATTGCATGGTCACAACAGTAGGAGACCGACGCTTCTACATTTGGTTTGCGTCGCTGCAATTTTCGGCTTTCTCGTTTTCGCTCTTCAGTCTACTTTCTTAACAGGCACGTTTCTATTATTATTTACTTAATTAATTGCACTCCAAGTATTCGCCAATTAAACTCCTCAACTTAACTTTCTCAGGTATTGTTGTCTTTCAGGTAATCGGATATCAGATCTCTACAGAGAAGAAGTTCGTGCTTTATCTGATTTTCAGCTCAATGTTCAGCAATGCGTGGTTAGAGTTTCTGCAACGTCTCTAGTTATATAGATCTGATTTGCTGATACTTAATTATAGTACTTTTACGTGTGCTCGAATTTGTAAAATTGAGACTGGTTGTTGAGTGTTTATGTCTGTGTTAAAACTGTACTTGTATGTAGGCGAACAGAGGGCTTGGACTCACTGCAAAGATAATTGATCACTGCAAATTGGTTCTTAAGTTCCCTGAAGGCACTAACAGCACCTGGGTCTGCTCCTTCTGTCTTTATATATATGTTTGTGGATTAGTATTTATTTATTTAAAAAATTTTTTTTTCTTAGGATGTTGAGTTATAACTGTTTTAATTATAATTGCAGTACAACGAGCAGTTTAAAATCTACGAGCCATTGGAGTATACATATGATGTTTGTGAGGCTATACTGTTATGGGAACAGGTTGATATTTGCTCACTAGCTTTTGTGGTTTGTTATCTTTTGAGGAGAGCTTATTTGCTGATGAATGCTGATGTCTTTTGCAATGCAGTATCGTAACATGACCACTGTATTGACAAGAGAATATTTAGATGCAAGGCCGGATGGGTGGTTGGAGTATGCGGCAAAAAGGATAGCACAATTGTATGATCTCGAACTTTTCTTGTTTTTCTGTTTATTTCTGTGATTTCATATTATTTTTGGTGATACATTTGCTATTGCGTATTGAATACATTTGTGTTACCTATGTTTTATTGCTTGCAGGGGAGCTGATAAATGCTACAATCGGACCCTTTGTGAAGAACACCTTAATTTGATTCTACCTGCGAAGCCTCCTTTTAGGCCCCGCCAGTTCAAAAAATGTGCAGTCGTTGGAAACTCAGGGGATCTCTTGAAGACTGAGTTTGGAGAAGAGATTGATAGTCATGATGCTGTTATACGAGACAATGAGGCTCCTGTCAACCAGGTAACCAGCTACTTTAAGGCCCTTTTCTTCCCTTTACTTCATCTTATTGCATTAGGATGACACTTTTCAACAATTATTCCCCAATTGATGCTTCTTGTTTCTTGATATATTTTACAATGTTATTTGTACATAAATCTTGAGTTACTGGCTAGTTACAACACATTTTTTCATTCTCTCTTGTTATCTGTCATTACTACGCTTTCAATATGCATTCTGGCCGTTACACCTTTTTGTGCATGGTAATCATGTAGTTACACTAATTTGGCTTTTCATTTGGTTTTTAGAGATATGCCAAGCATGTTGGTCTGAAGAGGGATTTCCGCCTTGTGGTACGGGGTGCTGCTCGTAACATGGTTGCTATTCTGAAAGGATCAAGTAAGCTTTACTCTGTTAATGTTACTGATCAAACCCTGTAATAGTTAACCTGTCAGTGTCTTTTCTATTTTGTTTTCAGATTCTTTTTATGTTATTTTCCCCCCGGGGATGAAAGGATACTTGCATCTGATTGCAAGGTTCTATTTCCATACATTAGTCACCCATGGAATCTGTCTAACATTGATCTCTTAAGGGGATAATTTTTTTCCCCCTCCTCCCCTTTTCCTATCTATCAAGTAGGATGTCCATCTTTTGGCAGCGGTGTAATGAATCCTTGATTGTTGCAATGCTTGATCTGAACTCACTGAAACAACCTTTAGATTGTCCTTCAGCCTGCCGGTTCAACTTTAACATATAAATTTTAGCTGGACTGACCTAAATAGCTCAATCCTTATGGAAACATTATGCTTTTGAAGGGGAGTTGTAGGATATTATGCTTAATTGTTTCTAGCTCCCTCCTCTCTGCGAAAATATTGACATTTTCTTTGGTTTTTCATTGCTCTCTAACATGTTCATGTATTTATGTATTATTTTTCCTTATTGTTTCTCTCCTTATGCAGCTGATGAGGTACTTATAATTAAAAGTGTGACTCACAAAGACTTCAACGCAATGATAAAGGTCAGGATCATATCTCATGAAGCTTAACATTTATTTTTTTTGTCTTTTGATGTCTCATTGAGGGAGAGAGAAGAAAGAAATTTAAAAGAAAAGATTTGAGACCAGTTATGATGGTGGCATACTGATAGAGCGGGAATTCATATGTCTTTTAGTAGATCAGAGGTTTGGTGTCTGTAAGTCATAGAACAGTACCTTTTGTGTTAGTGACAATTTTTATCTCTTTGCTTCCATTTGAAAAGTCAGTCAGAGGCTTCTGGTAAAGCTTCCTTTGATGGAATGGTTAACATATTTATGATATGTCAATTGCAGAGTATTCCAAACCCTGTTTATCTCTTCCAAGGAATTGTTCTACGCAGAGGTGCCAAAGGAACTGGAATGAAATCCATAGAACTTGCGCTTTCCATGTGTGACATTGTTGACATATATGGTTTCACAGTTGATCCGGGCTATACTGAATGGTTAGTTTAATTTACGTTTTATTTATCATTCCCACGTCTGTCGTTGGATGCTGGGAGGTATTAATCTTGTTTTTCTGTACATAGATCTCTTCCTTGTGTTAAAACATAATAGTAGCATTAAAATATTTGAAATTTTGAATATATGCATGTAAATTAATTTCATACTTCTATCATTCATTGGAAAAAAGTAAAAAAATTGTTGTTTTTATTATTATTATTTTTTTTCAATTAGAAGGTAGTACTGATGAACTTTTGGCCTTGGCTAATGTCATATTTATTTTCATGCTCCTCCCTTATCTTGCTGCTAGATAAGGGAACAGGGTAGTTGTCATTTATTTTCCATACAATGGGGAGAAATGGTTGATTTTTCTGCTAGTTTGTGACATCATCTGTTTTTTCCTTCTTCACACTGAACTTCAGATTTCTTCTGTCTATACGTTTGTGGTGCTGGTCCTTGTTCAGCTATCCAGACATCCTTACTATTTGTCATCGTCTTTTTGCAGGACAAGATACTTCTCTACACCAAGGAAAGGGCATAATCCTCTCCAAGGGCGGGCATACTACCGGCTTCTAGAGTGCCTCGGTGTATGATTACTCTTTATTTTCTTGAAAAGATGTTATGAAATGATCACTGCTCTGGTTTATAGGTAGGTACATGTGAGAACTTTTGCATCCTATTCATTGTCTTTCATCGTTTATGTGCATCAGGTTGTTAGGATTCATTCCCCAATGAGAGCTGAAAGGAAGCAAGATTGGTCAGATGTGCCAAGTCGGGAAATGATTAGCAGAGCTCACTTAGCTGCTTTACGTTTAAAGAGGGGTCAATCTGGTGATTTGGGTCAGTTTGGTAGTTGTAAGGTGTGGGGCGAGGTGGATGATGACAGCAGTGGCCCTGTATCAGGATCTCCAGACATGAGTGAAATCAGGAAGAATTCAAATTACAGTAAATGGGAAACCATGCCTTTTAAGGGTCTTAGAAAGGAAGCACGGGAGCACTATTTTCAAATGGAAGGCGTTTCCTTATACAAAATGGATGGCAATAAGTTGGATGATTTGGTATGCGTAAAGCATTCTTTAAAACCTGAGTTGTAGTGATAACAACTATTGGCCCTCGTTCATTCTTGGTTGGTTGAGAGCTGACATAACTGGTATCACCATTTTCTTGTAGAATTTTTGTTAATTAGCATTTTGGACAAGGTGTCTCTAAACTGACTGTAACGCTGTCTGATCACAACGTATTGGAACAACCCGCAAAGAGTTCTATAATTCCTAACAGATTCCTCAGAGCAATGGCATTAGAGAACTCATCTTCGGCTCATGAAAAGGGGTTAGGAATTTTGCAATTTCACTGATATGATCCCATTCCTGTTTTATGTGCAATCATGGGAGGGGAATGTGAAGGATATGATTATGATTGTCACAATACGGAAATTGAATTACAGGTATTTTAGCTCTGGTTCTTTGAGTTCAACTGTACGTTACTACAGTTGATGTTTGGTTTGTATTTTGAATAATATGAAGAAAAGATTTGTTTAGTTCGTGAGTAGGCGGGCAGTGTGGTACTTTGGGGTTCTGAATCACTGAATCTGACTGGCATCACTTTCTGAGAATTTTCTGAAGTATTCATATTATGACTCCTTTCTACTGGGCTAGCAGTATACTGTAACAGAACTACGTTGTTAACCACATGTTATTTATTTATTGATTTATTAATTTGGTATGATTCCTGGTGAATTATTTATAGCAAGTCTCTTGCTCTTTGAAAATGTGGCTGTAGTTGATCATTTTAAATGTAACAGGCCGGGATGGAGTTGAACCTCGGGCTTTTATCTTTCCTGTAACGTGTATATAGCTTATTGGGCGGACAGATTACGATTTAGGATACAATATATGTCATCATGTTCATGTTCCTGAAATAGTCACTCCTCTCTAACCTTTTCGTGCGAGCCATTGATGATAGCACAGCTGGGAGAAGCATCACTGCTGCAATCACAGATGTCAATCGACAAGAGGGTAATAAAGACATTTCGTTTCTTCTGGATAAGTGATTAAGAAAAATATCTAGTTACAAAAATCTCCTAATCGATGCGGACTTGTCTAACTTTATCAATCTCGTAAGATGGCCTCACAAAGGAAAGAGGCGACCACTCTCCCTTATCCCATGTTGTCAAAAGTATCTTGCTCTTGCGATTCCCTATAAATTGGAACCGAGTCCGTAATTTGCATGTTCAATACCTTACCGGACAACGCAAAACAACAACCCAAACACAACACAAATATTCAAAATGCAGGCTGCTTTGAGCATTTCACCACCGACCCTTCCCCCTTTAGCAACGTCCAAGAACTTTTACCAAGTGGCCATTTCTACTCCAAAGCTAGTAGGCAGCTCACTTGTTTACAGACGCAGCGCAATCAAAGCCGCTGCAACAACAAGCAACGACGCTTCGACGTTTGATTACAATTCTGCCGTCTCGTAAGTCACCTTCGCTTTGATCATAATAGTTTAATCGAAAGATCGCTTTGGTGGCAACAACTGTTTGTTAATTTTCAGGGTGTTTCCGGCGGAAGCGTGTGAGGTAATCGGTGGAGATGCTTGTTCGGCAGAGATGTATCCTGAAGTGAAGTTGAAACCAGAGGCCAAGAACGGCACGTCCACAACTGCCTCAGAGCCCATTGATAGAGAGTATTTAGAGTACAACGATTCAAAAACGTAATTGTTATAGACCCTAGCAGCATATATTTAGTACTTTAACTCTATAATTAATTGATTGTGAACAAATTAATTCTAAGTACTAAACAATGATTATGCATTGATGCTCTGACAGGGTTTTCAAAGGAGAGGCTTGTGATGATCTTGGGGGAATGTTCTGTGAACGCGAGTATCAGAAAGGAGTCTACTAGAACTAGAAAGAACGTAATATCGGGAGACAACTATTTGATGCTTTTACTGTATATACGGCTTGCCCCGTCAACTGCTGTGCATCTATAGCATAATTTCCTTTTTTCTAAAATATTTTTATTTGATACTGAAAGATGCCTTCGTGGCAAACTGGTTCACAAGATCTAAACTGCCAAGAGTTCAGATGAGAAAAGGAAAATAATAAATTCAGGATTTTAATAATTTAACGGTATAACATAATTTCTTTATTATTTGGTGTTTTTATTTGTGGATTTTGCCGTAAAGGATAGAATTATTATTTTATTAATCAAATTGATTAGATGATCAACGATTCTAATGAAGAAGTGGTAAAATAAAAGATTTTGTGTAGTTATGATAATAAAATAGTAGATAATAATTTTTTATTTTGTGGTTATCTAAACTTTACAATTCTGGAAAAATGATACGGTAGTAACTCAGTTATTTACACAAGGAGAAACTTACAAAACAGTAGGACAATTAATGTTGTACACACGGAAGGTTAAAAGTTAATTGAAACAAATAATAAAAGTGCATGTTAAACTTGCATGAGGATATCGCAAGAGTACGTTTAACCCGCGTTGGGTGCGCCGTTAATATCAGCGAGTCGTGGAGATGACTTGTCGCACATGGTATAGACTCATAAAACGACTTGACATCCATGCCTCTTTCGAAAATCCCACGAGTCGGGGCCTGATTCCGAACGAATCAGCCTTGCTTCGTAAGCAACGTAATCCTCCGAGGGTATGGAACCCTAAGCTTCAAAGAATATCTTTTGAAAGTCAGGATACCAAATAGAATACAAAGGTCGATGAATAAAGTTCACTGACCGTCTTGTCTCTTTTCTTCCCATAGATTTCCAGCTGCTAGCTTATTAAAGCTGTAGTAGCTACACAGCAATGGCGCCGCGTGTATTTAAGAAGGATTATAATGTGGCTGTAGAACACAGACTACTAAACTTTTTTAATAATAAACGTTATGCCCTGTTTCACATTGACTCGCATTCTTTCCAAGACGTATCATACACGTTATCACGTGATGATGATGATGATCAAGAGAGTGGAAGAAGCAACAGCAAGAAGATCATGAAGATGAAGAAACCGATCAAGGGAAAACGCATCGAGATTGAATTGGACAGGCTTATCGGGTTCCCACCAGCGCCGTCATTTTACCGTAGTACTCTTCAAAATTGGGTCACAAACGTGAAACAACTACCCGTTGTCGCCTCTCACGAATCACTCGGTGACATAATATGTCTGTCTGGTTTAATAACCGACACCGAATTATTTGACAAAACATTTGCGACGCCCGACGGGAGGGATAGGTCCGCGGAGTTTATTGTCAGTTTAGTTAGTTTCCGTAACAGCGTAAATATAACGAAGAAGCAAGTTGTCAAGCATGCACCGATAGTGCTTGATCGTGAAGAGGAAGAGGAAGAAGAAAGACGTGCCATAAGTTTAGAGGCTGGTTCCAGTACCATAATTCGGCTGCCGTGTTCGCATCAGTTTCATGAAAATTGAAAAGTGCGTCACCCGTTGGTTCGCTCAGAGTTATGCTGCCCTATATGCCGTTCTGACATGGCCACTCCCGTTAGCCAAGCAGTGTTTAGTAGGTAGTAATAAACTTGTAATAAAGCCACGCTGAGATAGAATCAAGATTCTCTGTATATACTCAGTAGATAAATCTTTTAATTATTTATATTTTATTTATAAATATTATATTTTTTATTTATGACAAATTTCATTAAACCTCTATATTATTAGTTATTTATATTTTATTTATAAATATTATAATTCTTTTTCTTTACATTTATTATAAAATTTCATTAAAATCTTTATATTTTTTTTATTTTATTTAAATATTTAAAGTACTAAATTAACCTCTATAATTATTAATTCTAAAAATATTATTATTAAAATTAAAAAATATTAAATAATAATAATAATTATTATTATTAATTATTATTATTAATTATTATTATTATTAATTATTATTATAATAAATTATTATTATAATAAAAAGTTATTATAATTAATTAATACATTAAAAATAATTAATAATATTTTTATTTAAATTAATAATATAAATAATTATTTTTAATAAAAAAATTATTAAAATAAAAATAAATTATAAAAGTATAAATGAAGAATATTTTTATAAAAGATTAATTTAAATGAAGAGTATTTTTAAATTCTAAAAATTCATTTAAAATAAAATAGAATAAGTATTAAATATATTATAATTATAATATTATATTACATTATTATTATTATGAACAAATTTATTATAATTAATTAATATATTGAAAATAATTGATAATAATTTTATTTAAATTAATAATAATAATTAACAATAATAATCATTAATAATTAATTATTGAGATAACTTTAATTCATCATTTTACTTATTTTTTAAATCTTTTATTATGAAAATAAAAATTATTATGAGATGATATTATAAAGAAGATGAATGGTAATAATATTAAAAATTTTATTGATAGAGTAATAGAAAATGAGATGTTATAATTTTTTAAGAGAAGATAGTATTTTTTTAATACTAATTTAAATAAATTTTTTATTAATATTAGTGTGTTATTGTAACTAACATGTCATAAAAATTTAATTATTTTTAATATATTAATTAATTATAATAAATTTTAATAATAATAATAATTTAATATAATAATTATAAGTATAATATATTTAATAATTATTATATTTTAATTTAACTGAAGAGTATTTTTAGAATTTAAAAATATTCTTTATTTAAATTAATCTTTTATAAAAATATTTTTCATTTATACTTTTATAATTTATTTTTATTTTAGTAATATTTTTATCAAAAAATAATGATTTATATTATTAATTTAAATAAAAAATATTATTAATTATTGTTAATGTATTAATTAATTATAATAATTTATTATTATTATTTAATATAATAATTATAATTATAATTTATTTAATAATTTTTTATTTTAATTTAAATAACAATATTTTTAGAATTAATAATTATAGGAGTTATTTTAATACTTTAAATATTTAAATAAAATATAAAATATAAAATTTTAATAAAATTTTATAATAAATGTAAATAAAAAAATTGTAATATTTATAAATAAAATATAAATAACCAAAAGGGTAGGGGGCTCAATGATAGTTTTACAGAAAACGACAATAGCCGTGAGTTACGTTACAACGTAACTTAGGCGTTCCCATTCCCTTAAATCATACCTATATATTGCTACTAAAGTACACATTACAGAAAATTTTTAAAAATTTAATAAAACTCGAATCTAGAAGATACTATAATTTTTTGTAATAAAATGTAATGTGCTTTTCTTTATTTAAAAAAAAATACTACGATACTAAATAATAAATGAGGTTGATTTAGTATTTAGTGTCTTTATCCAACCAATGTAGTTATATTACAAACTTTATATACCAATTTTGTAACTATTCAAAACTCATTTGAGATTCACATATATACATTAAAATATGTATTTTGACTACATAAAAGACTTGCACATCATATATGAAAACTGCCCCACATATACAAGACTATCCAAACACCTCAAACTTAATTTAAATAATAATAATAATAATAATAAAAAGGAAAAAAAATACAAATGTGGGGGCAAATTTACTAACTTAACTCGGTATAAATGAGAATCCATAATATATGTAAATACGTTATACACTCTAATTATACATACAATAACTTTGACATAGTCACAAAAAATTTTGATCTCAATTTTGAAACACTTTATATAATAATAAATTCTCTGGATTCTATCAAAATCTACCTTTATATTACTTATATTTCTTACACTATGGATAATCATGTCAAAATAATAATTTTTGAACTAAACATATATTAAATTATACTATTCTTTACATTGAATTCTGAGGAGCACACCACTCGCCCAAAAATATAATTTTCTTAGAATAACAAAATTAACTAATCTCAATAATTAATTATACAGAATTCTACTGTATATGAAAGTGTGATAATAAGGCATCAAATGGTGCCCTTAAATTAAGTGTAACGCATCATATGCTTGTTAGCCTTGGCCGTGGCCGATCTCTCCTTAAAACGTCATCAGCTTATTTTTGAGAGAAAAAAAAAAAAATTGTCACATCGCGCTTAATTCTGAACACTTTCTTCGAAATAAAAATAGAAATCATGAACGCATTAAATCCTATGAAACCTTACAGAACAAATGCACTTGGAAACCTCATTGCTGCTGCTGCTACGGCTGCTGTTACAGCGGCATCTCAACCGCCCAAACCAAGCCAAACTGTGCAAAACCTTGTGGATGCCCGCATCATCAAAACGGGTTTTGATCCAAACACGTGCCGCTCCAATTTCGTGGTCGATAATCTGATAAGAAGAGGCCAATTATCCGAGGCACGTAAACTGTTCGATGAAATGCCTAACCAAAATACTGTCTCGACAAATATGTTGATTTCGGGCTACGTTAAGTCAGGCAATCTTGCCACTGCTAGAGAGTTGTTTAGTAACATGGTTGATCGAACTGCTGTGTCGTGGACAATTTTAATTGGTGGTTATTCGCAGAAGAATCAGTTTAGAGAAGCGTTTAAACTTTTTGTTGATATGCGTAGAGATGGCGGCTCGGAGCCTGATTATGTGACCTTTGCAACTCTACTGTCAGGGTGCAGTGAGCCGGATACGGCTAATGAATTGATTCAAGTTCATGCTGATATTATTAAGTTTGGTTATAATTCAATTCTTATCATTTGCAATTCTTTAGTTGACTCTTATTGCAAGATTCGTTGTCTTGATTTAGCTCGTCAGGCTTTTAAGGAAATGCCCCAGAAGGATTCTGTTTCATTCAATGCATTAATAACGGGGTATGCAAAAGAGGGGTTGAATGAAGAAGCCATAAAACTCTTTGTGAAGATGCAACATTTGGGCTTTAGGCCTTCTGACTTTACTTTCGCAGCTGCTTTATCTGCTGGCGTCGGCTTAGATGACATAGCTTTAGGGCAACAAGTTCATGCTTTTGTTGTGAAAACTAATTTTGTTGGGAATGTGTTTGTGGCGAATGCTTTGTTAGATTTCTACTCGAAACATGATTGTGCGGTTGAAGCCAGGGAGCTTTTTGGTGAAATGCCAGAGGTGGATGGTGTCTCTTACAATGTGATGATCGCGTGCTATGCTTGGAATGAGCAATACAAAGAATCATTAAGGCTTTTCAGGGAGTTACAGTTCACTAGATTCGATAGGAGCCAATTCCCATTTTCAACTCTGTTAAGCATCGTAGCAAATAAGTTAGACTTGCAGATTGGTAGGCAAATCCATACCCAGACCGTAGTGACAACAGCCATTTCGGAAGTTAAGGTTGCAAATTCTTTGGTTGACATGTACGGAAAATGTGGCAGATTTGAGGAAGCCAAAGAGATATTTGCAAACCTCAACCACAAAAGTACCGTTCCCTGGACGGCTATGATCTCAGCTTATGTTCAGAGAGGAAACATTGAAGAAGGGCTAAACTTGTTTATTGGTATGCGTAGAGCCAGTATCAGTGCCGATCAGGCCACTTTTGCAAGCATCTTAAGAGCATCTGCAGAGTTGGCTTCATTGTCCTTAGGAAAGCAGCTTCATTCATTTGTTATTAGATCAGGTTTCATGTCAAATGTGTTTTCTGGCAGTGCACTCTTGGATATGTATGCAAAATCTGGATCCCTAAAAGATGCAATTCAAACATTTAAAGAGATGCCTGAAAGGAATATAGTCTCTTGGAACGCTTTGATATCAGCTTACGCTCAAAATGGGGATGCTCAAGCCACTCTTAAATCATTTGAAGACATGGTACAGTCAGGGTATCAACCAGATTCAGTTAGCTTACTCAGTGTGTTGTCCGCTTGCAGTCATTGCGGGCTTATCGAAGAAGGATTACAGTACTTCAACTCTATGACCCAAAAATACAAACTGAGGCCAAAGAAAGAACACTATGTATCTATGATTGATATCTTGTGTCGTAGTGGACGCTTTGATGAAGCAGAGAGGTTGATGGCTCAAATGCCATATGAGCCTGACGAGATTATGTGGTCATCAGTAATCAACTCATGCAGGATTCATAAGAACATAGAATTGGCTAAAAAGGCAGCAGATCAACTTTTCAAAATGGAAAAGCTTAGAGATGCTGCCCCTTATGTTGCCATGTCCAATATATATGCAGCAGCTGGGCAATGGGAAAGTGTTAGCCAGGTGAAGAAAGCTATGAGGGAAGGTGGAGTGAGGAAGGTTACAGCATACAGCTGGGTTGAACTTAAAAGTAAAGTACATGTATTTACGGCAAACGATGAACTGCATCCACAAACAAGCGAAATCAGGAGGAAGATTGAGAAATTGACGGAAGAGATGGAAAAAGAAGGTTATAAACCAGACACAAGCTGTGCCCTCCACGACGAAGATGAAGAAATAAAGGTAGAATCACTTAAATATCACAGCGAACGCCTGGCAATCGCGTTTGCATTGATCAATACAGCAGAACGATCACCGATTCTGGTAATGAAGAACTTAAGAGCCTGTACAGACTGCCATGTTGCAATCAAATTGATCTCAAAGATCACTGGAAGGGAAATTACAGTCAGAGATTCAAGCAGATTCCATCATTTCAAAGATGGGTCTTGCTCTTGTAGGGATTTTTGGTGAGCTTATGAATTACGACCAGCAATGTAGTAACAAGAATGCACATGCAAATTAATGAAAGCATTTGGGAAACACATGAAAACTTCACTCATTCTAATCCCGTGTCCATTATAGATATGAGTCATTAAATGAAATACAAAACAGGCATACTCAACAAAGAAAGCTAAAATAACATTAAAATTGAACAAGCTATTTGTTATTGCGATCATTGTTCTTATTACCCTTCACGTACTCGTCAGGAATAACCTTGAGTAATTTCTTGTCCTTAGACTTGGCAATTTTCTTAAGAGTGTTCTTATTCGTAATTACCTGGAACTTGGTGCCTGATTTCAAAATATTTTCTTCCTTCTTTTTCTGTCTCTCCTCAGCCTTCTTCCTCTTTTCAACTTTATTCCTTCTAATTTCTTCCTTCAATTCATTTATTCTCTCTTTATACGCCTTCTTTATCAGCTTCTCTCTGTCTCTCTCCTCCAACGTACTCCTCTTCAGGCTCACATGCTTCGACGACGCGCGTTGCCTACGCGCCTGCTTCCACTTCCTCCCCGACACTTTACCGGCTATCACGCCGTCGTAAGAGGGCCGTCCAAAGATTGGTTTGTCAGGATTATCTGACGAAGCGATGGCAGATCTTTTGGCGGCTGGCGGAAACGACTGGTCGTCTACGTCCATGGCTGCGGCATGGTCTTCGGTGTTGTTGATGGCGAGGGCGGCGGTCTCCGATTCTTGGCGCTTTCTCTTGGCGGTCTTGCCGCCAAAGCCTTCGTCCAGGCGCCTGAAGTCGATGGTGCAGGCCATGGCCGTGTGTGTGGCGGTTTGGTAAATCGCAGTAGAAAAAGGATGCTAGGGTTTTGTGAGGCTTTTATGATGTTGGTCCATTTAAGGGTGCATTTGGTATTTTCTTTCAACTGGTGTTAAAGAAAATAGTGTTTTTTAATGTGATATTCTTAAAAGATGAATAATATTTGGTAGTTTATTTTTAAAATATTATTTAAAATAAAAATAATAAAATATATTTTATTGTCTGTTTAAAAATATAAAAAATAATAAAAATATATTTAGGTGGTTTTTCTCATAAAATGTTTTAACTCAATTATTCATAATTTGATGCATATGGTCTTTATTTTTATCAATTTGTCTATGACCATTATTAATTAAAAAGCACAAATGAGACAGTGTAAGAAATAGCATTTAATAACAATATTAAAAAAATTACATATATATATATATGTAAATAGATGGAGCATAAATTGTAAACCTAATACATATAGAATTATGTTCATCCAAAACAATGCAGTAATAAATTAACTCCTATTATTGTTAGAAAAATTAAAAAAAAAAACAGAGAGAGAGACTGCAAGAGAGAAATTTTTTTTTCCGAAACGAGAAATATGTGCTTATACATAAAGGAAATTTATGTAAAAATTTAACATAAAAGATATTAAAAAAAAAAGATAAATAGTTGCAGCTGACAATGATGATTTGCATATTGATATTGAAAAAAAAAAAAAAACAAGCAAACAAACAAACAAAAAAGCGCTCGACAATGAAAAAATGATTAGATGCCGCCAACTGGGAGAGAGCCTTTCAGCCCAAGACATGGCTACTTGATTTTTTTTCGAATTCTGTCTCCGGCTCTCTAAAGTTTTTTTTTTTCTTTTAAGTAAAATTTTCGATTAATTAAACTTCAGATAACAACGTCATAATTTGGACTGGAAAATCCTCAATCCAAACAACATGATTTTAAAATTTAAAGCCACTTTAACTAAGGAATGTGCCATGTGATTACACTTCCTGAGAACACGTTGAAAAGTGAATAAATTTTGATTTTCCAAGCTTTCTTGAATTTCTTTAATATTCTAATAAATTTCAATTATGCTACTTCTTTTGCCCATAGATAACTCCACCCCTTCCTTGGAATCGGTTTCAATTATCACTAGCATGCTAGTTACTTGTTCAGCCACTTGAATTCCAAAAAGCATTGCTTCAGCTTCCATGTTTGCTACTACTCTCTGAAAGAAATTCTTTGGACTGCTGCAGCTATCATCTTTCCCTCTAAATTTGTGATCATTGCCCTCAATCTTGCCTTTAACTCTATATTTTGAACAGCCACATCCACATTCACTTTGTACTTGTTGTTGTGCAAATTTTAATGAACTCGCAAGCGCACGAATCTATTGTAGAATAGATTAATGGTGACGAGTGTCGATCCCACAAGGAGGTTGATTTTAATTATATGTCGAATTAATTTTCTTTTAGTGGAAACAATTATGGTAATTTTATTCTAAATCGTGAATTAAAATGACGGGAATAATTAAGAATAAAACTTGTTATAATAAAGCACTTGGGTATCCGGATCCGCATCAACATGCTCCATGGGCTAAATATTCCATATTAATACCAATTAAATCATAAGGGGGGATTCCACACCTCATGAACCACTCTCCAATAAGTATGGTCTTGAGAACTTATCGTGCTAAATAATAACAACCTGTCTTAGGGTCTTAGGTTTAATCGGTACACATCAGAATTAGACAAGACTATTATTATTTGTCGACGAAAAGTCAAAACAACCACAAATATTAGAGGGGAAGAGAAAGTAAATTTACCAAATTAAGCCCATGGAACATGTTGATACTTCACCTTCAACCCAAGCTCAAAAAGAAATTAGCTACTCATATTTTAACTAAGGATAAAAAAGGAATTTTATTAAAATACAAAGAAACTACAAGAAGGAGAAGGAATTTCAGAAATCTAAGCTTAGAAATGAATTCAGGGGTGTCAAATTAGGGGGGGAGAGCCCCCTTTTTATAGATACATTGAGTGAATCGTGACCATCGGATTAAAAACAATTCGGATGCTCAGGATTGCGCCACGTCATCGATCAGCAATCGGCCAATCGTCAACAAATCAACATTTTCAGACAAGAACGCCGCCTGAATAGTAAATAATCCCATGTAAGCACATGTATCTTGTACACCCGATTTCTACTCCAATGAGATCGCCACGTCATCGATCTACGAGACATAAGAAATTTAGTCCAATAAGATCATGACACATCATCGGCCAACGCCACATCATCGGTCAATGCCACATAAGCGGTCAATCCACATAATAATTCGTCCAATCGATCATCGCCACGTCGTAGGTAGTTGCCACATCATCGGTCCGTATCATGAATTGTCGTGAGCGAAAAGATCGTGAACGATCAAAATGCGTATGAACAAGAGACTTTTTCCTTTAATGCTCTTCTTAAGGTTTTCGACCGTCCTGAGTCCAAATATGACGTCCGTTTTGCTGTCTGATCACTCGTTTATTGTGAAACGATTATGATACCCCTAAAATACATTAAATACACAATTATAATAAAACACATATAATTAAATAACAAAATACTTAAATAAATAAAAGTAGCAATATTAGTGAGATTTAAAGTGTAAAATGATGATTTTCTCCTTTATAAATATACACTTTCTAACACTCAACACTTGTCATTTAAGGGAGGCTTCCAAGTTTGATGGCAGTTTCACTTACCATACGAATCTTTAGCATTTGGATCTTTAATTCTCGTATATGACTCTACTAAAGCTTTTTCCCTTGCTGTTAAAGAAATTAGATCTTCCTTTTTGCCTTCAAAAATAAAATAATTCCTTACATACTAGACAGACCAACAAACAGCTATAATTTGCTCCAGGTTTTTTTCTTCTTTTTCTTAGGTAGCTCTTGCAGCACACTCAACATATCCTGATGATTGATCCTCTTGATATCCTCATAGAATTCTGTCAACTTCCATACCTTGCGAGCACTCTTACACTCCAATAAAGCATGAAAAACATCTTCACTTTTACAGCAACATCTCTGGCAAATTGGATTCCCCACCACTTTTCTCTTCCATAAGTTATCAGCAGTTAGTAGTATGTTCTAAGCAGCCCTCCACATAAAGATTTTTATTTTTTCTGAAATATCTGATGCCCAAATTACTCACACTGATTTTTTTGAATTATCTAAGCAGCTTGGATAATCTGAACCTTTCAAATTTACAGCCACTTGGTACCCACTTTTAATTGAGTACTTGCCATATTTATTAAACTAACAGATCAATTTGTCCTGCCTTTGGATTCTAAGAAGACGAGTTTTCAAAATCCTCTCCACTACCTCCCTTGAAAAATGCTGAGTAATCATATTGGCCTTCCACTGGTTTCCCTCATCAATAAAATCTGCCACCACTGTATTTTGTTGTAGGCCATACTGTGTTGCTTCTTTGCAAAACTCTCAATTCTGGATCCAGTTGCTATTCCAAACTGAAATTTGCTTCCCGTTTCCTATCCTTCATCTTACACCTTTATAGAGCACTTGTTTACCCCATAAAATACTTCTCCAAATAAAAGAAGACCTTAATCCTATCTTTACCTCCATAAAACCCGTGTGCTTGAAATATCTAGCTTTCATTACTTTTGCCATTAGAGATTCAGGGTTTTGCAAGATCCTCAATCCCTGTTTTGCTAAAAGAGCCTAATTAAAGCTAAGAAAATCCTTAAATCTCATTCCCCCATCTTATCTTGGCATGACATAATCTTCCTCAATGAACCTAATGTATGCTTTTGCTATTCTTTTTTTATCCCTACTAAAATCTCGCAATGGCTTTTTCAATGTCTTCACAAAGGGTTTGGAGTAATTTGAAAACACTCATTGCTTGTGCTGGGACAGCTTGCATCACAGCTTTTATAAGGACTTTTTTTCTTCCGCAAGAGAATCTTTTATTCTGCTAACCAAATAGCTTATTCAAAACTCTTAGCTTTATTTCACTGAAAAGTCTGATCTTTCTTCTTCCTACCATTGATGGCAAACCAAGGTATTTCTCATTATTTGGAATTATATTCAGCCCAAAAATTCTTTTAATCTCTTCCATTTGATTCTGACTTATACCTGAACTGAACAACATGGAGGACTTATCATAAGTATAAATTTGGCCTGAAGTTGTTGTTTAGTTCTCAAAGAAAGCCTTCAAGTTTGTACAATCCACTGTTGAATCCCTTGTAAACACCATACTATCATCCGCAAACAGGAGATGATTGACTAACAATTCTCTATTGAACTTCAGCCCCTAAATTAGTCCCCGATTCTCTGCCTGAATCAACATATTTGAAAAAAATTTCTGCACACATAATAAAGATATAAGGCGAGAGAGGGCATCCTTGCCTTAATACTCGTTGTGGAATGATACAATCTTCTGGTACTCCATTAATCATCATTGAGAAACTTACAGTAGATATACAATTCATAATTAAATCCACCCATTTACTAGGGAAGGCTAGCTTTTGCATTGTACATTTCATAAAATTCCATTCAACTCTGTCATACGCTTTACTAATATCCAATTTCAATGCCATCAGCCCCTGCCTCTTACTTTTATTCAATGTAATTTTATTCAAACACTCATAACCAATAATAATATTATTAGTAATGAGTCAGTTTGAGACAAAAGCACTTTGAGTAGGAGAGATGATATTCTTCAAAATTTGTTTAAGTCTATTAGCCATTGTTTTAGCTATGATTCTAGAAACAACATTACAAAGGCTAATTGGCCAAAATTCACTCACTTTCCTAGGATTTTTTACTTTTCGTATCAGAGCAATGTAAGTATGATTCAAGGGTGTGATGTTACCTCTCTCATTCAGAATATGAAGGCATGTCATTACCCTCTTTTTAACAAAGCTCCAATGCTTCTGAAAAAAATTGTAAGAAATCCATTTGGGTCTGACGCTTTTGTGGGACACATTTGAGCCAGGGCTTCTATAATTTCTTCCTCTGTAAATGGTTGCTCTAAATAATTTGTCATCTCTCCTGTAATCTTAACTGGCAGGTTCGCAAGGGTTGTGTTTATTTGCTCTTGTGAAGGGTTTGTTGTTGTAAAGATGTTTGTGAAATACTCACAGAACATCTTTTCCGTAACCTCTCTTTTCTCAATCTAGTTACCATTTCCATCTTCCAAAACATTGACTCTATTTTTCTTTATTCTTGCCAAGGCTTTTGAGTGGAAAAATTTTGTTTTCTTATCTCCTTCTCTCAGCCAATCAGCTCTCAATCTTTGTTTCTAAAAAATTTCCTCATCTAGAAGAATATTATGAATTTGTCTCTCAATCCTTTAAATTTCATCTCCCCTGTGAAAGTGATTGTATCCTCTTTTTAAATCTTTTAGCTTATTCACTAGCTTCTCTAGCTTCATTTTCCTTCCTTTGAATTATTCCCTACTCCAGATTTTCAACTTTGCCAACGAGACTTTCGATATCTTTTTAAACATTTCCATCGAATTGTTATTACTCCAACAACTTTTATCCATCCATTCATTTTTAATAATTTTCTTACATCTCTCATATGCACTCCACATATCTTCATAATAGGCTCTGTGAAAAGTCTTCTTTACATTTCTTCTTTCTATTCTTTTTTCTAGAGCCTCCATCACAATTGAGTTATGATCTGAGCTCCAGGAGATTAAATTCCATGCTGCTTTTTCTTGAAAAGAAACTCTTTCAACTACTATTACCCAAAAATCTATCAAGCCTCTCTTCAATCATATGCTCCCTGAATCTCCTGTTTGACCATGTGCAAGGATATTCTATACTCCCCAAATCAGCTAAGTCACAATCTCTAAGTGCTTCTTTGAACTCATTTACCATACTGACCTTTCTATCTCTTCCACATAACTTCTTGTTTAGATTCAAAACCTCATTAAAATCCCCAAAACACGTCCACGGTAATGAAGAAAAAATAGCTAACCTTCTTAAAAGCTCCGAAGTAAATTTTTTCTAGTCTGATTCTGGATGGCCATACATTCCTGTACACCTCCATGAGCTTCCTAACTCGCTATTAACCACAGCATCCACGTGATGTTTACTAAAGGATTTGATCTCTAAATTTGTCTCTGAATTTCATAACATTACCAATCCACCTCCCAAACCCTCTCTACCAACTGTAAAATAATTTTGAAGTCGTAATTTAATCGCTTTCTCTTGCATTTGCTTCACTGTCATCTTTGTTTCATACAAAAAATAAATTTTAAGCTTATGCTTCTACATGAGTTGCTGGGCTTCACGGAACGTTGAGCTTTTCTCCAACTCCCGAACGTTACAACTTAAGATTTTATAACTATCGGCAATGCTAGTTTTCAGGCACCGCCGATATTCCATTCTCATCATTTTAAATTTTCGCTCTGTTATCTCCCACCTCCTTCTCAAAAGTCAAACTTGTAGCTACCGGCTTTGTTTCCTAGAGTTGCACTTTTGTATCAATATTTTGCGGGCTATTGAGCTTGTTTTTTTTTTTAATTTTGGACTTTCCCAATCTATAGAGCAACTAGGCCGCTTTGATTTTGTTAGCCCTTTTTTTATTTCCCTTCTCCCTTCGATATTTCAGGCTTGGTATTTTCATTTCTTTTTTCTATGCTTTATTTTTCTTGTTTTAGGCCTGCTTTCGTTACTTTCAATTTCTGATTCAATTTGGTTTTGAGACCCATCTGTTTTTTGTTGTTGACTGATCCCATCCAAATCCCTCCAAATTTCTATATCTTCCCGCTTAAAGTTAGTTTCCTCTTCTTCCTGATGTCTTGTTATTTGTTTCATTAACTTTTTGACTCTGACCTTTTTCTTCCCGCATTTTTTCATAGCCACCCCTATTTTCAGTCATTCTGAGCACCTCCCACTAAACTGTAACATCATTGTTTTGATGTTTGTATGCCATATTGTTATCATCTGGTTGTTTGTTTTCCATGGCTCCTTGTATTAATTGCAACCCACCTACCCTCTGGATTTCTCCTATTTGCTTACTTATACTATCCATACCCGAATTCAATTGGATCTAATTTACATCATCATCTATTTGATTCTCTTACTCTGTATTACTTCTCTTCTGTCTAATTTCTACTTGTTTCTTGTTTTGTTGGCATTGAGAAATTTGTGTGAACTTTACTAGGTTCTGATTTCCATCTGTCTCTCTTTCTGCTCTATTTTAATCTTTCGGAGATGGTACTTGCCTCTAACCATAGACCATATGGTAACTTATCCTTTGATTGTGATCTGTAATGGACACACTCCCTATATTGGTGCCCTATCCGCTCATAACAAAAATAAAAATCTGACAATCGTTCATACATTACTCACATGGGAATGTCTTCTTCCTCTTCTCCTTCCTGCTCTAGCTCTATTAGCTTTTTCAATGGTTTTGTTATATCGATTGAAATTCTCATTCTCAAAAATTATCCTAAACACTCCTCAGCCGCATCAGTATCCACTTCTTCCACTTTCCCAATTACCTCTCCAATTCTACAGCCATCTCTTTTGACATACACATAATGGGCACATCATGAATTTGAACCTAGAATGATGTAGGCCTAAAATATTGCTTTTTTACATCCCCAATTCCTACTGGTTCAGTAAGTACAATAAAAGCCCCGTCAAAATGCCAAGGGCCTCCTACTATGATACTTTTTTTTATCTATTTTAGACCCAAATTTGAACATGAACACATTATCTTCTAAACTTTCTATTTTAACCTCTAGCGAGGTTTTCTACACCTTCTGCATTGCAAATTTCAAGCCTTCGATGCTCACTCCCCTTGTGTGTAGCACTTTACCGATAAGACATTCTACTACAATCTTCTCACCTTTAGCTTTGATTTTGCTTTTGAAAGCTACTCTTCCTTCTTCCTCCTCGCTTAGACTTATAGCTCTACATCTCTTAATCAATTCCTCTACATCCATCAGCACTTGCTTGAATCTATCTATTTCTATCTTTTATGATATCCAACACCTCGAGCACTAAAACTTTTGCTTGCTTTCAACTACTCTAAAAAAACTCTCCAAAACTAACAAAGATTCTAAACCAGCTAATAAAATAAGCTATTAAATTCACCACTCACCCTCATAGGAGTGACTTAACTGAGTCATGACGACTCTACTTTTCCTCTCATCCCTATTTGTTTTAAGAGAAAACTCGTAAGGAGAAAAACCCTATTTTCCCTCTGGCTGTCTAAAGTTGAGAACGGCAGAGTAGCATTCTCAACCCTTCTTCTTCTTCTTCCATTTTTTTTATTAATTAACTTTATAGAATGGATATACAAAGTTAAGAACATCAAATTAGCATTCTCAATATTTCTTTACAAACTTTATAGTATTGAAACATTTCATTTTTCAAAAATTTTACTTTATTGCTATGAAAGATGTCCACTAAACATATTTTCTTGACTTTTTTTCTCGCAAAATAGGAAATGATGAGTGAAAAATAATACCAAACACACCTTAAATATTGTCTTATTTGCATATGTTTCAATTCAGAATTTTAAAATACAGAATCATCTTAGAAAATATATAAATCGTACTGTTTAAATGTTTTAAATTTCAAGTCTTTAGAATTTCGTGGTTTTAAAATTTTTTCAAACATTTTCTACACTTTAAGATTTCAGATAAAAAAATTACTACTTTCTTATTTTATAATTATTTATAAATATCTATTAAGATTACAATGAAAAAATTATTGTTCATAAATGAGAGCCTAGGTTGTGCATGACAGTTTCTCATTTCTGTCGCAAATTTTCTTAGAAATTAGAACTTTAAATGCATTGTTCATCAGGTTTCAATGCCCACGCAAAGTACTTATAATAACCATGACCGAAGCACCATCGACTACTGTGCCTTTTAGTAATTTCATTTCTGAATCTAAAAAATCTATCTCATCTCCTACACAGATATGCCTTTGCATTATGAAGGATTTACAACGCGTCATTTGAAGTCTCATAGTTTAGATATTTTAATAATTTGTAGTCTATATTTTAGATCAGTGTTCTACGCCGCATTAAGAATGGTGATTGGTGTTGAGAGATGATATTATGGAAAAAAAAAAACTAATATGGATACTGAAACCATTTTTTAATTAAAACTTGGAAAAAAAAAAAGATTTTCTCCTAATACAAAGCCAAAGTTACCAAAAAAAAAAAAATGGTTGCCCCACTACGGGCCACTCATCTTACGCATGGGAAACGAGTTCCTCCTTCAGTTACAACTTGCAAGACCAACCACTAGTCTTTAGTGACCAGATATTACCTTGCTATTCTGAATGAGAAATACAATATTTATTGTCCATTACCATTACATTATAGAGCTACATTGCTGCATTAGGCAACAAGGAAGTCCCCCCTGAGCCGGTTGTAACCTAATACAAAATTCAGTGATACCGGGACAGTGGGTAAACAATGTTCTAAATTGGGTTGAGAAAAGAGAGAATCCACTCTTTATTTTAGCAAGGAGGAGTTGTTCTCAGATCCACACACACAGTCTAAATTCGTGAGATCGCTTTCAAAGAAGGTTTCATGGAGAGCCCTGACACACTGTTCTCCTTCATCATCATTTACGATCAATGAGATATTAACCTGTTAGGTGAAACAGAAACGGTAAGCTACACCTGTGAGACAAAAAGATAACATTTCTGTTTCTATGAGAATAAAATGCTTCATGCAAAGAAATTTAGACACTCAAAATGTTAGTTTTATCCCCAAAAAAAACAAGATTAGAAGTTATGGCCTTATGACAGCATGTGAGATGACTAATTCAGAATTCAGGTCCAATCGTAAGGTTACGAAACTGAGCATATGCAAAGTCTCCAATCATGAGCTTAAAGTGCAGAAATGCTTGGATTCTGATGCATTAGAGGAAGAGTGAAACAGAGTTTATTGGTAGACCTTAGATGCACCCTGAGAAATCATCTGCACGTTGACCCCACTTCTTCGAAGAACACGGAAAGCCTGCCATAACAGTCACAGAGAAACACAGTGAGAAAAGCAAGAAATAGAGAGGAGAAAGAAACAGCAAGATAATTGAAAAAAAGTTAGGCCAATTGAACCAAAACCACATCACTTTTAAATTTCTCCTCTTAGTTCCTTCGAAAAGCATTAAATTTCCTGAATTATATGAGAACTTGATAAAAGATCCGTGTTATGGCCATATTTTAAAACTACATTCAGCCACACCCTAAGCTTTGCTACAATGCATTTGTAAATTCCTCACATAAAAGTCTTGCAATTGATGTAAATTCCACATCACTTTTAAATTTCTCCTCTTAATTTCTTCGAAAAGCATTGAATTTCCTGAATTATATGAGAACTTAATAAAATAAAATATCATGTTATGGCCATGTTTTAAAACTACATTCAACCACACCCTAAGGTTTATTCAAATGCATTTGTAAATTCCTCACATAAAAGTCTCAAGATTGATGAAAACTTGTCAATAGCATTAAAACAAGGTGACTAATAACAGCATTTCAACATAGAATTGAGAGTACTAACAGAATATCAAAAAGAAAACTATTCGCAATCACCCAAAAGAGTGTCACAAAGCCAGAGGAACACTTTACATGCAATAATAAAGAGGTAAAACTGCACCTTCTCAAGTATCAGAGAGGATCTCTGTACATTGCCAATTAGAGAAATAATTGATCTGTGCTGAAGGAGATTGACAATTGCAATTTTCTCAAGTTCTTCCACAACATGGTCAAGTTCCTGCAGGGAGCAGATAATAACAGATTAGATGAACTTTGAACAGCCAAAATAGGTATACAAGGAAAAAGATAATCAAATCATATCAAGTACAGACAGAAACTGCAAATCAGCTAGCTAAATTTCACTTATTGAGAAAAACATCGTACGCTTGCCTGCTGAATTAACTCTCTGCTCCAGAGCTTAGATGGGTCCAGCGTCAGGGAAATACTGACTTCACTTGTAGCAACAACATCTACCGAAATACCTAAATCTTCAAAGGTTGAAAATACCTGCAATGGAAAGAAAAAAATAATGATGACCTAACCCACCAATAGACAAAAAGAGGATAAAAAGAACGAGCACTAGCATCAGTGTTCATACCTTAGCAAGGAAACCAAATTGACCAAGCATGCGAGTACTGACGATATCCAACATGGTAACATTACGCTTCAGCACAATGCTAGTTAGTACTGCCTGTGGTTGTGAAATAAGAAGATTAATGCTCTCTCGGTTCTATGTCAAGTAATCAGCAAATCCACAATCAAATACAAACCTTGCTCATATCTCTTGACCTGGTGATCAGAGTTCCCGGAGCATTAGGATTATAAGAATTCTTAACCCTAACAGGTATCTCACCCTCTCTTGCTGGTCTCATGGATTGTGGATGCAGAACCTGAGAAAAGAATAAAAAGTTGTCTTATGGAACATTTTCATTTGAGCCGTACACTTTCTGTTTGAATAGAAAAATGCTCCCACAACACTCTAGGTATTAAGTACTTCCCTATAACCTTAAGGATTTAAATTTAGAGGTCACTTAACAGCCAAGTTGACTAAGAGGTCTTGTGTTTGTATCTCCCCCATTATGTTAAGTAAATAAAAATAAGTGTGTTTCTGTTTCTGTTTCTGTTTCTTTTTATTTGTGCCTGGGCCTAGGATATGAGCTTAACTTTTGGATTCTGCAGTCACTTCACTCTAGTCATTAAGGTAGCTTAAAATGTCCAAGCCAGCCTGGAAAGGGCTGGTAGTCACAAGTTCCAGTGCCATGATAAAAGACACAAACTGGTTTAATCCACCATCAACAGCAAGAAACAAAATATTGTGGATATTTACATAATTCAATTACATTAACAGCTATAAACATTTACCTGAGCCCCAAAATATGCAAGTTCAGCTGCCTCATCAAATGTCAAATATGGAACTGGCTCGGCATGTGGATGTATGTTAGGATCGCAAGTCAAAACACCATCAACATCCTTCCACACCTGCAATTAATAAAACAAGATTCTTATATCATGTCTGAATTTAATCTGCGCATGGAATTCCCATCAAATGGCATTCTCAATGTTGTACTGCATTTTCTACAGAATTCGAAGCCAATAAAGCACCACTTTTGTCACATTAATTGGGGAAATAGCTCTTGTACATATGTCATATCATGTAAAATTAAATGCTGTCTTTCAGCATCTGCACTGACCTGAATCTCATGCAATCCTAATGCCTTCCCGATGGTTGTGGCTGTCAGATCACTGCCACCTCTACCCAATGTAGTAATTGCACAAGTCCTCCAGCCCTAGAATTGAAAAAAAATAAAACAAAATGTATTGAAAATTTTGCTAGGCCACCCAAGAAGAAATCAATTTTCAAAGAAGAAGATATTTGAATCAAATAGCCATTTTAAGAACCTTTCCAAGGAAACCAGTAACAATTGGAATTGCAGGATCAGTGATCCAATCGCCATGTAACCTCTTAGCAACAGCTGGATAAGTGGCTTCCAAGATATCAGCATTTGTAAAGTCATCTGTGGTTATAAAACCAATATCAAAGGCATCATACTGCAAAACAAATGGACAAAGTTATAATTATCTACATTTAATGAAGTAAGCTTGGTGATATTGGACAGTGTAAATGAGTTGAAATCTAACAATTCTAAGATGACTACTGAGAGAGACAGAGAGCGGGATGCAACATTAAAGGTGCTCAATGTTTATTGGAGAATAAATACTTATAATGAGCTATCCAATTAAAGATCCAGAGAAAAAAAAGGCAATAACATACTTGGCGAGCTTTCACACCAATTTTGTTCAAATATGCTGCAAAAATCCTTGTGGACAGGCACTCCCCAAAGGAAACTAAGTAGTCTCTAGAACGTGGAGTTAACTCTTTTAACATAGCAATTCCCTTCAGAAGTTGCTCCAATTCTTCTAGGTGTGCTGCAAAATGTTATCCACACACAAAATGGGAGTCACACCCAAAAGCAAACATACACAAATATCATAAGAGAATATTTTCTGAATTTCATTGTCTACAATCTTCTGTGATTAGTAGGCACAATCCCTAGGACATAAGTTGACACAATTTACAAGAACTCACATTAGCCCCAGTGCACCCCAGTGCAAACATTTCTAAGCAATTACACGACATATCACCAAAATCATATTTTAACAAAGAAAATTGATCCAGCCGTTTTGATTTCTGGGACTTCTACACATGTTTTACAATTAAATAACATATCTTAATTACCTAAAATAAAGAAGCTCCAACTCTCCAGCTACGAGCCAAGTTCTAAAGTTATATAGAAATAAACAAACAAAAAATAGTTTACAGAAAAACAGAAACAAACTCACTTGCAATAATTGACCTGTCTATGCCAAGTTCATCCGCAGTCCTGGACAAATTGAAAAAAAAAAAAAACGAAGCATAAAAATCTTTAAATTACAATCTTCGCCCTCCATAAAGAGCAATTATCAAAACAGAATTGACCTTCCTCACCGGTGATGCAGGTCTTTTATGAAGCTCAACTCATCAATACATGATATATTAGTGACACCACAACTGACAGCCTTCTCACCGGCCTAGCAGTAAACAAGCAACCAATTTCGCTATAAGCCAGAATTCCAGCATACAAATTAAACAAATGCACAATACAATAAACTAAAGATATATACCAATAAAAGCTTATTTGTTGTCTTCCCCATTGCGGAGAGAACAATAACGGGCCTCTCATTAGGGAAGCTAAGTATAAGCTCAGCAACCTCTCTCATCCTCTCAGCAGAGGCCAAGGAGGATCCACCAAACTTCATTACACACGTCAACTGCTTCTCACTCTCTTCGACGCCTAGATTCCGACTCTCTTTCCTATCAATTACATCAATTCTCGCTCCCTCACAGCTAACTCTCAATCCTCCTCTACCTCTACAGGAATTCCTCACACTGGCACATAATCTAGAACTAGAACTCACACATTTCGCAACCTCAAGCCGCCGCCATGACAACGCTTGGCAATGCAATGAATTCTTTTGAATAATACTAGAAAATTGCATTGTGTTCGCCATCCTATAATTAATAATGTTTTTAAAAATTTGCTAATATAACAGGTTATGTCGACAAATAGCAGCTTCAACTTAGGAGCTCGATCTGCAGAAATACGAAAAAAGAAAAAATGATATCAAACAGCAATAAACAAATTGAATATAAGCAAAGCTCTAAATTTCCTTGTTTCGCATAATTTTCAATTTTCCCTCCGAATGAAATGAAATTTCAATACAATACCTTCAAGACCGAGCTCCAAATCCAAATGTAAATGAAATGCAGCAGAAAATATTCAAAAAATTAAAAATAATAAATCCGAAGCTCCTTTTCCTTTTGTCCTTTTTCACTTAGAACGAAAATTTCCGACGCGTAAGAAAAATGCAGGCGGGCGAGCGTGCGAGCAATGAACACTGGGCGCCGCGCAACACAACAATATATAAAAACCCAGCACAAACCCTCTTGTTTAATCCAACGGTGAAATTTTAAAGTAAGTGGCCCATTCCGTCTGATGAGCACGCTGATTTGGGTCCAACGGTGGGCAGAGCGAGTTGCGTTTGTGATTGGTAGTTTTCTTGACGTACGTTTTGGTAAACTGAATATTCACAGGTTGGAAGCCCAGCGTGGACCCGCTGGCGGCGGTCTGCGCGTGGACTCGGATTTCCAATGGGGATTTTGTTTGGGTCTAGCGCGGTAAGGTGAATCATTTAACACGGGCTTGTACTTTTTGTACATGCAGAGATAATCCATGAAGAAAGAGTAGGTGAAGCCATTTCAACAATTGAAGTTTAACATAAATTTTTAGTCAATTAATTTTAAATAATTTCATGTGAATGGATAGTTATCATTAATTATTATTTTAATTTTTAACATTTATATTGAATTATTTAAAATTAATAATTTAAGATTTTTGACAAAATTTTAATTCAAAAATTTAAATTAAAATAATCTAACTCAAGAAAAATTATAACCTCAATGTTTTTTTTTTTTTTGATAAGATACAAATACCATTTCAATTTCTGTGCATTATTAGGATAAGCATCAGCATTAGAAAACTAAACAACAAATAATCGAATTCTTTCTTAGGCGTATTCAATTGTTTGTACCGAAAAAAAAATCAACTAAAAGAATTTCTTTTTCTTTTTTTTTTCTCTATCTATAAGCTTGAAAAATGAACTAATAAAAATAGGATGTGCGACTACCGTAACAGCGTAACTGTGTTCTAGCAATTATGTAATTTCACATGCACAAAACAATTAACTCAAATTAATAAGGGGTGTTGCCTGCTGTGTTGAATGTTGACGCTCAATTGCTCATAGGCTTGTCTCTTTGGTCGCCGTTCACTAAACTCTACTCTAGTGTCCAGATTGTGCAATCTCCTTCGTCGATTTTGATTATTCGCAAGATTGTAATCGTAAGCCAGTCTGTGTGGGAATTAGGCTAAAATTAATCACATTATAAGAAACATGAACCAAATATGTCACAGCACATGCATGGACGATGATCATTCACAAACCAGCCACAAAATTTTTATGTTTTTTTTAATAGAAACAATGTGAATTATTTAGATGGGTACCCAGTAACCATTAAGATAGTATCATTTTCAAATCAATTTGAACTTCGAACACCGAATAAAATAAATAGCACACAGTCTATTTAATTCAAAGTGGTCTGTTCGTGACTTTGGGCCCAATTGGCCGTGGAATGAATCTGCCGTAATAAAACCATTTGATTCCTCAACTCCAAAAACAGAAAATTAAAAATCAAAATCTGACTCTTGATGTACAAATTATTTAAACTCTAGGTTTATGAATGTTTAGGTGTTTGTGTTGGCATTTTAGGTGTACACAAGAACAGTGTGATGCTTCGTTTATTAAAAAAAAAAACAAAACAAAACAAAAGCCAACATTTATCAAGTTGTAACAAAATTTCATAATAACTTGAGAAACAAATTGTAGCTTTCCGAGTCCCAGCACATACGTAACACAACTAAACGGTTGCCACCGTGAAGAAAAATAAACAAAGTGCCATACATCTCTTTAAAAATAATATGTCAATAATTTTATAATTTAAACAAAAATTTTTACTATATCTTTGATGATTTGATAAACATTTATCAATGAAAAAAATTTTTAAAACTATAATAACAAGGTTAATGTTCCACTATCATGTCTTTCAAAGTAATGTTACCTAATTCTTCAAGTATTTAGGTGTGCGACTTCATAACCAATCACCTTTGAACGCTGTTTTAATCTATATATTCATCATATGAAACTGATAGCGATAGGACTCTTCACAGCGTACTGCCCAGAAATCCAGCTCAGATTTGCTTGGGCAAAAGCTGCACCCGTATTCTTTGTTCTAGTGAATGTCACAGAGTAGGTCACCTTTTGGTTTTTCTCGGTAAAAGATATTTTGTCAGGTTGTACAGTAATCTCCACTCCTTCAGGGGCAACAATCTGACTGGTATAGGATAAATTAGCCGATCCAACGTTTGTTACAGTTCTATTATATGTTTGGGGACTAGACCCCAATTTGATAGAGAATGAAGGATAATTCAGATCGGCTTCAGCTATGCTCAACACTTTTGAGCATTGCACATCACCACCCACGATGCCTTGTACTTGTTGGTCTGTGTAATTCAAACCACATAGATAAGGAATGTAATCATAGGGCTGGATATCGTAAATAAGTCCAGGGTCATTTGCTTTTGACGGGTTAACGTGGCCTGCACCAACTGCAAACAGATCAGCTGGAAGATGATTGCGATCAAGAATTGGCTTGCCTTCGAGGTTTACCGTATCAGCAGTAGTCATGATGGCAGATTTGATAGCGGCAGGTGACCAGTCAGGATGAGCGCTTTTGAGCAAAGCTGCAACACCACTAAGATGCGGGCAGGACATTGATGTGCCTGAAATCATGTCAAATGTGTATTCTGTATTTGTTATGGGCTCCACAGCTGTTCGCCAGGCAGCTATAATGTTTACACCGGGTGCAACAATGTCTGGCTTCAAGATCCCAGGGCTTACTGTGCTGGGTCCTCTTGAGGAAAAAGCAACAACTTCAGGAGCAGATTTTTTGCCAATTACAGTTCCTTTCGCCACCAACGCAGCAGTCGGTGATGATGTTGAATTTATGTAGGCCTTTATGCTCTCCCCTACTGTATAACTTACACGTACGTTTGGAAGTACACTTCGTGCAACTACGAGACTGTCACCAATAAGTTCGTTATTCATTAGAATCATGGCAGCGCCACCAGCATCCAGGACATACTGAGGATTTACACTTAATAGGCATAATACTACTTTGCCTTTGACATCAATACTTTTCAGAGCTTCTGGTGGACAATTTGTTGTAGCCGAAGCATTGTTCGTGACAGGATAAACAAGAGGTAATTGCTTGGAAGAGATATTTGTCCATTGCAAAAGTGATTCACCATCATATATTTCATGGTTTCCGAGCTGTACAGATGTAACTATACTTCTGTCAGTGGTGCTTGCTCCCACAGTAAGCATCCACGGGGCGTCATTAACTACAGAAGAAGGTGTTGGGCCAGAATTTCCTGCCGAAATACTTACGAAAATGCCTCTTTTAATAGCGTTAAAAGTTGCAACTGCAATTGCGTTAGCATGGAATTCTTTATGTTGTTTTGGACCAAGACCAATCGAAAGAGAAAGCACGTCAACACCGTCTTCGACAGCAGCGTCCAGTGCTGCAGTAACTGAACTCTCAGGACAAGTACCATTGTACTCATCACAAGCTTTATACATTGCCAAGTGAGCTAAAGGCGCCACGCCTACTGCAGTGCCGTTCGCTTGACCAAGTATATTTGCACCATTTACGAAATTCCCAGCAGCTGTGCTTGATGCATGGGTTCCATGCCCTCCGTTATCAATAGGTGGCTCACTTTGGTTAAGAAAATTTCTTGCCCCAATTATCTTATTGTTACAACCCGCCCCTGCTACAAATTCACATTTCCCTTTCCACTGTGCTGGTGGCGGAGGCATGTCTTTATCGCTAAATGAAGGATGACTAGGTATTATTCCCGAGTCCACAACCCCAATAATTACTCCTTTTCCGAAATTTGAATCCTTCCAAAATCCTGAATTTTGATGCAAACCCAAGAAGCTAGGGGTGTGGGTTGTATGTAGCTGCAATGTACTTTCAACGTGGGCAAATATGAATCCACTCTTTGATTCCATTGCCTTTACTTCCTCTGCTGTGAGCCTCGCGGCAAAACCTGAAAACACACGCCTATAGCAATACACCATTCGGGATTGATGATCATCATGGATGGCATTAGACGAGATGGTAACTGGCAAGAATGAATGGTACCAGCTTTCTAAATCTACTTCGTTGGAAACATCCTCATGTTTTGGCTTTTGCACATAAACAATGTAGGTTTGTAAGTCGCTTATATTGCTTACGACATTGCTAATCCCAGTAATTGCTTGGGAGAAACTGATTATAAAAATGAGACTAATTAAAATGGAAGCCATGTTTAACATTTTACCACTCCTGATCTCAATGAAACAAGAGTAAAAAAATGTTAATAATGTTTAATGAGTTGATGCATCAATCCCATGCACATACGAATATATATAGCGTATTATAGAGAAAGCGATAAACACGAACCATTAACAAAGCTAGTACACAATTCTAAATGGAGATTTAATAGCTGGAATTGATAGTTGATGTAGTTAATAACTACATATATATGACCTTATTTTACACTAAATTTGGAGAGTAAGGTTTGGTAACAGTTGAATTTGTTTAACTATTTAATATAGAAAATATTGTTAAATCATGTTCTGTTGCTGGCTTAAACTTAGCATAGTTTCAATTAATGGGTCCCTAAAAGTTGCTAATTCATGTTGTTTTGCTGATATCAAATGTTTTATTTATTAATTACGGCAATGAGCTGCTAAGAAATTATCGAATTACAATACCTGGTCAGCCGTCAAGAAATAAGTCAACCCCATCATGCAAAGGTGTCGATTATTCAAAATCAGTTATAGAGAAATTATGAACTTATATTTCTGCATTAATAACTTTATGAAGTTTTATTGATTTAGCGTATATTAAGTAATAATATAATATGATGTTTGGTGCAGTATGGGCGTATTATATGTAATAATATACTATATAATTATTTATATTACTAGTAATATTAATGTAATATTAATTATTTTAATATACTTAGTGTAATATTTAATTTCATTTTTAATATAATTAATATAAAAGTAAAAAGATGATACAATATTATTGAATAACAAATAGATGAATTTATGAATTTATGTTAATTATTTAATGTAAAAATAAAATAAAATTAAAATTAAAATTATATAGTATTATTAGATTATCTAATATTAAATTACACATTTACTTTTATTTCAAAAAAAAAAAGATCTAATGAGGCAAACTGCCGCATTAGCCGAAGCCAAGTGCCACATTATGCAGTTGCTATCACAGCCAAACAGGAGGCTACACTACATGATACAGTGCAATCTCATATTATCAAGGTTGTCAAACACAACCTAAAGATATTATATTCCACAGTTTAGGCATCGTTAAATAGTCAAATATGATCATTTAACGGTGTTCAAATTGTAAGATATCTTCGTCACAAGCAATAAATGAATATGTATTTTGAAAGATTACAAAGTGAAAATTCAATAATATATTACTGTGAAATGAAAGCAAAATGAAAGGAATTCATGTTTATATATGTATTAGTATTTCAAAACATACCTCCATAAGAAAGAGAGCAAAAACTCATTTAAATAGAGAAATTAATTTTCAGATTGTAAAAAACCTACAAAGGCTAAGAGGATTTTTAAAAGATTTTATAAATTTTATTCTCTAAATATCTATTTGTTTACATATGTGACAAATAAAAGAGTGAAAAAAATATTATTCTTAAAAGACTTTTCAAATAGAAATAAGTTAATATTATTTTAATAAAATAACTATTATTTTCAAGAAAAAAATTAATAGCAATTAAAATACTTCTCTCGCTTTATTCAATAAAAGATAATAAATATAAATTCAAGAGTGAGAAAATAACTTTCTAAATTTAAAGATAGAGAATAATTTCTTATTTAAAGGATTTTACTTAAAGTACCTTTTGAAACTTTAAATGTTGATATGACTCTTTAAATAAATAATAAAATCTTATTTGAAGAGTTTTTAATAATGTTTTAAGTACACTATCCTGAGACTAAGCTCGAATGAGAAGCTTAATTTGAAATCGCTTATGTTGGATTTACTTCTCAAGTGAATTAGGATAATTTGGAATCAAAGTAAGTTGAAATTAGAAAGAGCTGAAATTATATTGAAGAATGAAAGTCAGTATAAGTTACTTATTAAAATTACAAAAATAATAATTAAAATAAATTATACTCTCATTGATTTGAGTATTTTATCTCAAAGTCTGAATGAATATTTACAAATTAAAAAACGTCATTAAATTTTTACTAAATAATAATAACGATGATAATTACTCTTAATTATAGTAATTATTATTATTGTTGTTGTTGTCGTCATCATTGTTATTATTACTATTACTACCAAAGAGAGAGGATCAAGTATACCAAATTAGAAGATTAATTTTCCAAAATGTTGTTATTATTACTATTACTGCCAAAGAGAAAGGATCAAGTATACCAAATTAAAAGGCTGATTTTCCAAAAAGCTATCTTGTATTTCAAATAATTAATTATTACTATTATCTCAAACATTAAGAAACGACCTATTGTGTTTCACGGACCAGCCAGCGAGCCTTGATTTTTTTCGAATAAGCGTCAACTTAATTTAAAAATTATGTGATTTCTGCTGTTGTTGTTGTTGTGCCTTTACTGAATGTAAAACTCAGACTCAAGTAAATTGGCTAACGTGGCGCTTACTCTGTAAGCCATGCGATTAATGTTACCTCCATCCAACCGTTCTGATTACACACCGAAAATACTAACTGGGTATAGGATTTTGGGTGGCAACCGTCATTTTTTTTTAACTATGTATCCTCGAGGGAAACCAGATCGGTGGCAGCTAGCCGGACAATTGACCCTCATATCCACCCTACAGTTTCAAGATTGGAGTTCCGACCACACCTTCATTATAGTTTATGAGGTGTGTCTCGCAGATAAGAAATTGATTTTCTATTGCACGTTTCTGCTATAACTGCTCTATACCCACCGTTGAGTCCTCCACCTGTGATCCCCACGTTGGTCGCGTTCTCCGCCAGCACCACGTACCATCTCGAGGACTCCTCTAAGTAGTCCTCGATCCCCGAGCCTCATAATAGGGTGGTGTCTTCATCGATGTGGAGGGTCACGTAGGATTTTAGCCGGATAGTGGCGATCAGGTACTTCCCCGGCAGGAAGTGGACCCAGCATGATTTGTTACGTAAGGGACACGAGTCAATGGCTGATTGGATGGCCGTTGTGTCGTAGTGTATGCTATCTCCTTTTGCGCCGAAGTCGATGACAGAGTGAATGTGAATATGGCTGGCCGGTGGACAGGAGGAGTTGGATGTTGTTGTTGGGTGATGACGTGGAGGGGGTTGATTGGATGATGATGAGGATACTGATAATTGTTATTGTAAACCGAGAGAGAGGAGTCACCATTTTTGTTGCTTCTGGCTACGATCTAAGTCCATGATCCCACGCACATCTCTTGTTCTAAGCCCATGTAATTATCACCGTCAAATCAAATTATCTGATCTCACGGCTTATGTCAGTGGCACTAGACCCATTATTATAATATGCAAATGATAGATATCTCGGTCATCAGCAGGTTGTCACGGGGCGAGAATTTTTGCGCAAATAATCCGTGTAGCACTTGGTGACTTCTAACACTCAAGTCACTAAGTAAGCTTAGCCCACTTCTCAAGTTTAATTAAACTAGAAAGTTTGTTGGAAGTACAAGAGAAAATAGATCAATAATGGCCACAAATAACTTATATTGCACACTTAGAGAATAGACTACAAGGAAGTTAATTTACAATGCTTTTTATGAGCTTGTAAGTGAGTTATGTGGGCTGAAAAATGGTGTGTGTGTGTGTGCTGGAAAATTTAGCAAGGGTGACGGGGTATTTATAGACATGGATAGATAAGTCTAGAACCACCCATGCCACTTGCACAATTATCACATGGGTGAATATGTAAGGTGCTGGAAATTTCTAACCTATTTACAATAAGAAAAAGTTTTAGATTGTAGGCCGAGCTTGGAGAGTGCTAAGCACACCACGGCTGTCCACTTGCGTTAGGCGACCCGTTTCTAAGCGCACCCATTGCTAAGTGCATCCCGCCTTGAGCACTAAGTGCACCCGACTTCTAAGCACACCCGCCTCCATTACCAAGCGCATCCCTCTTCTAAATGCATCCACCATAGAGGTGGACTTTTACTAAACGCACCCGTGCGTGCGAAGTTAGGTCGTGGTTCGGGGACTAACAAGCGACCCGTGACAAGGTGCTATCCTAGTTAGGAAATATTATAAATTATAGTGATACAAATTATGTCGTATTTCATTTTAGTTTTAATTTGTAACTTCTCATAAAAATGAATTTTATCTTATCCATCTCCAAATAATTTTATTCTTAATTTATTTAGTATTATTTTTATTTATTCTTTAAAAATTAAATTGTTAATAATGATTCAAATCATTCAATTAAATTTAAGTTAACTTAGGTAATAAACTTATCAATACGAAATTAGAAATTTAAAAACAAAGTAAATTTTCAGAATTATTTTTAAAATTTGAACTTCAAATTGTTAAATTTAAATTCTATTTTTTCTATAATAAACAAAATAAGAAATTAACATATAATATTTCAAAAATATTGGAGTGGGGCCATGGGCCCTTAATGGGCTCTACAGAGCAAGCCACTTGTCGTGCCAGCGCGTGCATGACCCAGTGATGGGTCATGTCGTATGGACACCACTGTCCCGTGCTCGGGCCGACACCGCCAATTGGCCACCTAGAGGAATGGATGATTTGACCCAACCCACTTTCCCGGAACGGGTCGCACCCAACAAGAACTAGAACCAACGTTGTATCGGTTCCTTTGATTAGTGGCTAGGATGACGCCAAGTGGCAAGTGTTGTAGACTAGCGCCGCACCAGATCTGACACGCTTAAGTGGTGGCTTATCGGACCCCATAGGATCCGCACATTTTGAATGTGTTGACCCGTTATGTAGTGCAATCTAGACCGTTGAAAATCGGATCTAACGTTCCGGAAATGGCCACATTTTTGTTGACATTTCATGTTTGACCGATCCTTTCGATCCGTCAGATCTTAATCTAATGTCTGCCATGCTCTCGTGCCTCAAGCTCTTCATGGACCACGCAGTGCTGGATCACCAACGAAATTCTACGCTGTAAATGACTCATTTTATGCGTTTCTCATTCCCATTTTTCTCCAAATCTCTTCAATTTCTTTCTAAAATCGAGGGATCAATTTTGATTAAGTTCTTATGGTTCGTAAAATTATTTTCATAAATAATATTTAGTTTTATTTCAATTGAAGTTATTTTTATTTCTTTGTTTAATTAAATATATGTACGACATTTTCAAATTATTTTAACTTAAATTCGAACATGTTTAACTAATTTTAATAAGTTAGGATGATGTGAAAATCTTGCTAGAAGAGTATGATTTAATTAAATTCTAGTTCAAATTACATGAATTAAATTATTTTTTATTAATTTTTTTCCACCATTCACATTTTGAAATCTTAATTTGTTACAAACAAACAAACAAACGACTTTCGGCACAATGAATGTTTAATATTGTAATGTAAGATGTGGCAAAATAATATTTTAACCTATTGTCCACAAATTAAATTTTGACACAATAAAATACTTAATTTATAATAAAATTAATATAAAAATAATAAATTTCAAATAATTTTTTGAGTACTATAATTTACAACAGCTTAATATTTGCTTTAATTGAGCGAAATAAATATGGCGGTTTCGATATTTTTCAATTAAATCCTTTTCAACTAAATTTTCATTAGTAAGCCCACAAATCATAAGGTTATGTCCCCTTGCCCCCCAAGTTTACCGACTACCATGCTGGGGTGAATATGATCTCTTATCAGACAAACGCAAACTTGCAAATCCCCACACAAATTCAGATTTAGGGGCAAAAAGGTAAATAAATGAATTTCTTATTTCATTCCACTCGATTCGAGGACAAGATAAAGAGTTAATGTCCCTCTCATTGAAGTACTTCGATGAGAGGGACATTAACTCGTTGAAGTACTTCGATTGAAATACTCGTATCTTTCAAGCAATAAATTGAATCAAATAAAGATTAAAAAAATATTAAATTAAATTTATCCATAAATCTCTAACTTTTTTTTTCATAATTTTACTTAAATTAAAAAATAATTTTTATTTTTTTAATAATTTCCTGTCTTAAAAATATTAATGTTGTAATTTAAATATTTTTTCTATTGATCCATCTCCGAACTTCGTTGTAACAAGACATTCTTATATATTTTGAAATCAAATAATTACTTCAAATAGTAGAGGTGAGGATGAATTTTGCTATATTGAGATATGTGAAATGATTGCAATCCATAACAGATATCAGGCCAAGAGTGATGATTGCAATCCATAACAGATATCAGGCCAAGAGTGAAAGAGTTGAATATGCGATGGACGGGGAAATTGCTTTATGCAGTGATCCAGAGCATAATAAAAATAATTCCATTTTTAGTTAATTGTTTATCCTTTTATACTTAGTACATCATTAATATTAATTATAACATTATATTCAATCGTCGTATCAACAAATCAACTAAGTTTTTTTTTTTTTTTTTGGGGTTGGAATGTAAAATTGTAAGCTTGTAAAAATGAACTAATAAAACAATTTGGTGGGATGTTTGGCTACAGTATCCGAATTCTAGCAATTATATAATTTTACATTACATAAAATAATTAAATTAAGGACAATTATTTATCGACTATCTGTTTTTTCTGTATTTTTTTAAAAATATATTATTCTTAATTTTTTTTGTTGAACTCCACTTTAAATTATATTATTTTACACTTATCCACTTATGTTTTTAAACAGTTAAGAGAACTAATGGATTATTATTTACATGACTTTTTATTCCTAAAATGTAAAAGAGCAATTATCCACCAACCAAATTTTTTTTTATACTTTTTCAAAAATACATAAATTTTAATATAAAATTATTATTTTATCTTTTTGACATTACCAATATTATAATAGTTCAAAAATAAAAGTGAATAAGTGTAAAAAAAATATAAATTTAGGTGGAGTCTAATAAAAAAAATTAAGAATTATAAATTTTTTTAAAAAGTAAAAAAAAAATGATCAAATGATAATTTTTTTTAAATTAATAGGAGGTGTTAACTGTTGAATGTTGATGCTTCTAGGCTCCTAGTCCAAAGCTATGCTCCTTCGTCAGTATTGACCATACAGAGTCTAAATTGTGCAATCTCATTCGTTGTTGGATTTTGATTGTCCAAAACACTGTACATGTTGGTGAATTATTCACAGATCAACAACAAAATGTTTCTATTTTCTTGATGGGTTAGGATTTTTTTCAGCCCACTTGCAGAAAATAATTATAACAATTTCACTCTATTTTTAAAAAATATAAAATAATAAAAAATTAGACAAATAATGAATGAACAGGATTATCATAACCCACCAAAATTATTCTACATACTTGCTTTTTAATTAAATTTTATATTGCTGAAATGACCGTGAGTGAGTTCACTTTTAAAGACAAAAGAATTGGCTAACTAAAACAAATAAAATTTAATTACTGGCTCCAAAAAATAATCGCTCATCATCTCGATTAGTGATAGAATTTCTGTAATTTTGCCACCGTAAAAAAACGGAGACTGCAAGAAAACTGAGCTCTTATTACCACCGGTCTCTAAATTTTAACTGCACCATTTTTCATTTTCATGTTGCACTAGAGTGGGAAATTGCGCAGGATATTCTTTTATTTTCTAAACAAAGAATGAATGTTCGTTTCAATTGTCTGCGTTTTAAAAGATTGTCCACATCATGGAAAATTCAGATCTAGCAAAAACAAAATTGAAGAAGAGGTGGTGATACTTATACCCTACGATTTTTGTAATTCACTCTACTGTCAATAAATTAATAAAATAAGTTCA
Source organism: Aegle marmelos (assembly GCA_030449875.1). NCBI lineage: Eukaryota > Viridiplantae > Streptophyta > Magnoliopsida > Sapindales > Rutaceae > Aegle > Aegle marmelos. The sequence goes on from JASUUL010000094.1 coordinate 7,787,213, forward strand.
AATTACTTTCGAAGAAATATCAAATAAGGAAGAGATTTTGGAGAATTGATCATTTAATTCTATCTTCATTATTATTTTTTTGGTGATTACTTTTTTTTAAGACGACTAAGGTTACTTTAATATAAATTTAATATGATTATTTTATTTTCATAAGATAAAAATATTAAAATATCCTAAATGATGCATTAGTATAACTAAAAAGTACTTATTTATGACATATTGGGTGTTAGAAACTATTAAATTTTATTTAAAACATATTAGATTATAAAAATATAAAACTATATGCCCAAACTATTAGTTATAATAATCGTTCATGTTTCTTGAGGCAATTAGTTCATTTTACATTGTATAAAATAGTCAAATTAAACTTATTTTAAAAGAGTCTTAAATGTTCAAAGATTATTAAAAAACTTAAGTCTGAAAAAAAATGTTATAAGAGTGATTCAAGTAATTAATTGTTAGATTTATTATCACTTCGTAGTTACGTAGGATCCACCTATGTTAAACATAGGGTTTGACATCCTATTTCTTATTTTTTTAAGTCTATCTTTAGATATAATACAAGAGGTGTGTAATGGTTTAAATGTGATTATTCGATTATTAATATTAAAAGTTTATTATTCATGTAAAATAAGAAAAATGAAAAGTTTTTAAATTATGACATATAAGTCCACACTATTCTCTTTTTTGTTTAACACTATTGAACTAGTTTTCCAAATAAATTAATAAATTTAATTATTAATTAATGAATTAAATAATTATTATATAGTTACACTATGTATATTGTTTAATAACGAAAATTAATGATAAATATCAATATAATTTTTTTAATTTAATATAACGACAATCAATTTCCTCTTATCCTTACGAACCGTGTTGAAACACCATAACTTTTTTTTTTTTCCCAACACAAGATATTTACTATCTCAAGTAGATGAAATGTACAAAATATAAAAATAAATTTAATTTGTAGTTGATTTTTTTTGGAATATAATATTTATTTAACATACTATCAATTATTTAGTTATGTAGTAAAAATATGTTAATTTACTAATAATAATGAAGTGTTAGTTTATGAATTGGTAAAATTATTTTTAGTTTATGAATTTATAAAATTATTTTTGTTTGTTTGGACAACGAGTTTTGTATTTTTGGTTGAGTTTCTGTCCTTAAATAAAAAGAACAAATTTATTTACACACTTAAATAAATTAATATTTGTTACTTCATTTCAATAGTTTAAACAGTTATTAGTACACATTCATATGGTTAAGATCTTTTATTAACTTATCTGATTTAAATATTTCTTTATTAAAAATAAATTAAAAATAAGTAGTTTCTATTCTTTTTTTTCTCTCCTGCTAACATTGATATGGACAACAACAGAGATGGCAGTCAACACATATCTATCAATTAAAATATAATTCAACCAATATAATTAATTAAATAATTGACAGTTATCACATTAGGAGTTTTAAAACCTAACCCAATACAGTTATTAATTGAGTTGATAGCCAAGAAGAGCAAACAAATCAATTCAAGTTAGATATCTCAGTACCTGATCCAAATAAATTGGATAATATTCATCCAAAATACTCTGGATTTTATTTATTGGATATCCATCCATGAACTTAAATACTAGTAATATTTAAATAGATGAGACTAAAATTGAATATTATAATTAATATTTAAGTTTTGTAAATTAGATGAAAAATCAAAATAACATTTCTAAAAGTTATTGCAGCCTCAATGACAACAATGATTGCACCATCGCTAGGAATTACAAGTGAGCATGTAGAAACACAAATAATATTAACATATTCAAAATTCTCTTATCTATGTAATGGCCGCAATGTTGCCAAATAAATTAATGTTCCAACAATAGATGCACCTTCTAATGCAAACAATTAGGGCAAGACCCCATGATTTAGAGGGCATTTCAAACTTCATCGCCTTTAACAACCACTAAATTAAAAAAAAGTTAGTAGTGTTATATACCTTGTTGTGTTTTTGTAGTGTATTGACGTGTTTTTGTAATATAGTTATGATTGCAGTTATATTAAAAGGGTGTGCAACTATACATATCACCATTTTCTGACATTGAGACTATTATTTATAAATCATCTAATTTTAAGTTTAATGGTATCCTTCATGATCCCTTTCAATCAATAATATTGTTATACATGAAGAAATAGTGATCGTAGTGATTGTTTATATTTTTTAATGTATTTTTTTAATTAGTTAAAAAATAAGAGTAACAATTTTATTTTATTGTTCTGTTTCTATATTGAAAATGATTTTAATTACTTTTTAATTAAAATGGTTTAGAAAAATGATGCATTGACGGTGCAAAAGGGTGAGAAAAATGACATTATGTATAGGTGTTAAGGTGCACGACTAATGTATAAAAATTTAAAAGTTTTGAACTTTTTTTATTTCTATAATAAATAAGAGGATTCCATCGCAGTTGACTTTCAAAAAGACCAAAAATAAAAAATAAAAATAAAAAGGGTAACAAAAAATATCCTGCCCATCATAACTATCTTATGGAGGTGAGGTGGAAATATCATGTCTTTCATCATCAGGTGATTTTCACTGATCTATCCTCAACGATCTCCAACCCACACATTCATGGACCTTATGTCCAAATTAACACCGACCTCCCTAGACCCAATGTTTAGTTTTTTGGACTGTCAACTCAAGGGAAATTTTATAACTTAATAAAATTTAATAAAAAATTCTTGAAATTGGCTTAAATATATGGCTCAATCATAAATGCACGTGCTTTCAAATGGCGTTTAGTTTGAAGTAAATTATGAAAATTTAAATAATTTTTCACTAAATATAACTACTTTCAGGTAACTTCAAACTTGATGTAAATTTTAAAAATTTACTTTGATTTTTGATAAAATGTAAGTGCTTTTAAATGAATTTAAGTCTAAAGATTTTTTTAAAAATATTATTATTATTATTATTATTTTTTATTATTATTTTTTTTAATGAAGGTATGTTAAATGATTTTAAACTTGTAATAAATTTAGAAGTTTATGTCAATATTTGATTAATGGAAGTGTTATCAAATCATGCTTGTCTCCATTTTTTTCTTGTCATTTTTTTTGGGTCTATCATCATCTCACTGAAGACCTCAAGTAATTAAAATTTAATTTAATACAAATATGAAATACAAAAGAATACATTCTTCAATATTATCTGACTTGTGCCATTAAGCAAAACTTTCTTTTTGACTCTGTCCTTATTGCCTCATGTTCAATTTTACATGTTGGAAAATAAATACTCACACAAACGTCATTTTTATCCATTATAGATACAAAAAATTGATATGTATTTTTTTATTTCTTTAATAATTGTCCAGTAAAAGGTATTAGCGTATTTTCCCGCAGTAGCTATGGCAGTTAACGATAAAATTCTTGAACCAAAATAAATAAATAAATAAGCAAGTAATAAACATCTCTTGAAAAATAATAGGTCAATAATTTTATAATTATAAAAGAATTCTTACAATATCTTTGATTATTTGTAAACAATTTTGCTTGTCATTATGAATGGAAAAAAAAAAAAAAGATATGAAATAATAACGAGGTTAATGCTCCACAATCATGTCTCATGAAAATACCTTGCCTAATTATTCAAAGTATTTTACGTATGTGATTTCATAACAAATCACCTATAGATGCTGTTATTCTCTGTACTCGTCATATGAAGCTGATCGCAATAGGACTCTTCACAGCATACTGACCAAAAATCCAGCTCAAATTTGCTTGGGCTGAAGATGCACCAGTATTCTTTGTCCTAGTGAATGTCACAGAGTAGGTCGCCTTTTGGTTTTTCTCCGTAAAAGATATCTTATCAGGTTGTATGATAATCTCTACTCCTTCAGGGGCAACAATCTGAGCGGTGTACGATGAATTAGCCGGTCCAACGTTTGTTACAGTTCTATTATATGTCTGAGGAGCAGACCCCAATCTGATAGAAAATGAAGGATAATTTAGCTCTGCTTCAGCTATGCTCGACACTTTTGAGCATTGCACATCATCACCCACGATGCCTTGTACTTGTTGGTCCGTGTAATTTAAACCACATAAATAAGGAATGTAGTCATCGGGCTGGATATCATAAATAAGTCCAGGATCATTTGCTTTTGACGGGTTAACGTGGCCTGCACCAACTGCAAACAGATCAGCTGGAAGATTATTGCGATCAGGAATTGGCCTGCCTTCAAGGTTTACCATATCAGCAGTAGTCATGATGGCAGATTTGATAGCGGCAGGTGACCAGTCAGGATGAGCGCTTTTGAGCAAAGCTGCAATACCACTAAGATGCGGGCAGGACATTGATGTGCCTGAAATCATGTCAAATGTGTATTCTGTATTTGTTATGGGCTCCACAGCTGTTCGCCAGGCAGCTATAATGTTTACTCCAGGTCCAATAATGTCCGGCTTTAAGATTCCAGGACTTACCGTGCTGGGCCCTCTTGATGAGAAAGAGGCAACCTCAGGAGCAGATTTTCTGCCAATTACAGTTCCTTTCACCACCAATGCAGCGGTTGGTGACGATGTTGAATTTATGTAGGCTTTTATGCTCTCCCCCGCTGTATAACTCAGACGCACGTTTGGAAGTACACTGCGTCCAACTGGAGTACTATCACCAACAAGTTCGGTATTCATTATAATCAAGGCAGCGCCACCAGCATTCAAGACATGCTGAGGATTTACAGTTAGTAGGCATAATACTACTTTGCCTTTGACATCCGTACTGTTCAGAGTTTCTTCTGGGCAATTTGTTGTTGCAGAAGCATTATTGGTGACAGGATAAACAAGAGGCAATTGCTCGGAAGGGATATCTGTCCATTGCAGAAGTGATTCGCCGTCATATGTTTCTTGGTTTCCGAGGTGTATTGATGTAGTTATACTTCTGTCAGTGGTGCTTGCTCCCACGGTAAGCATCCACGGGGCGTCATTAACTACAGAAGAAGGTTTTGGGCCAGAATTTCCTGCCGAAATACTTACGAAAATTCCTTTTTTAATAGCTTTGAAAGCTGCGATCGCAATTGCGTTAGCATGAAATTCTTTATGTTGTTTTGATCCAAGGCCAATCGAAAGAGAAAGCACATCAACACCGTCTTCAATAGCGGCGTCAAGCGCTGCACTAACCGAACTCTCAGGACAATCATCAGCGTAGTCGTCACAGGCTTTGTACATTGCCAAGTGAGCTAAAGGTGCCATGCCTACTGCGGTGCCGTTTAGCTGACCAAGTATATTTGCACCATTTACGAAAGTCCCAGCGGCTGTGCTTGATGTATGGGTTCCATGCCCTCCGTTATCAATAGGCGGCACACTTATGTTATAAAAATTTCTTGCCCCAATTAGCTTGTTGTTACAGCCCACCCCTCCTGCAAATTCGCATTTCCCTCTCCACTTTTCTGGTGGTGGAGGCATGTCTTTATCGCTAAATGAAGGATGAGTAGGCGTTATTCCCGAGTCCAAAACTCCAATAATTACTCCTTTTCCGAAATTTGAATCCTTCCAAAATCCTGAATCCTGATGCAAACCCAAGAAGTTGGGAGTGTGTGTTGTGTGCAGCTGCAATGTATTTTCAACATGGGCCGATATGAACCCACTCTTTGTTTCCATGGCCTTTACTTCCTTTGCTGTGAGCCTAGCAGCAAAACCTGAAATCACATGCCTATAGAAATGCACCATTCGTGATTGATGACCATCAGCGATGGAGTTTGATGAGATGGTAGCCGGCAAGAACGAATGGTACCAGCTTTCTAAATCTATTTCCCTCGAAAAATTACCGTGCTTTGGCTTTTGCACGTAAACAATGTAGGTTTGTAAGTCACCTATGTCACTTTCAACATTGGCAATCCCGGCAATCACTAGGGAGAGACTGATAGTAAAAATGAGACCAATTAGAATGGAAGCCATGTTTAACATTTTACCACTCCTGATCTCAATGAACCAAGAGTCGAAAAATGTTAATAATATTTGATGAGTTGATGCGTGGACCCCTTGCACACACACGTATATATAGTCCAATACAGAAAGCGATAAGTACGAAGGATTAACAAGAAGCTAGTACACGGTTGCAAAGATACAATAGCTGGAACTGTTCATAACGATTAACAAAATATATATGATCTTATGTTAAACTAAATTTGGAGAAAGTAAGGTTCGCTAATAGTTTATTTTGTTACCAATTAATAAAGAAAATATCATATGTTGGGTTGCTGGCAATTTTTTTTTTACCCTTTTATAATTAATAACTCATACAGTCGTTGAAACTATGATAACCTAAGAAAAAAACACTTGTTGCCACTAAAATTAGACCTTACCGTTAATTGGTTATAAACGTGCCGAATTAGTTCACTAAGACCACGTATTTCCTAGCATGCGTGCATCTATATTATTTATATCACAAAAAAAAAAAAACTGAAAATAAAAGTTGCTAATCAGCTGCGGCAAAAGCAGTCATTTTGCGTATGAATTAAATTTGATCAGAAGAAGATACGGGAATTAGAATTTGGGTCATTTTCATTTAATTCCTTTTTGTGTACTTGAAAATCAAACAACTAAATAAACATTTTGCATTCAAAATAAGGGTAATTATCATAAACCAACCCTAAAGTTTAGTGTATTATCAATTTGATAGATTGTATTCATGTATTCTCAAATACCTCCCCGGACATTAGTATGCTATTTTTTTTGCCGTTTGTTGCATGATAAAATTATCAAAATATCCCTACTCTAAAAAAAAATAATTTTTTTGATAAAATAAAATTAATAATAATTTGTACACTGAAAAAATAAAAAAAAAGAATTGTTGACTAGCAGCAGCAACTTTGTTTTGGCGCCAAGGTATGGGGATACAATCGAAATACCAAATCATCCCTGCTACTTTCTAAAATGAATTTAATGAATGAAACAAAAAAAAAATTGAATTATTTTTGTTTGAAAAAGATGTGAAATCTAAAAGTTAAAATTTGAAATTTAACTTTAATTCGTACTGCCATTTTTACCATTATCTTCATCGATTATATTGGCAGTAGCGGTGGCTATATAATCTGTAACAAATTCATCAACAGCATAAACTTGAAGTTTAAAAAAAATAAAATAAAGCAACCAAATGTAGTAATGTGATATTTGAATATGAATGAAATCCTGCATCAAGATAAGTGTCAATAGTCATCAAGGGCCGGCATACAATGAGCCAATACAACACCAATAGCAACCCATATTTACAAAAGGCAACTTTAAGCAGTTTGCTACATTACCAGAAGATTTGATTTAAGCATTACTATTTTCAGGGAGTGAAGATAATATTTAATTGACAGATCACACTACTTGAGACCACAATCACGCTTTGTCTACAACTAATTTTTCTAAATCACACCGATCTCTACCCCAGTTCATAGCTTAATCAATATTTCTGATTATCTCCAGCCAAGCAAGTATGCCAGAAGCAAAATCTATTGTGCAGAAGGTTTTGCACATCTGCTAAAAAATAATCTCATCTTTAATTTAACAAAAATGAGCATGAATCCATGTTCAATAATCAGCAGTAGTAACTTAAACAAATAAAAAAAAATTCAGAGTCATTGTCAATCAATCGCACGGCAATATAGCAAATCACAAGTGAACATGCATTTGCAGCAATCGTTCATCTAACACTAATAGATGGGGAAAAAAAAATGTAAGCAACAGAAACATTGTCAAAAAATTTTCGAGACCCGTTATTCTTTTTTTTACCAAATCTCTTAATTTCAGCTAATAAAATTGACACGCAAGGAAATACTCTAATTCATACCTCATTGCAGCTCGAAAACACTGGGATTGTTTGTGGCTTGACGGCGACGGCAAAATCAGTGATCGGTATTCTTCCACATCACCGTCGTGAATTAGTCATCTCTAGTATTGGCTTTTCTGGATTCAGTGTCATGGTCTTCCATTCGTAGGCACGTTTTTCAGTCAAACCATTGGAGAAGATGAAAGAGATGTTGTGCTTCATGCTTCGATTTGAATGGAGGAAAGAGATGACCATTTTTCCTTTTTTTTTTTTTTGTTTTTGTTGTTGAGTGTTAATGTTTGTGGGGTAATAATGCCTGCTTTTGTTCTTTAGTCACTGGACATTTAAAAAATCAAGACCAATTGCAGAATCCAACATGAAAATTTCAAGTTTGCTTGAATTTTTTTAATCATTGAAGGGCCTTTTACAATTTTATCCTCGCCACCCTGATTTAATGCAAACGTATACTAACGTCAGGGGAAATATTTAAGAATGCATGAATAGAATCTTATCAAATAAAGAATACACAAAACCTCAGGGGATTGTATTCATAGACCCTTCAAAATAAGTCAAGTCCGTAGGGTAAGGGTATTGATTATTCAAAACATGACGGATGAATAATGAACTTTTATTTAGACTTAATAACAGACAAGGGTCCAACTACACTGCCCAAGATATTATACCCCACACTACTAAACTAATCTATTCTTTGAAATTGGAGGATAAAAGAAAAAAAAAAGACTCAATAATACATTACTGTTGTGGCTATCAGTGACGTAAAATAATAAATAATAAAAAATTTATTATAATTTATATTGTGTAATTATAAAAATATATTTTGTTTTAAAATTATTTCAACTTAAGTCAATAAATTTTACCTTGATCTTATTCTACTTGTAGACTTAGTATAAAGTGGGTGGCACTGATGTTGAGCTATTTAAAATCATCATTGCTATTAACTCCGACTTCTATTTCAAAAAAAAATTTATTACGTTGTTACTTATAGCAACGTATGCTAGAGTGAGAATACAGAGTCATGTGCAACTCAATACTCCCTTTCAAAAATATTTTTAAACCTCATATTTTCTTACTCCAAAAACTCAGAAAAGACAGTTGTCTTATGATTTCTTACTACTCGGTACCCACCATCCATCTGTGCCTTTCTTGATTAAATAAATATGGACCATACCTTCAGTTTGGATTAAAAGTAACTCCACTTCAATCTGCCATTTTTGTTTTTCACATTCAAGATTAAAAGAATTCTTATTGGATGCTAATATTTCATTTAATCTTCAGCTTAGAATCAATGATAGAACGAGAGTAATAATGAACGTATAAAAAAATTAAACTTGGATTTGGCTATGGCTGACGATGCGGTGGTTGACAGTTCCGGAAAGTCTTACAACAATTGTCCTCTTAGGTTTTCTGCCAATTATATCCGAAGGGAAACTTATTGTACACTTTGTAATTCATTAGTTATTTATTGCTACTATTAGCTATTCTTGTTCGTGGCCGCATCAAATATTTATTAATTACATTGATCTTTTCATTTTTGTTATTTACGCTAATATTGCTGCTGATATGATCATTATTATTTTTATTAGGAGCTCTTTAAATTATAGCTAACTGCATCTTATTCTTTTTCAGGCTACAGTATCGTGTGAGATCCACCGGTATTATAACTGTGAGAGGAGTAAATTCCAGCTAACTGTAACTTAATATTTTCCTTTTTATTATATTGTCTTTTATTATAATTGTTATTTTTTATAATCTTTTAACATTATTGCAGTGATCTAACTTATTCACTCATCGCATTCAAAAGAAGCATACTCGCCCAGAATGGATAATTGTTCAAACATGCATCAGAGACATTCACATCACTTGCGTCGACACAATCGTTGGATCAAAGAAATGATTGCACGCATGAAAGGTTTGCATCAAGAGAATCCACGGCCTAGATGGTCCCACGCACTTTCAAATCTGTTGCAACCAAAGGCTTATGCTCGATTTGATTTCCATTTTACGACCAACTTTAAAGCCAACTATGAGACATTAAACTTCGGTTATCCTTCGTCCATTCTTCACTTGGGAAGTTATTGGAGAATTGGAGTATCAATTGACGGTTGTTACCATCACTTGTAAAGGTATGGATTTTGTTTCTGCCGGTGATTAATCTCTTGTTACATTAGGAAATATTTATAGAGTTTAGGCAATTCGTCATTAGGCTCGTGGGCTTCGATGGTGTTCTTGAAATCTTTGAAACCTGTTCTTTGAGTGGAAATTGTCCTATGATGATTATGTTGGGATTATGTGCTTCTTAAATCATATTGATTTATTTAGTTCCTAATTAGCAAAATATTTGAGATGTTGTCAGATATTTTAATTGTATAAATATTTTAAATAAGGTCTGTTTAATCATATTATATGTATTTTATATTGATCATCATGTGAATTTATAGAAAACATAAATACATATTATCTTATGATCAAATAAATTTAATTCGTAATTGATAAATGGCTCTATTTATGTTTAGACTGTAGTAAATTTATTGAATAATTTGTCTTAATCAATAGTTATATAAAATTATTGATGTCGTTTTATTATATTGAATTGGATCACATATGAGATTTAATTAACCTTAAAATAATTGTCAAATTTATTAAATCTCATACACATTGATTTTATTACAATCTCAATCTTGAATTAATTATAGTTTGATATTTGTAATTGTCATTTCATTTGAGTTATGAATGAGTGCGACATACATTTTTTCGAGGTTACCAGGTATTTTGGTAGAATCAATTATGAGCATTGAGATTATAAATTAAGAATGTGAAATTTTCACAATGTATCTCTTGATGAATTTTCAATACTTGATCATAAAATTCTCTAGTCAAAGTGTATTAATATAATTAGTATACAAAAAATAATTATTAGAGAAAATCAATAGATATCAACGAGTAAGATGTAATTAAATTAATTAGATAATTGAGATATTAATTTAATTAGTGATATAATACTTATTAAATTAATTAGTGATGTAGTACTAAGGATTATTCAATAAAGAAATTAATATGACATGAGTCAAATTATTATTCAAGAAACTATCCTAAATAGCATATAATTATGAAAGTCGGTTTCAATCTTTTAGTGGAGTATATTTAGAATTAAATAATTACGCTAGTTTCATTATAAGTATAATTATTGTAGCCACTATTATATATACCCATATGATCCCTAGGTTAGCTCATTTAATTGATTATATCATTATTGAATTAATAAGCAAGATAACTAGATATTTTCGTTCAAAGCCTAAATATAATACTTGGTGAGATGCGCCATTTCATATACTTATGGGTGAGGGATCTTATGTTATTTTATAAGGTGAGTCCTTATAATAAGAACAAATAACACCACTTTTGGTTTTACCTTTTTTAGTCTAAAAAAAATTGATTTAATAGAATTAAAAAAGAGATAAATAAGAAGTCTAGGGTTTCCACTAATAGAGGTATAAAAAGGCTTATTTCTCTACCAAAAAAAAAAGGGATAAACTAGTCACAATATACAAATAAGAGAAAAAAGAGTTTTTCTCGTTATTTTTTAGAGAAAAATTTTCTCTTACTAACCGTTTTCAGTAGTGCTAAACGTGCCCACACATCAAGTACATATCAAAGTTGAGTGATAATCTAGAAAATCATTAGTGATGAATTATGATCTAAAAAAATTGATAGTGACAGATCATGATTTGAGTGCCTAGATTACTTTTATGAAAAAAAAATAAAGATACAATTTTTAGATTATGGTAATTTCATATATTGTATAAGATTTGCAATCCAAATATTTCTGCTATAAATTTTTTTAAACTAATAGATTAGGCCATTGGATGGAAACTTGTCAAATAGAATCAAAATTATGGCTTTTCAAGAACAAAAAAGATACCATTTTAGGTAATGTAACAACTATGAATTGATATACTAATTCTGCAATAAATCCCATGTGAAGACTCGATGAAGGAAAATCCATCTGTCTTAAAGCCAATCAAAGTGAGACGATATGTGTTCGGGAAAAAATAATTTTCCTAACACATCAATGCCACCCACTTTATACATCAATTGTGATATTCACACAAAACTTAATATAACCCAAGTACAAAAAGGGCCTATTTGCTAGATTTGTGAAAACTTTCTATGAAATTGTGAAATGTTTGCTAAACTCAAGGACATATGCTTCTAAACTTCTTTTATTAACCCCTTAATTACTTGAATTTGGATTCTAGTAACTTGGATTCCTCTATGTATTATTTTATGTTTATTTTTAAGATATTCTAGTATTGTCACTAAATTAGGTCTACTAAGTTGTGAATAATGGAATGTTAAAAATGCTAAAATTTTACTATTTATTATATTATTGATTATAACTTCTAAATTAATCATTTGGAATTATTTTTTTCTATAATATTTCTTATATTATATTCTTCATTAAATACTATTTTTAATCTTCTATTAGCAATAATTCTTAGTTTAATGTTAGAATCTATATGACTCCTTATTACTACCAGTCTTCTTAAATTATCTAACTTTGTAATGTAACCATTAACATGTATAATTATCTAATGGCATGCAAGCAAAATTTTTTATTAAAAAATCTTATAAATAGTTGTTCTTCTTTACTAGGTACTCCTAACTTTTGTAAGATTGATTAGGTAAAAAAATTTTTTGTCACAAATGCTAACCAAAATTGTATCCTTACAGAAAATTTCTTTAAATCATTTTTCAAGAATTCAGAGTGTTAAATTGAACTTTTCAATTAAAACCTAAGCCCCCTACCCCTCTAAAAAAAAAAAAAAGCTTCTTCCTTTTTTCCTCCTATAAAGTGCTTATCCTTCAAGTAAAATGGTACTTTAAAAGTAAAGATAGGTAATCAAATATCCTTTTTTCAAGGATGCAAATTCTTCTAAAAACTAAGCTTTTTCTACGAAGTCTGATTTTATTCTTAATAGGCATAAAGCATTTATTATTGGGCAAACAAAAAAATACTTGATTCATAATGAAAGCTTTATAACATAAAACTTGTACGTTCATAAACACATAAAGGCTTACAAAAGATTATGTTTCTCTATTATAGAAGAAATAAATAACTTAGCCACAGTACATTGTCCTGAATAAAATAACTTACTTATAATGACTTTTTAAAACAATGGAAAATTGAATAAGAGCCTTAGAGCTTTACATATTGAGTTTTGTTACAATATTATTTTTCTAATCTTCTATTCTAATGATTATTTTTTGATAATATAAATAAAAGAAAACTCTCTATGTTTATAGGTTTCTTCAAAGCCTTCTATCTTTATCTTTTATTGTTTTCTATCTTCTATTTTCTATGTGTGCAAACAAAATTATGAAGAGTATGACATTTACTAAGAAAAAAATGTTCTCTTTATGTTCAGGTAGAAAAAGTAAGTGTGGGCACAACAGTAAGTGTCAGCAAAATAGTCAACACAACTTTTGTTTTTTAAAGTTGTACTTCAGAAAAATAAAGAGTGAAAGGTGACTAATTAAAGAATGGGCTACTGTTGTGTCATGATTCTGGCATGTTGTCAATGTTGTAGGCCTCAACATTATTTAGATTGTTATAAAAGAATCTACCATCATCTTCTACTTCGCTTGATTAATCTTCCATGAGAGATCTGTAAGTTTTGAAATCTTACCTACATTGCTCGTGATAGAGATCTATAAGCTGATCATTTGTGGTCTTAGAAATAAAATAGATTTTAGGTATATTCTAACAAGGATATATTTTGTCATTAAACTCTTCAACAATTATCTTAAGACAATTAGTGAATCTCTAATCTCAAATTTCCTAGCTATTATTATGCTTTTCTAATGTCTAATCTATTGGTCAAAGAATTAGTAGTGTAGTTCTAAGATATATATGAATCCTATAAGTTATTAAGTTCTCTAGTGGTGTTAGATCTCTTAGGAAAAATAGAATATTGGGCTTGAAATTGATAGTATCATTTTCTTTGAATCTCTATCTTAGTATTGTTGATTGGATATAAGATACCATGAGTATTGTTGATTGGATATAAGATACCATGGACTATTTTTCCATCGCTATTGAGTTAAGTATGGTTGAAGATAACTTTCATCAAATATATCTATCTGGTCTCAGTTTCTATCAATGACTTGATTAAGAAAACTAAAATTTAATATTAACTTTAGAGTTAATATTAGTGGTTTATCTTAAATTTTAGTTCTTTAAGTTTGTATAATCCCAAATCAATGCTAACTCTTGCTACGCTATAAGTGAGATAACATTTATAGTCTATATATTATAATAGTATTTTTTAACAAAATGGATAAGTTATAGGGCAAACTTTCTTAGTATTACCTTAATGAGTCTCCTATAAGATGAGAAATCCAAGTTTATCTTAAATTTTAGTTCTTCAAGTTTGTATAATCCCAAATTAATGCTAACTTTTGCTATACTATAAGTGGGATGACATTTATAGTCTATATATTCTAATGGTATTTTTTGATAAAATAGATAAGTTCTGGAGCAAACTTTCTTAGTATTACCATAATGAGTCTCCGATAAGATAAGAAATCTAAGTTTTTGAAGCAAACACTAAGGTTTCAGTTTGACATAATCACATAGTAAACCTTGAATGAACTCTATTGTGCATTTTTGCAAGATATTCTTTAGTGATAAGTCAACAATAATGGGATAACATTAAAAGTTCTGTAAGTATAAAAAAAAGATTTTATTTTCTTTTAACCAATGGGATTATTTAAAAAAAAAACTTTATCTAGCAGTGAGGTTGATAAAGTCTTGACCTTATCTTTTATTAAATCTTGTTCTTTTTACAAATCTCTACACCTATTATTTAATATTTAAAAAAATTTCATTGTTTCCTAACAATAATAGTAAAACAAAGTGTTAAGGAAAGATGAAGCAACTTTACTACTTAAAGTATTTAGAACATTGGTTAATCTGTGTTGAGGAAAAAATGGTAAATTGCTAGCTATATCTCTTGCAAATGGACTTATGAAAAGATTCAGACCAATTCGTTGTTTAATAGGATCAAAAGTTGATTTTTAAATCCTTTAAAAACTACATAAAAAATTCTTACCCAAGAATTTGCTTTAAGTTTTTGAAAAATAAAATGTTAATGCATTACAGCTATTAAAATCTTTCTATTATCACCTTTTGCATTCTAGATATTGTCTAGAAGGTATTTTTGTGATTCATCTATCTCACTATCCAATAAAGATTTAAAAGATAAATTAGTCTCCTTTGTGAAGGTTGCTAGACCAATGTAAATCAAGGACATTCTCTTTATGTCCATCTGTAAAATCATAAAGTATGTTTGAATAAATTTCTTTACTTAAATTATCAATTAATCTATTATCTATATCCTTGATATATTCAAATTCTACCTTGTAATCATTACCTAATATAGTATTAGTAATATTTAACCATCCTTAATTGCTTAACTTCTTTTCATTAGTTTTATTACAAAATCTAAATATTGCTTCACAATCTATAATTACTGCAAAAGACTGATTAAGAAATAATGTAAAATTATTTAAAGCACCATAACTCATAAAATTTCATAGTATAAACTACTTAAATTATTTTTAGATTCTTTAAGGAGACTTGGTGAGTATCTATAAATCTTTTTAGTGTTCTTATTATCATATTTACTTAGTTTAAAGAGTAATACTGCTCCCTATTTGTGTTCCGTAGTATTCATGTTTATAACCTTATACTCACTTTTTAATGGTAAGTGATTGTTTTTTATAAAGTGGTTTTATTTTTCTAACTAATTCTATATCAAATGAGTTATAGAACTTGTAACATCTCGGTTTAGTCTTATTATACAAAAGATTTAGAAGCTTATTGAGGTCATCTATATACATCCTCACATAATTTAATATACCTAAAAAGTCTTGTAGCTTCTTGGTATCTTCTATTTTATTTGGAAAGCCTAATATTTTCCTTCCTACATGTACTTGTTATTTAATTTTTCCTCTTTTCATTTTCATTTCTAAACTTTCTATATATTATTTATACCATTTCATTTTCTTAATACTAATTATAAGTCCATTATTGACAAACTCATTAAAGGCCATAAGTAAGTGATTACAATATTTTTCTAAGCTTTCGATAAAAACTTATATATTATTAATATAAACTAAAATAAATTTACTATATTTTCTAAATATTAAATTCATCTTATGTTGAAAGATAAAAGGGGTATTTTTCAATTTAAGTGACAAAACTATCCATTCAAAATGTCCTTCAAGGTAGCTGAAGGCAATCTATGGAAATAGAGTCATCATCCATTCTATTTGGCCAAAATAGTGATTTACAATCAAACTTATTAAATATTCATTTTAGATATAATTAACTAATTGATCTTTATTAAGGATTTTATGTTGATCTTCATATGTTCTACCATTTAGACACTTGTATTTATGACCATTTGAGCTTTTTTTTTTTTAAATTTCTACATGATTTCTATCCACAAATGCAGTACTTCTATGTCTATTGTTATTATGCCTAATTACTTTTAGTTTTAATAATTCCACTATTTGAATACTAAATTCTTTTATGTCTTGTGACTATGGTCTTATAGTTTTTTTAATGGTAAAGTATATATATTTTTTTCTATGTCTAAATAAGTTTTAAATTTATTTCCATCTCATTATTTAATTGTGTCTTCTCCTAAAACTTGTGTAATTTTTGCTAATCTAACTATTTCTTCTAAGTCCTTTTTTTTAGATTTTTTAAAATTTGGGCCTTTTGGTCTATATATCTATACTTTTAAGAATAAAATTAAGATCACAAAAATATCCAAAATCTAAATCTCTATATTTTATACCTTTATTTATATCTAATTTTTCTAAATATTATATTGTTAGATTTTCCATGTCTAGGTTATACAAAAAATCGAAACTATTACTAGTGATTTTTATGTCTAAATCGTGCCAAAAAAAACAAAAAACTACTGCTAGATCTAAAATCAAAATTGAAACTACTATTGGATTTGCCACACTCTCTATGCTACTCTAATTGAACATGTTGTAGATTTTGAGACAAAAGAAATTTATTTGGGGTAATAACTATTATTTTGAAGAATGTAACGTAATTACTTTTGATTAACATATTGTCTTGACTACCATGTATAAAATTTAATCATAAAATAAGTTTAAATTTTTTATTTATTGGACTAACCCATACTTGTGGCAAGGGATAATATTCATCAAGTTCATTTTCTATTGATTAAAAGTTGATTTGAGCATCTCTAACACATTTACCATATTTCAATTGAGTTTCATTTATTTGTTCAGTAGAATGTTGGTTGTAACAATGTTTGCAAATAATATGTTAGGACAATATTAATATCTACATGAGACTTATTACTTCTTGTATCTACCATAGTTAATTGTCTCAGTACCACCATTTCTAAATTTAATCTTACCTATAATAATGGGTAGGGGTGTTTGAAGTAGAAGTGATGAAAATTAACCAAAAAACCATTTTGGTCCATCATCTAATGTCTTAAAGTGTTGATCTAGATGTTCATCCTTCACTTTAATAATTTGTTTATCTTTTTGCTCATTTTGATTTTGTTCTAATCTAAGAACTTTCTATGTAAATTCAAACTTTTGTTTTTCTAATTGAAGTTTTAATCCTTCTATTTCTAACTTTAATAATTATATTTCTAAAATTTGGGTCTTTATGGTTTGCTTAGACTTTTGTGTTTATATTTCTACCTACTAATTTTTATAGGTTTTAACTAAACAAAATTTACAAACTTTTATTTTATAATTCTTACATTTATATCTAAATTCTATACTACGAAAAAGTTTATGTGTATGACGTCTAATATTATTAGATCCTTGTTTATATATAAATTCATGTCAACATTCTATTTTGCATCTAATTATTCTAGGTCTAATTCTTCTAGATCTATATTCATAAAGCTATAATCTTTATCATCTAAATCGGTGGATTTTTCAGAATCAAATTATAAATTTAAGTCTTCTAGTTTTAAAGTTTCATAATCACTAATTATACTATAGGCTTCATTGTCACTACTACTTATGCTTACTACATCATCTTCTAAAGTTGTGAATCAAATTGATTTGTTCTTTAAAATGATCATTTCTCTTGCTAAGACATTCATTTGCAAGATATTTTGGATACTTGCAAATGAAACAAGTGCAGTTTCTATTACTAGGCTTTTTAACATACTTATCACCCTTTTTTTCCTTTCTATATGTTTAACTTTTTTTTAAAAAAAAACTTCCTTTTATTATTGTATTTATAGGGCTTAAAATATTTTTTTTACTTTTTATTACTATATTTTCTTTGTCTTTATACCATTGTGGAGTATAACTAATTTTTTTACATAAATTAAAAGATCATTTTTTTTAGCATCTTCTAAATATTAGCTTATAAATATTTTTCTCTAACTAGACTATATGTGAATACTATTCTTGGCCTTATTCCTAAACCTATCTTAAAGTTTTTACTCTTCCAATAGTTTTCTATTTCTCTTTCTAAAATTCTTAGTAATTTTCTAAAGTTTTTATTTCATATTTCTTCATCAAATGACGCATTAGTTTTGCTGGTAATTGAAGCATATTGATTACCAAATTCTCTAAGATACTTTTAGCTTAAAAATTGAAGTAATTGGTCAAGATCTACTAAGGCTACATCTTTTATAGAGGTGTTGTCTATGGTTGGATCTAATCCTATTCATATTTCTCTAATAAAAATTGTAAAATTATCGGGTTATTTCCTAATGCTTTGGTTTCTAAAGATCTCCTCAACAAAATCTCTTGTATAAGTATGTATCAATCAATTTTCTATTGTTTCTCCTAATAGTGTTTCTAAAAGCTCCTGCATATCATCATTATGAGTTTTATTTGCTAAGCTCTGACTGCATCTATTTCCCATCTATGTACGACTTCTAGCCATGGTTGTGGATCCCAAGCCAATAAATTATCTCATTCCTTTTCATGTGGTAACTTTTAGTTTTTATTCTTATTCTTAAATTTTCATTAAAAATTTAACTTTTATTAAACACTCTCAAGTAAAATATACTATTCTTTTTTTCTATTATTTATGTCTATTCTCATGCTTCCTAAAAGTTCTTATCCTATATTATTAAACATGTTATCATAAAGATAAAGTGACAAACTAAGACTTTTGCCCTTAGGTTTTCTCTATGTAATCTTTTTATTTCTATTATCACTAATCTTAAATAAACTTGTTTGAGATTTTTATTACCAGTCTAATTATAAGAATGTTTATTTATTAAGTCTAATTTAATTATTTGATCTTCATGATTCAAGATACGTATCTTTCATTATAATTTTATCTACAAGCTACTATAGGTTTCATAATCTCTATTATTTCCACTATAGTTTCCTTTAGGTATAGGATATTTTCCTTCTAAATCATATCCCTTGATGCTGACTAGATAAAACTTATTCTTTCACATTTAGGTACATTGGTAATACTGCAACTCTTATTTCCTATGACTTTATCTATTTTAATAGATTCTTATGTTTTAAATATCATCTTTTAATATACCTTTTATTATACCATCTATATATTGTGTATTATATTCTTTGTCTAAAATCTCTATTGTCTGATAATGGCTCGTTTCCATCATTAGTTCATCATATCAAGAATTAAGAATTTTATCCATTTCTATTCATGTGAATTTTTATTCTATAGCCACTAGACTACTTTCCTTATCTTGGTTGCTGGTTGTGCCAGCATAATAATTATAGTTTCCAAATCGTAGATCTATTGAACCGCCACTATTATAATAATTACACTATCTTCTAATACTAAATTTGATTTTTCTATAAAATTTTTTAGCTTCCAATCTAATCCTGTATTAGTTTTTGCTGAGAAACTTTTTGATTGAATAGCCTTAACTCTTTTAGTTTCTAAAATATTTATTATCTAATTTATATTTTGTTGTACTAGTTTCACTAAATCTTCTTAAAAATTTGGTGAAAACTAATAAATTATTCTCATTCCTTTTCATGTGGTAACTTCTAGTTTTTATTCTTATTCTTAAATTTTCATTAAAAATTTAACTTTTATTAAACACTCTCAAGTAAAATATACTATTCTTTTTTTCTATTTATTATGTCTATTCTCATGCTTCCTAAAAGTTCTTGTCCTATATTATTAAACATGTTATCATAAAGATAAAGTGACAAACTAAGGCTTTTGCCCCTAGGTTTTCTCTATGTAATCTTTTTATTCCTATTATCACTAATCTTAAATGAGTTTGTTTGAGATTTTTATTACCAGTCTAATTATAAGAATGTTTATTTATTAAGTCTAATTTAATTATTTGATCTTCATGATACAAGATACGTATCTTTCATTATAATTTTGATAGACCAACGATTTACTAAATAAATTTTCTGTTTCATATATTGCAATAAGATTTGTTAAAATTTAATTTATTAGCCTAAATCTTTCTATTTGCTCATATAAATCTATGAGATTTTTTATTTTAACATCTTCTTCTTCTTCTTTTCTTATACTAAATAATCTTTACAAATAACAAACTTGTAATTTATTGTTATTGAATATTTACTTACCTTTATTTATTAGTAATATCTATAGCTCTTTACGTTTCTTGGTTGCAGGTTTCTTATATTAGTGCTAACTTTTTTTTTTTTTTCCAAATCTTCTAAATCTAAAGTGGTATAATTTCAAAATTCTTGGATTTTTTCACATGTTTTAATATTAATCTTCCTTTTTCTATCTTGAAATTTTATCTAATTCTACTAAATTTGATCCTTTAAAATCTAATTTTTCTTTTAAATTCTTAAGATTACCTTTATTTTCTTTTAAACTATCGAAGACTAACTTAAAATTCTTGATTATTCTATCAAATTTTGATTTCAAATTTCTACTTAAATTAATTAATAAATCTACTAAACTATTTAGTTGTGAATTTTCTATATGTAAATCATTCTAAAGTTTACTTTTATATTACATTCTATCACCCAAGCTCTAAGTGAGATTCATCTGCTCCACAATTAAAAGAATGATTGTTTTTTGTAGCCGGCTTGTGCAATTATTGTTGCAACTTCAACAATATAAGATAAAGGCAGAGATTAGCTTAATAATGTGATGATAGTGTCGTAAATAGGTGAGGGTCTCACACGAGAACCTCTCAAGTTGAAATAAACATTCTTCTCTATATCAGTCTTGTTAACCTTAAAGCATATGTAGAATTCATTTTTCTAAGAGCTAAACGGCCTACTAGCGAGTCCTCTAAAAGCTCAAAGATTCACTCCCTCGAAAATGCTCTAAGATTACTTATGAACTATCAAAAGTACAAGAAACTCTCTGAAGAGTTCTTAGAAGCTCATTAACAAAATCTCATAACTGACCTGAACATCATAAGGTTCTTGTCGGCACCTCTAAGAAATGAATGCATAAAATGGTTTTTTTTTTTTATTCGTATTAGTATTTCAAACTACACATTTATAAGAAAAAAGAGCAAAAAATTTATTTAAATAGAAAAATTAGCTTCAAACTATTCCACAATCTCTTAGAATGGGTTTGGTATCAAGGTTGAAATATTATAAATTTTCAATCAAAATGTATTTGGTAAATTTTTTGGAAAAAAAAAACTACTTGTTTTATAAGTTTTCAATTTTTACAACAGCTTTTAAAAACATATACAAATTACTTTTTATAAGAACCTTATTAAATAAGTTATATTTTTTAAAAATTTCTATTATGACTTTATTATTTTAATAAAAAGATAATTATGTCATATTTTTTCATAAAATGTAATATACAAATAAAAGGTAACTTATACAATTTTAGTTATTATATAAAATAACACCTTCATAATAAAATTTACAAAAACATGACATTCTGCTTTTCTAACTCGCAACAACAAAGTTGACTACCAAGCTTCCTTTTTAATTAATAGTTTATTTTATTTGTACAGTAATAACAACTTATTCCGTCAACCGCTACAATCTCCAACTAACCCTTAAGTAAGTGCTTATTTACTTCTTGCCTTTTTATTTATTTTAACTTTTACCAATTATGATTTAGTTGTCTAATTTAAATTAACTCCTTGCTAATTATGATTTGGTCATTTAATTCAAATTAAAACACAAAATGGCTAGGGCTTGTCCATACAAGGCAGTGGTGTGTGTAGCTCTCAAAAGTTCTCCAAAACCTAACTAACGCTCTCAATTGTCTCCTTCAATTTTCTTGGTCCACTGTCTTCTTCGTCTTGCCCGCACTAAGAAATCATCCCAGAGTGAAAATTGATCTTTACCACAGTGCTTATGCACGCCTTCGTGCCGTTGCCCCCTGCTATTTTTGTATTGATGTGCTTGCAATTTGATAGGGGTAATATAAGTTTTGCTTCAAACGCCAATTTGATAAAATCAGTTTAATTAGCTGCTAAATCAGGATTGAAATTGTTTACTAAACACTTATCAGCATTAGTTTAGAAGCAGTAAACATAGGTAGCCTTCCAATAGTCACACGGCAACTCTAAATACCATGCCAAATTCATAGATGCAACCGTGGATCCACGATACCATTACCCTTCCAGCAGTAAAGCAAGTAATGGCAAATACACCTAATAATAAAATTGCAGCGACCATTGCGCACGATGAAGTAACCGAAAAGGAGATTTTATTCTAAGAGCTGAAATTACAAAGGAAGAACAACACTTGAGTTTCTGTACTTTCTGAAGCATGACTAAGAACACAATTGTGAAAGATGCTTACCCAACCTACCAATTCTCCAAACATATGATGACTGATGACCTACAAGCATCAGTCTGGTCTTGTTCGTAATTCTACAAATGAAAATGAGAATGAATTTCATTTACATGCTACTTGAGGTACAGAACAACTACAGTTAGTTCCTTCATTTGCAAGATGGTTGAATGTACAGCTATTCGATTTCACATCACATCATGGAAGCCAGCTGTATCCAAGAGCACTGATTTGATCTGCTTGGGCAAGACATCCTGGCCTTCCCTGCATTGCTGTTAAAGAGAGAAGGAATTAATCTCTTGATTACCATATGCCAGATTTGCTAAGAATCAGAAAACACGAGTGAACCAAGCTGCTATGATAATAAAATTTCTGATGGGGCCATAGAAGTGAGGATATGCTGCTCTATTGAGATACTTGAACGGATTGCAGTCTATATAGCTAATATAAGGGCAAGCGTTCAAGATGCCAAATGATGTGAAAAGAGCAGTTTCTTTTAGCGGGGATTGAGAGCATGATAGCAATATTTAATGTATGTCCCGTTAATTGCCTTGCCATCTAATATTAGTCTTTTGATGATCAATGATAAACAATGAAACATTAATAACTGATGTCTAAAAGGAGGCTAAAAAGACCAAGAGTGGGAAGGAAGGGCAAAGTTCACAAAGTTTAAAGAATATTTCATTCACCAAAATACTCTGGGCCCGTGAAAACTAGTCTTATAGAAAAAGCAGAAAAAATTTGCTCCCTTCAACCTGTATGTTTTGGTTTCCAAGACAATTTCTTCCAACTGTTTTCACTTGGCATTATCTTTCTAATTGTTTAACTGTTTCTTTAGCCAGTATATTATATGAACATTTAGTACCGGTCATAATCAACATTTGAGAAAGGAAAAGGCTCTGCTTCCTGTGCATAAAACCAAAACTGAAAAGAAGAGAAAAAGTGTAGCAGGAGGTTGAGGAGAAGAAAAGAGGACCAAACATATTAGTTGAGAATTTAAACATTATATCACTGGTAAGATGCCAAAATCTGCTAGGCTAACCAAATCATCTAGGATACCACCCACACAAAAAATGTTAGTTAATAATTGATATTTAAAATGAGAAAATAGAGAGATAGCTGGTCTTTGTCAATATCTTTGGCTGACTTTCCCACTACAAAAGTAATATCTCAAGCCCCAGCTCTCTCCTCATAAAAATCTGCATAAACAAACAATTATACATAATACTCCAAACCTATTGGTTGAATATCTATAATTCTTGTTAGTCTCATAACAAAAACCAACAAGAAGCTTTTCATAAGTTTCATGTTGTCCATCATTTCCGAGGAACATAACCAACAATGATGAATGTCAGATGCTAAGTCAAAATTAAACTTTCAATTTTTTTCTTTTCCAGGAATAGATCATTTTTGCTATATACTGTCATTAATTTTGATAACTAAGATAGACAAAGAAGCACACCTCTGCTCGGAAAACATCCAGTGCAAACCCATTGAAACAGCTGATGACAGCCTGCTGAATGTCCAACCCAAGGCTGTCCAGAGCTCTCATAGTAGAGAGCAAGAGACCTGGTCTACGAGCACAGAACATGTGAATGTTCACAGCCCTTCCTTCTCTAATCCTAACTTCCACCTGCAAAATTTTGAAGGAACAAAAACCTGTAGTAATTTATTTCACATTAAGGAAAACGTGTTTGTCTAAGGAAGCAAGTAATAATCTTATTTTGAATCCATTCTGATAGGTATGTAAGCATGGGCATCAGACAGTGTTTTATGCACAGCCACATGTGTCCATGTAAAGTACTTTTAATTGTCAATGCCATGTGAGGAATTAAAGCAACTTAGCATTTCATCTGAATTACAGTGATTCACCGAAACGATAAATGTATCACACTTTCACACTAATAAGGAGCATGCAGTGAAAAAATTGATGATACAACACAATGGGGTCCATAGATCAATTTTCAGCCTTAATATTCTTACCATTTTCTTTCCTACACTATATATCACACTTTCAGATTACATTGTCCAATCATCAAACTTAATGATTTCCAACACGTGACCACTCATTGCCTTATTGGTCAGTCTTATGTCCTTGGGCACATGTCACATGTATGAAAAGGATAAAACACTGGACCCAATTACCAAGTACATTCCCAAAAACATCTTCACTATTAAGGTGAACGATTGAGCTTCAAAAATCAGTGTATATACACAATAAGGAAAGAAATTGCAGTCTGCAAATCAAAGCTGGCTCACAAATCCACATAGCACGCTTGTTTACAATAACAACTTAATTGCCACTCTGACCATACAGACACACACATGTGAGGCACCATGTAAAAACAAAAGCACCCATGCCCAAGTTTCAACTTTTCAGCTTAGCTTAAAGGCAAATGTTAAGGACCTCAAGTAAGTAACGGTTAAAAATTTATAAACCACATAAAAGCATCAAGCAATTGCAGAAAAGTACAATCGAAGTCCTTTAGGAAAACCAAGCTTAAAGCTTGAAAAGTATATAATGAACAGAGTTTACCCTAGCAGCTTCGCCTGTGGGACTCCGGCTTAGTTCTTCCTTGACGCGGCAAGGAAGGGTAGGCGGAGTTGGGGTCATAGGCTGGATGCTTGTAGAGGGCTGCATCAAAGAGCCAGCTGGGGTTGACTCCAATTCATTGTGAAGATCATTGATCCTCTGCAGAAGCTCCTTTAGGTAATCAATGGCATCCCCCAGTATTGAAGCCCTATCCATCTTCAAACACAACAAAGACAGTCATATACCATAGTCCTAACAAGACACTATTATAATTCAATTGAAGCAAAAACAAAGCAAAAAAAAATTGCAAAATAAAATAAAATACCTTGCTAATCTTGGGCACAACAGACCTAAGCATGTAAAGCCTATCATTAAGCTTCTTCCTTCTCCTCCTCTCAGCCATCAAATTCTTTGCCGGTAAACCTTTCCTTTTCCCTTTATTATCACCAACAGTAGCACTACTACTAGCATTCCAATTCTTGACGCTCTCATCCACCTTACCATCCACATTATTATCATTACTAGCATTATTATTATTGTTGTTATTATTATACTCATTATTGTTATACTCATCAGATTCATAATTCAAACTTGAGACATCAACACTAGCCTCCTCATTTTTCCGACACTTGATGTTCTCCAACAGCAAATTCCCTCCCAAAATCTCCAAGTTTTCTAATTTACCAGAACTCTGCCTCAAAGCCGCTCGCTTTTCAAACAGAGTTGGCTGTGACTGCGAACAAACTTTAGCCTTGCTGGTACTGTTAAAAAACAGACCCTCTAAATTATCAAAGCAATTGCTGTAAGAAGAACCGAACCCGTGAAAATCAGAGTCATTAGCGGCACAAATCTGAGTTGTCGTTAGGCCCATAAAACCCGAACCCGGCTGAATAAAACCAGCAGCTTCACCGCCCAAATCAAAGCCACTCACAAAAGGGAGGTGGCTGCTGCTGTTGTGGTCGTTGTTGTTTGGTGGCAGCAGTGAATGTGACGGGTTTAAGGTGAAAGGTTGTGATTCAATTGGTTGAAAAAAGAGGTTAGTTTCTTGAAAAGCGTTGAAAGCTCTGAGTTCTTGGTGGGTTTCTAATAAGCCGGCGGTGTTGGTAAAATCTTGAGGTGGGTTGTTCAGAGTTGAGTTCAAGTACCAGTCAGTGTCCAGAATTGATTTGAAACCCGACAGAGAGCCAGCATTAATGTGCATTTCATCTTCTTTAGGCTCAGTGGTGGCACGGGCGCTGGCGGTGGTAGTGGCGGCGGCTCTGGTCCAAGAAACTGAGAGTGGTTGCTCCTCTTCACCTTCCATCCAAACGGCGCCGTTTGGTTCCAGAACCATTTCTTTTTTCTTTATTTTTCTTTAATGCTTTCTGTTTGAGAGGGAGAAGCAGAGAGGAGTAAAAAGCTTGGTGGGTTTAGTAGCGGTGGCAGCAGAGGCAGGGAATCATTGTTTAGGAAAGGAAATGGAGACAAGAGAGAAATTGATTTCAAGTTTGAACGTTACGTTATGTTATGAAAATTTGTACTGAAATGAATTGAGGCTCTTCTGTTTTTATCTATTGGCCATACTTTACTTGTTGCCTTTGTTCTTGTTGCCTTCGTTGTTGTTGCCTTGTTGGTTTGGTAGAACTTTTCTTTTTAATTCTTTTTTTTTTTTGTTTTTTTGGCCCCCAAGAAAAACATGATTGGAATTTCCTTTTATTTAAAAAGAAAAATTAATATATGTTACGCCGTTTAAATTTCTTATCAAATCTTGAATGCAATATGCAATAGTTTGTCACATGTTATATTAATTAGTTTCTTTTGTGAAAAAGATACATAAAAGACTTCAAAGCATACCTATACTTTGAGAAATCTGTAACTGAACTTAGGGCACTTGTTTTTTTTTTAAATTTAATTGTCTAATTGATTTAATTTTATTTAGTTGAGTCGTTAAATTTATTTTTTTAATTTAATTAATTTTGATCATTAAATTATTAATTTATTAAGTTAAATTTTTTAACTTTTTATTGCTTAAAAAAGTGTGAATGATAGAATTATATCTATTTAAATTAATTCATTTTCATCTTTACCTAAATTAAACCTACTAATTAGTATTATTTTTATTTTTATCTTTTTAATTTCTAAAATATAATTATTTATCTTAATAAATTTTTATGAATATTTTTCATATAAAATTGATCTATGTATTGAAGATTAAAACACTAAAGTGTTGTATTCATTTAAACATAATGTGAGTTATAATAAATTATTATATTATTTAGATTCTTTAACTTGTTTATTATTTGTTTAACATTAAAACTATATAAGAGTGTTGATGTAAAATTACTTGATTCCAAATTTGTTAAATTAAAAAAAAAAGTAATACTCATTTTCAAAAATTAAAAAAAAAAACTTAAATTCAATCATTCATTTACGTTTATTAAAGTTCAAACTGGTTCAGATCTTTTTAGATTTTTAATATATGTATATAGTTTAAGTTATAGTGAACAACTGAATTTTATTTACTTGGATAGAGAGAAAAGAAGGATACTATCAATTGTTTCCCCTATAATTCATTGGATTTCGTTTCCATCTCAATTCCATTTCCCTAACCAATTAAATGCCTGTCCAGTTTCCATGTCTTACTCATGAAAAAAAAAAAAAAAAACTTCGTCATTTTCTGCCTGTTTTACAATTAATTTACTCCCGTCCTTTGTCACTATGCTTAATTGAATTAAAAACTTAAATCAAACCCTTACATTTCTACGTAGCAATAATAAATTTATAAATAGAATCATTAAAACATCTTAAATTCAATAATAATTGTAAGATTTGTTTGCGATAATATGGATAACAAGATGGATCTAAAAGACTAAAATCATAAGGTAAAAAAAAATTGACGAAAATCTCTCTTATAATCATATTTAGTGAAATTAATCATTTCATTTTTCATGTTTTTGAAATTATCACAATAATATTATTAACCATAGAAGATTATGATGATGGATTTTAAAAATAGAAAGAAAACTTATTAGCTCTATCAATAAAGATTTAATTTATTTTCCTATCTGAACTCAATTATTAGAGAGGCGTAAGCAACCGCTAAGGCGTACTTTAGTATTTTTTTAAGTAATTTTATTTTATTGATCACTTAAAATTTAAAATCTTAAGAAAAATAAGATATTATTAAAAAAATTATTTGAGCTTTTATCCACCCCTCAAAATTTTAACAATATAAATGAAAAAATAAAAAGGGCATGGACAGATTTTAAAAAAAAAATTATAAGCAAAACCCTTTATTCAATGAGATCACAAGACACGGTACTTTTTTCTCTCTTTCCCTATCATTTCAATTTGCCTAACGTCTTGAAAGATTTCTGATACCAGTTTGATTCATTTTGAATTGAACAATAATTCATGAGAGAGAACTGAGAAAGAGTAGTGCACAGAAAATAATCCTAAGGGGACCAGGAGTGAAAAGTAGATAGTAGATGCAAGTTGCATTGCTTTCAAATTCCACCACTCATTCTCTATATAATAAAAATCAATTCTAGCTCCATTTCTTCGTAGTATATTGTAGAAAGAAGAAGGATTCCGAGCTTGCATGCAGCCACAATTCATTTCAAGATAAGATCAGCCATTTGACTGTGTTGCGTCAAATTGAGTTGTTTTGGCTGCTAGGAAAAAACAAAGGGAGAGAAAGAATGAAAGAAAGATGATTTGTCGTGAATGAAGGAGTTTAAAAATTTACAAAAAATGTCATTACCATTAGTAAACATTTTGTAATTTTGTTTTTGCTGTGTTTATATATATATACTTTTTATTTTCTAGCCTTGTTTTTTTAATATCAAATAAAAATTTCCAGAAAGATTTCTTAAAGCACACATTAATCAGTAGAAAGGCACAAAAAATCCTTCTTGTTGTTAACACATTTTGAATGAGACTAGATTAAATAATATCGATGTCAGCCCTTGAGATGGCCAAGAGTCCAATTTTCAAATAGCATGCAGTCACATAATATGCACACAATGTGTTTATGTTGATTTTAAATTTAGTGTACACTTAATGACATACGATTGGAGAATAAATAATCTGCTAATGTGACAGCATCGACGGCACCTAAATCTTTCTCAATAGTAACAACGATAAATTGGTGATCTTTTAACACATAGCATGATCAATTAAGACCGTACGTTCTACGCAAGTCTTTCTTCTCCAAAAAGACACTGTTAATTGTCAAACGCATGCATGCATTATCCGAGCAATTCCCCTTTGCACAGGAATGAGGCTATCGGTCGCTGTTCAAAGCAAAGCTGTTGTTTTAGCTTCCATTTTCAAATTACCCGGAAACCCAGATGCCATTTGAGCCATGCAATTGCAAAGACTTAATTTGGAATAAATTCTCCAGAACCAATCCCAAGTTTCTCGTGAGTCTTTTTCCTTTCACCGCACCTACTGCCCAATCAAAACTTAAATTCAACTTCAATTCCCTCTAGTTCAATTCAAATAAGCTCATTGTCCCTTCCTCTACTTCTTTAGTTTACACGTGTCCCTTTCTTTCTCTATCTTGCAACCTAAACAATCCGGATCCAACTCTCAACTCTTCTGAGCTTTTAACACATATGAGGTTTCTGGGAACTCCAAACATGTTTACCAGAGCCAAGCCGTGGCGGCCGAGCCTGCAGTGTTTGATCAACTAACAATCTCTTCACGTGATATTCTTGTGTGCGTACAAATTACACGGCCAAGATTATTATTGTATGTGTACAAATTACTCGGCCAAGATTATTATTTATTAACAATACTTAACAAACTCTGATTAATTAACGCACACGTGGCAAACATGCAACTAGTTGATAAGACTGACCAATCAAAACTAAACAGTGTAGGGTCGTGATAAAGCACGAAAGGCCAGAAAATCATGCATGGTTGTAACTTGTACCTTTATTCGTTCTTGTATGCGTATCATCAAATTTATCATAATCATCTTTGGCTGTTTGCCGGACATGCATGTGCAGCGGCTGACCAATGTGCTTTGCGGTGAATAAAAATTCATCTTTAATTTATTTAATTTTTTTCTTTTTTCCTTTCAAAAGGGGTTTCAATTTTCAAGCTTAATTTCACAGAAATTGATGGGAAAAAGATTTAGGTTTACAGTTAGCCAGAGACATGGAGGATCCAACTTAGATATTTTTGAAAAAAGAAAAGTCGTAACTAATCAAATAATAGGTGAGGGGATGGTGAGCACGTGACAGCTTGTAAAAAGGGACCATACCAAACCATGGGGACCCTGTTCTATCTAATGTGTGACATTAATAGATAGCTCTGTTAAAAGCTTTGCTATCTAAAATTCTTGTAATATCGCTATGCGAACCGCATAGCCATGAGCATTGTTGTCGATGATGACGAAAATAATATTACAGAGCAGCCGTTGTCAGTTACAAAATAATACTATTATTTTTTTCGGTTAAACTTATGCATTTTTCTTACACTCCCTCAAGTTATACCTTTTTTTTTTTTTTCCTTCTCTTTCTTTAATGTAAGGGATAAAGTTATAAATTTATTTTTTAACCTCTGCTAATATTAGAATTTCGATAGCCGACCACCCTAACTTGTACATGTTAATATAAAATATATGATAATTAACGAGAACTCCAAGTTTGAGATGTTTACTCTTTTTTAAAAATAAAAAACACCAATAGAAATTCATAAATTAATTCATATATTGAGTTCAAGAGTTGAGGGTAATTTAAACCTTAAAAATTTAACCGAAAATTTATCTTAATCAATCGTTACGAGATAATGTCTCTAATACTCTCATAAAAAGTGTGCCAGTCGTTTTGGGACATATCCCTTTCACATGATAATGTAACGTGAACCAAATTATCTATTATT
Source organism: Aegle marmelos (assembly GCA_030449875.1). Lineage (NCBI taxonomy): Eukaryota > Viridiplantae > Streptophyta > Magnoliopsida > Sapindales > Rutaceae > Aegle > Aegle marmelos. The sequence goes on from JASUUL010000094.1 coordinate 7,818,226, forward strand.
ACTTTATAGAAACTCGTGGCTTACTATTAGCCTAAAAACTAAAACAAAAATTGAGATTTTTACAAGCTTTATATATTCAAGCCATTGAAGATTATGTCCCTAACTAATAACAAATGTCAGTTATTTTTCAAGCCTTGATATCAGATGTTTGGCCAAGTTAAGTCGCCCTAACATTAACACTAGCATGTTCTGACGCCCTAAAGGCTAAATTCAGAATCTATTGCACATACATATACACACTAGTTAGCTACCGTAATCTGAGAAACGGGAACTGATCAAGCGCAAACTTCCACATTTTACAAAATTACTTCTCTGAGAATCTGTAGTTTTGGTTGTATATTAGCCTAAACATGAAGGCCAAAGCCTCAATGGTCCAGCCTCATTGTTGGAAATTTGGAATATTAGTTAATTTGTAGTAACTAGTGATGTAAGATCATTAAAACGTAGGACATTTTCTCGTGATGGAATTAAGACATGGACAACTCTATTTGCCCTGTGCCTATGGGTAACCATGTTTAAAAAGAAAAAAATAATAAAAAATTTGCGTGTCACTTTGCCCTCCTCAGCCCATCCAGACAGATAAACATAGGGCTATCCTAGTTCGTACCCTTTATACCATTACTTTTTATCGAGAATTTTGTGTTGGGCATAAGGTCAAATCAATTATCACTACGATTGAGCTACCAAAAAAAGAGCGAGCCCAGGTAATTACACTTTTGGATCTTGTTGAATCAAAGACTTAAAATCTCTACAGAATTACGTATTGGTGCAGCAATAATTTCCAAAGCCGTGACCTTTTCTTTACCGTTTCCTCGACTTAAGTAGCCAGCACTGTTCGTTTGTGGATAGTTAGGTGGGTGCCTTGTGGGCTCTATCAACCGTCAACCGAAACAAGCTTTTTTCGGGAAATATTGATGATGCAGGTTGCTACGATAAATTATTAAAAGCGGATGAACACTGAATAGCAATAGGCTGAATGGTCTCTCGACCTTGGGCTAACATAGTGTTTTTCAGCGAGCTTAATTTATACAATTGTCAAGATAGTCCAAAAACCACTTGCCAACATTTAATTATGGTAGAAAATGAAGGCAGAAACTTCCTCTACAAATCCCCCTTCAATCCTGCCATTTGCCCTAATTGCCATGCATATTACACAAATTTCCAAACAAGAAGATTAGGTAATCAAATTATTAAAAGCAACGAAACCGAGAAGCAATAATAAATACTACACAAACTGATCAGGAGAAGGGAACCCCAGATGTTTAAAGCAAGTGAATCCTCCATCCACCACAAGATTATGCCCCGTTACATACTTGGCATCATCTGATGCCAAATACAAGGCAGCCCTTGCCACGTCAATCTCATCACACCTGACTCCCTTAAGCTCCCCAAGCCCATTAATGATTTCAACTATTTGTTCTTCTGAGGCCCCGGGGTAAAATTTTGAGATCTGGGTCACAGTCATCGGTGTCGGTATTGGGGCCGGTGAAATGCAATTGATCCTGATCCCATTCCCGCATAACTCGCTGGCCACTGACTTGACAATCCCAGGAATCGTGAACTTTGATATTGTGTATGGATGTGGGCCAAGCCCACCCATTAGCCCACTAATGCTGGATGTACAGAGAATGGAGCCCGAGCCTGTCGGCACCATCACTCGAGCCGCATGCTTTATCCCGGCGACCAGACCCCGGATGTTGACCCGCATGACTCTATCGAAGTCGTCTAGGTTAAGGTCCACAATGCTCGGCGGGATAGTCGGGCCGGTTATTCCAGCGTTGTTGTACATTATATCAAGCTTTCCGTGGCGAGACACAACGGCATCCACGGCTTCGGCTACCTGAGGCTCGGCGGCGACGTCGCATTGGAGAAAATGGGCTGTGGGGCCCAATTTGTGGGCTACTTTTGGGCCCATCTCAGTATCAACGTCAGCAACAATCACTTGGGCTCCGTGTCGAACAAATTCTTCGGCTGTTGCCTTGCCAAGCCCATTCGCACCGCCAGTTATGAGGGCCACTTTACCTTCTAGCCTGTTTTAGAAACCAAATAAATTATTGAATCAAACAAATAGTTGGAGAATTATATCCACGATGTCGTTGAAAACAAATGCAACGACAAATCCACAAATCGGTCGTTCCTTTTGACAAATTTTTGGCAAAGTACATGAAAAAGAAATTGAAAGAATGTTGACAGTGATAAGAATGTGAAGCCAATTCGACGTTCAATCAAAATAATTATTGTGGGCGGTCGATGATGGAATATGGAACAAACTTTCTCCACAATCATCATTACCACTAAAGACGATTGTGACTCGGAAAACAATTTATTCTCCTTACAACAACGGTCCTTTGAAAATGTTGCTCTTTGCTTTCGTTTCTTTTTTTTTTTTAAATAATGCTTCTAAGTCAATATTCTTGGATTACTTAATGATATAAAAAAGGTTGCATATAAAATGTCAAGATATACGGAACAGATTGTAGCAATTTTTCAGTTTTCAGTACACATTTCTGTTTACAACTTGTTATGTTAACCGTACGGATAAAAAATAGACAGTCTCCAGCTAAGTTGAAGTATCTCCGACCTAGAGCAGGCGTTAAAAATGGTTGGATCTATCTAGCGGTTGTTTCAACGATTATAATATAATTAAGAATAATGATATAGTTATAAATTTTTATATAAATTTATTTTATATAAATTAGTATAATATTAATTTATTAATTAAATAAAAATATAAAATAATTAAAATAAATTATATAAATTAAAAAATATCTAATTCAATTAATTAAATCATGACACATTAATTATAAGAAAAAATTTTATACAGTTATAATATTATTTTATAATTAAATAATACATACAGATTCTCATAAATAGTGGATAAATATCGATTCTACCCATAAATTAATAGTAAAAAAATTCTACTTCTATTAAAATTTTACTTGGAAGGGGACGTATGAATCCCCTTTCGAGGGACTCAAAACCGCCCTGCTAAAGGCCGAATAACAATAACACATGCAGGAATAAAAGCATGAAATGGAAAATATATACACACACACACACTCAATTAGTTGCTCTATGCGGGAGATGTTCCAAGTTAGTAGTTGCTAGAAAGTAAACCCTGGAAATTTTGGCGGATCTTGAGCTTGCATTTGGATTTATCTGGTAATGCTAGTGCCATTTTCTATATTGTAATTTTATAAATTAATCCTAGCTCGCTAGATCTGTGAATCGGAAACATGCATAAACAAAGGAACCTGTCCGCGCTAAGAAATACAATGGAAAGTAGTCGCCAGTCATCATATGTTGATTTTAATATATTTTATTTATTTATTTATTTACTTTTCTTTCAATTCAGTGATTCACAGTTAATGGCTAAGCAAAATGAAAATAAAAATAAAAATGAAAAAACAGTAAAAATTTAGCTTCTTGAAATTGGCTTTGATATGTAGTACCGTCATATTGTAAATGAAAATGGGATTGAGAAAAATTTTAGTGTAAGAAAGAAACTTAAAAAAAAACTAACATAAAAAAATTTTATATATATAAAATGAAACAGAGAAGAAATGGACCCTATTAATAAATAGTTAAAATTGTTACACATCAGGTCACATTTTTGAAAATTAAATACCGTAAGAGGGGATGGAAAATTTTGGTTGAGTACTGTGCACATCATGTCATCTGCCGACGGCATGTCGCATTTTTTGAATTTGCAACAAAATTGTTATAAATGAAACAAATAATTAATGATGACTACGTTGAAGTTTTTAAACTGAAGTAAAGCTTTTATTCAAACACAGAGAACCGTTATTGATCGTCATGTGAATTATGAAACACGAAAAAAGAAAGGGTAACAACTAAGAACAAGAGAAGAGAGGCAAAAATAACGAAAATGAAGTAAATTAAAATTAAATTAAACAACCCATCATCACGTATGGAAAGAAAAATCCAAATGGTAATTGCATTTACAATTTCTTGACGAGAACCCATTTTTTTAATAACTCGCAAAATTAATTAAAGTTGTGTTTGAACTTACCTTTTCGCACCAACTGTGGAGTAAAGTCTTGCACGCTTAGTGAACAAATCATCAGCAACGAACTTGAACTCCCTGCAGAAATATGAATAAAATAAGAGAAAGCAAAGAAGAACCAAAGAAGCAAGAAGCTGGTGAGTTGAGTTGTTGAAAGCAATGAATGGTGACCTGGCTAATGCTCTGAGCATATTGAACAGCTATGATGATGACGATCTGATATAAAGAAGAAGAAGGAGCTAGCTAGCTAGCTAGGGTACTCTTTAATTTTTTTTTTTTTTTAATCTTTGGATCTCTCTCAGTTTCAAGGTATGTAAAATATGAAAGAGAAAGAGGCAGAGACAAGGCGGAGAATTTATTGGAGGAGCTGGAACTGTTGCTTCTGAAGTTGTATAAGCATTATACAGTAGACACACATTTCCATGCAACAAAATTACAAACACAAACGCACAATCTCTGAGAGATAAAGAGGGGGAGAAAAAAAAAAAGGAAGAAAGAAAGAAAGAAAGAGAGACGACTCACTAACAGTCATGACCTGTCCCTATTTAATGATCCATTCGAAACAAAAGATACCATAATATTTGTTTTTAATTTTTTTTTTATTTTTGAAGGAAAGGAGGGTAATATTATTACAAATGGTTTGGTGCTTGCTTTTAATTCTTTTTTACTTGCATGCACTACATTTGTGTGGCTGTGTGTGTGGATAGAGACGAGTAATGAATTTCATGATTATAAGGAATGTACTGAGTGCGATTGCTAACTAACCAAAAGGAAAAGGTTCGATAAAGTACTGTTACTTGTACATTCCATTTTTGACCCATTTTTTTTATCTAAGCTTTTAAGTCCTTTTTCCTTTTCAAATTAAGGCAAGCGTTGTGCAATTTTTGGTATGAAATAGTTACATAATCCCAAACAATAGTCCATTTGATTTGGCCTCTCTTAGATGGAACGAAATGTCAAAAGTTCAGGCCGAAGCAGATAAGTTTAATTTGGTGCAAAATCTAATACACACACACACACACAAAAGGGTAAATGGGAAATTACATTATGGTTATGACAGCATTAATAAAAAATTAAAATGAAAGGTCCCCTAATAATATTAACACAGCAGTGTTAAAATAAGTAATCGATAGATAATATATACAGTAACAATGAGATCATTCCAATAATTATAAAATATCTTTTTGCTAACACAATGAATTAAGTCTAAGCCAGCTGTAGTATCTTATATCTATAACAGAAAAGGAATTTTGTTTAAAAAATCAATAAATATTAATTGTGCTACTGTCGAGAGAGATCATGCATAATCGAGAATATAGATAGATTCTCACGCAAGATGATCTGCTGGACCGACCATATATGTCAACCTTATTGTTTATGTACAAGATAATACTTATTTTAAGTTCAATTGTTATCACCAGGATCAAAACTAAAGGAAAAGTAACCTTTTCGAAAAGACTAACCTAGACGGCTACACTCTAGTAACTCTCTCCTTTATTTCTTCTTTATTATCGATATTGTGTGTGTGTGTGTGTGTGTGTGTGTGTGTGTGTGTGTGTGTGTGTGTGTGTGTGTGTGTGTGTGTGTGTGTGTGTGTGTGTGTGTGTTCGTGTTACAAAAAAAATAAAAAATAAAAGACTTGGGTTCTTTTTTTTCTTTTTTTTTTTTCCCTTCCATATTGTTCCTTCTTTGATCATGATGAGGAGATGGGGACAATTAATCATGCGGTTAATGATTATATGAGCCAGCGAACGGTCGCGATTAAAAGTTATGGGAGCCCACGATGAGATAGCATTTTGCATTGCATGATTCAAGTTTCCACCACATATAATTGCGCTAGTAATTTTCGGTAATTCATTAATTGAAGAACAATAAATTTCCAAACGAAGTTGCGGCGTCTTTCATCGTTAGAAACGCGGCGCGGATAAATTATTATTATTTTGAAATTGTGCATAAATAAACTAATTACTTATAGTTTACGTTACAATTAAAATTGTGTACGATAAAAAGTCAACTTAGGTAGTTCGGTGGTGATTAATTTAATCAACCTCTTAATTTCAACGGAAATCGAAAGCCTATCTTTCAATTTTTCTCGGAATTGAATCTCAAACGGTGAGCTAAATAAAATTAGTTGAAAAACATTTGATGAAACACCTTTCGTTTAGCTTTTTATTCTTGAGTTATTGTCCATAGAATTTTAATCACAACACAAGCATTGTCCTGACCTAAGATTAAGTTAAATAAATGATTAAATCTTAATGTTTAGACAAAAATTAAAAAAATGTTGAAATAATCCCACATTAAAAGAGAAGTATCACCAATGTTATCTCTTATTCCTAAAGAGAGAAAAGCACTTCCTAGGAGGATATCTTTTTGTGGTGAATGTGTGAAAGTGGTTAAAGGAGGATGACTTTCCTCCGCACAAAATGTATCAATTCAAAACTAATACAAAAAATCTGAACACAATCTCGTGCACGAAACTATGATTGATTTACTTGCAAACTAATACCTCTTTTTGTCTCATATAAAAATATAAGCAATTTGCATGTCATCCCTCATCATCAAATATGTGTATATTATTAGATTAGTGTAAAGCAACATGCGAGCGATTGATAAGAACCAAGAGACACAGTGCTTTTTTTTGGGTAGTGGAGGCCTTGAGGGTCCCAAAAGTGCTCCTCGTCTCAGACTGTAGGCATCACCAGTAGCTTACCGAACCAAATTATGAAAAAGCATAAATGAAAAAATAAAAATAAAAAAGACCCAAAAGTAAATTAATCGTGGGTTTTATGTAATCATAAATTATAACAATAATAATAATAGTCATTAGGTGGCAAAAGCAATTAATAACAAGGTTGTCATTTTATCGAGATTGTGGAGACAACGGTGAGACAACTCGATAATGCTACAAGGTGGACTGTTTGTTAACTGTCTGTCAATGCAGTCTATGCTTGTGCCGCTTATTAAAAAAAAAAGTGCTTATCGCTAAAGCGCTTTAGCATTATCGGTGAAGAGATCAAATTAAATTAATGTATAATTTAGCTACCGGGTTTTGTGATGATGGTGTTTTTGAGACGGATATATATGTTGCTGCCAACTGCCTCACTTTGAGAAGAGAAGGAACAAGACTGCATGCGGATGAGAATTTTTTTGCTTTTGGCTTGGCGTTAAGTTCCACGTGGATGCATGTGCTTCCGGGCAGAGCTTTTACCTGGATATATCGAGTATCCAATCAATCAGTGGTTTTGTACTTAGGTAGTATTGAACCTGACACGTGGTTGTTTTGTAGCCGCCAATTAGTGGCTTGATTCCATCTAGTGTGATCGAGGTACAGGCCCAGGAGATACTGTATCTGCTTGAGGGATATGAAATTATTTACCAACATGTTAATTAGGATGCGTGCCCAAATTCGCAATGTTGCTGAGTTTGCAGATTCACTTGGGCTTCGGTCCGTCTCACACCTCTTGGGCTTCGGTCTGCTCGTGGATCACTACCCTCAAAGTTGAACATGTCCATAAAGACAGTGGTTGACTCTTTATAAATTTAACTTCTTTTAAATAAGTATAATTATTAGAGTTACACTTTATTTATTTTTTAGATTAGAATATCACAATTTAAAATTAGAATGGTTGGCGGCATTTACTTTTTAAAAAAATAGAACATGAATCAAAATTATGATACTCATCATTATTTGGGAATGAGGAATGAGATATTGATCATCATAACGATGCGAGAATATCTCTCATTCCCTAGAGTTCTCATTTTACCCGTTTTAACATTTTAATATTTCTAAAATGTCCCTTTTTTAAATTGATATATTTTTATTTATAATCAATTAATTAATTAACATACTATTATAAAAAGAATAATTATAATTAATTCTTAATTAATTGATATGATTATTATTAATAATATAGTAATATGTTACTTATAATAATATATTAATAATTACGATTTTTGTATAAATAATCACAATAATTAATATATTTTTATTATTATTATAATTAATTAATTAATATACTCTCAAAAAATCATTAATATAATTGTTATAATTATTCTGATATTTTTATTAGTAATAATAATTAATATACTATTATAATAATTATAGTTTTTAAATAAATAATCACAATAATTAATATATTATTATTATAATTAGTTAATATATTATCATAATAATCATTAATATAACTATTATAATTAATTCATATATTATTATTATTAATGAATATACTATTATGATAGTTATATTAATCATTATTATAAATAATTCATATATTATAATTAATTAATATAATAATTATTAATTAATATATTAATACATTATTACAATAATATTTTAATAATTATATTTTTTGAATAAATAATTACAATAATTAATAGATTTTATTATTAAAATTAATTAATTAATATACTCTCAAAATAATCATTAATATAATTATTATAATTAATTCATATATTTTTATCATTAATAATAATTAATATATTGTAATAATAATTATTATAATTAATTTATATATGATTATTAATTAATTAATATGATTATTATTAATTAACATATTTTAAAATTAATTAAATAATATATTAATACATTATTAACAATAATATTTTAATAATTAAAGGTTTTTAATAAATAATTACTATAATTAAAATGTAAAATAATAATTATGACAATAGTTTATTAAGTATTTTTTTTGTAATTTGTTACAATTTAACTCATTCTGATTCCAATTCCAAGGCGAAGTAAACATATTAATACAATCTAGTTCATTCTGATTTCGATTCCTACAGTTCAAGTAAATAATTTATTCTGATTCCGATTTCAACTTTTTTTCATTTCTGTTCATTCTGATTTTAGTTCATTCTAATTCTAATTTAGAAAATGCAGCATTAATTTATAAGTTTTTCTCCCTTGCAAAATGCGAATGGAGCAGAGATATCCTTCCTATATGAGGGTTATTTGTCTGGACTTGTACTTTATATAATTTAATATAATAATATAAGTCTTATTATATATCTTATTGTAAATATTATTATAATGATATGTTGTAATAGTAGTTATAATATGTAATACTGTAATCTGATGCGTAATTAGTATTAAAAAAATCTCGAGAATCTCTCCAACAAGAGCATTGATACCCACTGGTCAACATTTAATGTTTAGGAGCACAATCAATGATCACAACGTGCCTAATGAAATGCTTTATACTTGATAGCTCTACTACACCGGTAAGTACAAATGTAATAAGAAGCCCTCTAAGTTGCTACCCGCTGCAACTTAACTTTTGCCATGTAATAAAAAATTAGTTTCATCTACTCTAGTGTGAAAGCTTCATGAGCTTCAAACAATATTAAATTTCTTTTTCAAGTGTATAATGTTGTACAAATTTTATTGAACTCGCAATTGCATAAATCTATTATAGAATAAATTAATGGTGATGAGCGTCTATTCCACGAGGAGATGAATTTTAATTATATGTTAAATTAATTTTCTAAATTGGTGATTAAAATTATGTTGAAATTAATTTAATCTATCTTAAAATTAAAGTTAGAATGACATAAATAAATTAAAGTAGCAACTGTTATAATAAAGCACTTGGGTATCTGCATCTACATTAACATGAACTAGGGCTCAATATTCCTTATTAATACCAATTAAATCATGAGAGAAAAATCCATTCTTCATGAACCACGCTCTAATTAATATGGTACTAAGTGCTTATCGTGCCAAACAGTAATAACATCTATAGAAATTAGAGGAAAAAATAAAATAAATTTATCAATTAAGTCCATGGAACATATTGAGACTTTACCTTCAACCCAAGCCTGAACGAAAATTAGATGCTCATATTTAAACTAGAGGTAAAAAGGAAATTTTACTAAAATACAAAAAAAATATAATATGAAGAAAGAATTAGAGAGAATAAAGCTAAAAAATGAATTCAGAGGTATCAAATTAGGAGGAGAGAACCTTTTTTTATAGATACAACGAGTAAATCATGACCATTGAATTAAAACAAATTGGATGCATAGGATTGCATCATGTGGCAAGTTCTGATTGGTTTGAACACATCATCAAGGCTTTTATCCCGTGTATATAAATATACCGTACGCATGTTTTTCTGATCCACTAACATACTATCACGTCATCGGTCAACAGTGCTTAAATATTTTTATCCAATAAATTGTGACACCTCATCAGTTAACGCCATATAATTAGTCAATGCCACATCATTCGTTCAATCAAATATTATCATATTATTGGCTGGTGTCACATTATCGGTTAATGTCACATCATCGTACAATATATAAATAGTATCATGAATAGTATTATAAATAGTATCATACATGTAAACAGTGCCATATATGTGAACAGTGATATTTATACTTTTATGCTCCTGCTAAGATTTTTGACTGTTCTGAGTTCAAATTTGCCGTTTGTTTTATCATCTGATGTCTCGTTTATTATGAAATGACCATAATACCCCTAAAATACATAAAATACTTAATTATAATAAAATATACATAATTAACATTACAAGAGAGTTAAATACATAAAAATAAATAAGTTAATGAAATTTGAAGTGTAAAACAATAATTTTTTCCTTTATAAATATGTATTTTCTAGTATTTAATACATAACTTGTTGTCCTGACTTAGACGCTGGCTCAAGAAAGTTAGGCCCACTTATTCTTTGGGCTAAGTTTGGGTCTATGTGTTTTTTCTTTTTTAAAAAATTATAATAAATTAGTATATTATGAAAGCAAGGATATTTAAACCTATCATAATATTGCATACACCTATTTATTAATAAGTATTTTTGTTATTGAAATACTCCAAACTTAAATTACTAACATAGACAAGTTAATATTCATTTCTATGCTCATCTTTCAATGGCCGTCTATAATACGCAATCAATCTCCACACTAATATAGTGAATTACTAGATATGGATATGACTATTAAGATTATGAAATAAATCTTCACTCAAATTCAACAATAAACCAACATCTATAAACCAAAAAAAAAAAAAAAAAAGAAAGATGGTTCCAAGATTGTATCTTCTAACAAAGTTATGTGAGTAATCAAATTTACATCCCACGGTACGTAGTTTTAATTTTGATTTGTTATCTTTGTAAAGAAATTGACTTTGATCAGAGTCATTTAGGAATTTAGCTAAATCATTTTAGACTTGTAATGAGTGGTTAGTAGGTTCAAATAACTGTACTTATAATGTAATCTCGAATTATAGGCACACACATTTTTTAGTACCTTTCACATATCTGCTCGGAAATTTGCTCCTAATTATTTATGGAGATACATTTACCCCGTTTAAATATTTTGGATAAAGGAAAAAATGAGCCCATTTCGGCGCTCGAAATTCTAGCCCGTGCTTCGTTTAAAGAGACAGACTTTATGACAACCCATTATTGCCATGTTTGGATTGTTTATTTGGATTTATTTTAAAAATTATTGATCAAAATTGAAATATCCCTCGACTTTTGAGTAATTAGCTTGGTTGTTACATTTTGATTTTTTTTTTTAATGTTTCGTTTTTCCTTGAGAAATTGAGATCAGTCTAATGTGCAGAAAAATAATAAGCACTAGCAATGTCACCTATAGGCATTTTATGCTTTGCAAATTGTCAGTTATTAACACAAAAATTAAAAAAGAATAAGGACGTCCTTCATTCTCATTACATAAGAGCTAGCTTGTATCAAATATATATAAAATAAAAGCATGTAATGCCAATCTTTTCCAATCGTACAAGTGTTTGCCCCTCTATATACATATATCTTGGCTAATTATCAATATGCTAGGTTATTTAAACGACATTTAATTAATTAACTTCGAAATTTTAATTACTTGGGGAAATGACCAATAATGATTTGCTTGAGGTGTGAAGTCTGGAGCTTTAAACAATTTTAGGAAGCCTAGGGGACACCTCTTGGAGAACAAGAATTGAAAAAACTTCACTACTACTGTTCATAAAATTATGAACATGATGAACTGAATAAAGAAAGTAATAAAGATAATTAAATCATTAGTCTTGTTAACTGGTGTAGCAGCTACCGCTAGCTGCATCGGGTTTTGTACCATTTTGGTTTATATATAGGAGCACAATTTGATTAATTGTGTTATGCATAAGAAGGAAAAAGCAGATCACAGTCTGAGTGAAAATGGAGAAACTTGAGAAACAATCTGTGAAACTGGAAGCCCTAACCAAATATGCAACTGACTTGACCAACATGGCGCAAAAGGTGATAAAATGGCATTTTCGCAGTTCACTTTTGTGTTAAATGTGTCATGTTACATGCAAAATTGGAATTGATCAATTTTAATATGTTCAAAATAAATGAACTTAAACAGAATTTCTCTCTCTCTTTTTTTTTTCTCCCCTTGCAAGGGTAAATTGGACCCCTTGGTAGGAAGGGAGCAGCAGCTTGAGCGTGTAATGCAAATATTATGTAAAAGAAGAAAAAATAACCCATGTCTGATTGGTGACCCCGGCGTTGGCAAAACTGTAATTGTGGAGGGATTGGCTCAAAGGATTGTAAATTCCTCTTCTCCACATAAACTCCAGGGGAAGAAGGTTAGCTTGCAACTTATCTGTCAGCTTAAATATTTTCATTGAGCTTTGGCAAACAACGTCATAGTAATATTTGAATGTGTAGTAATGCATTGGTCATTGATTTGATCAGATATTTGCCTTGGAGATGGGGCGTCTGATTGCCGGTGCCTCAAATCGTGGGGAGTTTGAGGAAAGATTGACGATGATTGTTGACGAAGTTAAGCTTAGTGAAGGAGGCATTACACTGTTTATTGATGAGCTTCATACTCTTATTGGAGCTGGTGCCGGAGGCCAAGCACTTGATGCAGCTAACATTATGAAACCTGCTCTTGCCAGAGGGGACTTAAGGGTTGCTTTAGTCAACTTGACTGCATATAATATACATGTTGCTCATAAATTTGATTTTCAAACTTAAACCATATTTTTAATATTTACTTAATTTACAACGACCAGCTTCTGTGTTCCATGCAGTGCATTGGTGCTACAACACTGGATGAGTACCGAAAATACGTAGAGAAGGATTCAGCATTGAAAAGGCGTTTCCATCAGGTGTTAGTGGCTGAACCATCAGTAGATGAGACAGTAGATATACTGCAAGGTTTGATCTCTACGTATGAAGCATTTCACAGTGTCAGATACTCCGAGAAATGTTTAACTGCGGCTTCCTCTTTATCTAATCAATACATAAGCGATAGATTTAATCCAGACAAGTCAATTGATTTGGTTGATGAAGCTGGCGCAAGGGTGATGCTACATAAACCCAGAGGAGCCACAGGGCTAATTACGGAGGATGACATTAGAGAGGTAGTTGCAGTATGGACAGGGATTCCGGTCAAGAAAGTTTCTGCAGAAGATTCTCAACGGCTTCTGCGATTGGAAGAGACTCTGAGGAAGCACATCGTAGGGCAGACCGAAGCTGTTGAGGCAGTTAGCCGCGCCATTCGTAGAGCTCGAGTGGGAATTAGGGACCCTAATCGCCCTATATCAAGCTTTCTATTCACCGGCCCAACTGGGGTTGGCAAAACAGAACTTGCCAATGCTTTGGCTTTTGAGTACTTTGGCTCCAAGGAATCAATGATAAGGATAGACATGAGCGAATATATGGAGAAGCACACAGTCTCAAAACTCTTCGGCTCCCCACCTGGCTATGTCGGCTTTGAAAATGGTGGCCCGCTGACTGAAGCCGTACGACACAGGCCTCACAGTGTGATCCTCTTGGATGAGATTGAAAAGGCTCATCGCGATGTTTTGAATGTCATGCTTCAGATGCTGGATGCTGGAAGAGTAACCGACTGTAAAGGGCAGCCTGTGGACTTCAAAAACACGATCATTATAATGACATCAAATATTGGGCAGTCTGTGATAGCCCGGGAAAGCATATTGGGAAGTGATCAAGTGGAGAGGGAGGTAGCGGAGGAGCTGAGAAGACATTTCAGGCCAGAGTTTTTGAATAGGATTGATGAAGTGATTGTTTTCAGGCAGCTAAATAAGATGCAACTCACGGAGATCGTTGATATAATGCTGAAAGAAATTTACGAAAGGCTAGAGGCTAAAAATATCAAACTCACGGTGACTCATGCATTCAAAAAGAAACTTATCGAAGAGGGTTACAATCCAAGCTATGGAGCAAGGCCATTGAGAAGGGCTATTGCGAGGCTTTTGGAGCATAATCTAGTTGAACTAATTTTGACTGGATATATTCAAGTGGGTGATTCTGTCACAACGGATTGTGATTCAGGAGGTAATGTAATTGTGTATCGTCACCGAAATGGCTATGTAACTGTGTGCGCGCGCTAATTTTTATTTTGGACTTGAAAATTTTTAGTTGTTATTATGTTTCATATAATGTGAACTGAAACGTCCCCTTTGTTTGTTTCGAGTTGTCACATATTTTTAAAAATTTCTGAATTTTAAGGTGCGTTTGATACCAATTTTAGTTTTTTGTTTTTCGTTTGGTTGAAAGAAAAATGCATAAAACTTCATCTGTTCTTTTTACCTTGAGAGAAAGAAAACATAACACTATTTAAAATAAAATATTCCCAGATTTTTAGAATGAAATACAATAATATCGAATAAGTTATAGATGTTATTTCATAACTTCTGCAAAACTTCTATAAATTAGCAGGGTTTGGGACCATATAAAATTTATTAATTGGATGAGATATTATATAATTGATAAATTAATAATTTACTCTTTTACAAAGTTCTTTACAATTTAATTAACATATATTTAATAACTAAATATTCAACATATTTTACCAGTACTGAATATAAATTAAACTATATATTCAATTAGCCAAAATAATAAATATATTGTAAGTGTCTACTTAATTAAATGTGTTCAATGAATTAGATTAAAAATAATTTAATTCTTGTTATATTCAATGTATTTAACTAAACATTTAACCAAGAAAAATAATTACATTGTACTTATCTATGTACTTAACTAGTATTCAAGTTAATTAACTTAAGTAAATGTGTTTAATGAATTTGATGCAAAATAGCCTTTATATGAACAAACATTAAGTTCTCTCTTTTATTTCATATTAAATTACTTGAACATTTACAATGGCTTCTCATTTGAAATGTGTTTAAAAATCAACTATAGTGAATGAGATGGGTAATTATTATGCGAGTATAGTAAAGAGCACCCCATGCTAGCAAACATAATTGCAGATGTTAGTCAAATTACAGTATGAAATACACTCAAGCAATTGTTGGAATATTTTTTTGGTTAACCTAATAAAAAGTGGCCATGCTAAGTGGGACAAAGTGTCAAAATTTCTAGACAAGGAGAAAGATGTTTATGAATGATTTCTTCAATATCAAGATTGTGTGAATATAACAGGAGAGCTAACCTTGTAAAAGGCAAGAGAGAGTTTGAATATATTGAACCCTCAAGAGATTGTAGAATTCAACTTTTCTCTGGATTGGCTTGCGATGCTCAAGTTAAGACATGATATTAAGTCATTTCGTTTTGCAGAAAGTGGATCAGTTGATACACAAGACATGAAGAAGCAATTGGAGTCCATAAAGGGAAAAAAAGATCAGTTCGCCATGAAAGATGATTTGAACATGGATGAAATAGGATTGTTTAATCGGTTACAAGCAGATAACTCTCTTGCGCTACAAAGCAACTTGAACGAAGAAGGCAACACAGAGAAAGGATTACAGTTGTTATCTGTCGTACTGAGGATAGCTCAGAAAAAATTCCCATATGGATCATTCGAAAGTATGCAAAACCATGTTGCTTCAAGAACGTAAACACGGAGAGTTTGAATTGTCAATACCAAGGCAATAAAAGATCATGGATGATTGGATGCTTTTTTAAGAATATGTTCGATGACTTGACAGAAAAATGCAAGGGAAAATTTTAGCCCATGCAAAAAAAGAGAAAAAAAGAAAAAAAAGGAAGGATAACAAAATATTGAGCTATTTTATTTGCCCCCTAACATGACATCAAAAATCCAATCCAACCATGTACATAGGGATAATAAGAGCTTTCAAGATGCAATAATATGTAGCCAACTTTATCGTAGAATTTTGAAAGGTTATGAATTGGGGCAAACCAATCCGGAAAAAATAAATGTTTTGGATGCAATCAATTTTGTAGTCTCGACTTGGATGTTCAGGCAAAAGTAATAGCAAATTGTGTTTCAACATTACAAATTTGTTCTGTGGAAGAAATGGCCTCTTGCAACTTAGATGAAACCTTGGATAAAAAGCCATTCATGAACTGGAGACAATAATTAAAGAATTGGGTTACTGTGATAGAATTGATGTAAATTATCTCTTAGATTACTCTAATGAAAATAGTGCAAGTTCAAAGCTTTTCAGTTTAGAAGAAATTGTTGCTAACGTGGTTGACAAATCTCTTGAAGGTGAAGATGAGAATGATACAGTAATTTTAGAACTTGTTATGATCAAAGAATGACTCAAAATATCAATGACATTTTATAGTTTTGTATTATAATTTGATAAATCAACCCTAGAGATTTTAGATGCATTAAGAAAATTAAAAAATGAGATTTAATTAGATTTAAATTAAAAAATAAATAATAATAAAATCATATTTTATAAAAAAATAGAAATAAAATCATATTTTTTGTAATTAAAATATTATAATTAATTACATTTGTAATTTTAATAAATTATTATTTTATAATTCAGATAGAACCATAAAATTATATAATTTTTTTTAAAAATCTTATAATTTTATCAAAATTACTAATTTAGTCTATTAGTGTAAATCGGAATCGTGGAAATTTATTATTTATCGAATATCATTTTATAGTGGCTCTACTTTTGTAAAATCTAGTTGTACCACATATTCGTACCTCCCTCCGTAACACAGAAAATTCGCCAACATGAATTGGATTTGTAGCGAATTCTGATAGATTCTTGCCCCAACTCAACGGGGAGAAAAACTCAGGGAAAGGGACACCCCTTCACAGATCTCACTCATTGTCTTAAAAACTGACCACCCTTTCTCTCTCAGACTCTGACGCAACACACTCTCCTTGCTGTACTTTCAGGAACAATCAATCATTGCATCCCAAAATTGAAACCTCATCCTCATGTAAGATCTCTCCAGTTCGTACAGAATTCACAGGGAAAAAAAGATGGGATCCAATCAGTCCGTCCAAGTAGTTGACGAAGATAGCGAAGAAGAAGAAGACGAAGAGGAAGAAGACGACAATGACAATCATAACACCACCGGATTACTAGACAACCAATTAGTGAAGAAAGTTCTAGAGCAGGAACCCGAAATGTTACCTTGCCACGCGTCCGCATCTCCCTTGTCCCCCCAGCTCTCCTCCCTGGGAACTCCGCGATTGGGGCCGTCGATCAAAGTGTGGGACCCGTACAATGTCTTGGCGCCTCCCCCGACTCCACCGGCCTCGATTCTGTCGCGGGGTTCGTTGGCGGACGAGGATCGGAATGTGACGGAGGTGTTTTTGGTCAGTCACGGGGAGTGTGAGTTGAACTTGAGACCGGATTTGGTCGGCGGGAGATGCCACGTGGCGAAACTGACGGCTAATGGGAAGAGGCAAGCTAGGGCATTGGCTGTTTTGTTGAATTCTCAAGGGGTTAGGTTTAATGCCGTTTATTCTTCGCCGTTGGATCGGGCTAGATCCATGGCGCTATTCGTTTGTCAGGTACTTTTGACGGTTCTGGTTATGCTTATGGTTCATTTGAGAGAATTGATCCGTGTTTCTGGGTTTCATTTAATCTGTTCTTTTAGTTGAATAAGCCTATATATGATGAATTTGTTTTTGGGAAAGGGCTTATTAGGCCATACGGTCACGAGTTACAGAAATGCTACTCTGTCAAGGAGCTCCAGCGCTGGTCTGCGTCTTTGAAAAGCCTGACATTGAAAGCACTTTCAAATAACTAGGAAATTTGCCTTCATGTTTACAGTATGGGTGAATAGGTGGACTGCATTGTGGACAAGTACTTGATAAATATTTGTTTTTGGAGAATCACTTGATATATGCTTCATAGAAAAGCTCTTTTGCGTGAAGAACTATGCAGAAATTCAACGAAAGTAATCTTAAACGAACTGAAACTATTGGTAATGAACAGGCGCATTAAGAATGTAGTGTGTTCTAAGTCTATGATTAATTGGTCTTGGTTTGAATGTAACAATTATTTGAATTGGAAGCAGCATAGATTGTGAAAGTAAATTAATATGGAATGATAGTTGAATGGTTGATTTATGAATCTTTATACCGGTGAAATCATGCAGGAAATGAATTTTGCAGAGGAGCAGATACAATCATTGGATGCACTTATGGAGATGAGTCTCGGTCATTGGGAGGGATGCCTCAGATCAGAAATATACACACCTGAACTTTTGAGCTTAATTGAAAGATACCAGCCTGATTTTGCTCCACCATCAGGAGAATCACTCAGGCAAGTAGAATTTCGGATGGTTCAATTCTTGAATGATACAGTCCTGGGGCTTGCCGATAAATTGAGAGCAGATTTTTCTGCACATCATCAGAATGAGAGCCAAGGGTTCTTACACAATTCTCATTCTCTAACTAACTCGGTTCATGACCGGGATGGGTCTTCTCTCCCTGCACCCCACTGGGACTTACTGCACAGGCATCGACAAGGTCTTACAAGGAAGAAGTCTGGTAAAAGTCGGTTACAGTTTGTGACAACTACTGGTGATCATGAGGTTGAAGATGAGATGTCTCCCCGGGATTCAAACCTTCACAGTGACCTCCATGATTTAAGTGTCAGAAGCTCATCTTCTTCTATGAATATTATGACCTCATGCGTGGGTGTTTTTACTCATCCAGTGCCTATTAAGTGTCTGTTAACAGGCCTTTTAGGCTGCAGTCCTGTAATGGCACATAAGATATGCATAGAAGATTCTTCAGTAACAGTATTGCAGCATTCATGGAGAACAGGTTGGCAGATAAAAAGGTTAAACGATACTGCACATCTGAGGCTTCTCTAATTATAGAGTTCTCGTATACTTACTGTGCAGTACTCTTGTTGAAGAATGAACTGCTTATTATTCTCTAGAGGATGTCGTAATTTTGTCTTGCAGATTATACTCATGCCGCAGCGAATTTTATCACATGAATCGGTGATACCTCTGCAACTTCTTGTAGTTTTTGATATATTTATTTTCAGATTTACCGGCTCCAAAGAGAGAAAAAATTTCGTTTGGCAGTCGGATCTTTGTATGGGTGATTCTTTTGATTTGTAGCATTCACCACAGTTTTTATAACCGAGTGAAACATTATGTATTTCCTGTATTTGAAAATCATGTATTTGCAATTTGAGAAAGCTGACAAGCTTGTATTTCCTTGTGAATTATGATCATACAATTCAAATGGAGCTGCTTTGAGGCATGCCTGTTATATTTTTGTTCAAACGTGGAGCATGAGCTGCAGAGTGCAAAGGACTAAATGTCAAGTGACCTGATGCTCACTCTTGTTATTCTTCAATTAGTTTATATAATTAAATTCATTAAACCAGGGTAAGGGATTAGGGGCCAGAAGGAGACAAGTTCATTTTCCCGTACCATGTAATTTTGCCTCTTTTTATCATGCTGAATATCTTGTACACAGAGAATGGATTAGTGGAAGGTGATGAAGTGAGAATGTGACGGGAGCACTACTTGAATGAAACTACACATGCTTCTTATGTGGCTGAACTTTTTACAGGTAAGCATGGTTCACATGGAAAGAGTGTAAGAAAACAAAAGGGAGAGGCATCTTTGGTTAAAAAACAAATCCTTTAGCATGTGAAAAAGTGACTTCCTTTGCAGCATTAGGTAGATGCATTGCCACTTAGATAATGGGGTACAATACAATTCATCTCACGGCAGTCTCGTAGAAAAGCATCTTTTCATCTCATGTCAACACAAGACAAATCAGGCGAAACAAGAGGTAATAATAAATATGCACATCAGCACAAATTAAAGGCAAATGCTAAGTTGCTGCAACTTAGGGAGCTCCCAAATTAAAACCGCCACTGTCAGTCCCGTGATACGCAACAGACAAACATACCCCATGGCTCGTCTCTCAAGGTTTCACTATATTTATCCCTCTGGATCCACCTGATGAAATCCCCAATGGCTTCTACTATCTCCAGGTTATCCGCTATTCTCCTTACCGTCGCCTTCTTTCTTAATCTGCATCCCCTATGTTCAACTAGTGAGCCCGTAATCTCGGCTTCTCCTGCTATTTTGCCATATATGAATGCTCCAGTTATGTCATCATTCTTCCCTTCTCCGACTTCCCCAAGTTCAGAGGCATTTGCACCAGCTCCTAGCTCAGGCGAGTTCATCGGAAAGACTTCCTCCAGTGCTGCTAAGTCCGACGGTGGCCGTGTAATTATTGCTGTGAGAATTTGTACAATGTTTGTTATAATTTTAGCTCTCTGTTGAATACGCACTCAGTTGTACCGAATGACCTATGCCGTTTAAAAACCATATTATATACTTTGCAAGAGGGCTGTGGTAGCTTCATGCCTTCCAATTCTATCCCATGAATATTATCATACCTTGATGCCTTAAGACTCTTGAGCTTTTTTTTTTTTTTGTTTTTTCGGTTTATTTTGGGGAAAGGCTTGAGCATATTTTACTTTGAAAGATCTTTTGACACGTATATATTTTTATTTATAATTATCGGCATTTACTTAATATTACGTAACGTAATAGTGTTGGCTTAACTCTTCAAGGGTGCAACATTTTCATGCCAAGGAAAATATTTCCTATATTAATAATATAGTAATAGTTTATATTGTAATATTCTATCATAAAAAAAAAATCAAGATTTATACATTACAGAAATATATTTTTATATATGTTATTAAACATCGTAGACCCCAAAAGAAGAAAAAATGACGATTTCGAAGTTTAGTTCCGTTTTAAATGTCGTCTCTAACGTCGATAAGCGCTCAACAAACACAAATCTAACAACATTGTTCAACAAGTACGTAGACAAGAACAATGTCTTTTCTTGGAACTCCGTCATTGCCGATCTGGCTCGAAGCGGCGACTCAGTGGAAGCCCTTCGCGCATTTTCTTCAATGCGCAAGCTCTCTCTTACGCCAACTCGCTCAAGTTTCCCGTGTGCTATCAAATCTTGCTCTGCTTTGCACGACCTTCACTCGGGCAAACAAGCCCACCAACAATCTTTCATCTTCGGCTTTCACGGAGACGTCTTCGTTTCGTCAGCTCTCATTGATATGTACTCAAAATGCGGCGAGTTAAGTGATGCTAGAAAACTGTTCGATGAAATTCCTCAGAGAATTAGAAATATTGTTTCTTGGACGTCGATGCTTGCTGGGTATGTCCAAAACGACAATGCCCGTGAAGCTTTATTGCTTTTTAAGGAGTTCTTACTTGAGGAGAGTGAATGTGGAGGGGCAAGTGAAAACAGTGACACTGTTTATGTTGATTCAGTTGCTATTGCTTCTGTTTTATCAGCTTGTTCTCGTGTTACTATTAATGGAGTGACTGAAGGTGCTCATGGGTTTGTTATAAAGAGAGGATTTGATAGTGAAGTGCGTGTTGGCAATACTTTGATAGACGCATATGCAAGGGGTGGCCACGTGGATGTGTCTAGGAAAGTGTTTGATGGAATGATTGAGAAGGACGCAGTTACTTGGAATTCAATTATTGCTATTTATGCGCAAAATGGATTGGCTGCTGAGGCTCTGGATGTTTTTGATGAAATGGTAAAGAGTACTGATGTTAAATACAATGCTGTTACATTGTCTGCTGTTTTGTTAGCCATTGCGCATTTAGGAGTTTTGCGTTTGGGCAAGTGTATACATGATCAGGTACTTGAGCTTCCTTTTCCCGTTAAGGGTGATTATTCATCTGTGGGTAATGCTTAATTTATTTATTTGGCTTATGTAGGTTATAAAGATGGATTTGGAGGAGAGTGTGATTGTGGGCACTTCTATTATTGACATGTATTGCAAATGTGGGCAAGTAGATCTAGCAAGGGAGGCATTTAATCAGATGAAGGAAAAGAATGTCAGGTCATGGACTGCTATGATTGCTGGTTATGGAATGCATTGTCGTGCCAGAGAAGCTCTGGATCTATTTTATAAGATGATAAGAGCTGATGTGAGACCAAATTATATTACTTTTGTGTCAGTTCTATCTGCTTGCAGCCATGCTGGTCTTGTACAAGAAGGTTGGCACTGGTTTAATACTATGAGTCATGAATTTAGTGTAGAACCTGGGGTTGAGCATTATGGCTGCATGGTCGATCTTCTTGGGCGAGCTGGAAAACTGAATGAGGCTTATGACTTAATCAAAGGGATGAAGGTGGGGCCTGATTTTGTAGTCTGGGGTTCGCTTCTTGGAGCTTGTAGGATTCATAAGAATGTAGAGCTTGGTGAGATTGCTGCAAAGAAACTGTTTGAATTAGAGCCAGATAATTGTGGGTACCATGTCTCACTCTCTAACATATATGCCAATGCTGGAAGGTGGGATGATGTTGAGAGGACAAGATCACTTATGAAGAATCGTAGACTGGCTAAAACACCTGGATTCAGTTTAGTTGAACAGAGAGGTAAGGTTCATGTATTTTTGGTTGGAGATAAAGAGCATCCTCAACATGAGAAGATCTATGAGTATTTGGAGGAACTAAATGTGAAGTTGCAAGAAGCTGGCTATGTAACAGATATGACATCAGTAATTCATGATGTCGATGAGGAAGAGAAGGAAATGATGTTGCGAATACATAGTGAAAAGCTGGCTGTTGCTTTTGCAATTATGAACTCCTTACCTGGCAGTACGATTCGTATCATTAAGAATCTGAGGGTTTGTGGTGACTGTCATACGGTAATCAGATTGATCTCCAAGGTTGTTGATCGTGAAATTGTGGTTAGAGATTCTAAAAGATTTCATTATTTCAAGGATGGTCTGTGCTCATGTGGAGGTTATTGGTGACATTTCTATGATTGAAGAGAACTTTATGTAAATGTTAAGTACGGAATTGTAGTAAATCAGGGCTCTTTGAAAGAAGGTATTGTTTTCCAAGAAATCCATGCTGAATTCACTGCAAAGCATGAATATATAGAAAAGAGTTCGGCTATTGTACACCTTTCTAAGTTTAAGCTAAGGCTAAATGGTACTTATGATAAAATGTAGACATCAGGAGCAATGAGAAAAGCAAGCAATCTGCTAACTGTATACAGTAAACTTGGGAAATGTGAGCATGGAGTGAAATTTGCATGAGCACCTCCTTTATTGCAATATATGATTATCATTAACGGCAAAGTACATTATTATAAAGGAGTAAGGAGAGATATTGTCTCAATTGATAGTTAATGACCATAGATTATCAGGTTAACCAACCTTCAAAGAACTTGTCGAGAATGGATCCTTCCAAATTGGATATGCTCATGTCCTTTGGAATTCTGTAAAGTGGATAATGAATTGACTCTGTATTTTGTTCAACCAAATTCGAACGAATCACGAACAGCCAGCCTTGAAGAACTTATGGAAGCTTAGTCCACTTAATCGTGAAGTCTTATCGCTTTTCACCTCAACTTTTGAGAATCTGGGATCACTCCAGAGGGCTCTGTTCTGACTTCTTAAGCATTCTATCTGTGCCCTGAGTTTATCAATGATTTTTCTCTTTTCATCATTCCTTTTTAACAACTCAGCTTGCTGCCGCAGACTCTCCTCCATTAGTTTTGTGAGTTGAAATTTAAGCTCATCCCATGTATTCTTCCGCCCAGAACCATTTGTTTCAAACTCTCCAATTGTAGCCTGGCCTGATTTAGAGCTATTCATCTTCACCTCTTCTTTGTTGGGAAATTCTGCGATTTCTATTTCCTTTTTGTCATCTGTGATTTCAGTTCCTATTTTCATAGTCACCTTGCATGGTTCCGTTGACATTAATTCATCTGCTAGTCTGTTCAGGTATTCAAAGTGAGAATTAGTACTATTACATCCAACATCAGGAACTTCAACAAGAGATTCAGACTGGGTTTCAGATGCATCGGATTGAGGATCATCAAAGCTTCCTGCTGTTTCTTTTTGGTGATTGTTTGGGTGCCCCCTTTTTCTGGAGGAAGAGGATGTTGAAGAAGATCTTGAATGAAGCAAATGATGTGATCTGGACCTCAGCTTGTCACATTGTTCTGCTAGAGCACGGTAAGATCTGTTGAAATCTTCTAGCATTTTTTTAAGTTCTGGTTTCCTTCTGTTACAGATATCATCTGTTTCAACTGAAATGTCTTCCCCTTCTTCCAAAATGGTCATCATGGCCTTCATTTTCTTGTCCGACTCTGTAAAATATATGAAAAATACATCCAAAAGGCATAATCAAGATTCAAAAGTCCAGCATACTTCATTAAGAACCCTCTCCACTGAACCTACGACCTCAATGCTGGCACATACATGGTCACTGTATCTGTTTTATCAACTCTCTCTCTTCTCACCTGGGAAAATGTTTATATAGATGTAAACTTGATGTTTTCTTAAGTAAATTAAACTAATACTCCGATACATTGCCTTACATTGCCTTTGAATTTAT
Organism: Aegle marmelos; assembly: GCA_030449875.1. Classification (NCBI taxonomy): domain Eukaryota; kingdom Viridiplantae; phylum Streptophyta; class Magnoliopsida; order Sapindales; family Rutaceae; genus Aegle; species Aegle marmelos. Next base: position 7,842,850 of record JASUUL010000094.1, read on the forward strand.
TGACTTTTAATTTCTATCATCCATTTTCTTCATCTAATTGCAGATTATTATCATTGATCGTGTCATAATATGCATGCATACAACAGAAAGAGAAAGAAAACCGACCTGAGAGAGTTGTCTGAAGCCATATGGACTGGAGAGGGCTGTCAAGTTTATCTGGACTCCATGAGCAAGAAGAAGACGGGATGTTGTCCATGGACCCAGTCTCTTCACGAACAACTGAAAATGAGAAGAATCTCTTGGCCTTCATTATGTAACCAGGGCCTAGACCAAAGCAACACGTTAAGAATATTGAATGCCTTGACTGGGGAAGAGATGGTCACGATTCTCATTTCTCATAAAAGTATGTAACTCAGTCAAATTCAAATGGATTCTGTATTTATTGTTTTGATTTTTCGGTTATGTAGTGCTTGATTTGCTGCTGCACATTTGCCTTAACTTTCTAATGAGGTATTATCATTAATTGTAAATTTTATCTAGAAGGACACAGCACTTGTAATTTATAAATCCAAATTCAGCATGTGCAAATATTTTCTTTCTTTTTTAAAAAAATTAAGGCGTTCTCAAGTCAAAGTACAAATGGTCAATTGTACCCTATCCGAGCCGTTGCCATTGACCTGCCATCTCTTAATGAGTTGTACTTGATCAAGAATGTGGTTGTGTTGGGCTCAGCCCTATATAAGAATATTACATAATATGCTTTTATCTGGAATTATCAACAGCTTTTGCTTTGGATGATTCTAATATAATAAAGACGGTGACACAAACATTCATGAATTGAATGATAAATACTCGTAACTTTCAAATAATTTTTTACACGGACTTGAAAAAAAAAAAATAAATTCGGAGTAATTGGTTAGAACGTGTCGTGCTTCTAATAAAATTAGATCGGATTCACACGTTAGTAATCTAGTATCAATTTATTTTGATATACTGGATTTTCTTAGATAAGTAAAATCATGAAATATTGAAGGATTGAAGATAATAATTGATTCCATGAAAAAGGGGAGAAAAGAAAACGAAGATAATAATTGATTGAGATTAACAAGACGTTGAGCTAAGTACTGTTTGGTTCAACTTATTTAATGATTTTAAATATTTACTTATTTATATAAACCCTTATTATAATTTTTATTGTTATTTGATTTTTTTTAGTAGGGTTTTTTAAATTTAAATAAGTTATTTTATCTTTATTAACAAAAATTAAAATTTTAAACTTTTAAAAGTAGAAGTTGAAAAACTCATTTTAGATGTTAAAAATCTAAAATATCATTTACTTATTCAGTAGTTTTATTTTATTCTTTTTATAATATAATTTTATAAAAATTATCTATTAAATAATTTCAGAAATTTTTAATAAAAATTCTTATGAACAATCAAACAATTAAACTCTTTTTAATAAAAAATTCTATTCATAAAAGTTCTATTTAAATAAACTCTAATTGAAAAACTGTGCCAAACGGAGCATACATTCTTATGCAATCGATTTTGCAGCTTTAGTAGCAAATATGGGAATTAAGTTTAATAATTTCAAAATCATTGTAATAAATGTTAATATTAGATTATGCTCAAACCACCCACTTTGAAATTTTAAATTTACCTTATTTAAGTTAAGAATTTTTAAAAGAACAAAAAAAAAAAGTAATTCGCGTTTTTTTTAAATATTGTGAATGGTAATAAAATAATTTGAAATTTTTAAAAATAATAGAGGTGATTTAAAAATATTAAATTGACGATGGGATAATATAAAATTTACCCTCCGAAATAATAAAAACAGTAATTTAGCAAGTAGTTCAAGTTGAAAAAGGAGAAAGAGCATAAAACCCTGTTGATGTTCCCGAAATATGTCGACGAATATGCCAATCAACCGTGACGACTCTGCTTAGCGGGGCCCCTCTCTCCTACAGAGTAGGCGGTAAGAACCTCCAAACCAGATTCATGCCACCAGCAATGAGCTCACATGGCTCTAGGTTGTTCAAAATTTGTGACTGAAGATTTAACATACGCAAACGTAATGCTCTCAAATCAAAGGTGACACAGAGACGACAAACGGGAACAGAATTCATTTTTATTAGTGCTGATTTTTGAGTTTTGGTACAAAAAGTATGTTCCGAAATATATTTGCAATCAAGTCCTAATATTGAAATTTACTGTACAAACATATTATACGAATTTAAAACTTTTAATTGTAACATTAGAAAAAGCAGTCAATTAAAACATTACGCGATTATGTCTCTATTTGAATAAACTTTCAGTTTGACTTTTGTTATTATTACTATTGTTTCCCCCCAATGACGACTTGTAGTTTGATTTGATTTCGAAAGATAAGCAAGGAATGCTTACAATTAAAGCACGTTGAGGGAATTGACCAAACCAAATAAATCAACGGCAAGACCTGCACACCAACTCGGAGGGTAATTCCGTAATTTTACACAAGGAGAACCGGCCTCAGTTGAAGAATTGGTGGTGGCGAAATCGTGATTAGACTGAGAACACAGGGGCAAACGAATATGTGGCGGATCACTATAAATCACGCGAGGGTTTTTCATTCAGTCCAATAAAAGCGGAATTGCTCTGCCCGGGTTCTAACAAATTGGCAGCGAGAGACAGGAGGAGGAGAAGAGAAAGAGAAAATTAGAAGAATTCTCTCTCTCGCTCGCGTTTTCTCTATAATTCAATCAAGCTTTTTTGTTCTCAAGATCAAATTTCAAAAATTCGGAAATGGCCCTCACAGAATCTTATAGGAAAAACTCTCTCATACCAAGCTACCTCTACTCCTCCCAAACATCCTTCCCGTCCACGGCGGCTTTCAATGGAGCAGCAGTAGCCGCCACGTCGCCGGCTACTCCATCCACGGCGAGGAGAAGCTTCGTTGTTGCGGCGCCGAGCGAGCCAGGGAAGATAGAGATGTACTCCCCTGCTTTCTACGCCGCTTGTACCGCCGGCGGGATCCTCAGCTGCGGTCTCACTCACACGGCTGTCACTCCTCTTGACCTTGTCAAGTGCAATATGCAGGTCCTTTCAACTACAGATCTGCATCTTTTGACATCGTCTTGATCTTATTTTGATCGTTTTAGTCCTAAGAGTTGACTTGAGATTAGATCTGTGTAGATTGCTGTATTTACGTGTTATATAGATTTGTTTGCTGAACTTCTCCTTAGATTGGATCGGTGATTTGTTTATTTTTTTAAATTTTCTTTTGCAATAATGATCATTTTGTTCTTTTTCTTCCAATGGCTAGATATACAACTTTTAGCTTTTTTAAAAAATAATTTATTATTTTAATAGTAGAAGTGTTTCCTTTCTGCTTTCTAAAATCCTGTGCATAATTGATACTTTGCTTCTTAATATAACCAAGAAATGAACAAAGATCTAGTGCCATAGCTTATATACCTATGCTCCTGTTTGATGTAACAGGATCCATTTCTTGGTTTTCTGGTTATTTAATGATATGTATCTGGACAATTATGTGTCCTATTAATTATAATGTGCAGAAGCCTATAAACTAACATTGAGATTGTTGCTTACTTCAGATTGATCCTGTCAAGTACAAAAGCATTTCATCTGGTTTTGGAGTTTTGCTCAAGGAACAGGGAGTCAGGGGCTTCTTCAAGGGATGGGTACCTACCTTGTTTGGTTACAGTGCTCAGGGTGCTTGTAAGTTTGGATTCTACGAGTTCTTCAAGAAGTACTACTCTGACCTTGCTGGTCCAGAGTATGCTGCTAAGTACAAGACCTTGATCTACCTTGCTGGCTCTGCTTCTGCTGAGTTCATTGCTGATGTTGCCCTTTGCCCCTTTGAGGCCGTGAAGGTTCGTGTTCAGACTCAGCCTGGTTTTGCCAGAGGTATGGCTGATGGATTTCCCAAGTTTGTTAAATCTGAGGGCTCTCTTGGGTATGTTATTTAACGCTTTTCATTTGTTTCGCTGGCAATACAAGTTATTGTGTGTAGGAAGATGTTGTCTCTAACATATTCTCTTGGATTATTGCAGTTTGTACAAGGGGATTGCTCCTCTTTGGGGGCGTCAGATTCCATGTAAGTTGGTATTTTTGCTTTCCTAAATTATTGTTCTTGTCATATATTTATTCTTTGATGGCTTTCCCTTATGCTTAGATGTATGGAATTTGATTGCTTCTTTGTTGCATGTTCTTGCTGTTTTTTACGCCCTTTTTTTTGGAGTGACTGCATATATCTTGATTTTAACTTCCATGCTTTTGAACGCTTAGTATAAAGTTTTTTGCATGGTAGGTATTGCTTGAATCAATGACTTAGTTATTTTTTGAGTTTTCAGAGAACAAGGACTACCGCAATCACTTCGCTTTGACATGCATATTATGCAGTTTGTGTTTCTTTCTGAATTTAACTATTTGCGGTACTTGAGGTCATTGGTTCATGTTCATTCTCTCTAGTTTCAGGATCTCTTATTTCTTTTGCAGTCTTGCTGATGTTTGATATTCTTGCTTCCTTATTTGCTTCCCACAGTTGAAAAGCCTTCTACTGTTCTTCCATTCTTTTTTGCGTCAATTCAGTTTTGGAATTCACTTTGATGCTACTATTCACCTTGATCAGCATGAGTTTAACTATTTTCTGAATATGTGGGTTTTCCTAAACTCTGCACCATAGGTGCTACTGAGGGCCAAGTGTTTTTAACATTGAAAGATGCCTTTTCTGCACGTTGCAGATACAATGATGAAGTTTGCTTCTTTTGAAACCATTGTTGAGATGATCTACAAGCATGCCATTCCCACACCAAAGGACCAGTGCAGCAAATCTCTGCAGCTTGGTATTAGTTTTGCTGGTGGTTATGTGGCTGGTGTTTTCTGTGCTATTGTGTCACATCCTGCTGACAATCTTGTCTCTTTCCTTAACAATGCCAAAGGAGCAACTGTTGGTGATGTGAGTGTTATTCCTTGACTTGATATTATAAAGCTAAACTGTTGCACTAAGACTATTCTTTGTTTAAAAACCATTTGCTGGTTTTGTAGGCTGTCAAGAAGCTAGGTTTGTGGGGCCTGTTTACCCGTGGGCTTCCTCTCCGTATTGTCATGATTGGAACACTCACTGGAGCTCAATGGGGAATCTATGATGCATTCAAAGTTTTTGTGGGACTGTAAGTTCTTTCCTTTATTATTAATTTTCACTTTGTATTAATTTTGCATGCCTGTGCTATTGAGATAAATTGCTCATGTGATTTGATATGAATATTCAGGCCAACCACTGGTGGTGTTGCTCCTGCCCCCGCTGCTGCTGAGCTTGCAAAGTTGTAGGTCAACTTAATAGAATTTTTTTATTTTGGGTTTTGTGGATTCCAGGAGAACTTGAAAGGTATTAATAAACATAGGTGACAAAATTGAAGGAGCTGGAGTGTCTGAAGTCAGAGTATTTTTATAATTCAGAACTATTTTTTCGAGCTTAAGATTTGCTTTTGCTGAGGATGGTTTTGTTTTCATCCAAATATCCGAAAGCCTTTGTCGTTAGATTATATGTGAAATTTGGCTCTAATAATTGTAACATTAGAAAAAGCAGTCAATCAAAACATTACGCGATTACGTCTCTATTTTAATAAACTTTCAGTTTGGCTTTTACTATTATTATTTATTGAAGTAAGCATACGTTACATTTAGAGTAAGAAACACTTATGACATGATTAATTAATAAAGATAAAAATAACACGTGATAAGTAGTAATACCATAAAAAATATATTGGAATCGGTTAGAAACAAGTTGAAAAAGAGGTAAAAAGTCAATTTTTGCATTGCTCTCAATTTTTGCATTGCTTGTACTCGGTTGCAAGGTATTAGATCTCTAAAAAAGTGTTTAAATAAAATTTTATTTCTTATTTGAGTCATATCAATATTAAATATTTTACAAGATACGTTAATTTAAATTCTTCAAATGAGATTTATTTCTCACTCTTCAATATTGATAAGTGATTTTCTTCCTCTTCTATTAATATTTTGTTATTATTTATTGAAAAAATATAATTGTTATAATTATTATTTATATTTCCTTTAAAAAATATAACAGTAATTAAATTTGATAGAGACAAGAATTTAATTAAAATAATATTTAATTTATTTTAATTTGATGAGTCTTTTGGAGAGAATTATATTTATTTATTTATTTATTTATTTATTACATCAATAAGTAAATTAAAATTTAAATAATCTTTTAGAGATACTTTTATATTATTAAGATACTCTTATATTATTAAGCGCTTATCAATTAAAATTTAAAAAAAAATTTTGAAAGTAATATTCACCACGCGCCGTTCTTCTTAGCCATGTAACAAAACCCTCTGCTCTCTCTCTCTCTCCCCATCGTCTTACTACATGTCGATCCTTCACTGTCCCTTACTTTCCCCCAACCCTCCAACATGTACAATCATGGGTCTTTTCTCAGTTGTTGCAATCGATTTCTAAAGGTTATTTACTTCAATTAATTGAATTAATTTTAAATTTAATTGTGTAGGATTATGAGTTTGTGAAGATTTAATTCTATTTCATGCTAAATTGTTCTGTGCTTAATGTGTTGAGAAATCATTCTGTACTTAATATGTTCGTTATTCAGATAACCCCTTCATAATTTTATTCGAGAATCGTTTGGATAAATTATCAATTCTTAATCATTTAACCACCTCTATTTGTACTAAATTTTTTGTTAAAAAATAAAATAATCATTTAATTATAAAATTATTAAATCCAACGATCTTCTTAATGTGACGGCTACTTACGTTCAATGTAACATTTACATAAGCGCTGCCTTATTATAATTGTTTCCCTCCAATGACGACTTGTAATTTGATTTGATTTCGAAAGAAAAGCAAGGAATGCTTACAATTAAAGCACGTTGAGGGATTTGACCAAACCAAATAAATCAACGGCGTGTCTTGCACACCAACTCCGAGGGTAATTCCGTAATTTTACACAGGGAGAATGGGCCTCGGTTGAAGGATTGCTGGTGGTGCAATCGTGATTAGACTGAAAACACAGGGGCAAACGAATATGTGGCGGATCCCTATAAATTACGCGAGCGTTTTTCATTCAGTCCAATAAAAGCCGAATTCATTCGCGCGGGTTCTAAAAAATTGGCAGCGAGAGACAGGAGGAGGAGAAGAGAAAGAGAAAATTAGAAGATTCCTCTCTCTGTCGCTCGCTTTTTCTCTATAATTCAGTCAAGCTTTTTTGTTCTCAAGATCCAATTTCAAAAATTCGGAAATGGCCCTCACAGAATCTTATAGAAAAAACTCTCTCATACCAAGCTACCTCTACTCCTCCCAAACATCCTTCCCGTCCACGGCGGCTTTCAATGGAGCAGCAGTAGCCGCCACGTCGCCGGCTACTCCATCCACGGCGAGGAGAAGCTTCGTTGTTGCGGCGCCGAGCGAGCCAGGGAAGATAGAGATGTACTCCCCTGCCTTCTACGCGGCTTGTACCGCCGGCGGGATCCTCAGCTGCGGTCTCACTCACACGGCTGTCACTCCTCTTGACCTTGTCAAGTGCAATATGCAGGTCCTTTCAATTACAGATGCCTCTTTTGACATCGTCTTGGTCTTATTTTGATCGTTTTAGTGCTAAGAGTTGACTTGAGATTACATCTGTGTAGATTGCTGTATTTACGTGTTATATAGATTTGTTTGCTAAACTTCCCCTTAGATTGGATCGGCCATTTGTTTATTTTTTTAAACTTTCTTTTGCAATAATGATCATTTTGTTCTTTTTCTTTCAGTGGCTGGATATACAGCTTTTTGCTTTTTTTAAAAAATAATTTATTATTTTAATAGTAGAAGCGTTCCCTTTCTGCTTTGTAAAATCCTGTGCATAATTGATACTTTGCTTCTTAATATAACCAAGAAATGAAACCAAAGATCCAGTGCCATAGCTTATATACCTATGCTCCTGTTTGATGTAACAGGATCCATTTCTTGGTTTTCTGGTTATTTCATGATATGTATCTGGACAATTATGTGTCCTATTAATTATAATGTGCAGAAGCCTATAAACTAACATTGAGATTGTTGTTTACTTCAGATTGATCCTGTCAAGTACAAAAGTATTTCATCTGGTTTTGGAGTTTTGCTCAAGGAACAGGGAGTCAGGGGCTTCTTCAAGGGATGGGTACCTACCTTGTTGGGTTATAGTGCTCAGGGCGCTTGTAAGTATGGATTCTACGAGTTCTTCAAGAAGTACTACTCTGACCTTGCTGGTCCAGAATATGCTGCTAAGTATAAGACCTTGATCTACCTTGCTGGCTCTGCTTCTACTGAGTTCATTGCTGATGTTGCCCTTTGCCCCTTTGAGGCTGTGAAGGTTCGTGTTCAGACTCAGCCTGGTTTTGCCAGAGGTATGGCTGATGGATTTCCCAAGTTTGTTAAATCTGAGGGATCTCTTGGGTATGTTATTCAACACCTTTCATTTGTTTTGCTGGCAATACAAGTTATTGTGTGTAGGAAGATGTTGTCTCTAACATATTCTCTTGGATTATTGCAGTTTGTACAAGGGGATTGCTCCTCTTTGGGGGCGTCAGATTCCATGTAAGTTGGTAGTTTTGCTTTCCTAAATTATTGTTCTTGTCATATATTTATTCTTTGATGGCTTTTCCTTATGCTTAGATGTATGGAATTTGATTGCTTCTTTGTTGCATGTTCTTGCTGTTTTTTATGCCCTTTTTTTATGGAGTGACTGCATTACTCAAAGTTTTATATCCGAAGCGAGTTTTCAAGAAACCACGCGAGTTTTAGCAAAAGCTGCTCTCCGAGGTCGTATTGATTGGTTGAAAGGCCTGAAAGAAAACGTTGTTCTGGGGGGCATAATACCAGTCGGTACCGGATTCAAAGGATTAGTCCACTGTTCAAGGCAGCATAACAACATTCTTTTGGGAAGACAAAAAGGGAATTTATTCGGGGGGGAAATGAGAGATATTTTCTTACGCCACAGAGAATTACCTTTGAGTTATTTCTTTTGCAGTCTTGCTGATGTTTGATATTCTTGCTTCCTTATTTGCTTCCCACAGTTGAAAAGCCTTCTACTGTTCTTCCATTCTTTTTTGCGTCATTCAGTTTTGGAATTCACTTTGATGCTACTATTCACCTTGATCAGCATGAGTTTAACTATTTTCTGAATATGTGGGTTTTCCTAAACTCTGCACCACAGGTGCTATTGAGGGCCAAGAGTTTTTAACATTGAAAGATGCCTTTTCTGCACGTTGCAGATACGATGACGAAGTTTGCTTCTTTTGAAACCATTGTTGAAATGATCTACAAGCATGCCATTCCCACACCAAAGGACCAGTGCAGCAAATCTCTGCAGCTTGGTATTAGTTTTGCTGGTGGTTATGCGGCTGGTGTTTTCTGTGCTATTGTGTCACATCCTGCTGACAATCTTGTCTCTTTCCTTAACAATGCCAAAGGAGCAACTGTTGGTGATGTGAGTGTTATACCTTGACTTGATATTATAAAGCAAAACTGTTGCACTAAGACTATTCTTTGTTTAAAACCCATTTGCTGGTTTTGTAGGCTGTCAAGAAGCTAGGTTTGTGGGGCCTGTTTACCCGTGGGCTTCCTCTCCGTATTGTCATGATTGGAACACTCACTGGAGCTCAATGGGGAATCTATGATTCATTCAAAGTTTTTGTGGGACTGTAAGTTCTTTCCTTTTATTATTAATTTTCACTTTGTATTAATTTTGCATGCCTGTGCTATTGAGATAAATTGCTCATATGATTTGATATGAATATTCAGGCCAACCACTGGTGGTGTTGCTCCTGTTGCTCCTGTTGCTCCTGCCCCTGCTGCTGCTGAGCTTGCAAAGGTGTAGGTCAACTTAATAGAATTTTTTTATTTTGGGTTTTGTGGATTCCAGGAGAACTTGATAGGTATTAATAAACATAGGTGACAAATTGAAGAAGCTGGAGTGTCTGAAGTCAGAGTATTCTTTATAATTCAGAACTATTTTTTTGAGCTTAAGATTTGCTTTTGCTGAGGATGGTTTTGTTTTCATCCAAATATCCGAAAACCTTCGTAGTTAGATTATATATGAAATTTCACTCTAATATCCAGCTCACAATCCTCCCCATGAATAGGTGACAAAATAATGTGTGATGGGAGAGCATTTATTTTTTCTTGTGATGCAGCTGTTATTTGAAGGAGATTGTGTCTCTATGCAAATGCATTGAGTGTATGTTTATTAGATTATCATTACTGCTGTTTTTTTGTTGTGAGTACCATTGAGACTTGGGAAAAATTTTCTTGAAAGATTATTGTCATTGAAATTTGCTTCTTAGTGATAAACTGTTTGATGCCTCTAAAAATTTGTAAATCAGTGCGAGAGGTGAGGTTCATTTTTTGAGGAGTGCAAGTTGCTTTCATCTTTGCAAATTACAATGTCGGGCGTTTTTGGAGTTGCCCATAAAATGAAATAACTCAGCCCTGGGGATTTAAGGTCATGGGGAAGGGAATGGGCAGACTAATTATGAATTTGCAGTTGCCGAGTATTTATTTAGCGCCTCTACTATCAGTTTATGATTTTTATGATAAAAACTCCAAAAAAAAAAAAAAAGTAACAAAAATTAACCAAATTTACTTTGTAAAATTGTTCTTGCACTCTTATTTAAAAAAGAATCACTACATTGCCGATTTGCCTCATTTGATATTTGTTTCTACCGTTTAATTTTCTTTTAAGAACCCCGCTTCCGGTGTATTTATGATACAATGGCGATATTTGAATTTCCATATTTATTTGTTATGGCATTACGGTATGTTAATGAAGATTTGTGGCTGTCATTTTTCTTATGCCTAGGTACAAAATTGTATCGTCGTTTAGCTTGTATAGAAAAATTCACAAAAAACTATTATTCGCATGATTAAGGCTTGCATTGACGATGAATCTGTAACGGTAGAAAAAGTTATGAATACTAATTACGTGATTAGAAAATACAAGTCATCCCCCCAAAAAATAAAAATAAAAATAACTACGGCACTAGAAAATAGTTCAATCAATTTGATTCCACTTATCCCAATTCTAAAATTAAAATCTTCAGGCTTCCCATGATTCCATCCAACCAAGTCTATGCTGACCATCTGCTGATTAAAAAAAAAAAAAAAAAAAGAAGGATCCCATATTTGTCAACCGAAAAGGGAAGCTCCATGTTTAAAGACAAATTACGAATTGATAAAAGAGACACTCACTGATGCCAATAACTTTTTATTAAATGCACAACTGAATAAAGTTGAGCTCCTTGATAATATTTTCAATGGAGAATTTATCATGTTATTGATATCATTTATTCCACACACACATGTATGTACGTACGTATATTTTGTAAGAAATAACTGTCTTAACATCTCGAATCGAAAACCACTTCTACGCAGCTGTTATATTATTGATTGTTCAATACATTAATAACAAACAACACAAAACTGCATCAAAACTTGCAGACCATTGTAGCACAATAAATTTAATGTTCAACATGAGCATGAAACTTGAAACATAATAGATACAGAAACTAAAAACCCTCATCAATTATAACTTAAAATACAAATTTCAGATGGCAAGTTCTTCTCCACAAACTTCCTCCATAAGAGTGACCAGAACCATCCAAGCTGAGATCACAAGTCAACAACAAAAGAATTGAGTTATTGATTCTAATATACATATCTTCAACTCCAGCCCATTATTATTTTAGTTGAGAGGAATACTTGAAACTGAATTCTACTGGACGCGGAGCCGGGAGACTCAGAATCAATAAGCAAGATTGATTGTGAACGACACGTAAGGATGAGAATCAGCATCCCCTGCCAAACCAGCCATTATTCCGCCATCATCTTCGGATTTCCAGTATGTGCTGCATCAGTCATTGAAGGAGCAAAACCAGGTACTATTAGAAACAGTCGATATACAAATGAACAACGAGAAGATGCTATTTGCAGACAAATTTTTCTGCATCAACAAGAGAAAGAGTCTACAAGTTTAAATTAAGATGAAAAAGGAAAAAAAAAACCAAATAAATGAGCATTTTCGAGGCAGCTGTACATTGACTTCTCAAGTGATTGTTCACATTTTTTACCATTTTTCTATTAACATTGTTTTTTGATTTTGTGTTTTGTTTTCCTTGTGCTCCAAGAAAATATTTTTGAATGTTCAAACAAATACTGCTTTTTATTTTTCTGCTTCTAATGCTAAAAAGATTCTTTTTAGATGCTAAAACAAAAAGTCCCAACTATTAAGATGACTGATATTCCATTCTGGAAATTTAAGCAAGCACTGTAGGAGAATGTTCGTTGATGCTGTTTTTTCAAGCACTTAAGAGTTTTAGACCTGAAATTGAGTACTGGAATGCCAATATCTAATTTTGATGAAGAGTCAACCTTGGATTCCAATTGTATGGTTAGTTTCCAAGAGTAAAACGCAAACTAACATGCTGATATTCCATTCTGGAAATTTAGGCAAACATTGTAGGAGAATATTCATTGATGCTGTCTTTGCAAATTGAATTAGAGCTTTAGACCTGAAATTGAATAGCAGAATGCCAGTCTCTAATTGTCATGAAGAGTACAACCTTGAATTCCAATTGTATATAGTTAGTTTCCAATAGTCAATTGCAGCCCAACATATTTTATCACATCATCATTGGTGAATGCATTGGAGAATTTAATGGAATGGTTCCGATCTGATTCTAAATTTTAAGTTTAGATAAATCAAGCCTGAATATTTAAAATTTGAATTTATTTGAATCAAAACTAGATGAACAGCGCGTGAAGCAGTAGAGAAGGTAAATATGTGATTATTGAAATTTAGCAAAGTCCAGTACCTGTTTGCATTGCCGCACAGTTCTTCAAGAATTGAACGCACTTTCTTTTCACTCTTCACGGAGGGAGCTAAAACACATGCCTGAAATTGCCAAACACACTGCTTACTCACAATCCAAAGAGTGGTAACAAAAGGAAATAATGGATGCAAGAGTCAATTACCAAGAAAGACGGCGGCAAACCATATCTCAAAATGCTCTCTGCAAAGACACGTACAGCACAAAAATGCATCCAGGAACTAAAAACCTACAGGAAGAAACCCCATTCAGTGTTAAATCCACCATAAGAAAAAGATAAACCAATGGCACAATACATGATGATGGTGATTATAATGAAAAATACTGTATATGGTAATTCAGACCGTTATTTTTTCCTGCCTTACAGAAGAATACATGAGACTAGTTGCTCGATCTTGCAACAATTTTATTAGGTCCCTTGAATACACTACTTGTTGCACTCCAAGACAATCCTCATGACAAATTTGTGCTGTAAATTTCATAGAGGGAAGTAGAACATACCTCGCCGTAACTAGTGTAGCACCATTGCAAAAGAGAGTTTCTCAAGCTTTCTTGGTCGTGAACTAATTTTTCCAACTCCTGCTTACGACTTTCTTGTGCTTCAGAACTATATTCAAAATCACGAATCTGAATAACACGAAAATCAAAGAATATGAACCTCAAATTGGGGATCACCCAGCAAGTCAAATAACGAACAAAAGCTTAACACAATACAGCAAGATTGAGGCAATTTGTATTCAGCACACACTTGAACTGAGGATGCCATAAAATAAGTTTTAAAAGATGCAAGGCAGAAATTATTGCAACTTTCTACATCATAAATCTACTCGCATCACAAATGTTGCACCCACTTGGAAGCCCTTCTCACGTGCAGCTATTCTGAAATTGTCTGCAACACGTCCAAATAGTGTGACGGTGTAAAGAGCATATTCATTATCCTCATACAATAGCTTGGAGGACCGAGGGACCTGAATGAAAAAAAAAAAAAAACTGCTCAATTTTTGAGACAGAAACCATAATAACGAAATAATTTACATTCAGTTATTCCACATGACTTCAATACCATGATGGACCTATTCAAAATAGCATTCTAGATCCCTAAAAATTTATACAACATTCTAGGGTTAATTAGTTGGAGTCCGAATACACAGCCACAAAATAGTTCTTACCACATAGCTAGTCAACGTCTCATAGCTGGCCAACCAATCCTTCTGGGAGTACTTGGGGACAATGGCAAGCAGGGTTACAAGATGTTCTGAGGTAATGATATCCTCTGGTTTTACCAGATTGGAAATATCACGAACAGCTAAGCTGAGAGAGAAAGAGAAGTAATTATTTAAGTGAGGAAAATATAATATTCTTCACAAGTAGGACAAAAAATGGTTGTACCTTCCACTTTGCTTTCGATTAATAGCATTAAGCTGACTGCGGACATTATTATACTCAGCAACACGAACCTTGCATAACACAAAGATAGTTTCACAAAACCCAAAAATTCAATTCAATATACTGGTAAACAAAACTCCAAAGCTAAATAACAAGAAATTTCCATAAGAGTCAGAATTCCTGGAGAACTTAAGCAAAAAAACCCTCTAGCTTCTGGCTGCTGCACAAAACAAAGGAAACCTAAAGAAATGCTCATGTTGAGACCAAAGGCTGAGAGATAGTCTCATTCATGATGGAATGAATAACTAAATGGGAAGACATTATTATTACACCAATTGTAACAATGTCAAGTCAAATTCTTATTCTTTTTGCATGTCATGAGGTGTCTGGCACACTATATCCTTCTACTCGTCTATTTTATCACCTCAAGCCACAAGGGAGTGAGAGGTAATGTGTTCCAAAACCAGGCAGACAAGTAATATAAAACCTTTAGGGTAAACCCCTCACTCATCGAACCTAAGGTAGATCTTTCAATCCAGCCACTATTTGCTGCATTAGAAGTGACAATGTATCCAAGAGAACCATTGATTGATTGAAAGTAAAACCACCCATTGCTGTATAGTAGGCAATGTAGCAGATACCAACTGTATCAGATTCTTCCATTCCCAATTTAAAAAACTGCTTTTTCATCTATCAGCCAGTGCCAGTTGTGGACATATTGTAAGGCCATCACGGTATTCCCTGGTTTTATTTTTTGATAAATACTAATAACTTATGCTTCCACCAGGCCAAAGGTCTTTGGTTTCAAGATGGCTTAGTCAATAATGACCTTTGCATCAGTCAATTAATGGTTCGGAGAACAGAAAATCAAGCCTATTATTTATTCCATTCCCCTTAGCATTTTAAATTTAATTCACCTCACACTCCTGTGTCAACACCTACGATAAGGTAGCAGCAAAAGTAGTCCAGTTAAGGAAGAGCAGCATAATACTATGATGCAGATCACAAAAGTAGCAATGACATATCAACTTAAAAGATAGAAATATGGACCCTTGTTAGAGAGCGACTCCTATCCAAAACTAAAACACTCTGTTTTACATTACTAGGCTTACACACTGTGCCCCAACATACACGTAGAACAAATGGGCAATTAGCAACATGTTTAATTGCCTGCATTAAAATTGAATAGCTAGCCTACACATATATCCATGTGGAGAAACAATACCTTAAGATCATCTTCAATCTTGGCCACAAGAGTATGAATGCCATCCACAATTTCCTTCAAAGGTGACATAGTTGGGTACTTTGCTTCATCCCAAAGAAATCTTTCAACACAAACCAAAACCAAGATGATAACAGACATTAATCACTCATTAAATAAAAGTCCATTTCTAAAACAAAAATCAACACTTAAAGACATCGAAGAAACCCACTCATAAATATTTGAAGTTTACCAAATTCAGAATATAAACATCAAGTACCACATATCAAAACCAGACCTGAAATTCATGCTAATTTTACCGGCGAGGATTTACCTAGTGAGATAAGTATCAACTGGTACTCCATCAACGCTCAAAGAACTACTCTCTGTGCCTGATACCCTCTCCAGTTCCTCAATCTGTCGCCTGATCTTGTGAGATACTGATTCAACAAAGCTATTTGACTGCATATTACATCAAATAACAAAATGCTCAAATTCAAAACCAAATATGTCATAAACTAAAAAAGCTCACTTTCAAAATGCAAAAGGAAGATTCAAAGGATTATTTCACCTCTCAAAAAATAAAAAGGGATCAATAAATCTCAACAAAATGCCATATGCCACAATTTACCTTAAAGTGATAACATCACAAGCAACAGATCTAATTATCAGTAAGCATTCAGAGGTTGCAGTTTAAGTGGAAAACTCAAAATCAAAAGATTTCCACACATTCCACGAATTAAAGGAATTTTCAAAATATCAAAATGTCAACTACGGATGAAACTTTGCATTCAGTTGGTATTAACAAAATCTACAGATGTGTATATTGGTAAGATTTGAATATACAGACAAACAATGGCATAAAAGTTTCACTTAAAATTAATAGAATCCTTGAATTGACATTAGAACCAAAACTCATTAACCGATAAACTAATACAAAATTCAATTAAAATCGAGGAACAAATTATAAATCCGGCTTAAAAAAATTCAAACAAAAAAAAATAAAGTACCTTCACGAGATCATCGCTAAGTGCAAGGAGTGAATCTAGGGTTCCAACACGGAGATTGGGAATATTAAACTGCAAAGAAACAAAATTGAAATTCAAAATAAAAAATAAAAAACAAAGAATGAAACGGAAGTAGAAAATTAAATAAGGATGAGATAGATCTAAACGGACCCTGTAAAGAGGAGTGTCAAATGAATGTTTAGAGATTTGTTCCTGTAATCGATTCCAAACAGAAGCGGCTGAACTTTGTACTGGAAGAGACACCACCCAGTACCTTGATGCCATTTCACGATCACTTTCACGCTCACTTTCGCTCTGAGTGTTCGTTAATAATGGAGTTTGTTGTTTTGCTAAATACTAGGTATATGCCTCTGCTGATTGATGTTCAGAATTTTATCAATTTTGAAGCTGTAATTCATTAAAGTTTTTATTTATTTATTTATTTATTATTTTCTTAGTATGGATCTTGTTAACTCACCAACATGTAAGTAATAAAGTTCTATCTTCGACGTAAAATATCTTGGGTTATTTCCTTTTTAATGTTATCTTTATCCATAAAATCCTTTGAAAAAAATAATATTGGCGTAATTTTTGGTTTATAAATCTAACCATACAATTGAGTAAGAATTGCTTGCCTGTAATAGGCAAAAGTATATTAAAAAAAATTCATAATCAACTTTTAAATCAAGCCTAGTGAATGTAATTATAAAATAATTAAGCGATATTTATAAATAAAAAAATGATTATCTTTATTTAATTCTAAAATCTTAAAAATTAATATTCCTCTAAAATAGATGACCAATAAATTTGTATAAGTCATATTATGAAAAAAAAATAACTATTATTAATAACTAATTGTTGTAATTGTGAACATTTACCCTTCACCCTACATAAAAAAATTAATATTCCTCTATAATTTCATTTATCCCACATAAAAAATTTACTTACCTCTAATGACTTTTATTACCTATATAAAAAATACATATATGTTATTTTTTATTGTAACGAAATCTTGAAGCTTATAACAAAAATCAATATTAAAATACTCTTCTTTAACACTTTATTTTAATTTAACAAGTTTTAATTTATTTATTTTATAACACTAACAAGTCCCGTTTTCTTTTTTCCTTTTAAATTTATTCCACCAAAAGTATCACAAAGAGACAAAAATAAATCTGGCATGAAAACCACAAATCGCCCACCGTGGGGCTCGAACCCACGACCACAAGGTTAAGAGCCTTGCGCTCTACCGACTGAGCTAGACGGGCTTATTGTAATGTTGCCAATGAAAAATACTAATGCTTCTCTATCGCTATGTGTCCTCCATTGTGTACATGTTACAACTTTCATGGTTTTTTCCACGGCTAGGACTCAATTACTCAAACTCTAATCTTCAAGCTTTATCATGGTAAAGTGCTTCAAATATCTTGTTGAGTGAAAAGAATAAAAAAGAAAAAGAAAAACCTAAAGTCCCTGCAATAACATATGGTTATAATTCAAGCAAGGCATTAATTAATTAAGCCTGCATTGCACATATACCAATGGCTATGTTATATTGATAGCTACAAATACAATAACGAGATTAGCAACTTACATGTCCAAGAAAAACAAGAAAGGATCTATATATATGTTGCAAGCTTCCCCCTTGCTACCCTTTATTACATTTATACTTTTGACATACAAGAAAAAAGGAAGAGTGCTTCAGGGCCAAAACAGTACAGTTGCTCACATTGTTGTGTAGGTTTCTAGTGCCCATATTGTTAAACATAAAGACATCACCATTATATGTTTTAGTAGAAGTCATCAAGAGATATGTTCTCTACAGATCCAAAGCTTTCCTGTCCAATCCTTGAATAGCTAGTCAGTGAACCACCCAAAAAATCCAGTGGTGAGTCATTTGAGAAAGTTGTGGTGTCATAAATAAATGACATGCCTGTATCTTCACCTGGCATTGGATAATTCACATAGAAGGAACCAGACCTATTAACTTCATAGTCGTTAAGGAGGATGTCATCCACAGAATCACTTGTTAAATTAGTATATACATCTTGATCTGAAGCCTTTTTAGCCTGAATGACCTGAAAAAATTATCAAGGAAAGAATTGAAGTGAGTGAAAACCAGGAGAAGCTTGTAATTAATTTCACTATCTCAACGATAAACAATGGTATTAAACCAGCATACATAATTCTGATTTTGATCATCTTGGTACACAATGATGAAGTCTCCAAGTTGTAATCCATGTGCATTAACAAAGTCCCCTGAGATAATTCCACAAGAAGGATGCAGCAGCATCAAGGAAAATTTGTCGCTTCATTGAAGAAAAAAGATCAACATACAAATTACGGAGACAAATTAACCTACCAGTATTTTCAAGTACATACATTCGGCTGTTATTATTAGGCCAAAACCTGCTCATGAGATAAGGAATATCAGTCAATTAGCCATTTTATTTATCTATGGAGGGGGGTAAAAATAAACTGCCAAAGTAAAGTACTCAAGTTTGGGATTGAGACTATGCAATAAGTGGTATAGTATATCCGAAGATGAAGATAAGAAAGTCTACAAATTACAATGTTGTTCGCTTTGATTTCTTCAAAAGCATTTCTCTGCCTAACTACAAACCTGTACTTGAAGCTCCACACATGCAGACCATCCAAGTCTTCCATGCTGATAAAAATCCCTTCCTTGGACTCGAGCACTGGTAGATGTGCCTCAGCGGCTTTCTGAAATGATGTACAATATTATATAGATGATGAAGCATTTGCTTGACAGGTTGCATATAAAATTACCATGGCTTTTGTGTATAAAGATCGAGTTTTTCGGCAAAATGATCAACTTGACCAATGCTCTGAGCATCAGGTGAGTGAAAAAATATATATATATATATAACTCTGAAACTAGAGAAGTACAGAGAGATTAATTAAAAACCTTTGGTAGTATCATTCTCCTAAGGGAGCTAACATCACTGTTCTTCAGTTCCTTCTGGAAAAGGAATCTCAACCTCCTTGGATCAATTTCCTAAAGCAGTCGGCAAATGAAACGTTAAACAAAAGCATTGCACTAATTATTATGTAATTAAAGCTGGCACCATTGTCAGGCTTAACGAGCACCATAACATACATATGATGACTTCAAAACAAAGTGACTAAAGGTAAAATATAAAATTGTGTAACAAATTAACGGAGTATTTCAAACATGGCAAAATTTTCATAACATGTAGGAGTTCCCAATTGAATTCGGAAAAATTACTATGTAATTAATTAAAGATCAGCTCAATACTAAAAAATAGATCCAACTCATTTGTGCATCAAGATTTTTTCTTTAATTTCAATTAATTCAATCCTTAATCTCCGTACAGATGTTGGGAAGAAAAGAATTCCAACGGTAATGTTTTTAATTTTGGAAAATCTTGTAGATCCTTTCCAAATGACAAAACAATTTGTCATGGCTCATACATGTACAAGGTGATATTTACTAATCAAGGCTAAGAGCAAAAAATTTACTGCAAAAACTAAACAACAGTAGAGATCTCGGTATTACATCGTGTTATGTAACTATCAAAGAAATAAATTAGACAAAACGCTATAATAATGAAACTTCAAAGAAAAAAAAAAATTGACCATTGGAAAATTTTATTTATTTTATTTTGATAGTGATCCTCGGTTCATCTAACTGGGCAAAATTTGGTGATGGATTTGATCATTCTGTCTAAATTCAAACTTAATTATTTTACCAAAAAGCAAATGTAATTAAGAACGAGTAATATTAAAAAAAAATTTACTACGACAATTAAATCTACTTGATCTCTAATTTCAATTGTTTTTTCCTGATAAAAAAAATACATATATCGGCAACAAATAATTATGATGGATCGACACTGAGTCACTTACCAAAATCATCAACCAACCTTCATTAAATTTAATTAAAGAAATACTATACAAGCAAGGAGCTGCTATAAAAATAATAATGAAATTTCATAAGACAACGGGAGCTTATTAGCTAGAGAAGTTTTATGGAAGGAGAAATTTATTAAAAATAGTGAAGTTGAAAAAATAAATCTCACACGTGCGGGGAGGGGACGGGGAGGAGACACGTGCGAGGTGGAGGAACAGAATGAAGAAGAAAAGGCGAGAAGATTGAAGGAAGAAGAACGCCTCTGTCTGGCCATCCTTTTCTTCCTGTTGATATTAGCACCAAGAGCGCTGGTGACAGCAGCAACAAGGTCAAGGTTTGACCCGGAGGCCCGAATAGGATCCGATCCAAAACGGGTGCTCTTGTCCCCCTCCGCAGTGACACCCTCAACACCTGCCATGAGAGCACGGGCCTCGTTTTTCTCATGAACAACCACGCCTTGGTCCATCATCATTAGGGTTTCTTTGTCCAAAAAAGAAAGTCAAACTGATGATATTGGTCAAATTTAAACAAGCAAAAAAACAAAAAAAGGGAAGAGACCAGCGGGCAGTAGTATTTGCTTTAGATTTCAGTGAGAGACTGCTGTGTTTCTGATCAAAACTACCGGTGAAGGACGCTCGGCAATCACGAAATGGGGGGGTTGGGTTTAATTTTTGGATTAAAGAGAAAGTTATTAGGTTTCTTTCTCTTTTTCTATTTTTGGCAAGACTTCGCTGAATGCAGTGCCTAGTTCTGGTGACATTTGTGCTTCCTGCATTCATGCTTTCTCTTTGATCTTTTGTTCCCATTATATATTTAGTGATAAACGATAATGTATTAAAAAAAAAAATTGTGGGTTATAGATTTTGAGGGGTTAGGGTTTGGTGATCACAGTCAGTGTAATGGGTGACAAATGTGATGCATGGATTCATGGTCGCTTTTACATCTTTTGTTGTTATCATATGTGGTATGGTGAGTGTGAGTGAGGAGAGAAGTCTTAACTAGGGTTAGGGTTATTTTGGACGGGAGCTACGGTTGGGGTTAAATGTTGAGTAAAGAGAAGGTGGGTGGGTGGGTTGGGGAATGGCCAAAAAGAGAGTGACGAATGGAGGGTGAAGAAAGAACATGTGTTGCAAAAGTTCTGATTCAATGCAACAGAAATCAATGGCGTTTGGGCGGATCTAAATTGTATCACTATCAGACTCTTCATATATCTTTGAAAAGTATTTACTTAAAACGACAACGAATCTATCTCTCTTTCTCTCTCTACTTCAGCTTCATGGATTGAGTGATTTGTTTCACTTTTTATATATGCATCGGAGAAGAGTGGTTTTTGAAATTTTTGATGTGTGGGAAAGAGAAACCGCTGTGTATGTGTCTTGTTTTCAGGGCATGCAACTCATAAAAAGCTTTATTACGTAGAGGAAAGTGAGCATCTGTTGAGTGTGGTGCCCATACTGTAGATAGTTTGTGTGAGTGCGTAGATTGATGACTTCATCTCAAATCAGTCCCAAATCCAAAATCACACGACACACCAAATTGTCTTCATTGTCTACTTCCTCAATGCAATCAAAGTTAATTTTTAAATTAACTAGTTTTTAAAGCAACCTAGAATCTCAAAGTTTGTCTTAAATTATTATACACATAAATTCGTGGGATTCGTTTGATCATTTCTGAATCTAATAAAAAATGAGTTCATATGATTAGAAGGATATAAGTGGTAGAAATGCAAAATATATCAATGGTAAAATATTCAAGTGGAAATATAGTTATTTAGTAAGGTAAGTTAAAACTTAAAATAGTTAAGCTTAGTAAACAATAACTTAAAAAAAAACTTTGTAATATATATTTTGCAATAGGTAACTATAACTTAAACATAAAAAATTCTCCCGAACTCGGCCTAGGCAACATATTAAATTAATAATCTCACTAAATGCTTAAGATTATAGTTTTTTTTCAAATCCTTTAAGACTCAATGAAATATAAATTAATAATTAGTCAAATATAAAAAATTATTAATAATAAATAACATATCAAATTCTTAATATTAAAAATATTTTTTAATTGAAAACTTCAATTTTCTCAAGTCAGCTCTTTTTCAAATATATGTTTCTAATAATTTGAGGTTAAAAGTAAAACTAATGATTGATGCAATTATAGAATTTATGTTCTACATACTTTAAGTACTTGAAATACTTTATCTTCTAGGTTGCTAAATTTTAAAAAAGATGCTCATCAAATTATGTCTATGTGTAATGTACTAACATTAATTTTTTTGCATATATATGATAGCTTTGAAATTTATACATGAGTCTTAGTCAAAGGAATAGTATACACACCATGCATGATATGAGTAATTAAAATATCAAAATATTATTAAATTAATAGATATATAATTGTTCATAAAATTAATAAAGTTAATTTATTGACAAGTAAAAATTATTAATAAGATAATTTGTTTTAGTCTAAGAATATTATTTTATGGCAGTTGCAATGCAGTGTAACATTTATTCATTATGCCCCCCTTAAAAAAAACATAGTTATAAATCAAGACAAAAGAAGTTATATATTTTGCTTGAATTTTATACGGAGCCATGCAACAGTAAACTCAGATTGTTCATAACGAATTAACTTGTTGGTAATTAATACTAACAATTTTTTTTTCTAACTCCAAACTTTATATATGTCAGGCTCTCCAAGATATTTTGTATCTCCACAAAAAAAATGTTATGTTAAAGAATCACAAAAAAAAAAAAGTCTTTGAATGAGACTTCACTTCTCATCTAAAGAGCCACATCAACAATAAGGATTCAAAAAGACTTTTTAAATGACATTCTTTAAATAAGATTATCATTTTCTCTATTCAATATTAAAGAGTGATTTATCCTTATTTAAATACTATTTTTAATGTCATTATTGAAAAGAGAGAAATATCATAACTACATTATTAAAAAAATGGAAGGTAGATAAATTTCATGAAAGAAGAATTTAATTAAAATAATATAAATTTATTTTTATTTGAAAAGTCTTTTAAGAAAAAACTTAATTTTTTTATTCTTTTATTTATCAGATAAGTAAACAAATGAACAATTTAAAGAATAAAATCAAATGAGTCGTTAGTAATGTTCTTAGAACCAAAATATAGCATGTACAATGATTGCTAATAATATCTCCCAGTCTTGTTACTCCCTTTGCTGACTTTTTTTTTTTTTTTTTGCCTTGTCCACATTTAATTTCATTCAATTTTCTTACAAAGGAGTCCATAAGTGTCTGCACATCATTCATAATTTATGAATTTAATTTTATAAAAATATTTTGAAAATAAAAAATTGTTGGTGAATTTTAATCTCATCTAAGATTTCAAGTAAAAATATCAAATAAATAATAAACAAAAAATAGATAGAGAATAAAATTAATTACACGACACAAAAATTTACGTAAAAAATTTTTATACTAGAGAAAATCGGAAGAAAAATATTATATGTGAAAAACTATTACAAGGACTCTAGTATATTCCTTGTAGCTAAAACTTTAATAATGTTCAATCTTTCAATAGACATATTTTCTTCTCTCATATCATAAATTATCTACTTGTAGAGAAAATAATATTCTATTATCCAAGCAAGCAAACCCGATCTCCCTATATATAATGATTATTTCTTATATGAGAAGTATTTTTTTCTTATATTAGTTGGATTTCTCCTTCAATAAGTTAAGTTCTAAAGAAAAATTATTTATTCCTTAAATAGAAATCCTCCTCAATGAGGAAACTATTAAATAATAAAAATATAGGAAATATCCTAATTTAGGATTTATAAATCCTCACTAAAAAATTAAACATATTTCCTAACAATCTCTACCTTAATGAGTTTTTAATTAGGAAAAAAATGATCCATAATATATCTACACAATCACATTGTATCCATCTTTAATCTACCAACACCACACTGACATAGGCCTTATAAGAACCACTTCAAAAGTAAAGTACTAATAACTTTTTTAATATCTACAATCTCCTTCCTATATATCAAAGTAGACAACAAATACTTGTAGAAATTAGAAAAGACCACAATGACCTAAGTTCTTTTTCCTCGTCTTTAATTTTGACTCTAATTGCCTCTTATTCTATACAATGCCATTGAGAACACCAAGATAATCAGAAAATTTTGTACCTTTAACCATTAATAATGTGTGAAATTGGTCCTCAAGGTAGAAAATATTAGAGATGCTCTTTGTTTGATATAAATTTTCTAATCTCTCCCAAAACGTTCTTTGCAAGACATAATCATATGGCATTTGTAGCTCTTTTATCCATTTCTTCCCAATCTTCATCACTTATAATAATAGATTTCCTAAACTCCCTACTAGGAGAAAAGGATGATTTGTCCTTCAAAGCCTTGTGTAGCCTACATTGAATCAATACATCATTGACTTAAATTTGCCATAAGTCAAAATTGATTTTTTTATAAAACTTTTTAACCTTAATCCTAGGACAAATGCCTCAATAAGTAGTATTAGAACTAGACCTTGGTAACTAGAATGTGGTGATAAAATAACTCGTGTGTTGGATAAATGGATTAGGGCTCGATGCTAGTTTCGTCGAAGGGGGGATTGTTGAATGTGTCCTCATATTGACTAATAAAAGAAAGTTATTTAGGTTTACAAGTAAGATAAAAAAAAATCTTGAGACAAGTCCCCCAAGTGGTATTAGAACCAGACTTGGTAACTAGAATTTGATGATAGAACAACTCAGGTGTCTTGGATGAAAGAATCAAGTTCTGGAAGTGGTTTATTGGAGGAGAGATTGTTGAGTTGTATTCTATATTAGCTAGTCAAGAGCAGTTATTTACATTTATAAATAGGATAGATCATTCCACCCAATCGACTTATCTTTTGGTTTGGAAATGTACAAATCCTAAGCCAAGTTTTCCTAATAAAAAAATTTTATTAAGTTTTCAAAGAGTAGCTTTAAAGTTTTAACTTGTTTTAAGATCACAAATCTAATCACTTGCTAGCATATTGGTATTCTATTGGAAGTTGTAGCATGATTAAAAAAAAAAGAAATTTTATGTTGCATTAAAGCTACAACATTAAATTAATGCATGTATAATATGTGTAATTTAATTAAATATAGCTACTAATTATATAATAAAATTTTAAAGTAAATTTATATATAATATAAATACATTAATTGAGTATAATATCTATAATGTACTTTAGAATAAGGGTGGCTGAATTCAAGTTTAGATTAACGTGATTAGTTTTTGGGTTAATTAGGCTACGGAACAAATAATCTGAACTCAACCCACAATTGTTACTTGATCTAATCCAATCCAAATATAGTTTGGATCGTATGAGATCAAATCAAAAATTATTGTTGGTGTCTGTTCACTGTGATTCGAATCGAATCGGGTTTAACTCATGTAGATCACAATTTCATCTGATCGGGTTGGCTAAAATCTAACCTGATTAGGCTAGGTTCTTCATTAACATTTGATCTAAACTCGAATTTTTTAGATTGGATCAAGGCAGATTATTTGCTCGTCTCTACTTTAGAATCTCATAGTTAGAAATTTTTTAGTAGGATGTCAAAAATATCTACTTGGCCTAGGCCGGATTTAGGGATGAGGCCGAATCAATCTAGGTTATCACCTGATAAACTTAGCGTCTGACCCAAAAACTAGATTTATTAAAAGAATTTATAAAATATGTATTATTTTAAATAATTATATTCATTTGGCTCATTTCTTAGATATATTTAAAATGAGATATTATTATTTTAGTACCAAAATTATTCTGACATATCCGGTTAGTCAAAAAGTGTATTTTGCCATCAAACCTTTGTGCTATTTAATAATATTTTATTGATCTCATGAGGGCATTAAAAACATTTCCTACTGAGGCCAAAACACTACGTTTCAAATGTAAAATAAACAATAAAACAAAGTAAAAAATTTAGAGGGAAATAATTAAAGAACTAGCAAAATTGATAACCCTAAAATCGACTCATCTTTTTCATTAATTTTTCTAAATTAAATTGTTATTATTTTTAGTTGTGATTAATGCTTGAATTTCATAAATTATAATATTAATTTTGAAGTAGAATTTCTTATTAATTGTTTTCTGTGTTGTTTGTCATAATTCTACATATTGTTTATTATTTTTTATTAATTACAATTTTTAGTTATTTTCTAAATCTTATTTTTGTTCATTGTTTCTTTTTTTTTTCAAAAGGTAAAATTGTCAATTACTCTCTTGGGGTAAAATTGACTTTTAACTCATTTTCTGTTAAATATTAATTTTTTTTAATGGAAGAGTAGCAAATTGATAATGATGCAAATGTTTGGTAGTAAAATAAAATTTTCGGCAAACTATGGTGTTTACATTATATGTCATAATAGCTTTAATGGTAAAATGATAATATCCCATTTAAAATTTTAAACATTTATAGTTTACATTTTCATGTCTAATGTCATTCAAAGAAATTTAAATATTATAAAATTATAAAATAAATTAAAAAATACATAAATAATATCATATAAATATAAAATTCAAGGTTAAAATTCAGATAAAAATAAACGATTGGGTACTGAATTTTTAACCATAACTTAGATACCCAAAAAATATATTTGGACCAGGTCAATGCATTTGCCACATCGAACCTAGACCCAAATTTCACCATCCTTAAAATATCTCCAAAAAACTTTATAAATTATACTCTTTAAATATTTATTTGTTTACCTATGTGGTAAATAAAAGAGTAAAAAATATTTATTATTTTTTAAACGACTATTTAAATAGAAATAAATTAATATTATTTTAATTAAATAACTATTTTTTAAAAAAATCAATATCAATTAAAATATTTTTCTATATCAATTAAAATATTTTTCTCTCTTTCTCTAATGAAAAGTAATAATATATAAATTGAAGAGAAAAAAAGAAACTTTTTAAATTTAAAGAGAGAAAATTATTTTTTATTTAAAAAATTTTAATTTAAACATTTTTTAGAGATTTAAATATTAATGAGATTTTTTAAAAAATAATAAATTTTTTTTTTTAGATCTGTTAAGTTACAGCTATTGTAATTTACAGTCTGCTTAAAAATCACGTAAACAGTATATATTATTCATGTGACTTTTGAGTATATTGTAAATTACAGTAGTTATAATTTAATATTTTTATTTTTATTTTTTTTGTGACAATCTTAGTTTTCGGTCTATGTATCTTTTCAGCATTATTCCTGGTTTAAATATTACTGTACTTTTCGGATTCCAATCTTGAGTAGTCGAGTTTCCGCAGCCACGTGCTTGCCATGCAAAGGACTGAAAGGAGCCTGCGAGTTAATAATGAAAACACCAAATCCAAAACCCACACTGCCCCCGGATCTCGTGTCCTTAAATGCCTCGGCATTCAAGTTGAAAACTTCCTGCAAAAATATATTTCAACATTACTCTGTTACTCTTTTTAGTATTATCACTTTAATTAAAAAAATGATTGTTTTGTGGATGATTTTATTTTTTTTAACTAAAAGGTTTTACAGTAAATTAGCAGGTAGCAGAGAATTTTAAAAACTGTTCCAAAAAATGGTAAAATTAGAATATTATCGGGAGAAATCTAATTCTCCCAAATTAATTACACGAATGATGGTTTATGTGTTAATCATGAATAGACTGTGTCAACTAAAGTACAAATGATTAGCATGGTATTACTCTATAGATTTATATATAAAGTTATAAATTTTGGGATAGAAAATAACAAAATATTATTGATTTTAATGAAATTTTGGAAAAAAATCAAGTCGGACTAAAGTTTAGATTAATTTTTAAATTTTATTTTTTAAATTTTTTTAAAAAAGATGATCATTAAAAAATTTAATTGAAAATCACTTGATAAATCTTAAAACATAAATTATATATATATTTAATATAAATTCTAATAGAAACTTTTATTGAAAGGTGAGTTGCTACTGGTCTATGGCCAAAGTGGCATTAATATGTAATTGTTAGATGGAGTATGCAGTTTTATATATTGAATTGAACAATAGAAATTTTTAGTCTTTTAACAAACTTATTTGCATATGGAAAAACACGTACAATCTCAAGAGAGAATACTAGTTTATACATAAATGATAATGGGCCAAAAATATACCGTCTCAGCTTCATCAACCGATCCTTGGTTGGCGATTTTTTTGTTTAAATCTTTATATCGTGGAGGTGTTCATGATCTAATATAATCTGGTCAATTCATCTAGGTTGAATTGTATTAAAAATTTGAGAATTTGCATTGTTGGATTGAATATAAATTTATTATGTAAATTGTAAAAATTTATGAATTTACAAAAAAAAAAAAAGACTTGTAAATGTGGCATTAGTTAATAAGTCAAAATAAAAGTTATATTAATAATATCTTATTCAATAATAGTATAAAATAAAAAATAATTAAATAAATAAATATAATTTCTTCAACAATTAATTTTTCATGTATTGATTTAAACAAATAAAATTTTTTTCTTTTTGTTGTGCTATATTTTAAAACTTTGAGTATATTTTCTAACTTTATTTAAACAATTAATTTATGTAAATCTTATTTAATTTCAAATTTGATTGTTGCTGAAATTATTTTTATATTAATTAATTTATTTATTTACTTTATGAATAAAATAAAATTAAAAGTTTTTAATCCACGACCTAATTTACAAAATAATAAATTAAATATTAATTGAACGAAATTTACATTGGATCTATAAGTATATTGAGGACATTTAAATTAAATTTCACTAATTTATCAATTAGATAAAATTAAATTAAATTAAAATTTTATAATTTACAAAACCGTAATCAATATGAATTGATATACAATACGCAAAATCTGCTACTTTGCCACCAGTAATGAGAACAGAGAGAAATACGCGTCACTCAGCATGCACGACCAACTAAAAAAGCTTTCCTTGCATAAGGCCAGCCGCGATGGTCCAGTGCTGTGGGTGTTAATTGTAGATTTAACGGCTGTTAGCATTTGCCTATAAGACAATGCAATGAAAAGCATGCAGAATCCAAGCAGAAATTGGCCATACGCCAAAAAGTTCCCGAATTTTTTGCTGATACATTAGCAATATTATCTAATATTAACATAAGCTCATGACCTATCACGGTGTTTTAAAAATAAATAAATAAATCAGTTATAAGAGAAGCATATAGATTAGGAAAGTTCATATCCCTGAATCCATATACACCATCAACGAAGTCAACATTCTTCAAGCTACAAAATATAGAAACCAAAGATTTTTTGATGGTGTGATTACTAGAATCAGCCACTTACAGCTACATCTGTACAAATCATTGAAAAACATTGACAGCATAAATAATTCAACAATTAAAAAAAAAAAAAGGAAACACTACTTCCCGGAGTGAACAAGGACATATGGGTCACTCAATTTGTCTATTTATGAGCGGAGAAGCACTGATCCTTTGGAAGCTAGGAACATAATTATAGGGATGATGATACTAGAACTTAAAATATTAGCAGTATCAACCATTACCTAGGCATCATAATCATATATTAGTCATTTTCAGTTCAGCCTCCCTGACCTTGTCCTTGCTGTGCTGCTGCTTCAAACTGCTGCATTGAGATAAAAATATTGCTTATGTCTTACTCTAACTTCATCCTATCCTCCTCTTCTATTTGTTTCCCAGCTTCAGCTGGGAAGTATTTAATACCCACAAGATCACCAACCCTACTGATAACCTCCAAGGCTTTAATCAGGTCCTCCTTGGTATGCGATGCCGATATGCAGATTCGAGCCCTTGCCAATAGCAGTGGGGTTGCAGGAAATGCAACAGTCACAACAGCCACCTAAAATAAAAACCATTTAATCTGAAATTTTTTTTTTAAAAAAAACATAATTATATTATAGCAGATAAAGCCAGGTGCACTCACATTCTGCCTGAGGCACTCTCGTGAGAAAGCAGGAATTTTGGCAGGATTGTAAAGCATAATTGGCATCACTGGAGAATCATTATCTCCAATAACCTCAAACCCCATTTTTTGCAGTTCGGACCTAAAAAAGTTGCTATTCTCACGAATACGTGCAAGTTTCTGGGCACCTACATAGTAACAAAACCATTTAAGATTGCAATCAATATAGCAAGAGACTACAACTCTTCATGAAGCTCACATGAGAATGGACAAAATAAAGAAGAATGGAAAAACAATCGCTTTGTACCTCTACTGGAACCATCCTCCCCGAGAATAACCTTTATGGCCGATATTATTTGTTCTGCTGCAGGTGGTGAAATTGAAGTTGCATAAAGATGAGCAGGACAAGCGGACTTCAAATATTGGATGAGTTCCTTCAAAGCAAAAAAGTTTGATCTCATAAGACTGCAAGTGACAATGATTCATTTATCCCACCCTTCCCCACTTGTTTCTCCTCCCCGTAATACAAAAACTTGAAGGTGAATTCTTTTTGATAGGGAAAAGTTTAGTAACAATGAGTACACTTTTATAGGCTAGGAGAAAATAAAAGAATCTGGATGAATTACCCAATGAGATTAAAAATATGATTAATACTTAACACTAAAACATGCGTGTTAACTTAAAATGCTAGAAGCAAACCTTAGATCCTGCAATATAGCCACCACAGGATCCAAATGATTTAGTAAAAGTTCCCATCATGATATCCACATCAGCAGTATCAACTCCTAAGAGCTCACAAACCCCTCTTCCGGTTTTGCCCACTGCTCCGATACTGTGGGCCTCATCCAAGTATATATATGCCTATCACACAGTAATAAGACTGTAAGAATTGAGCCAAAACAACACAAATAGAGAGATTACTTACAAAAGGATAACGAAAATAGAAAAAGTTAATATGCAATAACAACCCCCCCACCCCCCCAAAAAAATAAAAAAGGAATAACACTTGTTAACCTTATGAGGACTGGCACTAGAAAAGTAAATTTATGACCAAAATATGATCATGTGTGTCAAAAAAGGAGATAACAATAAAATAGGCAGGACAGGATATGGGAAGAAATTAGGTAGTTATCAACTTGCTTTAACTTCAAGATATCGCAACAAGTGTCCTGTTTCTACTTTTGTAAGGTAAAACAGGAATTATGCTTACAAATCATATCAAAATATGCTGAAAACATTTTTTATTATTCTATGAGACAATATCTTGAAGGCCAAATAATAGTTAGAAAATATCCATAACAAGGATGTATGGTAAAAGAAAATCTGTAAAAATCATCATTTCTTAAACAATGTTGAGACAAGGTTGAGAACTAACAATTAATAAAATAAATAATGAATTCAATGATATGATTGTTCAATGACCACTGAAATGAAATCCATTATCTCACACAACCTTATATTTTTTGCAGATAGCAATAATCTCAGGAAATTTGCAAAGCTCCCCTTCCATGCTGTAAATCCCCTCCACGATGACCATAATCTTCTTCCAGGGTCTGTGAGTCCTGGGTTGTCCCTCTGCAATTTGTTCTCTCAAAACTTCCTCCAAATGAGACGGAGCTGTAAACAAAACAGTAACAGGGAAACATGAGCAGAAAACTATCCAACCGAAATCCTTAAAGCATTTAGAAGGCACAAGAAATCATATTGGTTATTATTAATGCACAATAGTGAGCTTTTCGGTTCTTTCACAAATTATATGATCTGATACCGTGTCATATCCAAGAACCAAATGACAAGCCTGACACCTCATAATCAAGTCAGGATAATATAATTCAATAATAGCGCAGAGCGACTTACTATTGTGTTGGAAAACACGAATTGTTGCGCCAGATCCCCGTGCACCATTCACTATGGAGTTGTGGTTCAACGAATCACTGATAATCAAGCTCCCCTGTACATATGTTGAAAAAGCAGTCAAAATTAACTCATTAAATCAAGAAATCATGTTGAGAGTCTCCCATTTGATAAATAACAAACCTTCCTCATGAGGACTGGAAGGATGGCAGAGTTTGTCACATAGCCCATGCCAAAAACTATAGCAGCTGGCTTTCCCACAAACCTAGCAACACACTCCTCCAACTCATTGTGCACCGTCAATGTGCCTGGAGGGGAAAAAGCATTAGTAAAATCTTCTATAGGCAAGTGTTAACAGAAAAGCATCAACAGATGTAATACACTCACCACCATCCACCCGGGAACTACAAGTACTAGGAGAATATTTTTTCAGTGACTCAATTACCCGGGGAGTACAGTATTCATCAGATGCAGCAAAGCCAAGGTAGTTGTATGATCCCAAATTTAGGCATCTACTTACTTTGTCAGTTCGTCTGCACCATAATCAGTCATCTAGACGTTCACTATAGTGACTACGTAGAAGAAAATTGAAAAAAGAAACTAAACACCTCTATATCATAAGCATCAAGCACAAACGAGGAAGCTTACTTCAGTGTCTTGTTACTGTCATTGGAATAACGTTCAACCACATCAAACCATGCATCAGGGGCACTTGATATAGGCCGCCCAAAACAGTCCTGGACAGAAATGAGATTGATAATGGATCATAAATGGTTGTTGCTCACTTAAACAACCTAGGAGAGGGAACAAGGAATACATACAACAAGTACACCATATTCAATAGTAACCGGCAGGATTCTGAGAACTATCATTCATTGGACTTCGAGTAAATCGAAACCCATCAGAATACAATAACATGACTCCTTCCACCAACACAATCCATTCACTAAAACTTTTCACTTAAAACTAACTATATAAACATCTCATCTCAATAATCACTCAGAGCCATTACTAATTTGACATTTCAACCACTCCATTAAACTCCTTGATTCATAGTCATAAAACACAACTTGTTGAGCCTAGTTTTACGTTATTCTTATTTCTAATTTATAAGGTGACCGTCCATCTTTTCCTCATCACTACTAAATCATACTAAACCACAACATAAATTATGACATTCAGCATTTTTTTCAGCAGCAACCAAGTCTGATTTTAATCACTCTGAAACTGAAACAAAGCACTAGTCATTTCCTATTAAAATAAAGTTAGTAATTTCACAATTTTCAATCAAATCACAGCATCAATGGATACCTGAATTCGGAGATACAAGCGACGAATATAAAAATCTTCAAGTCCTAAGCAGATTGGGGCGTATCCCTGTCTCACAAGAATCAAAAGTCAACAGCCAATCAACAACAGACACAAACGCATGTAATCAAGCAATCACCAGACTACAACTACCAGAAAATAAAAAATAAAAAATAAAACCTGAAGATTATTGGCGCTCCACCAGTCAATAATTTTACGAAAGAAATCTCTGATTTGGCCAAAAACAAACAACAATCCATAGCTGAAATAAGTCGTTAAAGCGGTTAAGTATGGAATTGAAATCATCTCTACTTAATTAATATAATAATAATTTGTGAATTGGAAATGTGAAGAACAGATCTGCGGAGGCGGAGAGAGGGGAATATTGAGAGATCAGAATGAGGGGGAAAGTGGAAAGGGAGGATCCGAAAATGGACCCGAATGAAATCGGGCCGGGATGGAGATAGTATGTGGAGGCGGGAGAAAGATTCTAATTCTGGTAATCAATCCAGCGGTGCGGGGCTCTGCGGTTTTAGACTCCAATGGTCTGGCTGGACCTGGCAGAAAAATCATGGTCAACTTTAAAGTCTTTTAAAAATTGGAAAACTTTATTTTGTTTGAAAAATATAAAATATAATAAAATGGAAACCTTCCTGAACTATCTTGATAAAAAAGTCTTAATTTGATTTTTGAGATTTGATTGGGTATATTGATTATGTATTATGTTAATTAAATTAAATTTGGTAATGACTATTTGTTTTTGTTGAATTAAAAAGAGAATTTGTTGGCTTCAAGTCTTGGTAAATAATTAATCACATGTTACATAATATTATGATTCATCCCAAATACTCTTTTATATTCCATCCAATATGGTATTTTCATGATCAATTATTATTGAATTGCATAAGAGGTTATACTTATGAATTCGTACTTACGTAAAATGATACAATTATTCTATACACTCAAACCCACGTCATATAGTTAACAATTTCATTAATCATTTCATGTTGACTCTTTTATTTTTAGGGGGCCCAATTATACTACATTTTGTTTTGCTATTTAAAAAAATAATGACGTTTTATTTATTTATTTATTTATTAGGACTAATTGGAGTTTGAAAGTTAGTACTCCAGAAATTTTTGAAAATATTTAATCAAACGGGAAACAAGAGAAATGTTGTTAAAAAATATTAAATTTATATTAAGTGGATAACATGATTAATAAATAGTTAAATCGGATTAGTGTTAAAATACCTAACACGGTCAAACGCAGTGCTCAGAAAGTTAGCTAACAAAATTGTCAAACTAACGAAAATTACAAATCCCAAAGGAGATAATTAAAAAATTATTAATGAAAGGAATTAAAAATGAAGGAATAATAGTATCATTTAAACTAATCGGCTACTTGATCCCGATTTTGTTCAAGTACGACAAATAAACTCAAATCGTATTTAAACCGTGGTAACAAAAACGGCTCAAAACCAATACAACAAAAGAAAAAAAAAACTAAATTCACTAAAATGCTACAATTTCTAATCTATTTTACCATCACCTGTCGTACATGATATTCCAAAAATGAACATAGCTCATACTTTTCGGTTCAAAACCCTGACTAGTGGCAATTGGTTCATCTCTCCAAAACTTGAAAATCTCACATAATCAAAACCTCAAAGAGATTCAATGGTGGAAACAAAGAACCCAATCGATTATTGAAAAAGAAGCGTAAACCTAATGTAAGCACTCAAAAGCTTCAACCTTTGAATGGTATTCTCAATTTTGAGAAGACAAAACCCAGGACCCCGATGAAAAATAGATTAATTCAGAAGGTCAAATAAAACACAACAATTAGGAGGATGACAATGATAAGGACATGGATGGTAGTAGGGAGGGAGGGTGATAGAAAGATCCACTAGGCACTAACAGCATCAATTTCCATTGTATATGTAAGGGACAAAGGCACCACTTGCAGCTACACCAATAGAATCTTTGAAGGAGAGACATCATTAATAATTTAACAAAAAGTTTATAAGGAAAAGAAAAGACACTGGCCCCCAATAAGGACACGAGCTTCACCTGATTTTGTCTATGTATGGGTAGAGAGGCTGATCCTTCCAAAGCAATTTACATGATCGAGATGATGATATTAGAACTTAAAGACTATGAATCCAACCATTACCTAAGCAAAATAATCACCGAGTCTTTCTTGGTCAAGGCCTGATAGCTCTTGCCTTGTGATGCTGCTGCTTGAAACTGATATAATGTGGAAAAAATTATTTCTGTATTACTCTAACTTCAACATCCCCGTTTGCTGTTGTTTCTTTGGTTCAGCTGGGAAGTATTTAATACCCACAAGATCACCAATCCTACTGATAACCTGAGACGAGAAAGCAATCCAAATCAGGATTTACACTGTAGGCACACCAAGAAAGAATTTTTTTTATCAAATCACTAAACCAAGATGTGCTCTGCGCCTAATTAAATTTGACAAAAACTAAACACATGTAATAATCAGAGCATACGATCATGAATCCATGTGTCTATGTCTACTACTCTCCTAGGTTAATCCATGTGAAGAAAACCAATGTGGATGTGTATCCTGGTGATCACCATCTCTCTCTCACACGCACACATGCAAGGGTCTTCTATAGAGCAGAACTTACCTCCAAGGCTTTAATCAGATCTTCCTTCGTATGTGAAGCAGATATGCATATACGAGCCCTTGCCAATAGTAGTGGGGTAGCTGGAAAACCAACAGTCACAATAGCCACCTAGAACAAATATCAGTTTCTAGTTATGGACAGCTAATTAAAATATGTCAAAAAAACTGCACTCATGAGATGGGGGGTTAGGCTAGGCGCACACACATTCTGCTTGAGACACTCTCGTGAAAAGGAAGAGACTTTTGAAGGGTTGTAAACCATAATTGGCATCACTGGAGAATCATTATCTCCGAGAACTTCGAACCCCATTTTCTGCAGTTTTGACCTAAAAAAGTTGCTATTCTCGCGAATACGTGCTAGTTTCTGGGCACCTACATGAACAGAAAAGCATTTAAGTTTCA
The DNA here is from genome assembly GCA_030449875.1 of Aegle marmelos. Classification (NCBI taxonomy): domain Eukaryota; kingdom Viridiplantae; phylum Streptophyta; class Magnoliopsida; order Sapindales; family Rutaceae; genus Aegle; species Aegle marmelos. Next base: position 7,879,299 of record JASUUL010000094.1, read on the forward strand.
GATCGATAGAGCTAGACCCATGGATCTTCATGAAGCTCACACACTATTAGCTCAAAAGAAGAATGACAAAAGTATCAGTTTGTACCTCGACAGGAACCATCCTCCCCTATAATAACTTGCATAGCAGATATGATTTGTTCTGCTGCAGGTGGTGAAATTGAAGTTGCATATAGATGAGCAGGACAATTGTACTTCAAGTATTGGATCAGTTCCTTCAAATTAAAAAGGACAAAATAAAAATGATCCTATAAAAATGCAATTGAGAGCTTATGTTATAATTCATATTTATCTCCCCCAAACCCTTCCCAAACCTTTTCTCCCCTGCACAATGGCCAATACAGACACTTGAAGAAGAATCCATCCCAGTGGGGAAAGGTTTACCAATCGTTAGTATATATACTTCCAATGGTAGAAGATAGAAGACAGGAAGAGAATATGGATGAATAGGCCATAAGATTATTATAATTCATATGCTAAACACTGCATTATAGATTAGATTGCTGAAAAGTGTACCTTAGATCCTGCAATGTAGCCACCATATGATCCAAATGATTTGCTAAAAGTTCCCATCATGATATCCACATCAGAAGTATCAACTCCTAAGAGCTCACAAACCCCTCTTCCTGTTTTCCCCACGGCTCCTATGCTGTGGGCCTCATCTAAGTATGTATATGCCTGTCCCACAATATAGAAACCGTAAAAATAGTACAAAATAAAGCATAGCTATTGAAAAAGAGAGAGAGCCTATAAAAAGATAATGACAAACAGACTTTAAATGAGAGTAAAAGAACACCTCTTGAACAACTTTAAATGCAAAAGGGATGGAAGCATGAGACTTGAGATTACAAGCAAATATGATCATGTGCATAGCAAAAGATAGGAATATTTATGAAGTGCATAGCAAGAGTTATGGGAAAAGGATTGAGTAGTCATAGGCTTGCTATGACTTCACCATACAATGAGCAGTGTAACCTTCTGCACTTCAGTAAATGGGCAAAAAGGAATTATGCATAGAGTTCACATCAAAATATGCAGAAGACAAATAGTCCTAAAAAAGAATATCTTGGATGCTAAATAAAGTTTGAAAATAATGCAGAAAGTAAATACTTTCCCATTCAGGAAAAAGAATTTGATGACTTTAGTGATATGACAGTTCAATGCACATATTGAAATGATAGACATCATCTTGCACAACCTTATATTTTTTGCAGATTGCTATTATCTCAGGAAGTTTGCAAAGCTCCCCTTCCATGCTGTAAATCCCCTCCACAACAACCATGATCTTCTTCCAAGGTCTATGAGTTCTCGGCTGTCCCTCTGCAATTTGTTCCCTCAAGACTTCCTCTAAGTGAGAAGGGGCTGTAAACAAAATGGTAAAAGGAACCATGATCAGAAATTTCTCCAACTGAAATCTCTGGATTACTACTTGCATTTGAAAAAATAATGCACCATACTGATTACTAATGCACAATAGTGATGCATTTTGGTTTTTTCAGAAATTAGTATCATATGCTACCATGTCCTACTCAAGAAACAAGAACCATACTTGACAACTGTCACACCTTATCATGAAGTCAGAATCATCTAATTCAGCAACAAAACAGAAAGACTTACTATTATGTTGGAAAACACGAATAGTTGCTCCAGATCCTCGTGCACCATTCACAATAGAATTATGGTTCAATGAATCACTAACAATCAAACTTCCCTGTAAATAAAATTGACAGGCAGTCAAAATTAAATAGCAAAGCGAGAAATTATGTTTAAAAGTTGCTTTCATATGTTATGTGACAGACCTTCCCCATCAAGACTGGAAGGATAGATGAGTTGGTCACATAGCCCATGCCAAAAACTATAGCAGATGGCTTTCCAACAAACCTTGCAACACACTCCTCCAATTCATTGTGCAACGCCAATGTGCCTTATGGCAAAACTGCATTAGCAAAACTTTCTATAACAAGTGTCAACACAAAAGCATCCTACAAGATATAAAACTCACCACCATCCACCCTACTACTACAGGTACTATGAGAATATTTTTTCAATGAGTCAATTACGCGAGGTGTGCAGTATTCATCTGCTGCAGCAAAACCAAGGTAGTTGTATGATCCCAAATTCAGGCATCTACTTACATTGTTGCTCCGTCTGCATTAGAATCACTCATTCATATAGGTGTTCTTCAATGGCATAAGTACGATGAACAAAAATGACAAAAGAAACTAAACACCTCTTTAAATCATAATCATCAAGCACAAGTGAAAATTCTTACTTGAGTGTCTTGTTATTGTCATTGGAATAACGTTCAACTACATCAAACCATGCATCAGGGGCACTGGATAAAGGTCTCCCAAAGCAATCCTGTTAGATACACAAGATTGATAAAGAACAACATACTAAAATTGACTCGCATGAAGAACAAAATTATTCATTTTCCATTACATTTGTCAGCATAACTAAAATTGACTCGCATGAAGAACAAAATTATTCATTTTCCATTACATTTGACAAACCCACCCAGTCCTGTAGTCAGAACACAGAATTGCAAATTAGAAATCCCAATTATATGATAAATCTCCTCGTTTCAATTGAAAGTTAAAAAAAAAAAAAAAAAATCTTCAGTCCAGTGACTGTTTGATCAGTATCAAGTCTAATTCTAATCACTTGATTTAAACGTCAAATCACTAGTCAAATTCAATTAAAGCACGTGATTAATTTCAGAATTCAATCAAATCAACCAAGAAAATACCTGAACTCGGTTATACAGGCGTCGAATATAAAAATCTTCCAGTCCTAAGCAGATAGGCGCATATCCCTGCTTCACCAAAACCAAAAGTCAACAGCCAATCAGAAAGAAAGGCGCAAGCGGAAAACAAAGGAAAAAAAAAAAGTACCTGAAGGTTGTCGGTGCTCCACCAGTCAAGAATTTTGCGAAAGAAATCTCTGATTTGGCCAAAAACAAACAACAATCCGTAGCTAAAGTACGTCGTTAAAGCGGTGAAGTACGGAATTGCAATCATTTTTATTCAGTCTTTAAGGATGGAAGGCAGATCAGAGTCGGACTTTCGGGAGATCCGGATGCGGAGATCCAATTGAACGGGCGCGGTGATTGGTTGGCTGGACTGGAGAGAATATTCTTATTTAGGTCATCCAGTGGTGTGCGGGATTCCACATTTAAATTAAAGACTCAGATGGACGGACGGGGCTCGATCTGGCGGGAAAGTCACGGTCAACCTATTGTTTAAAAAATTGGAAGCGTTACCACACCGTCATTAATACTTGAAACCGTTACAGTTAGGAATCGCAAATCAACTCGATTTTTTAAAACCGAATTTAAATTTTTTTAAAAAAATAAATCTATTTATCCAGTATATGTGGATTTTTGTGGTCATGCAAATCAATAAACAAAAGAAACTGATCAGTGTCAATCATAAACACCGGGCCCCCGCAGACGGGAAAGGAAAAAACACGGGGTCCTCGTAAAATCAGTTGCGAATGTTGACTCAAATATTGAGTGAAAGGTGCGGGCAAAATAAAATAAAACAGTAAGCGTTAAATTTTGTTGAAATTAACCAAAGAAGATGGAATCAGATGACTTTGTTTGTTTGTGAAGTGAGTTTTAAAATTACCTTTAGCAATGGCGAAAAAATAGGTGAAGAAGGAGAAAGAGAAACGAAGAAACAATAGGCAGCTTTAACTTTGTCAAAATCCTATCCAAATTGATGCATCAACAATAGCGCCATAGGAATTAGGGTGATGGAAGGTGTAGGGTGTGCGTTGTACAGTTTGCGATTTTTTGTATGGCCGTTCGTGGGAATTGGTTAGAAAGAGTGGAGTCACTCTCCCTGATGCGTGATTTGTTCTTACAGTGGGTTTTTGCCTTATAAATGCTGGAGATTAAATTTAAGGGTAAGTAGGAGAGAGAAGTAGCGTGGGTGGGACGTGGAGGTGCTAGAGGTGCTACCTCTGGCAAAGATCAGACGATTTTATTTTATTTTAAGCGGGACGACGACCTCGACGAGGGCATGCGTTTGCAAATTATGAGTATCTTCTCCGCACCTTATTTTACCTAGTGATGGGCATTGCGATGCCCAGACCCGGCTCTGATGTAATTTTTAAATACTTGGGCTGAGTTTTAATTTGAGTAATTTTTAAATACTTGGGCTGAGTTTTAATTTGAGTACTCAGATTTTATATTTTTTAAAACATTTTATAAGTTTTAAAATCTTTTTTAATGAAATTTGATATTAAAATATAAATTTTATATATGTATAATAAATTATTTAAATAAATATAAATATTTAAAATAATATATATTATATAATTTTTTTAATAAAATTTATGTTTTAAGCCGGATGTCAAGTTTATCATATAATATTCTAAGACTGACTTATTTTCACACATTACACGGCTCATATCGCTTGAGTGTGACCCGAGCCTAGACCTGACAACTATTTTTGTCACTCTTAATTTTTAACATACGTAGGACCTCAAATACTCAAAAGTAAATAGGTCTCCCCTACTTTCACTTTCCTCTGCAAAGTCTTTACTTTTCTCTATGAAGTCTTTCTTCTTACCCTTTATTGGTTGTGCATCCTAGTTTTTCTTTTGTTTTTTATCTTAAGAGTTGGTATTGGGTGTTTGCATTTTTTTCTATTTTACTGGTTTTATTTTTTCCTTTACATGTACATAGAATCTGAATTTTCTTCGAAGCTATTAACCCAATCAAAATATGAATTAATTCTAAATAATTCTTTGACTAATCCGAACTTAGTGGATCGAATTCAAGTTTTCCGTTACATTTGAATGGCTTTCTATTCCAATCCAAACAATTCAAAATCTTATTGGATTGATCCTAATTCAATATGAATCAATTTTTCCCCCTCCCCTAACCTTCATCTCTTGTTTCAGCTAGCTGATGATTTTGAAGACTCTTCTATTTTTTGGGAGAGTGAACACATGGAATTAATGTGTTGGTCATTATGCATTATTCAAAAGATACTTATTGCAAGAAAGGAGGGATAGAAGATTCAAATCTTACAACTTGCATTACCAACTATTATCATATGGTGCGATCGTGACTATTAAATTATGAACAGCTGAGATTTAGTTAAAGTTGACAGTTGATCTAATACACTCATGTCTATTGTAAGCTCATTTTATCATTCGATCAATGTTCGGTCAACAAAAAAAGTTATTTTTTTTTATATAAGTTTAATTTTAAGTTAATTTTAACTCATTTTTAAGTTTTCAAATCCCCCAAAATCTAAATTTGATATTCGTTTATCTATTTAGAGCTTCGAATTACGTGAAATTAATATTTTACCTAATAAACACAAAAAATACACAAAATTAAATATAATTAAGATATAATTCATAATTCATAATATATTGCATAAATATAAATATAAATTACAATAAAAGTACAAAATAATATTTATATCACTTGATAATTAAATAATTTTTAATACTATTCATTAGCATTTTCTGTTCCAAGTAATGATTAGACTGCTAACATTCTCCCCCAAAGTGCTTATTTATGGCCAATTTCATTGTTTAACGTGCAAGCTAAATATTCTCCCAAGATCATTGAGATTGAAGGGGAATGTTAGGAAGTTTAGTGATGATGGTGATACAGAGCTTTGAAAATTTATAGGGCATGATAAGCATTGTAATCAATTAGTAACTTAGTAAACTTAGTTATGGTTAGTTGGTTATAACAAGATTCCATGTTTATTAGCTATGTGAATATGTGAAGCTTTTAGATAGATTTTATAACAAATTCTAGCATGTAATCATGTATAAATATATCATTAGAAAGAATGATCAATTAAGTTCTTTAGTCAATAAATAAGATTCAGCTCAAGTTTTCTTTCATTCTTTTTCGTTTTCCTTTACCTTCTCACTGACCAAACAGATCTCCAGTACATTTTTAACGAGCTCCGACGAAATAATTTGCAAAAGGTTTACACAAATCTTGTTGCCTTTTGGTTTTAGTCATCGTTTTTTTTTTTTTTTAATGCTTTTAGAAATCAAGTAAAACGAAATTGTAACTGTAAAGCGGCAAATAGTTGTCATGAAATTTACTTAAAACTCTTGAAATGTGAAATGACAGTTTTAACTTTGTAAGTTATAATAACAACAAAATTATAAAACTGACACAGAGTTGCAAGGGCAAAACTGTTTTAACCCCCAAAACCAAGCTCACAGTCACTCAGCCAACCCTTAAGTACTAGGGTACTAAACTGACAACTACCTGATATAATTATATTAAAAACAAGACATTCTAATTAGATTTCTCAATTTATTAAACAATTTTTTCATTAAACAAAGATTATGAGTAAAATAACAACTAAATATTTCATCAAACTATTTTTCAGTAGAGTAGCAGGGACCTCACCTCCTCACTCATCATTGATGTGGAGGATTAGATACGCCTGTCAGTCCATATTACTTCGAAAAATAAATAAACAAACATTCGTGAAATAGCAGAAACTGAATCGAACCAATTGGTAAATATCACAAATTTCTTTACGGAAGTGTAAATATCAAAATATGAAAGGGTTAAAAGCCTAAAACAAAAAAGAACCCAAGCGTAGATATCTTTCAGTACAAAACCCTGGCTTGTGATTTCTCCAAAACCCTAAAATTGCTTATTATCAAAGCTTCAAAGAGAGGATTCAATGGTGGAAACAAAGAGCCCGGAAGAAGCCACATTGCCTTCGAAGCGCAAGCCCGACGTAAGCTGCGAAGAGCACCCGAACAAAGCCCCAAAACTTCAATCTGTAAACAACAATTCTCAACTTCCGGAGGACAAAACTCAAGAGCCAGATGAAAAGCTCGTCAATTCAGATGCTCAATTAGACGAAAACGGAGACGATGGTCAAAACGACGACGAAGAGGATAACGGGGAAGTTGTTGTAGATAGAAAGGGCAAGGGAATTTTAGTAGAGGAGGATGATGGAGATGATGATAGCAGCGACGAGGACGACGACGACGACGATTCGAGTGATGGATGGAGTCAATCCGATGGTGAGAGTGATTTGTCTGATGATCCATTGGCGGAGGTTGATCTGGACAATATTCTTCCGTCCAGAACTAGAAGGAGGGTAACTCAGCCCGGGGAATTTGTTGCCAATGATCTTGCGGACGATGATAGTGATAGCGACGATGAAGATGCTTGAGTTGGATAAGGTTAGTTCAATTGAGTATAATTTTTAGTAGAATTGACAATTGGGAGCTTAATCTGCGGTTACACTGTAGGGTAAGTATTTTGATGAGATTATATTAGTTTTGTGTTCCGGTGAACAATGTGGCAATATTGTAACTCAATCTAAATATGCTCCTCTTTTCATGTTTGATTTTTTTTTTCTTTTTGTATGTTATTAAAAATTTTGTTCTGCTTATTATAGGAAATACATTTGTTGATGATTTAGAAACAAAGCAGTTGATCCATGCTGCTGGTTTTTGGTTCCTTTGAATTCTTAGGATGGGAAATCCAATGAAGACTTACAAATGCTACCCTCTGTGAGAATGGAAAATGTGCATCTTAAAAAAGTAGCATGTAGAAAAGCTTATCCTTGTAATCATTGGAAATGAGTTGTTTGTGCATCATTTCACTCAAGTTGTGTGAATTGTCTTTATCTATGGCAAAATCCTTCACTTGTGCCTTAGCTAAAGAGAAGCAAAGTTTTATCCAATTTATCTGAGCTAAAGAGACAGTGTGAGAATCCCAAATGATGTGTGAGAACTTGACGATTGGTTGTTTATGTTTATATGCTCGTGGCTTCACTTGGTGGTGACAGTGGGGATTAGATCACATTAAAGTTGTGACAGATATTTGATAATTGTTCGTGAGAGGTTGTTAAGATATAAATTTTTACACTGGCTTTAAAATATAGATTGTGGATATTTTCTCAGTTTGCTTTTTGCTGTAAGTTTGTTGGCCATGATTCGCCACCAACGTTGCTTTGGATTCTTCCAAGCTTTTCAAACTTTGGGAAACTAGTTCAATTTTGTAACTCACTTTGAAATAACTGCAACCCTGGTATACATTTCCTTCCTGAGAATACTGTACCTTTTTGTTTTGTTTTTTCATTCTTATGATCACTGCCAATAATGAATCTTGACTTGAGCACAACGTTGTCTTTCACTAGAATTTCCAACTAACTGTTGTGGAAGCTGCAAAGAAACTAGCTCAACTCAATCCCCATAATCTACTTATGGAATTCTACACGTAAACATTGTTTTTGCAAGCTTGGGAAACAGTGATGTATTCGTTATTAAGCTTCTGAAAGTTTTCGTTATACTGGTTAGGACATCAAATGTTGTTCTTATTTTGCTTGCAAAAAGAAACTTATCGTTTTATTCTTTTTTTCTTGTTTTTGATGGGATGATTATTTTTGGGGAGTTAGCTTTTCAGTGAATGTCAGATAATTTTTTAGTAGTTTATGCAACCTGGAAACAGAATTTGTTAGGTTTTCATCTCTAAAGTAGAAATTCATTTTATTTTAGTATGATGTTGGAGGTGCCTGGTACAAGTTTTCGTGTAATGTTAATTTGCAAACGGTGTAATTTGGAGTTCATTTTTCTTGTTCCATTTGTTTATGTAGAGCCTGCTGGTACTCGAGATGTTATTGCCCTGCATATTGCGCTATCATACCGATAATGGTTTCAAATTGCATGGTTTACCCTGCGTGTTAGGATATATATTTTGGGCAGCAGCAATAGATATCCCTATCTATGTGTCCGATTATTGAAGCCATATTTGCATGCTTTGTTTGCCTTGTAAATTGTGAATTGTGATGTAAAGTTGAACATACCTTGTGTGGATGATGCAGTCTGAAGTCTGACTTCTCTGTCTCCGGTAAAATTGTGCATTACGGACAAAGCACTTAAATTTTCAATTTTCCTGTTTATGTAAATGGTTACTTGGATGATGAAAGATTACTTTTTGCATGGTGGTGAGACAAATGCTACAGATTGTTGAAATTCTTATTAAGTTCTAATTTCAACTCTTGAATAGTTTTCCATTTCCTTCAACTGGTTTTATCAGCTTGGTGTGAATGATTTTGAATGAGAACTGATGTTAGCTGGGCTACCACAAGACATTGATCATGTTTAGGTGCAACTGTGATCGTGGTTTGCCTTACATTCTGTTATTTGTCCAGAGGATTCATAGTTCAGAATAACTCATCAAGATTGAATTCACATTTATTCAAATGAATACGACAAGACATTTATTTGAACATTCATAGAAAATGCAAATGAATATATGGGCATCTTTACTGAATGAAGCTTCCTCAAACCATATGCGGAAGAACTTATAATGCCTGCTTATCCTTGGTTTTCTCTCAGCGTGAGCTCAATACATTGGTTAGGTTGTTTATGATTGATGACTAATAAAAATGAAATACAATAATGAAGTATAGATACTATTGAGAATAATAATATTTACACGTTAAAATTATATTTTTAAATTCGACATAAATTCGAATTAATAGAAAACTTTATGATTTAGCCTTTAGGCAACTGTCCATTAATCATTATTCTCTTTCCCGGAGGCTGGGACATGTAACATGTAAAGTAGTGATTACACAAACGGTTAGACCAGGGTCCACCTAAATGTTTGGCGCGGACCCTATTGTGGCCATAATAAGATTGCGGTTCATATTGTAACACGGCCCTTTCTCTTGGCCCACTCAACCTCTCTTTATTCGGGCTCTAATAATGCAGAATGTGGCATTATCAATTGGCCCATGGGCTACCACAGTCCCTTTAACTGCATCAAACACAAAAGTTGAACATCCCACAAATACCTTCACATCTCGTGAAAATGAGAAACAAAATAAAAACTTTTCGAAGCTTTCTGGGTACACTTTCGTTCTACATGATTACTCAAGAATTCGACCGCAACATTGAAAGTCCTCGGGACTCTCTGGATCACTAAAATTTCCAACAGTAATTTGATTTGAACGTATGCAGTGAAAGTGAATCCACCTCTCTACGGTCAGTCAAGTATGCTGTACTATATCAATACTAATCTCCTACCTACGAGCATAAGCTTCAGTGTACACTCGTTAAATTCTTATCGTGCATGCGCTTGTTTTAAATTCTTGCGAGCATACACATGACAAGAATTTAACGATATACACCACAGAGTACTCAAGACTTTTTCGATCGTTAAAAATTGAAAATAGTAATTTAAAATTGGGCAGTCAATGCAAATCCACCGCTCTGCGGTGAGTTAAATAAGCCACGCTATACCAATACTAATCAGTTACGCGAGAGCAGGGAGCATCAATGTGAACCAAACCTGAACATTTCTTCAAATGCATCAGATTGATGGATACTCCCACCCTGGACCAGCTGACAGGAGCACAATTAGATATCAGAATTGCATATGGGTAGGTCTGCTCTTTACGTTACTCTACGGAAAGTGAGAGAGGCTAACAATACATCGGCCGACCAAAATTATGTGGTCCTTTTTATGTATTCATTCATTGTCTTTGTTGATTTGTAGCATTAGTAATTACAAATGAATGTGAAAAATTGGACCACCTTAAAAAGAGACATGTAATGTTTCGTTTCCCTTTCAACCAAATAAGTCCGTGGTGATATATGCGAGCGAGTCTTGACAGAGGACCACACTGCACTTTCCATGCGTTATCATTTCGCATGCTGCTTCAGCTTTCAATTGGCTCCAAGGATACCAGTGTGGATCAAATTTTATTGGATTCAAATAATCCCATCTATTCGAGCGTTTTGATATTATATAGAAGTCGAATTCGAATGTCTAGCTAAGTACTAGATGGTTCAGCTGTTAAGGCTTCTGAAAATATTAGGGGAACTTTTTATAGTTTGAATTATATTCATACGAAGAGTTTGATTTTTTAAACAACTATCCATTAGATATAACTCAGCTGGTTGTGAGCGTTTTGCGCCGTTAATAACGTGAGTTTGAAAAAGTAAAAAAAAAATTAAAAAAATTATATGAAATAAAAAATTTCCACTTCAACATTTATCATCATTAAATCATCCGAATTATAATTTTCAATAGATTACATTATTTATTTTCTTGCTTTGAAATAATAGAAAAAGTAGATAAGTTAGTTGGATAACGTTGATTTAGTTTCAAAATCTTCATGTACTTCACATGGCAGCAATCGTTGCAAATGATGGGAGGGAGAGGCATATAAAGATGGAGATGATCATGAGTCATGGCCACTTTGAAAAGAATAATAATTTTTATTGCGTCTCAATTATTTTCTTTCTTCTGCTTGTAATTATATGCTAGTGGGGCCATAATTATGTTTGATTAGGCAGCCCTTTTGGCCTAACCACTCCTCTTTTTGAATGCAGATTCCGGTCCTCTGATTGGGTTATTGCCCGTGCCCTTTAATTAGCGTCATCCCTTATTACGTATTTCTCTAATTTCTCGTTTGATTTGTGAAGCCCCGTAGCCCAATGCCAGACAAAATTTGCCTCACTTTCACTTGGCTTATTTTATTTTGTTTCTTCTTAATTTAGTGCAAAAGCATATGCATTGCACATGTATTCCCATTCTTCTGAAGCATCATCTTCGTCTTCATGTTAGATTATATTAATTAATTTCTAAGGCGATATAGTTATTTAAGGCTGCCAAAAGCTCATTAAACCAGGCTATAAGCCGAGCATTGGCACTTGCCAACTTAACCATTTATCTAACTATCGTGCGAGTACGTAAATGTTTGTGACCAACAGTAAGTGGATCGTTTCCTTTCTATGCTTCTTTCTCTCAAAATTAAAGAATTTACTTCACGTGTTATGCCGCGGTTAGGATTTTGGTTAACTTCACTAGCAAGATTTGTTAGCAATTATAGAGTAATTAGTACGGCACCTTATTATATAAGATGCAAAAATTATTTTTGACGAGGCATGATAGTTTCTAAATTCAATGTCGCACTTGTAATTCGTAACTCACAACGTTATATTAACTTCTCTAATGTTACCGATTAAGTTGTTCGCTCATTATCTTAGCAAGTTTTTAGTTAACCCATATTTCTGCAAACATTCAATTTTGGCGAACAAGAGAAGCTTTAGATGGGCAAAAATGAAGGGAAAAAGACAGACGAGAATGGCCTGTTCTTTTTATCATTTGTATTACTCGGCATTTCGCTGTCACACATACATACGTAGACACACTAGTTTATAGCTAACCCGGGTCAATTTTTAGGTGAAGAAATCAGGATTAATGAGCAAAATGGCTCTTAGTGTACAGGCTAACAGCTCTGATGAGGTGTGCGACCAACGTTAGGCCCACTGAATAATAATAAAAAGAAAGAATCATCGGTAAGTAAAGAAAAAATTTGATGTCCCACCATCACATGGCGACTGGTCGATGATCCTTTGGTCGATGATGGCCCACTCCAAAGAAAATTGGGACCCCAAAAAAAAAAAAAGGCGATAAAATTCAAGCGAAGTAGGTGAAATTTGGAAATATCAGAGCCACAGGATCCACTAAAAATCTCCCGCATGGCATGGCATTTGACTGGGGGATGGCTCTGCGTAGGGAAGGTCTATATCAGTTTTCTTGGTTTGGTCTATGGTCTATCTAGATTGGTTGCTTTACAAATTATAATTTATAGCTTTTGTTGCTTTCCTTTGCTTGCTTGGTTGCTTGTGGCTGTGGAATTGCTTGCTTGGTTGCCTGTGCAAAAGCTTTTTCCACACCAAAGTCTCTCACCCTCCAATCTCCCACTCATTTCAATTATCAGCATTTGAAAAAAAAAAAAATCGATGAGAAAAAAGAATTAGACAAATAAAATATTTGAAGTTTGACCTGAGAAATGTTGTAATAATACGTCGTACCAAACATTTAGATCAATTTACAAATAATTCATTAACATAGACAGATGAATAAATCAATGTGATCTCATTGACGTGTAGAGAAAAAACTTATTGCATGAGATATCTTCACCACATGCATACATATTAACTTCAAGTATTTCAAAAAAAAAAAATCCTATGTACGTTTCTTTACATTATTCTCCAATACTTGAGTAGGTTATGCCAATCGATACGATGATGAATCATTCTAAACGATCGATATGTTATCTATAATTATTTGTATATAAAATCTATAAACATTAGATCTACAAATACAATAATATTATAAATGAAAACATTAATAAAAGATCCAAAAAGCATCATAGATTTAGATGAAAGAAGACCTAATCTCATTCACAACTAAAGATTGAAAACTACAAACAATAATAATAATAATAATAAGGAAAGAAAAGGAAGAGTGCCCATTAAGAGAGAAATTCCTTTTCGGTTCCACTAATATTTAGTAGTTTCAAAAAGTCAAATTAGGATTCTATTATGGGGGAAAAAAAAGGAATATATTATGCTTCATAATGGTGGTCTAATTGATTTGCTACGCAATTTTGCAAAATAAGTAAGTGGAAAAGGTTTTTTCCCGCCCCCCTAAAAAAGGAATATATATTGGTGATTTTTATTTCGGCGTGTGAAGAATCTCTCTGTTATAAAGAAAAAATCATGATTTATCTTCATAGTAGTGTCGACATCTGTAAGAACAAATTTAGAACATGATGATAAATGCAATCGAAGTTGAATTCATGAGGCTAATCATTATTTATTTCCCTCGTTATCATGGAGATGTTGCAATCCTGGGTTGACTGATTCCTAACCTGTAATGTTGCAGCATCACCAATCATCTTCTCCTCCAAATTATGTAGCTCAACTCTTTCAAATTAATACCAGAAAATTGACACACACACACACATATATATATATATATAACTACTTTAGACCCAAATGACTTTCCATAAATTTTAAATTCCTAATATATATGATAATGAATAATTTTTCAATTAGAAATATCTGATCATATTACATTTATAAATAAATTAAACGATAATAAATCTAATACAATATATTTTATATCGTAATATATAAAACATTATTTTTTAAAAAAAATTCTAAATTATTCCAAATTTTAATATTATCAAACTGTAACTTTGATATCATATTCGTAAAGTCACATAACTCAAGCATTTGTATGACAGTAAGATTAAACGGTTGTTTTTTTTTTTTTTTTTCCAATGTTCAATCCAAACAAAACAGAAAAGTAAAAAATAACAATTAGCTTGTTTTAAAAAATACAAAATAAAAAAATAATAATAATTTTTTTCCCCTTCAAGTAGTGTGATAAAAGCAAGAACTAACACTTGGCTGTATATAACGGCCAAACAAGAGCGAATCCAAGATAGCAACCTTTGCTCACAGTAAGGACACGTCAATCCGTAATGTAACATATTTACATATGCCTCAAATATATCTCAAATTCTGACGATCACAAGTGAAAATGTCCAATACACTGGCCGTTCGGACCAGACACACTACGACCTAATGCCTAGATATACTTACAGTTCACGTCGTTTTGCAAAATTTGGAAAATGGTTTTTGGTTGCGTAACAGAGAGAGATGAAAGAGCAAACTCATACTTAGCACTCGGCAGTGAGTGAGCGTGACGCGGCCATGCCCGTGTCTCTGTTTAAGCTCAGTCAGTGGGATGCCATGGGCTTAAGAAGCACAGAAACTTCTGTCCGTCGCGAATCTTCAGACGCTGTGTTTTCGATTCCAACAGAGCTTTAGATAATTTTCCGCTCGTGTCCCAACAGTTACTGCATCCGTCTGGCCTACGATTTTTAAATAATTTTATTTGATAGGTCATTTTATTTAAATCTTTAGGAGTCAAGTGGTAAAATACTAATTTAAACTTTGTCTATTTTTTAACTTATTTCAAATAAAAAAAAGTTACCATAACTACGACGGATTAGATGGATGAGACGAATTTACAAAAAATTTTAATCAATAAAATATTAATAATAGCTGATTTTTTTTAATTACTACTACGTTTGTTGGAATGCATGTGCTCATTTTAAGTTGTTACACCGCTCCAAGTTTAGGTGAAATTTCAATCTCAATTATTGAAACGAGAGGCGTAGCCGATGGGCTCAAAGCTATAATATTATGAGAAGAGAACAGAGGAACTACCAAGTTGACGTTTCATGGTAAGCCAAAAAGGACAAAAACAATAATCAATGAATTTGCAAAATCTTATAACAAAAGATTTGGACGAGACTTTTCTGCTCAGCGAAGCCTAATTCTCATTTCCATTTCCACACCGATAATGATTTCAACGTCGCAATTCATTTTTGACCGATGAGCTAGTGCATCCATTCTTAATGGGGAATTGCATTTCTTTTTAAATAGGAATTTGGAAAAAGAAGAAAAAAAAGAAAAGAAAAGAAAAGAAAAAGGAGGATAATTGAGAGCGTATGGCAAATAGTCAAAGTGATAAATGATTGAGAATTACACAACCAAACCAATGAAACTCGAACAAAGTCTTCTTTTTCAATTATGCTTAGACACTTTAGATAGTGATTTTTATAATGGAATTCTCGTACTACGTATAGTAAAATTTACTTTTTATTTATTTATTTATTTGTATATTTAATTTAATTTATCTGGTGAGAATTGATCCGTTATCTTAGACCCTAGCTTTAGATACTAAGACCTTGCTAATTACGATCCAAAATTGACTGAAAAAATCACTTTACAAGCCCTTTTTCATTAAGTCATAAAACAATTATTAATTTGCTCACTATTTATGTAAGATTTTTCTAAATACCGAATTAAACAAGATTAAAAGAAAATATTTATAACTTTATTATATTAAAAATTCGAGTTCAACTCTAGCTCACATATACGTTGATGGTGTACGACAAAATTTTTATACAAAATATATTGAGAGAGAGAGAGAGAGAGAGAGAGAGAAAAGAAATGTGCACCTTATAAGAATTTCAAAGTGATTTGAAAAAAATAAATTCAAATTAAACCAAACAAAACATGCTGAGAATGCCACTAACGTCCATCTTGGATGAGGTGGTTGGATTCACTATTTTAAATGTTTCCAAGTATCGACAAAATGACAATAAGCCATTATGATTGCAATTTTCTCGCGAGTAGTATCACGATTGTACAACATTTCTACCTACAAAATCTAGAATTCCCCTTGCAGCACACTTGCCTCTCAACCAAAGCGTGAACATAGAAAACTGAATTTACCTTTTCAAGATCATCACTAGTTTGTCGATGGGAGACTGGCCGACTTGTTACACCCATCGCTTACTTAAAATATGAGAGCTCTTAAGTTATAATATACTAATTTACTCCTCTCGTGATTATAAGACTGTGAGATCCACACGATATTGTAATATATGAAAAGAGTAAGTTATGGTAAGTTATAACTTAATATTTATTTAAAATATAAAATATCTATGAATTTTCTTTCTACTTAAAACAGAGACAAGAGAATTTAAAATTATTTTTAGAGAATTATTAAGTTACAGTGCTGTAATTTATAATTAATCTGAAATTATGTAAATAGTATAATTAATATATATTACTTATGTAATTTTTAAGTAGATTATAAATTATAAAAATTATAACTTAACAAAATTTTTATTCTTAATATCTTGAAATGGAAAAAAAAAATTCCATGCAAGAAGTTTGAATCTCGCTTGTGGTCGCCACTCACCATGAGCATGATGGACCATAATGATACAAACACACCATACCTCAAGCTGCGCCGGTACTTGCACAGTGATCTTCATCACCAATGGCAGAAAAATAACCCAAAAAAAAAAAAAAAGGACCAGGGATTCTTCTCACATTTAATATTATGAGGACACATTTAAAGCAGGTCTAAGAATTTGTCAAAAATCATTTTTCTTCTCCCCTTTTTACTGAATTTCCTAATCATTAAAAAGCCCATGATTTAGATATATCCAATGTCATAAAGAGAGAAAAAGGAAAATAATTTTTTTTTTTAAAAAAAAGGGAAAGATGTACAGTACAGTAAAAGTAAATTTCCTGACAAAGCAATAGATTATCTGTAGATCAAATACAAAACCCAAGTCCGCGAGTATTTAAATCTTACACTCGCTTTTGACGATTTGTATCCTCTGCATGTTTCTCGTCAAACATCCCCCACATGAGGTGTCCTCGTCAGGGGCAGCGAGTTGAAAACACACGCGCGAGTACAAACAAAAGAATCTTATCTGCACCGTGGCATCATCGTAATTTTCAATAAAACGAGCGTCGTTTTCCTGACAGTCCATTACTGATCTCTTTAGTAAGACCTTTATCGGAGAGAGAGAGAGAGAGAGTGAGAGAGACTTCGAAACGAGAGATAGGGACACATGCGGGGTGCTCGCTACTGAACGGTCAAGATTCTCTCAATCCTTTCTTCAAAGCAACGCTTACCGTCAGATCTATGACCCAGTTAATTCTCTAAACCACGGTTGAAAACTAACCCTGGTTAGTTACCTAAAACTCAGAAAAAGAGTTTCCTTTCTTCCCTTTGAGTTAGCGATAGCGCTTCACTGAGTTACCACAAACACAAGCTCTTGTATTGTGTTCTTTTTTTAGCTTGTGTTTTTCTTATTTATTTAATTTTCTTTCTCTACGTATAGTTTTATCATTTCATTAGATTTTCGATGTAGTTTTTATTAGTTTCTATTGACAGAAAATTTATACATTTTTTTTTCGAGATCTATGAATTTAGTTTGTTTTTCAACGTTTTTCCATCGCTGTAATCATTTTGCAGATGATCACTGAATGAGAAAATAAAAAGATAAAAATTTTCCTTCACTTTCTCTCTAAAAAACCACGTTTTTTTTCCTCTAGAAAATCCGAGTTCTTTCTCTTTCTCTCTGTTGCCTTTAATCTTAATAATCTAAAGTACTAAAGAGAGGTGACACAATCTCGGTTGTCCTTGCACTCACATCATTCTCTCTGTACGCAGTAGTTTTTAGATTTTCAGATCTGGTCTCATTATTAGATTTTCCAAATAATTTTAAGAGATTCCCCAAAATTAGATCTGGGTTTAATTTGTTCTCTCTTAGAAAGATAATTTTCTCGGGAAAGTTGGGTTTTTTCTGGGGATTTTTTTTTCTGGGAAAGTTGAGGAGTAAGACTGAATGCTAAGCAAAAGATGATGAATTATTTTCCAGATGAGGTAATAGAGCACGTGTTCGATTTCGTGACATCGCACAAAGACAGAAACGCGGTATCGTTGGTGTGCAAATCATGGTACAAAATCGAACGACTGAGCAGGCAAAGTGTGTTCATCGGGAACTGCTACGCGATCAGCCCAGCAAGGGTGATCGGGAGGTTTCCGGGGCTGAAGTCGTTGACTCTGAAGGGGAAGCCGCATTTTGCGGACTTCAACTTGCTTCCAAATGACTGGGGCGGGTCGGTGTACCCGTGGGTAGAAGCTTTGGCTAAGAGTCGGGTCGGGTTAGAGGAGTTGAGATTGAAGAGGATGGTGGTGTCTGATGACTGCCTTGAGTTGCTGTCGAGGTCGTTTGCGAATTTTAAGTCGTTGGTTCTTGTTAGCTGTGAGGGTTTTACCACTGATGGATTGGCTGCTATTGCTGCCAATTGCAGGTAAGAATCTTTATTTATCATTGTTATTATTATTGTTTTTGAATTTCATGAATTTTTTGTTGTTACTATCTGTTCTTTATGAGTTTTGTTAGTTGATTGTTGGTGAGTTTTTGGAGAGTTCACCAATAGGTTTGTCTCACTTTAGTCTATTTGAAAGTTAGCTTCTGGTAAGTTATCTAATGAAGTCGTTGGTGTTGCACTGCTAAATGTAAATCAATCCTGAAATTTGTAAGGAGACACATAAATGTTGCCGATGTAGTTTTTATCACTGAGCATGCTTGGCTACTTAATTTAATTCTGGCAGTGTTTTTATAATTAAAAACTAAGAAACGTATATCAATGGTTAGGTGGACGACTTTCGTTCTGTCAATCAATTTTCTGTACTGTCTGTTTAGACGGTCTATTGCAATGTGATTTTTAATACTTAGCAATTGGCATGGGCTATGTTCCTAACTTTTCTTTGTTTTTGCTGTTCTTAGGTATCTTAGGGAGCTTGACTTGCAAGAAATTGAAGTAGATGATCATAGAGGACAGTGGATTAGCTGCTTTCCTGATAGCTGCACCACTCTTGTCTCCCTGAATTTCTCATGCCTCAAAGGAGAAATTAATTTGACAGCCCTTGAGAGACTTGTAGCAAGGTCTCCTAATCTCAAAAGTTTGAGGTTAAATCGGGCGGTGCCTTTTGACACCCTCCTAAAGTTATTGATGGGAGCTCCTCAACTAGTAGACTTAGGCACCGGGTCATTTGCACTTGATCCAGCTTCTGATGCCTACATCAAATTGAAGGCTACCCTTCTGAAATGTAAGTCAATAAGAAGTTTGTCAGGATTTTTGGAGGTTGCTCCTCGCTGCCTGTCGGCTGTTCACCCTGTTTGCCAGAACCTCACCTCCTTGAATCTAAGCTATGCCCCGGGCATTCATGGTAATGAGTTAATAAAGCTAGTTCAGTTCTGCAGGAAACTTGAGCGATTATGGGTATGTTCTTAAGACCTGTTCACTCTTGCATATAAGATTATTTGCAAAATGAGATGAATGACCATATCTTCCATAAACTGTGCAGATACTGGATTCTATTGGAGACAAAGGACTAAGAGTTGTAGCTTCCAATTGTAAAGAATTGAAAGAACTGAGGGTTTTCCCATCTGGGGCCGACAATGCTGCTGTAACTGAGGAAGGCCTGGTTGCCATATCAGCAGGTTGCCCGAAGCTGGATTCATTGCTTTACTTCTGCCAGCAGATGACTAATGCTGCCCTAATAACTGTAGCCAAGAATAATTCGAATTTCACTCGCTTCAGATTGTGCATCCTTGACCGTGAAAAACCTGACCCTGTCACCATGCAGCCTTTGGATGAAGGTTTTGGGGCAATTGTACAATCATGCAAGCGTCTAAGGCGATTGTCACTCTCTGGGCTTTTAACTGACCAGGTTTTCCTTTACATTGGAATGTATGCTGAGCAACTGGAAATGCTTTCTATTGCATTTGCTGGGAATAGTGACAAGGGAATGCTCTATGTATTGAACGGGTGTAAGAAGCTTCGCAAGCTGGAAATCAGGGATTGCCCCTTTGGCAACACTGCACTTCTGACAGACGTGGGAAAGTATGAAACAATGCGATCCCTTTGGATGTCGTCGTGCGATGTTACCCTGGGAGGCTGCCAGACACTTGCGAAGAAGATGCCTAGGCTCAATGTGGAAATTATAAATGAAGATGATCAGATGGAGTTTAGCCTGGATGATAGACAAAAAGTAGGGAAGATGTATTTGTACCGGACCCTGGCTGGGCCTAGGAAAGATGCGCCAGAATTTGTGTGGACTCTGTAAGTTTATGCTGGGTATGCATCATTGCCTGCTTGGCTTGGGTGGTTGTTTTCTCCTTATGAGTAGATGTACTTTGTGTAGGCCAATTTGATTTTATGGACTTTTAGGCTGTCGGTTATTTAGTTTTATGCTATTGCTTTTTTAGTTTATGGAGGGATTTGGTATTTGTAATCGTTTTGTGATTATAATAGATTGGTAATGGATCTGCAGGTCCTTCGGGCAGTCTTAGGAATTATGTTCTCTGTTGCTTGGTTTCTTAAGTATCCAAGTACCTGCCCTACTCTCACTTTTTGGTTTTTTAAACTATGCTAATATTCTCAGGCCAGACCGCTGGAACACCCAGACGAGTTTGGCACTAAGAACGCGTAGCAAACCGAACAATCGATGAGTTGTCATCAAGTAACGAGTCAAGATTAAGCCCTTCTAATCGTAAAAGGATATGCATAAAAGGCTTTCTCGGTCAATTTTTCAGAGGTTGAATTGATAGGCGTATACAATGTTCAAATACAAAGTTTTAATGTAGAAATTTATTTAAAGGGGAAGCTTCCATAAAGACGAATATATTTATTTGTACGGCAAGCACACGGTCACACTATTATGATATCTTCAGCTTACAAATTCAAGAAAATGAAGTATTACATTCCAGTATAAACATAAAACCTCTAAACAACAAGAATAGGGAATTGAACACCTATAAATGCTGGTTTCTGAGTTCCATTTCTCTGCCGTGGGAAGCAACTAAAGGCATCGAAGACAAAAGCAGCATTCCTCCAGCATACAACAGCAACAAAGTGCAGCCAAACTACCAAGGTAAAAGAAATAAACTGATCAATTCAACACAAGTGACGTCTGATAGGCAGCAACAGTAACTGTAAGTTCTAATTAATTCCAAATAGAGGATAAGACTAGAGTCTGGAGGGATATCATGATGCAGCCCATGATACCTTACAAAAGCATTTTTTGACCATTTATCTACGACCATATGAAAGGAAAGAATACTAGAGTTCTAATAACCTGCAAATGCTACGTTCTTCAGTGACGCCTCTGTCTGATAACTGCAAGGATTCAGCAAATCCTAGATACCCAATAGCTGGCACACGTGGACCGTTTACAACGTTAGACAGAATTAATTTGCTCATACTGAAAGAAACTCTCTGCTAGATGCATCGACTCTGAGAACTCTTCAACCGGGCCACTTAAAAGGTAAAGGCAGGACGAGAGACTAGACCAATTAACTTCTTACTGCCATGGTGAAGTGTAAGCATAAGCTGATGGTAATATTGCAGGCACTAGGGAAGGACATTCTATAAAAAATGGAATACAATGATAATATTGCAGGTTTAGCCCTGCTTTGCATATTCATCCTTCTCTTGACCTGAAATAAGTAAGTCATAGTCCATTCAAGCATGCCCTCCCAACGTAGCCTCCCCCAGGCAGCTTTTGGAACAGATTATGAATCAAAGATGTAATGACCTAGAGGAAGAAAACTCAACGGAGAAAGAGATGCAAGAAAAGCCCAATAGTAAGATGTCTTAGATGATAGCCCAAGGACATGCGAACAAAGATACACTACAGTCATAAGTAATAAAAACCTAGAAGACCTAAGCAGCACGACTCTTTTTAAGCATAATCTGCATTCATGATCATTCACTAAACTAGACCACAACTTCTCGTCAAAACGATAACTACACTCCAAAACTAGCATCACTTATTGACACTATCATAATTTCCTGATTAAAACATAACAGAACTTTTAAATTCAACATAGCCATCAAAAACTCTGCTGAGGCTAACCAATTATCCAAACCATAATGAATGCAATTAATAATAGTCTAAATTAAAAGCGCATAATAATCAACGAATCTGATAATTTGAATCCCAAATGAAGAAACGATGATAAATCAGAGAGAAGATATCTGACGTACCAGCCTTGTAAAATCGAAAAACAGCCATCGGACTGGTTCTGGTAATGATAGTGCTCGTAGTGACAGTGCTGCGGCGGAGGCGGCGGGGGAGGATGAGGATACCCTTCAGCAAAATAACCTTGGTACCCTTCATAAGGACGTGGCCCTCCAGGTGGCGGTGGAGGCTGTGGGTAAGGGTACCCATGTGGCGCCGGTGGAGAAGGATACCTCTCGTACGGTGGTTGCGGTGGCGGCGGCGCCGAGGGGTACCCTGGTGGTGGATAAGCAGATGAGTAGCCTATAAGAAGAAAAATATCCAGAGAAATTAGCAAACAAATCAAAATTTTGAAACTTAATTGAGCAAAAAAAAAATAATAAATAAAAGGATTTTAATTTAATTTATTTTTCGTTTTTCAACCTGGAGGAGGGTAGGGTTCGGGATTATGTTTGTGGTGGTGGTGGTAACTCATTTTTCTTTCTCGTGTCTGTGATCGCTGCCGCTGAAGATACTTAGAGAAGCTGGAAAGCAAGTCGATTTTAAGCTTTTTTTTTTTAATTTTCTTTTGTTTTTTTTCAATTATCTCGGTTTTGCCAGCCTGTATCCACTCAGCTTTTGCCATATCATACAAAGTTGTTTTTAAAATTATTATTTTTCTTGGAACGATCATGCCATTAATACGGCCCGTTTTAATCGCTTACATCGGAAAGAGATAATTCATTCTACAGGCCTATTAACTACAGCCCAATGTTGCAAAGGCTAGTGAAGCTTCGAATTTTGGACTTAAACGACTAAAAGCCATAGCCAAAAAGGGTCGGACTATTTTGAACACACCAAATTTTCCTTTACATTTATTTTTTTTAAAAAATAAATTTATTATTAAAAATTTACAATGTCAAAATCTCAAAATTATTCTTCATTAATCTCTTTTTTTTTCTATTTTATAATCACATATTCTCCCTTTACTCTCACATCCTACAAATTAAACACTCACTTTTATTTTTTTTTTAATTCATTTTTCTTTTACTTTTCTTATCTCACCGTCTATGTTTCATGCATGTTCAAGAACTTTTCTTGATATTCATTAAAATTTAAAATTTTGTGTTTGATAAAAATTAATTTTTTAATATTTATTAACTTTCATAGCAATAAAAATTTATTAATATTTATTTTTGAATGATGGATTTTATTTTTCTTAGTTAATGATATCATTTGTTTACAACTAAAAAAATCTAAATAAAGAGATAAGAATTAGTGAAATTGAAAAAAAAAATTAATTAAGTGATCTTTTTAAAATTTTTAAATAATAAAATTCTTAATTAAAAGGAGGCTATAGAGAATAAATTTATGAATTCTCGCTAATAAAAAAAAAATTCTGCAATGTATCATCGTATAACGCGTCCCACGAAATTATATTATATTTGCAGCCTCCAAATGATTAACAACAAATAAATACGACTGACGTATTATTGTACCGAGCAAAACCAACTAATTAATTTGTATCTTTTTCTAGGTTCTTCCACTTTTGAGCCACGTTGGCTAGTGATTTGGTAGAGAATCCATCTGGGCTCAGAGCATTTGCAGCAGCATCCTTCAGTGCTCTCATCTTGTTCCTCAACAACTTGCCATCGTCTCCTTGAATCAATCCCCTTGCATATGTTGCTATATCTTCTCTCCCCACTAGTCCATTTTCGTTGACTTTGACCCTCCATGCAACCTTCAAATCGTCTGTGAGAAGCACAGCATTCATCTTTTGCTCTGCATAAAGTGGCCACGCAATTATAGGGACACCATGCACGATGCTTTCTAGAACTGAGTTCCAGCCACAATGGCTCAAGAACCCTCCGATGGAGCCATGACTCAGCACTTGAGTCTGAGGGGCCCAAGAGGGCACCACTAGACCCACACCTTTGGTTCTATTTAAGAACCCTTTTGGCAAATAATCCAAAGGATTACTTCCTTTTTTGCTGTGGACGCTAAAGTAAGTGGCATTCGTAGCTTTCTCGTCTGGGCATTTTACAACCCACAAGAATCTTTGCCCACTCATTTCAAGTCCTAAAGCCAATTCATTTAACTGCTTTTGTGACAAAGTTCCCCCACTACCAAAACAAACAAACAGAACTGACTCATTTGGCTGGTAATCTAACCACTTCAAACAGTCGGTTTTGTCGGATTCATTGGTGGATCCGGTCAGAATCAGCGGTCCAACCGGGTAAACCGGAGGCAGCCTGAAGCTTGATTCACTACTTTCCATTAAAGCCTTGAAAGCCCCCGCTTCCAAATCCGTGAAACTATTAACCAGAAACCCATCTGCTAAAGGGTACTGTTTGGCCAAGTGGATAGCAGATCGATAGGCCTCGTTGTTTCTCTCTTGGAGACAGTCTTCCAAATCAGGACCGCAAATCGGGACACAGCCGGGCAATTGGACAGGTTCTGTCAAGTCTTTGAAGTCACAAGTAAACTTGCGATCAAGCTCAGGCAAGTGAAATACCAGAGACAAGTCCATGGCTGTTGTTGAAAAGAAAACGTATAGAGGAACACCGAATTCTCGAGCCACAGTGAAGGCCTCCAAGCCAAAAAGATCAACAACTAGAGCAACCAGCCGAATTGACTGATCAGTTGTTAAGTTGTTCAGCGCCTCTCGCAGAGAAGAAAGAGAGCGAGTGAAGGTGAGCGTGATCCGGACTTCGATGCTAACGTCCTCGTGATCAGGCAAGTCGTCGAAACTCACGGGAGGGAGAAAGATGGTGGAGATGGAAGTCGGGGGTAGAGATTCAAGCACTTGATCTCGTGGCTGCATGGGGGAGCCGTCGCTGGGGATAATAAAAGTGACGTGAAAGTTGTGTTCAAGAACGAGTCGCTTAGCTAGCTCAACTAGTGGAATAACGTGCCCCATTCCCGGTGTTGGCACCAGGGCTACGCTGGTCGATTGTTTTATGTGTTGCGTGGTCTGCAACTCCATTGAGGGATATGGAAAAGGAAAGAAAATAAGAAGAAGACAAGAGCGCACCGAAGATGAGAATGAAAAGCCACATTGTACTTAAATATGGGCCATATCATGTTCTTCGAGAGAACGATCAGTCGAGTTTTCATGTTGATTTTGATGTGCCATCCTAAAAGCAATAATGAATGTTTTTGACTTTGGGACCGCAACTCGCAGTGATATGATTAACACAGTACCGAATAGTTGTGTGACTGCAGCACAGGCGTTGTGTAATCACATGCCACGTACCTGACACAGGACGTGTGTCACTTAAAACGATCGGCTGTATTATTTCTGAGGTTGCACCCTGCCCACAACTTGAAATAGTTGTGCCACCTCACCCTTTTCATTCTTTTGTCACAGTTCCGCTGTAACTTTTCAGAAAACCCCTCGCACCCTTCTTCTTATTTCGAATTGTCTTTTTAAGTACAAAATATTTCAACTACCTCCTAAATAATCTTTTGCAGGCCTAAACAAAAATCAATGATCATCCCCAGACACCATAACACCACCAAGCCAACCTTTTGAATCTAAAATAACAAGTAAATAAGTCAAAGATTTCAATTCATTTAAGTCCGAAATCAACTAAAATAGCCAAAAAAAAAAAAAAAACAAGACAAAACAATTTCACTGTCGTTCAACGTAACTCATCCAGCAGCTTCTTCAACACACTTTTATCATTCTTCATCATCACAACAATTAAAAAAACAAAAATGAGTCTAACGTGCAAAGTTTTTTTTCGGCTTCCAATTCTAGTGGTCTTAGAAGATAGCCGCCGCCCACGAAATTCACTTGGCGGCACCTTTTTGCCTCCATTGGAGCTTGTCGTGTTCGTTCACACTCAGCTTAAAATTAATTAAAGGTAGCAAAGATTCTGTAATTACAAAAGCTTCGTCTCACATAAATTCAAGATAATTTGCAATGTGGGTAACAAATTGATTGTCAGTACCTAAATCTGGGTCATTGATGCAGCTTCGGATTTTTATTTATGAAATTACTAATTTACCCCCATATACTAAGAATATACAAAACCCATCATCTGCTATGGTGCAAGAATGATGATGTAAATAGACTCATTTTGACTCAAATGCAAAGTTTCCAAGCTCGTGATAAAGTATTTTTAGGCAAATTTAGGATGAAACAAAGCAAAAGAAGACCCAGATCAAATTATAGCGTTAAATTAAAATTATACGACACACATGAATTTAAATAAAAAAGTAGAGAAATTACACAACACACAACATAATTAAACACAAAAATAAATGTACAAGAACATAATGCAGGAAAAAAAAAAGACGTGACTAAAAATTTTCTCGTCACGTGTAAAGAAGAAAAATTATTCCATACAAAATCCAGCCACCTAGTTTAAAAAATGAAATCTTTTATTACCACTACTAGCAGTAGTAGTAGTATTTAGGAAGGAAAATCAAAATTAAACAAAAGCAATTATACAAAAAGCAACGACTAACCAAGCGAAAGCGGATCGGAGGGCGATGCGACGGCACCGTCGAGTACAGAACACCTCTGCCAGATTTACATACTCAAATAAATTCTTTTATTACGTTGCATTTACTAAATGAGATCGAAATGAATTTGAATTGGGGTGAAAAGGAAAAAGAATGAACTGAAACGAAAATAAAGAATGAGAATCAAAATAAATTATTTATTTAAACTATATTAATTAAAATTGGAATGAATAATAATCTGATAATAATGATAATTGTTAATATATTACTCACTTATAATTTATAATTAATAATAATAAATCAGCAAAATAATAATCCATTTAAAAATAATAACAATCATAATCCGATTCATCGTCATCATCAACAAAATAATCTATTTCTAAAAAAAATAAAATAATAATAATAACAACAATGATAACAACAATAATCACAATTTCAAATAATCGTTATCAAGAAAATAATTCATTTAAAAAAATCAAATTTTGAATCATTATCGTCATTAATTAAAATGGTAACAACAAAACATATCGGACCGGAACCATAACCATCGGAGATGAAACGAGACGGGGATGAAACCAAGATGAAGACAAAATCAAGATAGCCCAACGGATATGAAACCAACAAATAGTTGCTGTCCACAGTTGACAGACCGATGATGACAAAAAAGATGGTGGCTGATTTCGGTCATAATGGTGATAGAAGCACCTGCAATGGTGCTCGGTTGGCATGAGATAGTTTAGGTTTTAGGATTTTCTTTTTTTTTCACTATTTATATTTTTTAATTTGAAGTGAGGATATTTTTGAAATAATAAAGAATTAATAGGGGGAGAATAACAAATTTAGGGAATGAAATTTTGATTTCCAAACCCTTTATTGAAAATCAGAATCTCATTACTGATTTTTAAATAAAAATGATAAGTTACACCGAAACAACCAACAGTACTGTGAGATCCACAATATTATTAGTAATTTTAGGCACAAGTGCAGCTTAACCATGTTCTTCCCAAATTACCATGAGACACACCAAAATAAGTCTCATTCCTTTTTTTATTTTGGTAAGTAAACATGATTTCATTCCGATTCCGGTTCCCATTCTTATTCAGCAAATAAGCACAGGCTTATTCTTTTGACCCAAATCTCCCATCCAATCAAAAGAAAATATTGTAGATGAAGCACCTGACAAACGATTAAAAGCAAGAGAAACAAAAAAAATCAATAAATATAGGCGGCACGTTTTAAAAATTAACTTTGCAATAGCTTGCTGCCATTTTTTTTTCCAAAAAAGTGTAGATTGTTAAGTGATAATAAAATAAATCGGTAGAAATTACAGACTCGTCATAATTGATAAGAAACCAAAAGTCTTGTTCTCCCTAAACTTACTCTCTATGCTTATTTCGTTTGTTGCCAAGCCAAAAATCATAGATTAGAAAGCCTTTTAATTGTAATTAACGTTTTGATGTAGGATGGTTTCTGGGATGAGCACGATATCTTCCAGAGATCATAAATTAGGCTGTAAATGTTCATTTTATGTTTATAATATATTATTTTGAAGTCTGCAATGAGATAAAATAAATAAATAACTGCTGTGCGGTTCTGTCCCATAGTCAAATAAGAAATTTTACTTGTTTTTTTTAGTTATTTTCAATTTTTAGATTTTTTTTTCTGTTTCTTTTAAGATTCTTATCGTTTTTTTATGATTAAAAAGACTGTTTGGAAAAATTACTGGAACTTTCTGAAGTCCCTGGCTATTTTCTGCAAATTTCTTTAGAAATATAACTCCGTTTGGTCCGGAATTTTTTTCCCCCTCTTTTTTCTTTTTGGTGGGGGGAGGAAGGGAGGGAATGCCTTAAAGGGCATTACCAAGAAGGATTTAAAATGCGTTTTTTAAAACGTAATTTCAGAAAAAAAATGGTTCAGCCCCCTTTCTTTATTTTATTTTATTCTTTCTTAGAATTTTCATTTACGCCATGTGGATTGAGTGGAAATGGATTACATTATATATGGATTTACTTTTATAAATTCACAAATATCCATAAATCCACCAAAAAAATTATTTAATTAAAAATTAACTTATAGATATAATATTAGTACGTATTAATAAATAAATAATTTAAAATATAATTTCATTAACACCATATATATCTTATTTGATAATAAAATAATATAAAAAATAATTAAATAAAAATATAACTTCTTAAATAGTAAATTTTTATTTATTGATCCAAACAAAAGAGATTTTTTTTTGGGTTTGCTATATTTTGAAACTTTGAATATAATTTCTTGCTTTATTTAAATAAATAATTTATTTAAATCTTATTTAATTTTGGGTTAATTACTCTTGGGTGATGTATGTTTTAATAAATTTTAAAAAGGTGACACATTTTTTAAAAATACTTGAGGAGGTAACAAACCGATAACTTTAATATAAATAGTAAATTAATTATGAAATAACACCTTTGCCCCTAGAATTAATTATAAAATGACACTGTTGCCTTCATAGTAGTTATAAAATAATATTTCTATCCCTAAATTATTTGTAAAATGTATTTTTGCTCCAGCACAATTTTTTATTTTTTAAATAGAAAAATTATAAAAAATTTCAGCTAAATATAATTAACGGTCTTTTTGGGTTAAACCATACAAATTTCTATTAAATCAAAAAAAATCTTATTTAATTTAACAGCAAAGTTTGATTTAATAAGAAAACTTTTTAAAAAGATTTATTTGATTTAACCAATAAAGAAAGTCTGTTAATTATACTAAGATGAAATTTTTTTATAATTTTTTATTTAAAAAATAAAACATAATTAAGTAGGGCCAAAAATATATTTTATAACTAATTGTGGGATAGAAATGTTATTTTATAGCTATTATAGGGTTAAAAATATTATTTTATAATTAATTTACTGTTTACATTAAAGTTAATGGTTTGTTATCCTCTCAAGTATTTTAAAAAAATGTGTCAAAAAATTCTCATCCAAGGATAATTAATCTTTAATTTTAAATTTAATTGATAATAAAGTTATTTTTACATTAATTTTTTATTTAGTTCATTAATGGATTTAATAAAATTAAAAATTTTTATCCATAAAAAATTTCACAAAATGGTAGATTGAATATAATTTAGGTTAAATTTGCATCCAATTTGCATATTTATAAATTGGATTTGGATTAAGTTTTGCCAATACATAAACGAAAGTAGATTAAAAATTTATAATTTACAAAATTATTGATCAGATATAGATTGATATTCAATCCACAAAATCTGATCTGCGAACACCTTACTTTTATTTGTCATGAAATTGACATGGCAGGTACCATTATCATCTGATCCCGACTTTTACTGTGGTAGTAGCATTCGTTCTTACGCTCTGGTCTGCCTTCTTCATATGGCTCGTGCCTTGAAACAAGTAGACTCTTGTCTTTTCTTCTTTGGCTTCAATTTAAATGGCTAAGGAATATTTTTCTAATTCCAACGTCTGAATATTGTAAATTCCTAGCTTTACAATTATTTTCATAATGAACGAACCATTGTTCATTTACTATCATTGAATTTGAAGCTACCACTGCTGGAAAGTAAAGCAAGCATCATGATTCATAAATCGCTCATTATTTTTCTATTACACTTAAAAACAACAGTATCTGATAATATTCTCGTAGATATGAGGAGGAAGTATCTTGGCCATATATCACTTCAACTTCCCGTTTGTTCTTATATTTCATCTGCAGGGGTGCGTGCGTGTGTGTGATTCTATTGTGCTGGTTGTGTATTTTGAATGCACTGAAGAGTGAATTAGGGTTTGTTTACTGTTTAATTGAAGTAGTTTACTAGCGGTGATATTTTAGTTTGACAATGGCTGCATTTTGTAGCCACTACTGCTGTAAATATTCAATACGCTGACAGTTTTGTTGAATTTCTTAATATATATTTAACCTTTTTTTTTTATATATTACGTAATGTCAATGATTTGTTTTCCGTAGTTATTGTAGACTTTTTAGTGCACTAGTGTGGTATTTAGCTCCAAATTGTTACGCGCATTTTTGTAGCCAAGGGCATTATTAGTTCACTAACGGTCGGGTTAATTGTGTACTAAAGTTAAGGGAGATTTTTGTAATTACGTGAATATTTTCTATGAGACTATTAATAAACCCAACTTTGAAGAAGGTTCTTAAAAATTACCCATGAGGTAAATTATCCCAAACTCTTACTCTAATATGTATTTTTTTAATATTACAATTAGAATTTATTGTTATCGTCATTAGAAATCTATTAACACTATTTTTAATAACTCTAATGTGGTATAGTTGAATTTCTATTCTCACATAGTATTAGGAGATATACATCTTACTAAATCAATAAAGAAATATTTTTTTAATCCTACCCATATTTATAATAAAAAATCTATTAAAACTGTTCTTAATAATTTTAATATGACAAACTCATATATATATATATATATATATATATATTTTTTTTTTTTTTACATAACATTAAAGAGATATCTATTTTATCCTATCAATGGAGAGCCTCAGCAGCTAAAACTTGAATCCGTACATTCTAGCTTTGGATTGTGCCAATGGAAGAAGAGCCCACCGGCAAGTCTTATTTTGATACGTGGATAACGTTTTGCGTAGCAATAACATTATATGATATAATCATCCTTTTTTTTTTCTTTTTTCGAATAAGACATAATTATCCTGCCGAAAGGACACGGCTAAGCAACCACCAAATCACTTATTCGCAAACCGCGTATCGGATTCCCAAGTCAAAAAGTTTTTCGGTTTCACACGAAAGACCTGTATTTATATAAATATTAATAATCGAACTGCTTCAATTTACGTCTCCTCTTCAAGAATCAAAGCCACCGCACACCTCACAATATTCTAAATCAATCAAGCATAGAATCCCTCAAAGAAGCTCTTTCTTTCTTGCAAATCACTTGGCTTTAAATTTATAACCGAAATGAACGGCACCACCGCCCAAGAGTCAAACCCTTCTCATCAACAAACATCACTAAGCAGTACTAATCAAGAAATGCAATCTCATCAAGCTGCAGGTCCGTCATCGTCATCTGGACCAGCAAGTGCTGAGAAATGGGGAACTCATGTGATGGGGACGCCTGCTGCTCCCACGTCTCATCCGGACAACAAGAAAGCGGCCTCGTGGGGAGCTGGAGCTGGATCTGCTGGTGATAATCAAGCTCAATACAACAGTCATCACCACCCGTACCTCCAGCACAGTCCCGTTCAAAGGCCAAGCGGCAGCCCCATGGAATCCATTCTCAATGTCTTCAACTCTTGGAGCAACAAGGCCGAGACCTTGGCCAATAACATTTGGCACAACCGTAAGTGGTTGACATAGCTAGTGATCTGATAGCGTGTATGCTGTATATTGAATATTGCCTCCAAAGCATGACTAATTAGATGCAATCAATGTTTTGTTGAAATTAACATTGTTAATGCTCTGACTTCGCAGTTAAAACGAACTCATCTGTGTCAGAGGCAGCATGGGGGAAGATGAATCTTACTGCCAAAGCAGTAACAGGAGGAGGGTTTGAGACTATATACAAGCAAACGTTTGCAACCTACCCAAATGAGACTTTAAAGAAGACATTTGCCTGCTACCTTTCAACATCAACAGGACCAGTAGCTGGAACTCTGTATCTCTCCAATGTTCATGTAGCTTTTTGCAGTGATCGCCCACTGTCTTTCACCGCACCCTCTGGTCAAAAGACTTGGAGCTACTACAAGGTAAGTTAATTGTGTTATTAGGTTTTGAGTTTCCTTGATTAGCTATAGGTAATTTAAGAAATGGTTTGCCGAATAATTGAAACAGGTGATGTTACCCTTGGCCATGGTTGGTGCCATCAATCCAGTGATCATGAGGGAAAATTCTTCCGAGAAGTACATCCAGATTGTTACAATCGATGGGCATGAGTTTTGGTTCATGGGGTTTGTTAACTATGACAAAGCAATTCGGTATCTTTCCGAAAGTATCTCAAATTTTGTAGCCACTGGGATAGCAGTTCAACCAAATGGTGCTTGATCCGAGAGCGGTCGTTTTTGTTAGTTTATTCTGTTTGTACATGCCATCAGAGATTATTTCTGTTTCAGTTTCTCTTTTTCTGCCTTGATTATGTAAGCGTGGATTTGTTGTACTGCAACCAATTTTTATCCTTGTAGTCTTATAAATATTTTGTTTGAATTTATCTAATAAAGCCAGCGTAATGAAAAATTTTCTAGTTTAATTTGGTTATGTCATCTAGCAAGGGCCATGACATTTCTCTTTGTCGATTACCTGCTTAATGTTTGGGCCAAGAACCCTGCGGCTGCAAGCCTGCAATCTAAATACTTGCCTTACGTACACCGAGCAACTAAGCATTCCGTTTTTCAGATCCGTGAACGGAATGATTAAACTATGAATGGTTAAAATGATAAGCAAGCAAAGGCCAAAATTTTGAGGTGCCTATGCGTAGTGTTCGTTAAACTTGGCTAAGATGCTTCGAAAATTATATAGCATTTCTCAGTAATAATATGGAATGCCAGAAATTTGTTGATGTCTCGTTTCAGTAAAGATCTAACGAACCAACAAAAGGCATTTTGAGAACTTCCACAGCCTTGACTCTTGTACAAAGACATAAAAGTCTCTAATAAAAAACCCTGCGCCGTTGCCGGGGATCGAACCCGGGTCGCCCGCGTGACAGGCGGGAATACTCACCACTATACTACAACGACCTGTTGTACTTTCTTGCATTTGTCTTATATTATAATATGTTAGTAATAGCATACTCCAATTTTTCTTTTTCAAACAATAAACATGGTTACGGTGCCCCTTGTGTACCATACCTCGCTTTCTGTCCATATTTTGTCTATTCGACAGATTTTAATTGCTTTAATCTAATGGCTGTGGTTTTGTCATGGAATGGTGAGTTGTAGTTAGGCTACTATGCAAACCGATCGCAGCAAATTGGCTATGTGGTTCTGCAAACCTTTACTATCAGTAGAAAATTCGACAGCCATAGGCGACTAATCAGAAGCAGCTCTAATTGCTTAAGTCTGGCGCACAATAACTTGAACAGCTACAACTCGTGAATTCGGGTTCGAGGACATTCATTTGTTCAAGCCACACAAAATTAATCATTCCATGGGGATTTTAATCACGTAATTGGTAGTAAAACCAATAAGCTAAAAGTGGGAGATTGTGGAATTTCTAAATGCTAGGCCATGAGGTTAAGGCAACTACAAATTTGAAAGTACATGGATTATACCCATTGATCGTCAAATTTAATTATGAGAATGTGGCCAACATTTTATTGTGATGGGCAGACTTAGAAGCAAGAAGGGGGAAGAACAGGTAATAGACATAAAATTAATAGAATATTATTATCTATCTGAATGATCGGCCTCAACTCGGGAGGAAGAACATGTAATAAATATAAAATCTTTCTTTTATGAAAAGAATAAGGAAAGAAGGGTCAGTCGATAGTAACAGGGAGATCGAAAAATTGAATGAAGAAGGGATTTTTTGGTTAGATGTATAGAATTAGCTAAGCATTTTCTTTGAACAAACATAGAACCAAAGTGGATGATTTTATGTCTATCATTCAAGTAGATGATAATATACCATTGATTTTTAGAGAATATCAGAATATGGGAATAGTCTAAATTCATTTTAATTCAAAAGAATATTGCGAATTAAAGCAATTAAGACTTGTTAATTTCACATAATGTTGAGATTTAACTAAATTTAAGATGACTAAAAATATTAAATCTGCTTTTAAAAAATACAAAAAAGGACTTGTTAGCACTAATAATAATTATTCTAAATTATGAAGAAAAAGTAAAACAAATTCCTATGTAATAAAAGAACAAAAAACATTTAAACAATAAGGAAGCAAATTTAAATATGATAAGGATTCCTAATATGCATTGGAGAAAAATTTAGTGCATGAAATTCTTTTAATTAAGTTTTTGATGAATGGATGACATTTTTGGATAGAGGAAACCTAAAGAGCATTTTTACTTGCAAACAATTTTCTGATTAACTAAAACAACTTTAACTAACACGTTGGCCTATGAGTACTTAAGCTTCCCTCTCCTTACAAACTAGATTTTAAAGATCATTTTTATATAACATCTGTAGAACAATTATTATTAGGGCAGGTTTTTTTTCCTTGCGGACAACCTTATTAAAGATGATTTTTATGCAATACGCGTAGAACAATTGTTATTAGGGCAGTTTTTTTTCTTTATTTTTTTTCCTTTGTGGACGACCCTTGACGTGGCTCATCCTGGTCTTGTGACATTGGTGTGTCGCCTAGCCAGGATATGAACTGCCGTGTGCGTTGGCGGACCTATAAGCATTTGAGCTCGTTCTATTTTATAGACATCTGCGGACTTATAAGCACTTAAAACTCCTATCTCCTTGCAAGTCCTTTTTTAGAAATAAGTTCTTATTTCTGCCCAATGTGTGCAATTACGTTAACAAAATTCACATTACTTTTTTCTAACTTTAATTGTTTTTTATCACTATAAAAACATTTTCTCGTTGTTATTGGCATCAATATTACCGCAGCATCTTTTACGTCTAAATCGAAATACAAATTGCAAAAATGTTTAATCTTTTATTTCTTACAAATTATTTGATTCATGAATTTTATTTTTGTACTACATATTCAATTTTAATATCAAGAAATGACGTTCCTTTTTAATTTGATTCTCTAAATAGAAAATCAAAATCATTTTTAGAAATTAAATTCATCCAATGAAGCATTTCTTAAAACATTATGAATGGATGGGATCAATTGCCCAAAACAATAATTCTCAATTAGCAAACCACTAGAACTATTATACAAAATCAATTTAATTACGAGTTTGGGTCAATGAATGTATGTATAGAGCCATAGGACTGAGATTTGATTCTTCATTTGAATAGTTCTTAATTTGAATGATTATCTGTTGACCTTATTCTAATTAAATAATTATATTACAATTTTTTTCCACATCACCTTATTATGGTTATAGATCAACGAAATTTGGGTTGGGGTTTCGATTTGTAATGAGGGCGAAAAATAAAACAATCCCGTTTCCTTTAATAATATCCCATCTAATTTAAATAAATATTGAGTTGATTCCGAATAAGCTAGTCTACATGTTGTTAGATTTTACTTGGGACTTATTACACAACTGGTTACCTTTTCTTTACCTGCTTGACCAGTTTATCGACCTTTACATGTGTCGTCTTTCGCATCGTTAGATTTATTCTTATTTCATCCAACGGTTGATTGCAAAAATGATAAAAATAAAAAAAGAGGGGGGCCCATTGTGTATCGAGTGCATTGTAGAAGCAGCCTCTTTTTTCTTACTAAAGAGGTAAAATATTTTTTTATTATTTTTAAAACGAGTGAAATTATTTAAATTCATTAAATTATTTATTAAATTTTTTTATTAAATAAATTTATTTTAAAATTTTAAAATTTTAAAATTTACTTAATAAACCCATTTAAGTACTCAATATACTTTTATTAAATAAAATTTCTATAATAAAATTATTTTTACTCATTAAACTTATTAAATTCATTTATAAAACTCTCAATAATTTTTTTTCATTAAACTGAGATTTTCTTTAATAACATGATTAAGAAAAATACAGTTACAGCACACACTCATCCTTCTTTTTTTTTTCTTTTTTTTTTCCAAAGAAAGAAATTTGATACAACACAATTAGAGTCTCTACTGCAAATGCAAGGGGAAAAAAATCCTCCAAATTCTGTTATTTCTATTTTGTAGTAAAATAATATAAAAGATCAATAGGCAGCAGCACAAAGGCAATCACAACCAAAATGATGAAGGAGAAAGAACTTCGACACAGAAATAGAACAAAGTAAAAGCGACCAGAAACTTTATAAAGAACCCAACAAAATTCTTGGCCTCTTTTTGCCGCCTCTCCTCTTCGTTGTGCATTTTTGCCCACTGTCAACTTGCAAACGAAGATATAACCACCAAATATGTTACCCTGAATCCAATCACATTTGTCCTAATTATAAAATTACGTGGTTTGGAAGAAGAATCAAGCCTTTGGTCAATTAGGGTTTAATAAAAATATAATTAAGGGTTAACAAAAATATGTTAAATGCATAGATATGTTCAAACAGAAAAAGTTTTGACTTTTTTTAAACTATATTTTAATATCCATAATTATAATTTAATTTAGGAGTATTTTAATTATAAAAAATTATTTTTAAAAATAAGTTTAATGAATAGTTTGGTGGGTTGAAATAGTCTTATCATTTAAAAAAATAAAATAAGCATAATTTTATTAAATCATGAATTTAATAAAACATAAATTAGAGCAAGATACAAATAAAACATAAATTTCATTATAGCAAGATCGACATCAATTATAAATAAAAGTTGAACCTCGAAAAATTAATAATTTATTATTTTATAATAGGGTGGTAATGCCCCGGTTTTTGACTTCCCCAAATTCGTGAAACAGCTGCTCAAACTTGGGTTCATGCCCGGATTTTTCACATGTGGGTTGGGTCAAGACGGGCATCTCCTAGGCACAGGGTTTTAATCCGAGCTTCCCTTGCCTTAATATGAACTGAATTAAAAAGAAAAACTATAACAATATAACAAATTTTACATAAATAAAAATGATTTCAATCTACTTTCTACTACTGAAATTCATTCCATCTCTAACCAAAATTCGTCTAAATCGAAATTTAAATTCAACATGGCAGAGTGATGGCAGTTGAGAAGGTGACGATGAAAAATGTGGCTGTGATGGTAGCAGATTCAGTTGAAATGGTAGGTGATGGCTGCTGGCTTGGGGTGTTGGAGAGTTGGAACTGTGAAGAGATGACGCCAACGCATGGAGAGAGGCTCATGGAGGCACAGTGCATCGGTGGCCGGTAGGTGGTGGGCTTATGGCTGCTGGCTTAGAGTGTTACACTTGTGGCAACGGTAGTATGGCTTGTGGCCTTCTGCTCGTTAAAATATTAGGAATTTACGATTTAGACTTCATTTTGGGTAGTGTGTGTTTGTATTTATTTACTTTTTAATTTACTTATTAAAAAAAAAAAGGGCACGGATTCGGGCTTTATGTTTTTGGTGTTTTGGTGTCATGCCCAAATCTATGCCCAAAATTATCCAGGTATTGAAAATGGGTAATGTTTAGATACCTCCCCTGAGGTTTATCCTTACTACACTTAGAGAGAATGTATGTATATATTGACACATCGCACCCGGACCCTGCATTAACGTTAAAGTATCGATTGCTATGTCGATGAAAGTACAGTAATGCCCTTATTGCAACGTAGAGTTGCAGACTTAACAATGCTGCTTGCTTCGTAGAAGAGACGAAAAAGCACTGCCTCAGTTTTCTTTTTAATTAAAAGTAGATTGGGTTTCTTTGTTCAATGGTTATGTGAAAAACTAAATAGCTATTTTACAAATAAAGTGAAGAGCAGTGGCTGCTTTTAAAACGCAAGGTGTTCATGTTAGTTTGCTTTCTGAAATTAACATGATGCTTCCTCTTGCGTTAATTGAAAGCATGGGAGGAAAAAAAGCAAACGCCTATATAGATATGATTTTTTTTGGAGTCTTTAATAACTATTGCAGTACTTTAACAATGAGAGAAAAAGGGTTGTTGAGCTTGTGAGAAATTACAACTCTTCAACGCTTGAATTGGAGTTCAAAAACTTCATAAGGGTATTGTTCACTAGCGTAAATGTTTTTTTTTTTTAGGGGGGGGGGGTCTGTATAAAGTTTCCTGGGGAGTGCTTTTTCATTTCTTTGTTGCTTGCTTTCTGTTCCTCTCTGTATAAACTGTAACCTACCATGGGAGGGAAAAATATTGTGTGTTTTTTGTTTTTTTATTTTTATTTCTAGTTATGTACATGTTCGGAGAGAAAAGATTTCTTTTATATTTCTGCAGCAAGTGATTCCAAATTCCAAGTTCAAAATCTTTTTCTAATTAATTTTCCAGATTTAGGAAAAAAAGTTCATTTCAGCGTCCTCCAGACTGGTGGTCTTCTTGCAGTGATTACAGCTTTGTTTATATATATATATCCTTTTATAGTAAGAAGAAAATGGAGAGAAATATAAGAGAAACTATGACAAGCTTTAGGAGGTCGATGAGAAGAAGTGGAGATGACCCGCTCAGATTTCGCTGTGTTCGATGCAGAATGCACGGTGCTTTTGCTCAATCAGTCGCTATGCACCCGGATTAGTTTAATCAGTCAACAGCTTAACGATTTGAAAATTCAGATTTTTTAATTACGTTATTGCCCTTAAAACCAAACGGACTCTTCAACGTCAATATACGGTCAGGGGGTCCTATGTGTCAATATATGTACGCATTCTCTCTATGTGTTGTAAAAGACAAACCTAAGGGCAGGTATCCAAAAATTACACTATTGAAAATCAATACCTATAGCCATTTTGTTAGTACATACGGGGCCAGGGCCATGTTTTACTTGAATCACATTGGCCGAGTTCGGTCCGGACAAGTATTATTGCCCCCTCTAATTTATAAAAGATAATATTACATTTGTAATATAAATTTTTATGAAATAGAGAGGTACTATAATTGGATAAGATAGTAATTCTATCAAGTTGTAAAATATGATTCTTATTTGAACTTGATTAATTGACTCAATCAGTCACCTAATAATTATTTGGGTGAATTACGATTATATAGTAACTTATTAGAATAAACTTATTCAAGTTAATATATTAAATCAATCTCTCTCTTATTTCTCTTAAAATATCGCATAGAATACAATAATACTTCTCCTTTGAAATACATGAAAAAGGCAAAAACAGTTGATGAAATGCACAAAGCATTATGTCCATGTAACCAAGAAAATTATAAATATATCATATGTGTTTAGTAGTTTCAAATTAGTTAATTATTAAATTATTAATTCATGTATTTGATCGAATCTTATAGAAAATTTTAAATTTTTGTAAATTTATTATCTAATAAGTTTATCGAATTATTAATTTAGCACATTCGCCTCAAGTCAGGACCAACAAAAATTATTATTTAATCAGTATTATCAATTTATTAAATATTAATTTAATAAAATTCTACTTTAATCTATTAATGAACGGGTGGTTGTAGTAATTCATCTTATTGAAGGACAAGAACCATGACAAGGCACCGAAAATACCTTTTTGAGATATTGCCATTAACGTTTGAAATGTAACAAATTCGAGCTACATAAGGAATAACTCCTCGGCTCTTTTCCAAACCACCAATACATTCAGCTATTCCAACAGAGACAATAGCAATCTTTCTACAGAGATCCGTCTTCTATGGCTTAAAATCTTCCGAATGCAAAGGGTAGAAGCCGTAAAAGAAAACCATGCCATCACATCGCAAAATAACCCCCAAAAAAAAAAATTATATAGAAAAATACAAATCCACAGACGGCATCGACCTGTGTGGAGAATAAACCAACAAAGATTCGAGTCTTTGGACATATCTACTTCTCATTAAATGGGAGGACAAAACACGTAAAAGGAGAAATAAAAAGTTTTGGCCGTGTTTAGGGAGTCCGGACAGAGGGGTAGAGGGTGATGGG
This sequence comes from Aegle marmelos, assembly GCA_030449875.1. NCBI lineage: Eukaryota > Viridiplantae > Streptophyta > Magnoliopsida > Sapindales > Rutaceae > Aegle > Aegle marmelos. The sequence continues at coordinate 7,919,580 of JASUUL010000094.1, forward strand.
GGCTTAGCAGCGGCCTCCTTAAAAGATTCCTTCTCCTTCTCAATTTAGATTAGGGGTGGTAAAATTGTGGGTTTGCCTACGTTATCGCGATCCCACAATATTATACTGCACTCATACATAGGTTACCATAAACAGTCATATAACGGATTCCTAAAATTGTTCATTCAGCCCAAACTCAAATCAGACCAGATGATGTGAGCCGAATATTATCAATCCTAAATATAAAACAGACTCTAATTTTAAACATTACTTAATAAATCGATTTGAAACTCAAATTTTATTAAAAAATATTATAAAATATATATTATTTTAAATATTTATACTTATTTAATTCATCTATTACACATATATAAAAATTAAAACATTTAAATATTTATATTTTCATGTCCAATTTCAATAAAATAAATTTAAAAATTATAAAATTATTAAAAAAATTAAAAAATACATATATAATATTAAAAACATAAAATCCAAATATCCAGGATCCGAATGAGTAAAAATAACGCCGGGTCTGGATATTGTAATACCCGGACCCAGCCCAAGGTTCTGCCATCCCTAATTTAGATGCTGGTTCTTCTTCTTGGTTTTTTCCTTTTTTAACAGCCATAATAAAAACAAACAAGATAAGCTCGATGACAACAACCTGAAATTCTATCTGGACTAATAGTTTAAAATCTGAAGAAGTAATCTTATTCGTCTATTTAGCAGGACTCTGCTCATTAAATGATCGACCAATATGCACTGAACAATCATCTTCCAAATACAGTTCACTATATAGCGTTTTAATTTGACCACTCTTCAAGACCAAAACTGATCTAATGTGACCCAATGACCTATGTTCAGAATCTTAAAAGAAAAAAATTCAGTACACAATGTTAACTGGAACTAGGATTTAACAGCATATAATCCTAAAGTTCAACTGAAAAAGGGTAGACATAATTAATTTCCTCCCAAAAACAAAAATTCCTGCTAAGATTGAAAAATGTTACAGAAAACTGTCTCAAGCGTGGCTTTGATTGCATCACTCCATTCTGGATTAGCTCAACTACTGCTTAACGCTTCTTCTTGCTTCCTTTTGCAGCTGATTTTGATGGGGAAGTGATCAAATAGACAAACAGGACAATAATGGAGATAACTGAGATTTGAGAACCGTACTTAGCCAACAACCTCTGCAAAACAGGAAATGACAATAAGATCAAGAGAAATGAATACATACATATTCTTTTAGGCTGTGCTAACAATCATTATACAAATGTTAAAACTGATGCATATGCAGTTATTAAAACAAGTTTTTAAGATAATTGAAGTACAAGTATCCACAGTCAGTTTAATGCCCCTGCTTTTCAACCCATTTGGGCAAAATACAATACATTTGGCTGCTTAAACAAATATAGGCTTGGTTAACACGAGATTCAGAAAAACATTAATCGATTGCCAATAGAAATAAATTGCCAGACACATTTTTGGAGTAAAGATTTGCAGCATTGTAATTGGAATCTGGTTTATCAAATGGAAATTAAAAAAAAAAAAAAAAGAAATTTGTACTTTTCAGATCTGAGAAGCATTTCCAAGACAATTGTGTGAAAATTAAAAAAATCATAATTTTGGAACAAGTATCTTGTAGAACAGGATTTTGTGTATATTCCTTGTCCCACTTTTCAGAAATGTAGATAGTGTTCTAACTGTTTTTGAATTTTAGAACTGTTTTCTTCAGTATGAATTGAGGTTTATAAATTGTAAGAAAGGCCAGTCTTTGGAAACAATATAAAACATGGCTTTTGTAGTTTGGTTCAATTCTGTAGTTCATCTAAAACCACTTCCCAAAATCCTTACCAAGCGGGACCAAAATAGAAACACCGAATTGCTTTTTCAGAAATAGAAAATGCAACATTTGCTCTTCTACTTTCACAATAAATAAATGAAGTATTATAAAAAAAAGTAATCCTTCAATTAGCTACCAAATGTAACCATACAAAAATCACTTCATCTAATTGCACTGTCATCCAAGGTTATTTAAGCAATAACATTCATAAACTTGTCAGCTAATCATTATTACTTCAATCATCAAGCCATGCTCAAATAACCTATAGATTCAAGTCACTTCAAATCCATACAGAATCCAAACACAAGTTAAAAAGAGAAAACTTCATAATTCAAATATTGTAAAGAAAAATATCATCAATACCTTAGCCTGCAGACGTTTTCCCACAACCAACGAAGATCATCCCATGAAACAACAAGAAAGCATTGGCATTAAACAACAAGTTTACACAATACGTCAGCTACATTTCTGAACACAGAGAAAAATAACATACCAAATCCAGTTTATTCTCAGTGGGTTTCTCTGCAAGGACATCTAGCGGCAAAATGGGGGTCGAGTATGCCTCCTATATAAAAGAAACAGCACAATAAATTACAACTGCCTCCAATTTGTATTTATGCAAGATTTGAACACTGAACACTGAAATGGCCATCAATCACACCTGAAGGGCAGCCTTAGTAGGGATACGGAAAGTAAGAAGAGCTGGGGATCCATGGAACATTCCTTTAACTTTGGCATCCAATTCAAAAGAATGTGAAAGAATACCACCGCTGCAATTTCAACACACATAATTCAGTAATTACTCATCGAATTCAATTTTCTTTTAAGAGAAAAAATTTTATAAAAAATGGCATTACTGTAAAGAATTATAACTCACGCATCAAGTCTTTCCCATGATTGAGAAACGTTACCGCTGATTACATCAAACTTATCTTGTGGCCAGCTATCATCTGTCAGGCTCACATCATAGGCAGTCCTGTTGAAAAGATTCTTGATCAATTTCCTCATACGACGTCGTTTTAGTTATGATTATAGATTTAATAATTGAAAACGTGAACAAGATCGATCAATCAAAGCATCAAGACTAGATCTGATAAAGATAACAAAAGTGATGATTATTATACGAAAAATGGACTTACGAGGTGCCTTGATTGTAGATATCGATGGAGACGGAGACGCGCTCGGCGCCGGATTTGAGGCGTTTAAGAGAAGCCTTCTTGTGGGCGACAATGAAGGGAACGTCTGAGCTGGCAAATGCAAATGATGACGAGATCAAGAAAAGAGCGATCAAAACTGAGATCAGAGACTTGCTGATCGGACTCGCCATTGATGTGTGGGTAGAACCGGGCGATACGGGCGACGGAGAATCCGATAGAGCTTTGCAACAATGATTCAGAAGAGATGATGAAGTCAAAATGAGAGTTAGGGTTCGTACATTAATTACCGTCTGGCGTCGAAAATTCTCGGGATCACGATATGAAACGACGTGGTTTTCATATTTTGTAATTCCTTTTATTTACTTAATTTCTAAAAGAAAAAGAAAGAAATAGTGGAAGAAATTTGGATAAATATATTTTCGTTTTTTTTTTTGGTTAAGATTATGAAGTAGGGAGAGTCCAAATTCATTTTCGCACTTCTTTGCAAATTGAAACATTAATAAAATAAAACTACTTAAAAATTAATTGACACCTCTCTTAAGAATGTATTTTTATTGTTATAATTTTTTATGCGTATATTCTAATAGTATATAATTTATTTTAACATATCTAAAGGTTTTATATTTAACACGATACATTGGATATGGAAGGATGACTGCATGATTTTTTTTATTTGATATAAAATATCTTCAATTTTTGTGAAGTAAATTTTCTTGAAAATTGATTTGCCCAAACATGAGAAAAGGATTGCATTGATTATAAGAACTGGCCATGATGGATAGTTCTACCATAACGTGACTTTTGAGTTGATGCGGTAAATCATAAAATAGTTGCTATTTTTATTATTATCTTTTTTAATTTTTACTCCAACAATCATCATAAACTTAAATTTTTATCTTATAATTATTTAAGATTTTATTTGATATTGAGGTATTATAATTTTTAAACTGTAGTTATTATAAAATAAAATTAGTATCAATATAAAAAAAATAAAAAGTAATTAAATGTTTAATAAAAATAATAGTTATCAAGTAAAAATTGGTAATATTTTTACACATAACTGTAAAAATTTTAAAATTTTTGTTAATACATACATACATATATACATATACATATGTATGTATGTACTAACAAAAATTTAATTCATTGATTACGATTAGTTGTTGATTACAATTATTTAATGCATTTATCACAATTTAAAAGCTAATACTAAATGTAAATAATTATTTGTTGTTGTAAGAGACTTTACCGAAAAAATAAAACGGGTCATTTGATTGGCATCAAAAGAGCAGCAAAAAAACCGCAATTGCTAACATCAAACGGCGGTGAGTTACGATGCATCATCACCTATTGATTCGAAAAGGGCGTCATCACCAGTTGATAGTGTACCATAAACCGCCACCGCCAAACGGCCGCATTACGAAGGAACTACAAGTTTGGTCGTCGATTGCAACTTCTCTATTGTCCTTTGACACCTGATGTGCCACCGTTGGATAGTTTGCAAGAAATAGAGCCCAACGATGTCAAATGTGATGTCTATGAGCACCTTTTAATTTTTTCGGTGAGTCCCCGACCTTGATTTACTGTGTTTTTAGATATTGCAATTATATTTATGTTTATTAAATATAGAAAAAAAAATAAAAGGTTACAAATTTATTGTATTTTTTGTAAAGCAATAAGCATAATATGATCATTTCACTTTTTATGGTAAATTAAAAATATTAGTTAGGCTACCAAAACCTAGTTGCGAAGACTTAATCAAATATCTTAACAACCCAACTATCACATGTCATTCCCAAACAGAATCTAAATCTTAGGAAAAGTAGGGAAAAGAGTTAAGAGTTTCAAATTTAATATAATATGTTTAATTTAGTGAGCGAAGAAAAAGGATATAATGCATGACTGAAAGAAATAGATGTCGTTCTAAATATTATTATACATAAAATAATATTAGATATCCTATAAAAGGATTAAAAAAGTTGAGGGTCTGCTTGAACAATCAAAAAGTAATTTTGTTACTTCATTAAAATTTTACTTTGTAAGAAATAATTAAGAATATTAATTTTTCTTAAATGCTGAATATTTACTAGGTTTTCGCAAAATAGTTTGATGAAATTAAGAAATTATTATAAAATAATAAAAAATGAATTATTTAATTTTTTGTGTAAGAGTATTTAATTTCTTTCTTTAATAGACAATTAAGTAAATCTTAAAATGGAGCTTTTAACATTCCTTTAAAATTCTTTTAGCACCCATTTTTAATTTATTTCCTAGAAAATCCTCTGTTTATTTGACAAAATACAAGTCCATATACTAAAATTAACCATCTCTTCATAAAATTTTACCTGAGAAAAGTATTTATTTTTTAAATTGCATGCAAATCCTAAAAATTTCAATTTTCATCTTAATTTTTTCTTATTATATAAGTTCTCTCTTCATAACTCTATAATTTTATAATTTTTTAAAAAATATTTCTCAGTTAAAATTTAAAATATAAATTATGAAATAGGGTGGGTGTAAAAGAAATATCTTAAAGAATAACTCGTAAATTAATTTATCTTAAATTATTTAAGTAATTTTACTTGAAAATGAATTCTATGAGAAAATTTTTTGAGAGGTGTCAAAAGCCTACGCTAAATACCATTTATGGACCTGGACGTCCCAAACACACGCAGCGTCTCACTCGGCCCGTGTTGTTTTACGCATTTTCGGCTCATACAAAGCATCAGTATTCCTTCTGTTTGCATGGAGCGACGGCGGACTCAAAAGAATCACCGATTAGTGACTTTTAATAATATTTTACTGGAACTGTATCATTAGATTACATCTGGGTTCGCAAGAATAACCTTTTGCTTGCGTAGACCATATTCTATGATGATCTTCCGAGGTTTAATCTTATCAAACGCATAAATATTATTTTTGGTGAATAAATTGAAAATAGTAAAAAAAAAAATTAATTACATATCTTTAAAATTTCAGAACACAACTTGATATAATTGCTTTCCCTACTTCAATTGCTTGTACAACATGAAGATGTAAGCTGGATCTTTATAATCAGTTCTTAGTTACTTAGACAAAATCACGGGGAAAGCTACTCTGGAAAAGATTCAGGGACCTACTGCATAATTGAGAAAGTGACAAGAACCATATCCCTCGGTTCAGGCGAAGGTTTGTTTTTCCATCCAAAAATAAAATGAAGTAATTATGCTAAAATTTAATCGATTCTAAGATTAAACTTATCCAACAATGCTTTTATTCATTATATCCCTTGTCTTCTTCGTTAATTTGCACATATATATACTGAAATCTGGAGCTTCTTCATGTTTGATGAAAAATAACAACATATGATATGTGCAAGAACCAAGAAGAGAAGGCCTGGGATAAAAGATAAGAGCCTGTCAACTTAGCCAAAGAGACTGCCTGCAACTGAACAAGAAAAGCTACCAGCCACTTGAAACCCTCGTCTTGCAATCAAGGCGCAGGCAAGTCATCCTTGGCTAACAAACAATGCTCTTACATTCATGCAAGACCCCTCTTCTCATATTTATATGCATCAAAACATTCTGCTAAGTGTTAAGCACCAGATATTTAAGCTTGGTGAAGAAGAGAACGGCCTAGCATGAAAGATAAGAGACTGTCAAGTTAGCCAAAAGATGACTGCCTAATAATACCCCAAAGTGGTTTTTATCAAATTAAGTAATTTAACCAACATTTGGAAACCACTTGGAAATTAAGATCAGGCAAGTCATCCTTGGCTACCAAACTAGACTCTTTGCCTTCATGCAAGACCTCTCTTCCTCGATAATTATAACTAATATTTATTAATTCATGCGCCAATGGAATGCCAGTTACAAGTTTGCAAGTATTCTATTTATAGCCAATCGAAGAATGCATGTTAGACTCAGATCACCACATCTTTTGCCTGTCATCGAGTTTTGTTTTTCTTTTAATATTTATTTTGACCCATTCCGCTGGAGTTGAGATCAGGGTGAATATATTCTATTAACTTGGCAGTGATCCATGCAACTTATTTCAACTTTTGTGGAGACAGAATTCCCACTACCAATTAGGAAAGCCCTGGAAGGTATCCGCGTGGCAGGAGTGGGACTGCTTACCAGGCACAATTGCTGGTGCAACTTGCTCTGACTCTGACCTCCAGACATATCTTCATCCCTCAAAGGATAATGTAAAAAATTAAAGCTGTAGCTTGATAATATGCCTTGCTTGTCCATGTTACAACGAACACTGAGGTTGGCCAGGGCACTTGGCACGAACATGCATTTTGGAAGTTTGGATGCGATCGTCGGTTGGCTCCACTTGATAGAAATTAACTTCATGGGCTTGAAGGCATACATAAGCCAAGATCACATGCAGGCCAATTATTGCAAGCTATATAAGCCAGGGCTCATTCGATGCTGTCCATGTATATATATTCTTTTATAAGGACGCTATCGTTATGTATGGGGCTTCTCTGACCTCTTTATTTAATTTCTAATAAAATATTTCTTACCTTTAAATTTCGAAACATTATGACATTTGATGATTTTGACCTCACATATAGAAGGATGGAATAACATTATCAAGAAAGGGAAATTTACAAAAATAATCACAAAATTTTTATATTTTTTAATTTTGACCACACAAATTTTTTTCTATCATGATTAGCCAAAGACCAATACTTTCAACAAAATTACCCCTATCACGTTATTCAAATGTTTAAATAATGTCACATTTACAATATTCAAAATAGAAACTAAAAAAATTTCAACACACTCAATACACTTAAAGATTCTTTATCATTCTCAATAAATTTTCGACACTCTGCAAGAAATAAGTATTACATAACTGAAAATATAATCATCAATTGGAGAGCTTGTTAAGACCAGTTTATATTTCTACATAACATAAACTTTTAAGATATTGAGTTTGAAAATTGAGTTTGAAATTAAAGTTATTTTTGTTGTAAATATTATTATTTTTCATCAATAAAATAATATATTTTATTTAAGTTGGGAAATTAAGAGAAATCATAGAAAAGAAAAAAAAACTTGAGCAAAAAAGGGGCTTAGAACAAGTGAGACAGGTGTCTGTTCCACATATACAGAGAACTATTATGTGCGACAGACACCTGTCTCATTGTCTATCTCAATAAGTTAATGAAACAAACAATAGAATAGGTGCTTGTCGCACACAACCATTTTGTGTTTATATTAGACAGGTGCTTGTCCTACTGTCTGTCTCACATAACTGATCTGTGTTTATGTAAGACAGACACATGTGCCACTGTCTATCTCACATAAGTTAGTGATATAGGTAGTGGGACAAGCATGTGAGACATGTGCCTGTTCTACTGCCTATCTTACATAACCGTTCTGAATTTATGTGAGATAGATATCTGTCCCACTGCCTATCTCACATAAGTTAGTGAGACAGGTAGTGGGACATGTATGTGAGATAGACGCTTGTCTCACTGAATTTTAAATATTTTTTGTAAGTCATAATCTGAGCTATATATGTTCGTTTTGGGCGTATAACAAAATTAAATTGTTATATTAAATAATTACTTGAGAATAAATTCACAACATTAAAAATAATAAAATAAAAAAAACTTAAGATAAATAAATGATAAAATAAAAATAAAAATTTTGGTACAAAACTGTCGTACCAAGAGACAGCGGGCTCATGGTGCGACTCCACGGCTGTGCCTGTCGCGTAGCCTCTCTTGTGAGCGCGAGCTGCTTGTGACATGTGCCAAATTTATTATTCATATCACTTCAACAACAAAAAAATGCACACACCTCAGCAAACTCCCATCACACCTTTATCGTGCAAAAACATAGCATTAATTTTCTAAGAGGAATTTTGTCAAATACCTAATATGCGATATTTATAATACATCATTCTCACTATATTTTATTTTATTATATAACTTTAACAACCTATATCTAAAGTTTAATTTTATTATACCATTTTTAGAACCTATAATCACTAAAATCTCAATCAAATTTACTAAAATTATTAAGAAATTTTTTAAATTTATTTACCTAGGGTTTGAGTTCTTTCAAATTCTTTAGATTTGTTTTGGAGATAGGTAGTTTAAGATAGAGTTGGTGGAGTTGATTTCACCATCACCGTTGATATCATCGTTGCTGTCGCTGGTTGCCAATCGACGATCGCCGTTCAAGGGTTGGGGTTGAAGTGTGGTTAGAGATGGTTTGTGATGAGAAAATAGGAAGGGTAGTTTAGGTCAAAAATTTATTTTTTGATTAATTATGATAAAAAAACTAAAAAGGTTAATTTTAAAAAATATGAAAAATTTTTAGTTATTTTTATAAATTTCCCATCAAGAAAAGATTTATTTAAAAGGTTTGTATATGGTTGATTTGCTCACAGACGAGAGCCAGTGAATACATCCCACTGTGTTGCCTTTTCCCGAAAGCTATTCTTTCCTTCTTTATGTGGCACCGTCAATCCATTAAGATTTCCATAAAATTTAAGGTGCGGGTAATGTTTTCAAATCCTATTTTCTATTTTTTGAGTTCAGAAAATACTAAATACGTGTTAAGTAAATCGTTTTTGAAAATATTTTTAAAAATATCTAATTCATTCTACACTTTTAACAAAGGAAATTATAAAATAAATTTTTTCCTTGTTTTCTGATACAATATTAAGTTTCAAAATGAACAATTTTCTTCCACCACTTCACAAAATAATAATAATATCAAAGTAATAATAATAATAATAATAATAATAATAATAATAATATTATTATTATTATTATTATTATTATTATTATTCCCAAAAATCAATTTCTCTCACAATAATCTTTTCTTTTTGATATATTATAATATTTATGTTTTTATATATTAACTAAATCAAATATGTAGATTTTATCCTTTTTCTTTAAACAAAAAATTAATAAGATCTCCTAATTTTTTCTTAAAATTAAAATAATCAAACGAATTAAATAATAAAAATAATTATTTATTACTTAATTTTAAGTTTATGGAAATTACTCCAATAATAATTCTTTAAAATATTCCTACCGAATGCATTTTACTTTTTTTTCATTTTCAAGATTATTTTTGAAAATGGTAGCAGACACATTTTTAGATTTTAAAAATAAATTTAAAAGTAGTATTTTTATTCTCATTTTCGTTTCATGAAAATAACATTTAGAAAACAATACCGAAAGGGGCCTGAAGTTCTAAAAATAACATTAAATGTTATTCGTCCCTCACTTTCTGCATCTATGGAATTGAATGCAATAGCTTGTTAAATGAACTCGTTTTAAGTTTTTTTTTTTCCCATCGAATTTTCATTGTTTTAATTGTCAATAACATGTTCATTAGTTTTATCCATTCATACTGATGAATTTAATATCTACTCTTACTATATATCTTAGTGGTGAGTAGTTGAATAGACAGTAAAATCTCTTTTAACATGTTACAAGAGATTTGAGATTCAAAACTTGTACCCATAGTTAGATTGGAAGAGATTTAATTTTTATTACGTAATATAAGAAAAGAGTCGGAATACATGATGCACTCTAATTAAAAATATTATGAACACCCTTATTTTAATAATTATTTATTACAAAAATATAAATAAACTTTATTCAAATACTAATCTTCAATTCACATGCTTCTTTTATATTTATATTGCTATACTTATCTTAATTGCCAAGTCACTAGTCGAAACTCGTCATATGCTAGATGTTATTTTTCAATATGATTGTTATAATTTTACCTTACACGTGAACAAATTTCAAATCATATATATACCACATCGTTTTAGATACAAGCTATAAATCCCAAACCAAATATATATTTGTGGCATTACGCTATACAATGTCAATATTAAATGCTTTCTTACAGGGGTTTATTCATCAAATATTAATGTTTTCAAAGGTGTGACAATTATGTTCTACTACAATTTTCTAGATCATCTTTTTCCTTGAGGCTGAAGAAGATATTTCAAATATATAATTCGAAGAAAATTGACATCTGTTGATGCACACAGAACTCGAACCTCCTACCATTCACTAAAGAAGAGAAGCAATTTACCATTAACCAATTGGATAGCCTCCGACCACAATATTGCATCAGCACTAGTGTAAACCACACCAACATGAATATGGCTAACTAATAATAGATAGAAATAGCAAAAAGGGGCTGCTAGTTGTAGCGTGATAGTGTAGCGCCAGCAAAGTGCTCTACAAAGGAAGGCAGCATTTTATGGCAACCAAGCCGCAACGAGCAGGCTGTGTAGGCCTACGCGCGCAGGAGTTGAGTTTTCGGAACTGCATTAGCGCCCTTCCGTATTTTAGCCTCCATTCAATTCTCCTTCCGAGGCTTGGCAATTGCTCTAGCAAAGAAAAGAAGAGCTCATGATATTTTTATGCTGCCCATTCTCATCCGTATTCACTGCTTCTTGGGCATCCGACAAACACATGTCACTATCTAGAGCATAATGATCCGACCTCTCTCCTCGATCGTATACCCGATCCCAGGCCTATAGAATTGTCCCGTAGACTTCTTTTTCCCCTTCGGGAGCTCCTACCCAAGCTAAAAAGAGCTTCTTTTTCCCAAATATATTTGAAAATGGATAACCTAATAACAAAACTTGTGCAGTTTTCACTTAATATCTCAACATTTTCATTAATTTACTAGTAAATTTTTGAAATTTTAAAATTATCTATTAATTGGGAAGTGCATAGTAATATTGCTCATCTACAAAATTGAAGATTATAAATTTAAGAATGCTTGAACTTTGTGAATGAAACTGCGAACGTTCCTTGATTCATCTTGCAGACATTACAAGGGACAATACGCACTATTTGCAAGTTTGCGCGTAAATTAATTGTAACAAGGAAAGCTACCAGTGCGGTAATTACATCCTGAATATTGATCCTGTGTACCAATAATTAAACAAGACATTACTAGCCACTTGAGTACTATTATGGCTTGTAGGGATGGAAATTAAATTTGGTTGCAGATCCAAAAGATCCAAATTCAGAAGATCCGGATCTTGAAAAATCTAAATCCATATATTAAAAAATGCGGATCCAGATATGAAAATTTGGGATTCACATGAATTCGAATCTAGATGTAAGTGTACTTGAAAAATTAGATATTCAAGTCTGAATAAATTTTATTTTAAATTAAAAATATATATTAAAAATTAAATAAAAATTACAAAATTAATTTTATTTGTAGATTTATGATGTTGTTTTATATTATTCATATTGAATTATTAATTGTTTAGTTATAATTGAATTTTATTTGATATTGTTAGGTAAACTATTGAATTTTTAAATTATATATTAAATTATTAAATTTTATTTTTTGCGAATTTAGATATCCAGAATATTTACCTGCATTCATTACAGATATTACCTATATTCAGATCCACATTTTTTTTTACAGATCGAAACATAGATATGGATGTAGAAATATGAATACAAATCCAAATTCGAATTCACCTACATCTAGATCCAGATCCGGATTTTACGAACACTACTTGTAGCGGTTGGTGAAGATACTCCTTGATTTCCTTTGATTTTTTCATGCACAGAATTGCAGAGTAAAATGACTCCTTCATGGTGAATCCATTAGCCACCGCAGCAGAAAGGTCATGGGAAGTACTTACCCTGAAAATAAGAAAGCTACATATCATATATCCTAATTCAGAAGTGATTTAAGATTTGCTTCTCTAGCCTGCATTGCATATCTATGTACATACATCAAATTTTCAGTTGTTCATTGTTTCACGATAAACATTATTATGTAGTTGCTGGCTACTCTGAGCCCTTCACACGTTGGCAGATAAATCAAACAAGCCGCGTCTTCATCGAGGTGGAAGACAAGGTTTAGCATGAAAGAGAAGAGGCTGTCAGCTTAGCCAAGGAGACTGCCTGGCAACCAAACAAAAGGCTTCAAAGCTTGAAACCTAATTATATCGCAAGCGGCAGGCAAGTCATCCTTGGCTAAATAACATTACTCCTATCTTCATGCAAGACCCCTCTTCCTCATTAGATTATTCATGCCTCATTTAGCCCAATGCAATCGCTTTTATGTAGTTTTGAGAGATCTTACTTAGCTTGGAGAAGAAGAGAAGGCCTAGCATGAGAGACAAGAGACTGTCGATTTAGCCAAGGTGACTGCCTGGTAACCCAACAATGGCTTCATTTAAAAAACTAACTAATCAACATCATTAATCTGAAACCGCTTAACTGCAAGAATCAGGCAAGTCATCATTGGCTACCAAACTTGACTCTTATTTTCATGCTAGGCCTCTCTTCCTCTATCTATGATATCGTATTCATTCACCAATATGGGAATTATGGAATGCCATTGTTGTATTTTCAAGTTTCTATTTATAGGCGCTAACGAAAGGCTTGTTAGGTTCGGTCCATTGGTATCTAATTTAGCTAGAGATGTATCATCTTATCAATTTGCCACATCGATAAAGTTTTCTTTCCTTACTCATTTTCCTTACATTTTTCACTACCAATTTTTTGTTGCCAGACGTTATATCGTTGGAATATATTCTCTCGAGTGACCCAAGCATTTTATTTCGTTTAGTTTATTTCCATTTTCGGAAAGTTTCCCACTAGCAAGCAATTGCCTGGGAATGGTTCAATTAATTAGCAAGGTGGCACGATTGCCTGGTGATCGCCTTTAGTTATGCTCTCTGTATATAAGGCTGCTGTAAGATGATATATTAAATATATGTCTTGCGGCTGGTTGCATTGATGCTTGGCATGTGCATGCATCTACAAAAGGTTTGGTTATTGATTATCTTCACTTTGAAACGCCTAAGCCAGAGAGCTTGCTCGCACTATTTTCAGATGGATAATGATAAAGTTAGAATTCAGAATTCATATCATGCCCTCTTTTCCGTTTTTAGTAAATTCTTTGACCTTTCTAGATGCTTTTGACATATATGCGATTTTGACCTCGCTTGGAATGGAAGGGAAGAAGAATAGTATATATAAAAAAAAATGTTGCAAATGGGGTGTGTTGGCACTAAGGCTGTAATTTGCTCAGATAACTATAACTAATTAGTCCCTATAGTCTTCTATTTTTCTAGGGAAAACAACCAAAATCCCCCTGATTTTTAACAAAATCAACATGTTTCCCCCTACTATTTTAAAAACTATCATAACTTGCACATTGTTAAAACATTAATGGTTAGACTCAGTTTTTGAAGATGATAATATTCGGCTAGCTTCGAATGATGAACCTGCCCTTTGCTGCTAAAGAGGTGGGTTTCTTTTAGCCTTTCTCTCTCTCTCCTCTCTCTTTATCTCTCTCTTATTTGTTATATTACGTTTAGAAGCTAACTAATTTTTGGGCTTTCTGTTTGTTTGTAGGAAATGAGATGAATAAAATCAAGAAATATAAATTTATTTATGTTAATTTCTTTCAAAAGAGTAGATTTATATTTTCTAAAAATTTTTACGTATTCGTCATCAATAACATAATTCTTGTATTTTCATAATGATTTTTAATTATTATTGTAATTCTTTATAAGAATTTGTTTGATTTATTGTAATCCATATTGTGAAATTACTTCCTTTCTCTCAGATTTGGTAATGAAGATATCTGTCTCCAAATACAACAACATGCTACTAAACTAATTTTGTTGTAAATTACGATATTAAGCAACAAACTTTTTTTGTTGCATGATGTTATCCAATTCAATTCCCTTGTCACTTTCAAACTTATTTGCAACATTTTTTTTAAAAAAATAATCTAAGAAAAAATAAATCGTTGTAGTATGCGCCGTTTAGCAAATGAATTTTTGAACATTTTCAAACTTTTTTTTGGAATGATTTTTAAACTATCTGAGTCGAAATAAATCACTGCTATATGACCTATTTGGCAATGAAATTTTTGCTAAATAATTTCTTTGCAAAAATATTTTTTAAGATGGACACTTAACCTCTGATTTTCTAATTTATTTTGTGGAAAAATGCATTTTCCAATTTATTTTCTAATTTATTTTGTGGAAAAATGCATTTTCCAACGATATTCTTTATTCTATGCTAAAATGATTTTGTCGTAGAATATAATTTTTCTTATATGAATATAAATAACTGAAATGGATATAATATTGAATAAAATTTATCCACAAAACATGTATATAATTTTTTTATTGTGCATAAATAATGATTGATAAATAAAATAAATAGTTTATATTATTAATTTTTTTGTTTTGTCATCTCAATATAATTGGCACTAATAATAATCTCTTTAAATTTAATTTTTTATTTCCTTGTTAATAAGGATAATTAACATTTCTATAATATAGTTAATGATATTTTGGAATTATATTCAATATGAAAATAATTCTCAAAATCAGATTTTAAAAAGCAACTCCTTCCTTACTTTTCAAAATTTACTGTAGGATGTGGTGATTTTTAAAATAATTCATTAAATATGAAAATTAACTTTTAACTTTTTAAATTTACTTTTGAATTTCTCAAAAGGAATTCGAAACTGAATATTCTATAGCCTTAATGCTTGGTATTTGGCTGATATTTAAGAGCCAATGAAGAATTTTGACAAAATTCGTAGCAGCTCTTGGCGAAGGTCAAGTTTCAAATTAATTTGTTTTGTTGAGCTTTTGCTTTTGAAGGGGACATTCTTGGTGTCTCCATTTTTTTTGATCAGGTCGATCACAGCTTCATGTATGTTGACAATGGTATTTATTGATGTTATACTGGCATTCATAGTTTAGTTTTTTGTGTTGAGATTAGAGTTAGGCTGTCCTATCCCCCTTCTCTTGGATGTTTATTTATTTTTATTTTTATTTTAACTAATGCATTTATAACTTTCCAATAAAATTTCTTTATCCTTTGTAAATATATTGTCCCTTGAAATTGACAAATATTAAAACAAGATTGACAACAATTTCCATTGATAAAAATAATTGCGTACTCATAATATCTCAACAATTGTTGTGCTTTCCATTATGCAATGTATATGGTAGTTGTTAGGGAAAATATCCCACCTCGACTAGCATTGAACTTAGCTTAAGCTTAAGTATATAAAACTTAGATAACCCTTAACACTTGAGTTTGATTTTAGGTTAAATTAGCCTATAGACTTCTATATAGTATCAGAGTTGAACGCACGCACAAGTGAGTTCATGTTACCTTGTCACATGATAAGAATATTAGGAAAAGTATCCTAGATCGACTTAATATTAAATTTAGATTGAGCATATCAAATTTAAGGAATTCTAAAATCTTAAGTTAGTTTTTGAGTTGAGTTACACTTAGAGATTTTTGGAATTGAGTTTAGACCTGTAAACTTTTGGATTGAGTTAGGCCCTGAACTTTTATAATAGCTACTTCAACATAAATTAGAAATTAAAGAACTTTTGCTGTTGCCATAATGAATGATAATACCAATATGTTTCTAACATATTTGCATCCTTGACACGTAAAACATAGCGTCTTTAACTTACTAACAAGCAACTAGCAGGAGAATCAAGGAATATGAATGAATAATGTATTTATTTACTTAAATAAGAGGTTGAACCATAATTAAAATGGTGAGCTCCATCCAAAATTAGGAATGATTATATAAGTTTTCATTCCTTGAACTTACCATACTAACACCCCTCAATTCTCAAAATTCTTATCTTGACCTTCTTTATATATTTGAGAAATAAAAGAAATATCAATTTTATTGTCATTAATGATGTTGTTTGCTATTGTTGCTATTGTCATTGCCGTTGCTGCTTATTGTCATCAGTACCACTATCTCTATTATTTGCTGCTATTGTTACCGCTATTATTTGATGTTATTGTTGCATTGCTGATTGCTGATGATGATGAAAATGATAATGATTGTTGGTGTTTTTTTTATTTTTATTATTGTTAACAATAATTTTTTTATTTTTTATTATTTTAAAATGATGATTATTATGGACATTGTCTTTATTATTTTTTTTATTATTAATGATAAGGTTTTTTAATAATAAATTTTTAATAATAGTAATCACAATTATTTTAACAACTAGTAATAACAATGATAATAATTAAGGGCATTTTAGTTACTTATAATAATCCATTTGACTATAAGATAAAGCGAATATATCAATAATATTATAGCTCCTTCTAATTTAGATTACTATAAATCAAGTTTATTGTTATTTTGATGATAAGAATTAGGGTGTGATTACTTGTACTATAGAAGCGCTATGAGTACTCTTCTTTTAACAAAATAGTTTATTACAAAAACACCCATATTGTTAATTAGTATTTAGGGCTATTTATTATGAAATAATATAATTATTTTGAAACTCTTTATTCAACCTATAATTCTTTTGCTTTAAAACCTGAAAAGAACTTATTTAAGTCATTTTGTAAGTGTCAGAGAATATAGCCATTTATAGTTCGTCTAGTTCTATAAAAAATTGATTAATTCAAATAATCGGATATGTATTATGATGGTCCCTAATTAAAGACCAATGTAGACATAGTTCACGTTGATTCGAGATTTAGAATCAATGCTGGATGTGAGATATAATTAACCCTAGATTTAATGTTAATATCCACCAAATGACTTACATGATAATTCGGAAACAATAAACAATAAACAATAAACAGCTGAGAAATGTTGATAAGCAACAGCATGAGGTTACAATGAAACCATGTGCTAAGGATCTGAGCACGGACAAAAACGGTTCTCAAATCTAATAGCCCAAATCAAATCGAGAGACTTAATGGCGAGGATTCAGATCTGAAATAAAATTTTCCGCCTTTCACCCATCTATCATCTACAAATAAGAGCCAAAAAATCGTGAAATGGTCTTTTGGCCAAATTTGAAAAAATTAAGTCAATAGAAATTATGCTCTTGAGAAAATGTTCAAAAATCAAAAATTGACTCAGAGCGTTCATAGTGTTTCCTGCATGCACACTCGAGTAAAATCAATAAGGATCCGTGAATACTTCAAGTTAATTCAGTTCGATCAAATGAATCAGGTGTTGTCCTTCGTTCCTCCGACCACGAAGTATTTTACATGCAGTATTTAAGACTTTTAGGACCTTGGCATCTTAGGAAAAAAAAAAAAAAAGCGCTTAGTTGAACAATGAGCAAATCTCGATTTTAAATATTTTGATTACAAGATATGTATCACTCTTTTGAATTTTCAAAAATAAAGTAAAAAGAATATTATACAGATAACAATATTTTTGTTTTTTGCATTAAAAGACAAAGAGATCAGAAAAAAGAGAGGAGGCTAAAATTGAAGTCAAATCAACTGGAGCTGCCTCCAGTAGCAGCATCTTCTAGCGTCTTCTTCTTCTTCTTCTTTTGGGAGATGGCCACTTCTTTTGACTATAAAACTAATAATTAAAATTGCGTTAAGACTTTGTTTACGACTTTTACTTTGATTTCATTTGTTGTAAGTGTTGCTAATTTTTTATTTTTTATTTTTGGCCTGGCTTAGGATTATCGTCGGCGGTTTAAGTAAATTAATTCAAATGATTCATGACACATTGATATTTTAAAGAGTATGTCAAATAAAATTTAAATTTTTAAATTTAATAAATCAGTGTACAGAGTAATAGAATATTCAAGATATGTTCAAAGTGTAAATAGTCTCACGCTAGGATTTTTAACAGTAACCAATAATTTAGTAGATTGATTTTTCTTTCCTTATTGTCATACGTCATCATAATTAAGTTCTTCATCCACATATATAGTAAACATAATAAATTCTGATTACGTTATATTAGCATCTGAGCGTATATTTTCCCCAGCTTGAAAAATATACCTGATCAATCCCGGAGCTTGTAGCGGTTTACACGACATGGGTGAATATTGTAGAAGCTGCAGGCTCATTAAGCTCTTTCCGGGGCAAGAAGGTAAGGCCTAGCATGAAAGAGAGGAGGCTGTCAGCTTAGCCAAGGAGACTGCCTGGCAACCAAACAATAAAGCTTTTTTATAACTATTCGAAACCCTCGTGCAAGGTGCAGGCAAGTCATCCTTGGCTAACAAACATGACTCCTCTCTTCATGTAAGGCCCCTCTTCCTTACTAGATTATTCATGCTTCAATACGATGCAAAACATACATCTTCTCCAAGCACACAATGCAATTAATAGATCTTAGGTGGAGTGAAGAAGAGAAGGCTTAGCATGAGAAAAAAGAATCTGTCGAGTTAGCGAAGACAACTGCCTAACACCCATCAAGGGTCTTGATGAGATGATTGAATTTAGTTAATCGACAAAATCACGTGCAAGACATTAGGCAAGTCATCCTTGGCTACTAAACAAGACTCTTTTTTTAATTTCATGTTAGATCTCCCTTCCTCTCTAAAATTATTTATGCACTGATGGGATGCTAATACTATGCTTTCAAGTTTCTATTTATAACCACTCAAAAGAATAAAGATTATATTCCGATCGCCATGTAATAAATTAGATATCGATATCTTATCATGAAATTGGCGTCATGGTCAGCGTTATGGGCTTCCTTGGCTTTTATTCTGTCACGAACTTTTACACCTTATGATTTATTAAGTTAATTATTCCATTATTAGCTTGACGCGTAGAACAGAATGTATTCTCCTAATTAGTTGCTGTGACCACACCCTCAAGTAACTCTTCAAAATTTCCGTTGCTGGAAGGAAATTGAAATTTCAAAGCCCTAGAAGGTTTCATTTTTTTTTTACCTAAGAAGGAAGTGCATGCTTACAAGGCACACATGCTATGCAACTTGCGCTTTGATCTTATTAGTTAGCTCTGCTCTTCTAAATGATGTAAACATCTTTTAATAAATAAGATGATGTATCACTGTGTATCTTAGTTGCCTTCTTGGCTAGGTTTCACGTTGTTGCCGGCATGTGCGTGCATTTAGGTAGTTTGGATTTCGTCAATTTGGAGCAAATTGTCAAATCTTGTACTCGATGGTAATGTTAGGTAATAACTTTAGATTCTAGGTTAGATGATTTATCTAACATAATATCAAAGTCAAGGTTTTACTAATTATTGACTAATAATATTGAATATCATGTCATTTTTTTAGGGCGTGTATGACTGTCAAGCATAAAATACGTGCCTGACTTCTTCACTCGAATCAGTCAAGAGGACAGATTTTCTCAATTAAATTCGTCAATGGACTTCTCTGTCCTCTCTTTCGTTTCTATTAAAATTCACTCAACCTCCAATTAAGCCATTTGGACATTCGATGATTTTCAAAAGATGTCTTCGAAATGATATATAGCTTTAATTTGCTTGCATAATCATTGACCAATTCCCCTTCCACCTCTTTTTTATATCCTCTTATACTCTTGGGCACATGATTCCAATTACAGCATCAGTTTGTCGAGACTTCTTTTATCCAACAGCATTGGTCCAATTATGAAGTTAAGTATTCTTGTGTATGCAATTTCTCTTATTTGAATATTGCCATGCATGTGTCTTTGTCAACTAAACACTTAATAATATTGCAAGCAGCTAGCAGGCAAGTCATCCTTGGCTACTATTTAGACTATTTAAAGATGAAGTTCCGATCACCAGCAATAATTATTTCAATATCCTTAACTTAATTTTCATTCTTTTACTATTTAGAATTTACTTTAACTTGAAAATCAGAGAATTTTCTTTCACTTATCGAGTGCATAATTTAGTTGGACATAACGGAATATATTCCCTTAATCTGCATTTACGATTGGCCCATGCAAGGAATTCACTTTTCTTTCTAAAGTTTCCATTTGGATTCTGGAGAAAGAATTTCCATCATCCCTTTGAAGGTCGTAATCTTCCAACACCACGCACTTGACCTTAGGCAATAACTTAATTGTCTTACTTTTAGCTCCTGCAATCCCTTAATACGTTATTAGTAGCTCGCTTTCTTATTCTCGTAAATTTATCAATATGTAAGCTGAAATTCTCTACACCCACACAACCCCCCCCCCCCACACACACAGCCTCTGTTGAGAGAATTAATCATATGAGCCTCACTTCTCTCTCTCTGTTTTTTTTTTTTTAAATATGGGTCTCAATTCTAATTTCTAACATTTTATAACTTTCTTTATTAATAAAATCTTTATTTTATTTTATTTTAGAAAAAATGTTATGAAAATAGAAAAATTAAGTAGAAGGAAAATAAAAATAATTATAACATCATAAAGTGTAAGAAGGAAAAGGTAAAATAAACACCTAAAATATGTTGTTTTAGTTTATACTATTTTTCTTTTTGTTTTCCTTCAGTTTCTTTAGCATTTGTTTTCTTTTATTCTCTCTCTCTTTATATATATATATATTAGTATAGGTATACTTTTTTTATGCAAACATATTTTTAAGTTATGTGACTTAACAGTGTATTCATATTATAAAAAATGAGAGTGTTTAGCTCCAAAAAATGATCTCTCTCTCTATATATATATATAACAAGATTTTATACAGAGCCATAATCGAAGGGAGATTTATTCATCATAATAAAAAAAAAAGGAAGCTGACAAATCAAGCCAATTAATGCAAGCAAATTTAAGGGTTAAAGTCATAATGCGAATTTCTATATAATTTTCCTCCATGCATGCATGGCATGGGCTTCTCTGGCCCATCAAATCGCATTGAGATTAGATGACACAAAAAGTGAGAAGAACAAGATAAATAAAGAAAGATGCATTACAAAGTATTGGTATGATTTGGTGTCGGACCTGTCGGTCAAAACTTTCCTCCCTCTCTGTACACCTTTTTCGTCTTCCTCTTCTCATACAAAATTCAACATTCCAAATGCCAAAAGCAGCCCCTTCAAAAAAAAATAGAATTCCAAAAGCAACAACTAGTTCATTTAAGAGATGCCTTTGTAAGGAATAATATGTTTATTTTAAGGTAAATTCTGAGTTACAGTGAAATGTAACTTATTCTTCTTAAAAAAAATTTGTGCGTTTCATTGTTGTGTTACTGTTCATATGAAAGAGTATATATAAATAAATTCCAATTATATTAATTCATGAGCATGTAGAGGTTCAACTTAATTGGATATCTTTTTATTTGAAATAGAGGGGTGGGAAATCCAAACTATTATGATTTTTTTCCTTCCTTTTATAAAAACACATTGGCCAAATAAGTAAAATCACTTAAAAATCAGGGAGCCTATGGACAATTTAATCTATAGACTGAAAAAAATTAATAAAACAATCAATACTTGAATTGATTAATAAAAATTAGGGCAATCACTCATTTTATTCTAAATTTTTTTTATCGATGATTAAAAAAAAATTGATTAACTCAATCTCAACCTCGATAGTCATGTTCAGAACTTTTCATCAATTTTCTTAACAAATCCATCTTTGTTTCTTGGAAGTGATTGCTAATCTTTTTCTCTTTTCATTAGCTTCAGACGAATTTTCCTTCTTTCAAGCATAAATCCGGCCAAAGCAATCTGTAAGATCTGTAAGAGTCAGTACTCAGGGAAGGTGAGAAAACCTAATTCACCGTTAGTCTTTTAAAGATACACATTCTTACATTAGGTTTAAATCCTCATAATGGTCACTAATCATTACTCTTACCATATTTACATTTTATAACGGCTATGATTCTTGCCACATATGAACGCCAAGAGAGCCGTGATTCGATCATATCTGGGGGAAGATCTTCATCTAATGCTGATCATGATCTTTGGGATCGTTACAGATTTGTACGTGATCATCATTTGATTCCTATCGCTACGAAATTATCGCATTCATGATCAATTAAAATGTCAACTATTGCCTTGATTGGTGATACGTTATTTGGAAGGCAAACTTTATATTTTTTGGATATAAAAAATTTGACCCAACAATAATTAGTTTAGATTTACTTAGAGAAGTGGCTGTAAAATTTAGATTTACTTAGAGAAGTGGCTGTAAGTCCGTATGAGAGGTGGATGTCCTCGAGTTTGCTATAGGTATGCACGAAGATCTTAGTGGTTAGAATATTGTAAAATGATAACTAGAAGGTAAATAATAAGTAAATAATAAAAGACATAAAAAAAGTTGAAGGATATTTTTTCCCCTCCTTTATTATACCTCTTTTTTGGGGTCCCACTTTTACGTGGTAGTTTATATAATAAAAATAATCAGAATTATGTTGAAATTAGGAAAAATTATATTGGATTTCAATTTTAATGAGGATTAAGATTTATGTTATTTTATCCTACCTGGATTAGAATATATCATTGATTATGGATCCTCGCATTCGAACACCCAATGACTCGTTCATTTTTTCAACAGATTTGTCATCCGTTCATATTAGGTAAAAACCCATACATAATCTATTCCTATTTTATTAACATATTATTTAATTTTTTAAGTGTAATTTTCACAACATATCAAAAATAATTTTTAAGTGCAAATTCATGAATGTAAAATCAACTATCCAAATGTCTGTTTTTTTTTTTCTTCCGGATGATCCAACGTTTTCTCTCTAAGTCCCATGTGCTGATTGGCATTCTAATTTAAATGTGAGAGACCTTTGTGACTATGTCATTCCTATGTTGTGCAAGAAGAATACAGACTACGGTAAAAATTCAATAAATAAATATTTTTATAAATTAAAAATTTTAATTAAATAATAACATTCTCCTATCCCAACTTGTGTAAGTCTGTTATATTAATAATTTTACTAAATGCATCGAAAATATTCTTTTTTAATCCTTTAGGATCCATTGAAAATATAAACTAATAATTAGTCAAGTACGAAAATAAATAATGAATAAATATGAAATTCATAATATTAAGTATTTTTTTCTTACAATTTCATTTATCTGAATCCATCTCTTTGTAGAATATACATCTATTCATCTTTTCTTTATTCTTAAACTGAAATCAGCCTCGTTCTTGATCTTTTGCTAGCCAGCACTATATTTGTTTTTTTTTTTTTTAATGTCATAGAAAGTGGTTATTTAAGGAAAACATTACTTGAAAAGCCTTTTCTGCAAAAACATTTAGAAAAATACAACTATATCTAGATCATGATCATTATCAGTGGAGATACTCATTATCTCTTAAATAATCTTTTCATCAGTAGGCAATTTTGTCACTGTGCCTATATTATTATGGATAATAGCCCTTAAAGGAGATATTTTTGACTTGAAGAAATACAATTTGCTCTCTTTGATAGGTAAGTATCTGTATGTACTTACAAAATTCTTCTTAAAATAAGGAAAAAAATCTCTTTCTAAATTAATAAATATTCATTTATTAATAAATTAATAATTTATTAATTAATTTATAAATAAATAATTTCAATAACATTATACTTCAAATAATCTCAATTATTAAATTTAAGTGATATGAAGATCCTTCAAGTGATCATGTGACGATCCACATTTGGTACGGAGATATTATTTTAAAAGTCTAATATTATTCATTAAAACAAAAGGAATCATAAATGCTATTTCAAATCTCGATATATGGGGGATCATTAAGCTGCTACAGGAATTGTAAAATATTAAATGATTATCATTTACTATTCAGTTATTACAAAATCTTTCATTTTATTACATTTTCATTTACATTGTTATTGCAATTTTAATATCATGCTCACATGAGCGGAGACAGCCGCACGCCCTTGGACCGTGAGCATACACATTGATTTTTTTTTTGTTTTTTGGTTTTAAGTTTTGTTTATCTGAAATTTAATTAATTTGTTTATGTTAGGGTATTATTATTATTATTATTATTATTATTAGTTAATTAACGGTGTTAGTGAAAATATAGTAAAATAAAAAATTTTACAAAAATTCAGTAGCTAGTGAAATGATAAACATTAATATTTTCTAATTGTTTAAGTAGTTAACCATAATAATCCCTTTACATATTGATCAAATAACAAATCGATCAGTGTGGGCCTCAATGTAAAGACAGACAAATGAGAATGAGAATATGTAACTGGAAAATACTAAATTAAGCAGATAACCACTATATAACTGGCTGTGATGCCCTTGCGTTTTTTATGTACTGTTATTGAATGATTTCACATCATATCCCGACGCCGCCAAAATCCTTGGTGAGACACCTCCTTATCTTAATCGCTGCTAAAAAGCCAGCCGTCGCGTAAAATTGACAAAAGTTGAACAGAAAAAAAGAAAGTTAATTAGTTCTCAAATTTATCTGAACGAAACGTAAATGGCAAGCAACATGCTATTATTTATATTTTAACAAGGTTGATGGTCCCTTTGATGTAACACCAGCATCCTGCGCAGGCCGCCTCTTGCGTCGATAGAAGGAACACGTTACTCAGAAAATTTTCTTGCACAAATATTCTAAGATCTAATAATAATTTGGTAGCCTTCCACGTTCTATTATTCTGGTGCATAATTTGACTCTAATTTTCATAAGTCTAGTAAAGACTCCACTTTATTATTTTGGTGTTCATCCTGTTCGAGGATGAGACTATTGTACAATCCACCGTCAAACTTAAAATAGATGTGGCGTATTCCTCTTTTGCTGAAAATTGTACATCCTCCTTCCTTAGCAAATTAGCATATACTGCAGCACCAATTCTTTAAAATCATTGTTTGAGCAGCTGGTGATAATTTAACTAGGTTTAGAAAAGTGGTTGTATTCTTACAACTTTTGCTCAGACATTTTACAGATACTGAACATAAAATATCTCCACTTTGGTTCTTCAACTTCCATATTTCACTTTGGACTTAAAGCCCAACGACATGTTATTTGATGAGGACATGCTTGCTCATGAGTGATTTTGTCATTTCAAAGCTCATAGGTGAAGATGAGTTTGCACAAACACAAAACCTTTTGACGTTTGCAATATGCAACCAGGTTAGTTCAACATCCAATATTTCATATCATCTTAAATATTCTTCACTATTATTGGGATAAAAAGGAAAAGTATCAAGAATGAGGGATGTTTATGGCTGTGGTGTTAAGTTAATGGTAACATGTACTAAGAGAAATCCCACAGATGAAATTTCGCTGGAGAAATGAATTTGAAGCATTGGGTCAAAGAGAGAGAGTGTGTGTGCGTGTGTGTGTAACCCTTTTTTATTTTTTTTAAATATCCCAATTTTAATTTTAAAATACAAACCTGTATTAAGAAAAATTAACTATCTTCCCACAATATATATATATAATTTTTTATTACAAAATACATACAAATCATAAAATCTATAATCATTTTCTTCTTATGGTGAGCCTTCTAAACCCACTAAAATACTTTATAAACCCATTTATTGAAAAAAACCCATACTAAAATATGAAAATCTAGATTTTACTATATTCACCCACGTTAATACCAAGCATATGCTCAAATTATTTTAAAACTAATATACCCATTTATTTCCTTCAAATACAAATCAATTTAGTAATATAAAAATATTGTGGATCAGTATCAATCATCTAAACATGCATTTGATTGGAACTAATCACTTATATTAAAAGATTGGATTTAAAATTTTGCTTGAAACTTTTGTTTGCAATACATCTAGATGAGTTTAGATAAATAGCCTATATACATGCCTCTAGCCATTATCAATTTGTTTGCATTCATAACAAATCAAAAAGAAAATTAAAAAAAAAACCTATAAAAAGTAAATGTCATTGTTAATAAAAAAATCTTTACTAGAAATGATTTTTTGTTGGTTTCGTGTACTTTGTAATTAGACATCATCTTCTCTTGGTGGAATGTTTATTTTGAAGACAAGCTTCTATTTCTAATATACTTGACGCTTAATTCTTCTTCGCAATGAAACTTGTCTCCAAGTGCCTAACAATAAATATTATTCCTTTGTTTGGATTCATGACTCGAGATTGAAGAGACAGTATAAGCGCCTATTGAAACTTGAAAGAAGAGCAAAAATATTAAATTATTTTCTTTAGTTTTGTTCTTTTCTGATGCTTAAAATTGTAATTTATGTTTGGGGTATATTAGTAACAAAAATATTTTTTATAATATGGGTGTAAATAGTATTTTGATGAGTTCAAATATCCTTACCCTTCTTCTTATTATATTATTTATATTGCAATTACTCAAAACTCCTAAAGTTTTCTTTAAAAGAATAATTTTAAATAAAAATTCAAAAAATAAAATTTGAAATGAGATGTGTGTAAAAATTTTGTTAAAATAATGTTTAACTAATTTTCTATTTAAAACAAAAATGGATTAATTTGTCTTTGAATATTTAGATAATCCAACCTCCAAAAAAAAAAAAAGCAAAGAGAGTTTTATGAGTAATTTTGAGGAGTATAGTTAGATTTACTCTAAAGGCCCCTAATAAACAGAAGAAGCAAACCCAACTGGAGAACCAATGATGATACATGGGTCCAACTAAAAAATTTTATGATGCCATGAGTAAAAGTATAGAATCAATGTCGTGATAAATATAATTTTTTTAAATTATGCATAAGATTTGATTCATCCTTACCTAAATCAAGACTTGCCAAAATGAACGACTGATAATATTAAACATAGTACAATCATTTATTTACTACTTACAAAGGAGGATTCTTTAATAATCAATTGTGAAAAATGATAAATAGTCCTTGCAGTGATATAATAGTGATAAAAGTAATAATAATAAAAAAATTGAGTGATGTAGTAGTGTCAATTTATAGTGTTTTTTTAATCTCTTCAATTCAAATATGAGTATTACTCTCAGTTATTAGCTAAGGCCTCCACCATCCTGTATATAAACTACGGCAAGCCTTATGTTATATTTGGTGTAACAAACAATCAATGTATATGGGTCATTAGATTTTGATATTTTTTAATCTAAGAGATAAAAATAATTCTAACCTAAAACTAGGTATGGGTGAAATGGTTATTTATAAAAAAAAATTTATTTTTAGTCACATATTTATTTTTTTAAATAAGTAAATATTCTCCATAATAATTATTAAATATGTTATAATTATATTTATAATAAAATAATAATTATAATTATATTATAATTAATTGATCTATTAATAGTTATTATTAATAATTTTTTAGTTAAATTAATAATAATAATTTTAAAATGAGTTATTGTTAGTGATTAATTTGTGAATATTACTTATGAATAAATTATAAATAACATAGAGTGATATAATTAAATATAGAGTGATTTATAATTTTATAAAGTGTTCACTAAGTATAAATCAAAATTAGCTAGAAACATAATGAGTTAGAATCAAAATAGGTAGAATCAAAATAAAAAATTAGAATCAAAATATTTTATTTATTTGAACTACAGGAATCGTAATCAAAATGAGTTGTTTACTATTTATGTATTCATTTTGTCTTAGAATCAAAATCAAAATGAGTTAAATTGTAATAAATTACTATAAAATTCTTAATTAATTTTTATCACAATTATTATTTTATATTTCACATAGTATTATTATTCACAAATTAATTATTAACAATAATAATTTTAAATTATTATTATTGACAATTTAACCCAAATATTATTATTAATTATTGTTAATAGATTAATTAATTAATTATAATAGTTTTTATTCTTGCTGCTACTACTACTAATAATAATCAATTTAAAAATTATAATTATATTTATAACTATAATAAAAGTATGATTATAATTATAATTATGATATATTTAATAATAATTATATTTTTAATTAAATAAATAACATTTTAAAAATTTAAAATCATAAAGGGCGAATTGGTACTCTAAGAATTTTAACAAAATAAAATAGAGTATAAGAGATAAATAAAATTTTATAATATAGAAATATTTATAATATTTATGCATAAATTATAAATAACATAAAAAATGAGGGACTTAATGATATTTCACAAAACAATTTGTAACTTACATCAAATGTAACTACCCATAAACAACTCTTTGTAACAAGCTTCCTCGTCAAATATAGTGTAAGAAACTCTATGGTGATTTCTAAATCCTTGACAACTTATCACGTCGACAATTTCTAAATTCTAATTTGGTATGCTAGAGTCACAATGAAGTAGTTGTTTACTATGGTTGCAATGCAAGGAAGTTTTCATCTGCTGATATCTTACCTGGTGCTATTCTTATGTCTATTTATTACAGCTTATTTAATAGTTATAAATACTTATTTAATTAAATAAATTCTTATTATAAATTTTGTTATTATTTGATTATTTTTCTAATAGAGTTTTTTAAGGTTAAATAAGTTATTTTACCTCTACTATAAGCTTAAGTTTTGAGTTTTTGAGAGTAGAACTTGAAAATTTTTTTTAATATCAAAATATCAAAAATATCATTTACTTATTTAATAATTTTATTTTATTCTTTTCATAATATAACTTTAAATAATTTGTCTATTAAAGTAATTTTATTAATTTTTAATAAAAGCTCTATTTATAAAAAAACTTTACTAACAAAATTTATATTTAATAAACTTTACTTGGTACACTTGTAAAAACTGTACCAAACGGAGCCTTAAAATCCTATGTAATTTGCTACTTCTTATAGTAGTCCTTATTAAATTCTACGGTACTTGGAAGATGGGGGTGACAAATTGGAAGTCTACATTTATTAAATTATAATTCCTAAGTCGGACGTATACATTAACTGGGAGAGGTCTTAGTTTACTTTTATTTTATTTTTTAAAATAGGATATAGGACTTTTATTTCAATAAAAATACTGGTCGCGCATGGAGCGAAAGCAATCAAAATTGAAAATGAATATGGATTCTACTATGACTAGTTATAGGAGCATAACCCTTCCCTATAAATGAGACTGTGTTCCACACGTTGAAAATAATTCATTGCAAAGTATATTGAAGATAGTTCATTTAGAGTAGAATAATAATTTGGGATGAACAATGAATGAACAGTAATGGATGAACAGTACTAATGCAGAAGATTTAATAGGATCCACTATAACTACTTGTAGAATTTTTATTTTTACATTCATTTTAATCTATTGTTAGGCATCATTTGTTGATTGGTTCTTCAGGAGAATTTCATCTAGTCTTTATATTTTATATTCATCTCAATTTATTATCAGATATTGTTTGTTGATGGATCTCTTTAGAAGAACGGATCTGTTTAGTCTTTTTGCGAGAATGGGTCATTCTTTGCAACAGTGCTAATTCGACTAAATTGATTCAATAGTGAGAGGGAATCTCTGTGTACTTTTTTTTATAATTTTTTATTACTTATATACAAATTAATTCATTAAATAACAATTCACCTACATTTATAAAGTAAAAATAAATCTAAAAAGTACAAAATTCGACTCAACTAGTTAATTATGAATGAGAAAATATTTTTGGTTTGCATCATTTGTCTACGGTTAAGTTTTAAAAGAAGGGTACCATCCATTCTTGAATTGAGCATTGAGTCTAATTATATAGTTTAAAGACAGAGCAAGCATGATTGATATGGATTCGTATGTTAAAGAGAAAAAGGTTACTCTTGAAGATAATTTAGCTGAACACATGAAACAGTATCTGGGGAAAGACACAAAAGCCTTGGTCATCGTTTCGCTCATACAAGAAGTTATCTTCTAGAAGTGCCATGCACCAATGAATTCAAGATGAAGATGAAAGTACGATTAATTGGTTCCTATTAAGTTTTGAGGAAATTGATAAGAAAGTCTATATTGAGTTGGAGTTGGAGATGCGTGATGCATTACTGATGAAGCTTAATTCTTCTAAACAATTTTTTTTTTGGGGAGGGGGGGGGGGGGGTTGGGCGGGCTTTGTTTCAAGACTCATTGACCAATAAACTTTAGAAAAAAAGGAAGGAAAAAAATTAATTATGAAGAGTTTCACAAAGGCATGAAAGTAAATGCAAACCTGCAGGCTCCTTATATTTAAACTCTGACCAGGTCACAGACAATTAATAGTCATCAACGTACGGGCTCCTGAAAGAAGAGAAAGCCTAGCATGAGAGAGAAGAGGCTGTCAGCTTAGCCAAGGAGACTGCCTGGCAGCCTACAGCAGGTTTAATTGATCACCGTGAAACCTAGCTGACGATATTTCAAGCCGCAGGCAAGTCATCCTTGGCTACCAAACAGTATTCTTATCTTCATGTAAGACCTCCCCCCTTCTTGATGATCACACGCCATAATATTCTTTTAATTAATTAGGAGCGATATGATGCCTAATTATGCGATAGCTCATGATAGTTTGATGCTTAATTTACTTGTTGAAGAAAAGAAGGGCTAGCGTGAAAGAAGAGAGGCTGTCAAATTAGCCAAGGAGACTGCCTGGAACCCGCCCTAGGGTTTAAACATTCAACGTTTTGAAACCACCTGGGAGAGTTCAGGCAAGTCATCCTTGGCTACCAAACTAGCACTCTTTTCTTCATGTTAGACCTCTCTTTCTCTGCTATTATTGATGCACCACTGGAATGCCGTTTCTGTGTTTCCCACTGTCTATTTGTACCTATATGGAAGATTAAAGATGAGATTCGGATCTCCACGTAATCATCTTGAGCTTCATTTTCCATTATTTTTGCCACTACGGTCATATATAGGCTTTGGTGACATGGCTTGGCCCAACTAAGGCCTAACAGGGGTTTCACCTCCTTGTAAGCTAATATTATTATTATTTTTTAAATATACTTTAAGTTTATTTTAAAAGATTTAAATAAAAATAATTTACATTCATTATATTAAAAAAATATTTGTACCATAGTGATAAATGCTATTTAGTGGTTTTGAGCTTGGTTTAAATCTCAATAGTTGTATAATTTTTTCTTTTAAAGTATTTGGTTGAGACTACTTTAAAAAAAGAATATTTCTACAAATGTGATCACAATGAAGTCTGTAATTTAAAATAAATAATTTATTATTATTTTTTAAAAAAATTTAGATAAAAAAATAGCATTTGAGTTTTTGAAACTTTAAACGTACTCAAGTAGATAGTTAAAAAATAATAGGTATGCCAAATAAATTAAATGTGTTTGAACCAAGCTCCACCTAATTTAAGTGTTTGAGTTCCTTATTGCTAAGTGATATACTCTCCCTATAACTGTAAGATTTCCTATTATCCTTCTATTATTGAGTAAGCGAAAATAACCTTTTTCACAAATATTGGTAGAGTGGATATATTCCCCAATTTCTCAATTATTTATTAGTAACTAGTGAAGAGATTTGTATTGCGCCACGATTGCACTGATTTAGATTAATCCCAGTAGATTTCTGATTGTAAAACTATTAGCTAAAAAGTTCATTTTCTTTTTAATATAAATTGTTCTTCCACTCATCATGTGCACGGTTCAGCTGGACGCATAATGGAATATATTCCCTTAAGCTGCAGCGACCCATGCAACTGATGCAAGCAATTGATCACTTTGTTTCTTTATCTCCATCTGAGGACGGAATATCCAAATCCCTTGAAGGTCTCAATATTCCAATATCATGCACATTTGCCACACAACTTTTGTCAGATATTAAGCTCCTCCAATCCAAAGGATCGATCTGAATTCTGTCAAAGCCAAAGGTTGCACAGTTGCATGCATAATTATGTCACTCGGTTAATTTTTACAATAATTCCAACCAACGATCGCGTACCAAGCTTTTATGCAAGGACTGTCAGACTGATCACAATCAGAAAGAAGCTTGTTTGCATGTAAACATATTGACAAGTTTCCTAAATCAAGTTACAGTCACAGATTCTAAACAGACAGAAGCCAACTAAAACAAGTAGCAAATTGTTAATGCAGTGATATACATCTTCGATATATCTTTCATGCAGGGTGTCTATTAGTTCGGTTGACAAAATCTCGAGTTAATACGTGACGTACAAGTTTAGAATCCCATTCATTACATAAATGAGTGTCGAAGAATTAATTCAACTACCAATAATGCTATTCTCAAAGAAAAAGAGTACCATATTGATGTGCGCGCATATGGAATGCGCTTCTCTGACTCTTTGACATCCTTTGAAAATGAGATGATTTTGACCTCACGGGAAAGCAGAAAGAACAAAAGTCAAGAAAAGATGTGTATTTCAGGAAGTTAATTAATTGATATTTATATATTTTGTGTCGAGGGTTTGCTCACAAAACCATTGACGAAGTGTCCAAGTCCTTCTCCCCGACAACTCTTCACAGGCATAATGCACGTATGTGATTCCAAATTCCAAAAGCAACACCTACTGTGTCCACCACTTAAGATGCCCACCCCCTCCATTGAATAAATAAAGCCGGCGCCAGTGCCACTGAAAAGGGTAAATTAAAGTTTGAATAAAAGTTACCATGAAGGGTTTATAATTCAATAGAGTTGTGGTAAGAAAATTATTATTTTGACTTAATTATCTTTAGTGTAAGTAATATAGAGGTAAAATATGTATTATATTAATAATATTTAATTTAATGTATAGACGTTAATTAAAAAAAGAAGACATAATTTTAAAAAAGTAGTACATATATTTACAAAGTGTTGAGAATATGCAAGCTATCTTAAAAGTGTGAATGTTGCATTTTCTTTAACGTTTTTCTCTCAACGTAAAATATATAAATACTATACAATGATTTAGTAACAACTTAAAGAATAAATCATTATCCCAAACAACTTTAGAGAAATATTATAGTTCATCCTAAACTTCTGATGTAAAAATATGTATACATTTTGTGATATATAGATAGTTATTATAATATAGAAGCAAGTTTCTTAAGATGGAATCTAAAAGAAAAAAAGTTGAACTTATTATAATGTAAAGTTTATTCTTATTAATAACTCGCTCAAATTAGGATTGAAATTTTTTATAATTAATATAAAAATTATTCATATATAAAATATTATTATATAGAGAGAGGTTTTACTGTAGGTGCTTTATTCTAATAAAGAACCCACTCCCTGTTACCCAACAATTACAGATTGTTTCCTTAATCCTTTGAGCTTTCTAAAAAGCCATACGGGTGTGATTTTAATGGTAAGAGGCTCCATGGACACTAATAATTTGAATCGTTGCTTCTTATGGTTCGGAGAAATTAAATCTTGCAAATAGACCTTTCCACCAATAGATCATTCAATAAGCTTACCACATAAAAATCAATCTGGAAAACCCTTTTTTAATAAATAAAAAAATCACCAACCCACCTTTACGTTTTTTCCAAACAAAAAATAAACCTTTTTTTTTTCATCTAAGTAATCAAACATATTTTTATTTTTTATTTTTCTTATACATTTTTCAAAATGAGCAACCAAACTTGTATTTTGAAAACATTACATCGAAAACGTTATTTCCCTTCTCTAAAATAAGGTTAGAAAACAACAATTGGAAAATACCATGCCACGTCATTTACTTCTTGGGTACACAGATCCTTTTTGTGGGTATGTTTAGAAACTACATGAGTTCATTTAGAACCTTTCCTTGGATTGCATTCTAAATTGAGAGCCCAAAAATTAAGCAAAAAAAGCTACACATGCACTTTATCTGGTCAGCTCAGCAAAAAAGGGCGGATATGTATCACATGTGGACCCCCGTATTTCGCAAAAATCTTTAACACGTGTGCATACTGCCATTCCTTGCTTATCATGTGCTTTAATGTATGTACGTTTCAGCAGAAGGTGCCGAACCTTGTACTCTGGACCTGTTCTCTCACTCGTACTCACAAGCCACTGCTTTCGCTACTTCCAGATTTACGCCATCATTATTCAGTAATTCACTTCAACCTTGTTGAACAATCCATAGTAAGCCAGCAATATCAATGGAGGACAGTTTTAAATTGAGTCCAGGAAACCCTATGTTGGCACTGTGTGATTTTTGCAACTCAAAGCTGGCAGTTTTGTACTGTGGAGCTGACTCTGCCAAGCTTTGCTTGCTCTGTGATCAGCAAGTTCACTCAGCTAATGCTTTGTCTGTCAGGCATCTTCGTTCACAAATCTGTGACAACTGCAGAGCTGAACCGGTTTCGGTTCGTTGCTGCACTGAAAATCTTATGCTCTGTCAAGACTGTGACTGGGACTCACATTACACTTCCTCTGTTTCATCCGTTCACGAGCGAAGTTCAGTTGAAGGATTCTCTGGTTGCCCTCCAGTAACTGAGCTGGCTACGTTTTTTGATCTGATGGGTGATGATCTATTGAATTTGGGTTCAGGGTTTGGTGTTTATGAGCCAAAAATGTTGAATTTCGAAGAGCTTACGGCGCCGATACAGAATTGCTCTGTTTTCATGAGTGGTAACAAGTTCAAGAAAGAGGTTTACGAGCAATTAGTAGCGATGGGAAACAGGGATTTGGTGAGATTCAATGGAAGTGGAGCTGAATTGGGGCCTGGGACGCCGCCTAGCATTCGTGATCAGTACGGCTATACGCAGATTCTAGAAGTGGAAAATATTGATGAAGAGAAGTTGCTGAACCCACAAACGCCATTTACATGTTTGTTAACGTTTCCTAGTAACACAGTTTTGAGAGAGCATGATCATTGTGTTGCTGATGGTGAACTTATGTGGGATTGGCATCCTTCATATCCGGCAGCTCAGGTTGGTATCAACATTCTTTTGTTGTCTTCTTGTTTTTTCCCCACTTTTTCCTGACATCTACCGTTAGCCTTTGCTTGAAAGAAATGAGAAGAGTGAAGAATAAGAGGAGAGAAAGAATGAGAGAAAAAAAATGTGGATTTTAATACTATTTTTTTTTTCCTCTCATTTTTTTAAAACCGAACATGCCCAAGTTTGGGTTGAACCTTGACAGATGATTTAATTTTTTGATTTGTTCTCCTAAATAATCTATAACACACGCAAATTTCCATGTAATCAACTGTATCGGCACCTTTTTAATGAACCCACATTGACCCTTGGTACGTTAAGTGGTTCAGGATACTCAATACCTAGAATTTTTGGAGTCGACCACTTTGTATGTTGCACAAGTTTAGATCATATTCATATATCTGTTCAATTTTCTTTTGGCGTTGGCTATTTCTCTAACAAATTTCTTTTGATATTGGTTACTTAACCATATAGAACAGCTCACTGTACTTCTATTCTGTCTTTTCCGAAAGGTATAAGCATTTGAATTATGGTAGGATATGCTGTGGCTCATTTCTTCTAGGGAATTATTACAATGAAAAGACATCTTTTCATTTCATATTAGGGCTGCACATTGGATACTTCTGGCTTGAGGTTAAACTAAAGACTGAAAACTCATTCCAAAAATTTTTAGCGGTGCTCGGATTTTCAATTTGTTAGGATTCCATCTCTGTGATTCTTAGTCAATATTTAAGTTCTCGATCTGTTCACAGTAGCACAAGATATTACACCTGGTTTGGTGACATGGAACATGGTGATTTCAGCCAAGATCTTCTTGCCATTTCCAATCAAAATTTGTATTGGACTCACGGCAGATGACAAGGGTCAGAGAGCATACTTCCTAGATACATGAATTGGGTGAAAAATGTTTGTGCTTCTATTAACTAAGTCACTGTACTGCGGCACCTTTTCTCTAAACAAATCAAAGTTTGAGGATTATATTCTGCTGCTTGATTTCTGTGTTAATTTGAAAGAACTAATTGTCTCTCCCTACCAAAGTTTCTCTGTTATTTGAATTGTTCTTGATCAAATTTTTTGAACTAATTATCATGGTTAACATATCTTATTGTCCGTGATTGGGATATATACCTTGGCACATCTTTGTTGTAAGTAGTAATGGGCTCCATTGTAACAGTTTCAGAATCACTCCAATCAACCGTTTTCAAGCCACGAGCCGACAACAGAAGAAAGCAATAACACACCAATAATGGGACCCGCATCACTTTGCAGGCCACATGAATTTGAAACTTGGCAAAGCACCAACGTTGTCCGTGGCCTGCATAACTCTTTTCTGAATGGGAGTGAGACTGTAAACGAGGCTAAAGCCCAGTTTGATATGGAATTGTTAGCCAAGAACAGAGGCAATGCAATGTTGCGTTATAAGGAGAAGAAGAAAAATAGAAGGTATGCATTCATTTGGCTATCATTATCTTGTTAATGTGTAGTTTTATGGCTTTTGGTTTTCAATACTTAAATATCTATCTCTGATGGGCATGGTAAACTGTTTCCAGCTATGCCAAGCAAATCCGTTACGAGTCAAGGAAGGCCAGGGCTGAAACAAGAAAGCGGGTGAAAGGTCGATTTGTTAGGGCAAGTGAAACTTCTGATGTTGAAATATAACATTTGAATATTCCGGATAGTTTGTTGTCCGTGTCCATCACCTCTAAATTTATCTTCGCTAATGTTCTCTCACAACATGGTGGTGACAAGATATTAACTGTTTCATTTTAATTAAGGGTATGTTATTTCATAGTTATCTAGAAAACCAAGATTGATTACATGGAGGTGTGTATGTACATATTATGAAGGGTTCCTTTTTACAAATATTATCAAGTCTGGACAGTACTTTGGCCATCTTATTTCTCTTATTTCGTCAAGTGCAGTAGTCTTTATGTTCACTATAGATTTCTGAAAAAATAACAGCGCACACACAAGTTGCACTGCAATAGTCTTTCAGCCCTGCTAAGGCAAGCAATTTTGGGAGCAGAAAGTTCAACAAATCTTGCAAGGTTTTGTGCTGGAGCCCTACAGCTTTAAGATCAAATACTATTGCGAGCCTACAATTGCAATAGAATATGATTATAAGTGGGTTCTCTGCAGATTTGCTTCTGATCCACAGTCAATCAATTAGTGAATTGTGCTATCAACTTTTTAAATTTCAGTTTCAGAGAATTCCCCAGCAGAAAAACAACACAGAACAGCATAAAAGCAGCATTACATTTCTTAAGGGAAAGTTGAGTGGCAGTGATCACCAGTGCAATTAATAGAGAACTTAAAAGACTCTTCCATTGTTACAGTAGACAACCGAACTTGCTGT
Source organism: Aegle marmelos (assembly GCA_030449875.1). Taxonomy (NCBI): domain Eukaryota; kingdom Viridiplantae; phylum Streptophyta; class Magnoliopsida; order Sapindales; family Rutaceae; genus Aegle; species Aegle marmelos. Next base: position 7,957,314 of record JASUUL010000094.1, read on the forward strand.
CAGCTCTGTTCACCCCATAGCTAAATCGATTGAGCAACTGTATAATTGCCACAGAAGATAAGAAACATCCGATAAAACGCTAAATAGGGCACGGATGGAGCAACTTTTTTCTCTCTCATATTTTCAAACTCATTAGATCCCTTCGATGTTACGATGTTAAACAGCCCGATACATTACAGAAAACAATTCGACCTTTTCGTAATAGACAAATATTTGCCAATTGAAAAATGAACAAGCTTCAAAATTGATTTTTGAGTAAAAAAATCGCTAATAACAAAATATTATTAAAGTTAGGGGAGATAAGTGGGCTTAAAATAAGAGGGTATAGTTCGGAAATCTATGCCTAACAATACATAGAGATACATGCCTACCAAAATCTCTCAACCCAATAAGGGAGCATAGTTCGGAAATCTGTGCCTACCAAAATCTCTACCTAAAATATCCACAAATGTGCAAGAGGAATAACCCAAATCAAGCAAACGAAATAACCTAGAAAAAATTAAACAAAACTTATGGATTTTTCCCACTCTAATATTTACTTATAAGAATTAGAGGGAAAGTGTCATTTTCACTCCTATGAGGGAGGTAGGAGCGAAAATTCACTCTGTCCTCTTATCTATTTATACTTTTATATTTAATAAAATAAAAAATAAATTTAATTAAATATTATATTTTATATAATAAAAGAAATAATATAATATTTTATTAAATATTTTTAATATTTAATATTGTATTAAACATAGTATCTAGTAAATATGTTACTGTGCTTAATAAACGTAATTTATAAAATAATATTATTTAAATAAATATTATATTATTTATTCTATTAAATTAATATTTTATTAAATACTGTTTATTTTATTTTATTAAATAAATTTAATATTATTAATCATATTTATTAATAAAATAAAAATAATTATTTTTATTATATTATTTTATAAATTATTTTATTAAACATATTTAATAAAATAAAATTAATAATATATGATAAAATAGTATATTTCTTAAAATAAAGAATAGTATCATATTTATTTAAATAATAATATTATATTATTTTATAAATTACATTTATTTAAGATAATAATATTAAACGTTTATTAAATATAATATTATCATATTTAGTTAAAGATAATAATTTACATTAATTCTAAGTTAAAATTACTTTAAAGTATATTATTATACTCAAATTAATAATATTACTATATTCTATCTTTATTTGAAAATATAATATTTATTTAAAAATAATAGTATTATATATATTTAATATTAGCGATTAATAATAAAAAATATTTTATTCTAAGGAAATATTAATTTTGTACTATATTATTAGTAATAATGTTTCATTTTTGTTGCTCTTATTAATAATTTTTTATTTACATAATTAAAATTAAAATTAATAAAAAAATTATGATTTACATAATTAAGAATATTAATAATTATTATTAATTTAGAAATATAATCAAATAAGTATTTTAATTTTTAAATATATATATTTTTATTAATTTTGTAATAAAAACTATAATTCTTTAAATAAGGATAAAATTATAATTTTAAACTATTTATTTCCAATTCAAGATAAGGTAAACACATAAATTTGATTATAGTTTTAATTCCATACTCATATTTCAATATAAGTAAATAACTTACTTCCAGTCCCACTCTACACTTTTAATTTCATGATTTACACTTCTTATAATTCTTACTTCAATTCAAAATATAAACGCTACTTTAAAGACATGAAAGCATTTCTGTAAACTTAAAATGAAAGTTGAGTGTCACACTGCATCATAAAATAAGTGATAAGATTTTGGTGATGCACATATTTATTACTCCAGATTTTTTGGAGCTACACACACGTGTATGGTGTTATCCTTTGATGGCTAGCAATCTCTTAAAAATGCACACTTATATGAAAATAATGCAATACAAAAAAAAAAATTACCGATAAAGGTGGTCTAAATAACTATTTTATCAACATATAAAGTTTTAATTAATGGCTTAAATCAAGTCACTGCCAATTGTGCTTTATTAGAAAATGCATAGCTAGGTTTAAATGCCTTGAACTCAAAGATTGCTAAAGCTTCTTCTACTAAAAACTATATGGCCGATTAGACAAAATCATGACCATTAATAGTTTTTGTATCAAGCTTCCTTAATTATGGAATATAAGGCCTCATTTCTGCTCTGCATTCCCAAACGTGAAAATGAAAAATAGTCAGTCTCTTCCCTGATTATAATTCATAAAGGGTTTTGAGCATTGAGTTACTAGGTACTTGATCAAAATATAAGCTACAGTTTTCAACGCTTCACTCCACAGAAAATCTGATGAGGTGGAGTTGCTTAGCATACACTTCACCTATTAAGAAAGGTACAATTTCTTTTTTTTTTTTTTTTATAATTCCATTGTGTTCAAGAGTCCCAAGCATTGTATGCTGAGCTTTTGTTCGACATTTCTAAAGAAATTTAGCAAAACGTCTAAGATTATGCCCAATTCATCATATCGCATATAGTACTTACCATCTTGTCTGATCTTACTACTTTAATTTCTTGCCTTTCAATAGATCCAAAAAGTGCCTATAGCTAGATGTAGTCGAATAACTCCTACGCTTTCAACTTTGACTTTTACTCCATTGCCAACCATCAGCTCTACTTCATTGGGCTCCCTTTTGCTTTTGAATTTCTGTAAGGAATTTATTGTATTAATGGTTGCACTAGTTTCCAACAATCCAGTATGAAAAGGAACATTAATAAGATTAAATTCAAAGCCCACAAAAGCTACAGGAATACCTTTCTTTTATAGCCATGCTTTGAATCCCTTGCATTTAGATTTCTTATGCCCGAGTTTCTTACAAAAATTATACTTTTCCTTGTAACCTTCATAAGTGGAACCGAAAGTGATAAAAAAGAATTGCCACATAAAGTTTTGTTTCCAAACTTAATCTTCTTAAAAGGCTTATTATTGCCTTTTGTATTACCTTTCTTCACACTCCCACTAGTGAGTAGTAATCATCATTGCAGTGTGAGATTTGCCTTTCTTTAATGATTCCTCTTCTTAAACCACGTAAGCAGATAATTAATTAATATTCCAAGAAGAGGAATCATTAAAGAAATGCAAGATTAAGGGCTTCAAGCTCATTTTATTTCATTAAAGCTCACTTTTATTTCAACAATTAATATCAAATACGTGGTTATACATTTTCTTGTAAACCATAGTTAATTTTACTGATGAATCAAACTTTATTTACCCATAGAATTTTTTTCAGATTTTTGATTTTTTAGGCATATTTGAGTAAATATTTGTTGAATAATAGATGATGGTTGTGGAGCAAAATTACAATTTTTTCATAATTTTGTGTGGCCAAAATCAGGATGGTATGAATAAATGTTACTGTAGTATTATTGTAGATGGCTAGATGCATCCCAAGATTGAAGATCAAGTTATAAGGATAATATTATTTGAATCCCTAAACTTTATAAAATTTCAATATAAGCTAAAGCTTACTTTTATTTCAACAATATTTAAAGAAGTTTTCTTCACACTCCCATTCTCTTGAGTAGTAGCATCATTGCAGTGTGAGATTTACCTATCTTTAGTGATTTCTCTTCTTAAATCATATGAGCAATTAACTCATTGATATTCTAAGTGTCCCTCTGAGTGTTGTATTGACTTCTTAGATTGCTAAACTGTGGTGGAAGGGAATCAAGAATTTAAAAAACCAAGTAATCATCAGATAAATAGACATCCATGTCTTTCAACTTCTTATGGTAGCTTATCATTTTAAGGATGTGCTTGCTTACCCTAGAAACACCATCATACTGGACATTAGCAAGCAACCTTAAATAGTTATATTTTTCAACCTTGTCTACTTTCTTGAAAGTTCTTCCAACAATTGCCAAGTATTCTTTGGCCTTCTCACATGCAAGGAAGCTATATCTAATTGTTCTATCAATTGTATATTTCATATTCATCCTAGGCTGCCCACTCTGCTTTTTCAATAGTAGTGCTCTTATTTATGAGTTTGGAAGGTTCATCCACTCTCAAAGCCAAGCCTATATTTAATGTAGATAGATAAAACATAATAAACTCATGCCAGTCCTTATAATTTGTCTCGATCAGAGTTTTAATAAAGGCGACTTGGAGAAAGGAGAGAATATCTAAAGTTGAGGAACCAACAACAAATGTTATTAAGCATGCAAAAACAAAATCATACTATAATTAATAACAAAATGATATGTTAGACATTCTTTAACAATATAGGAGTGCTCTAATACAAAGATAAAGTAGATAAGTTGAATATGATACCAACATCGACTCATTACCGATACGGTAATTAAGTCACTTAGTAGAAAATATCCAACAAATCTCTTTATCTTTTGAAGCATCCTACCAACTAGTGATTTACCGATAGGGCAATATCACCACTCGTATGAATCTAGGTAATAGCAATAATGATCCATCGCATACTCCACAATTAATAATCACAAATGGGTATTTAATTGCAAAAATACCAAATAATTTATTATGATTGGTACTACAACAAATAGATACAAAATCATACTAAATTGAAGTTTTGCCACTATATATATTTCATACATTAACAAAAATGAGGCTAAATAAATTTTATCAAATATAATTAAAGTTTTCACCAAAATTTTAAATTAAATAAAATATCTATGTGTCTCAATAAAATGTATGAATACCATGCCCATAACATCCAGCCATAATGAATTATTCTAAATTTAAAATTTTGAAAAATGGTAAAAAATGGTTAGGATTTTGGACTAAAATGAATAATTTTCAGAATTATGGTTACTATTTCTAATATCAAAAATTTTAGCGCAAACTATAAGTAAATAAAATAAGTAATTGGGCTAAATTATAATTTATCCAAATATCAAGGACCGGCAAATATTTTCCCACGTTGACCATTGGTCAAGGACCCTTTTGAAAAGTTTACAAACAATTGGGCCAAAGAAAATTTTCAAATGCAAACATTTCTAAATATTGGGCTATACTAAGATTTTATAAAGTTTAAGGATTTCGATGATATTATCCCTCCTAACGTCATCTTCAACCACCGTATGCATCTATAGTAATGCTACAGAAAGCTATAGAAAGCTACCGTAACACTTATTCATACTATCCTAATTTTTGGACACTAAAAATTATGAGAAAAATTGTAATTTTGCTTCACAAAATCACCCATGCATTATTCAACAAATATTTACTCAAACATGCCCAACAATAAAAAATCCAAAATTAATGAAAAAAATTCCATGGGTGAATCAAGTTTGATTCATCGACAAAATTAACCAAAGTTTATAAGGAAATGCATAACTAAGTGATTTGATATGAATTGTTGAAATAAAAGTGAGGTTTAGGCCCCTTGATATTGCATTTCTAAATAAACAGATACATTTACTAAAATTATAAGATTTACCTTAATTTGTCATGAATCTGAGCACGTAAACTTATTACAAAGCTTTTATAAATAGTAATAAACTATATCTAAAACCCTGAATCTTACTTCTTTCACCTTAGCTCAAGATTTGAGCTTTTGCTCAAATCTATTGTGCGCACACACATGGGAGAAGAAGAGAGGAAGAGAGGAAGAGAGAAAGAGAGAGCCTATGCACACCACACTTTGCCTCAGTGTTTTCAACGATAAACTCTCAATGGACTAGACTTATTTAAATACTGTAATTGAGTACAGGGACTGCCTTGTATGTTGGTATAAATTTGTCAATTTATTATTAGCTAAAATAACACAATAAAAGATTATATTTGTCTATAATATACTATTATATAGGGTGTAACAAAATCAAACTTATTAAAATAATATGTGATCATTCAACCAATAAGTCTGTCAAAATTACTCTTTAATATTTGATACTAATCATATATTAATCCGATAAAATATAAAATAATTAGACTAATTTGTGTCAGTCTATAATATGTGAGAAATAAATCTAAGATGCCAATCATGTATACATGATTATTGTCTCGAATTCACAGGTAGATACCGAGCTTACCCTGTGAAGTTTGGTTCCCAAATCGTCAAGAATGCGTAGCGAATTCCTACTTTCTGATCCAAGTGCAAGCTTGATGCTTGCTCCGACGAACGAAAAATTCCGTTGGTGACCGCGCGAGTCCAATTGCAGCGACTTATAGTTCGAAATTCTTCTCTAAAACTTGCTTACCCAAGTTTTAAAAGATTTTGCAATAAACATAATTATTTTATGTAAACTTTTAGAAGTAGCTCAGCTAGTCCTGAATGGCGCTTTGTACTCAGGGTGATAAGTTTCAATGATAATAAGGGATGAATATTAGTGTTTAGTAATTGAAATTTCTCATCCTCTTCGAAACCTATTTTTTTTATTTTAAAGAAATTATTATTTTACAGTAACGACAAAATATTCGTATAACAATTTTACGAACCATCCGAGCTCAATTCTCCCATGTTCATGTGGGGTCAAATTTTTCTCAAAATTATGTCTAAACATAGTCCATTTCTTAGAACTTCGGACCACATTAACGTTGATTTCAATCTTCTAAAACAAAAAATGATGAACATAAAATAAACTAATTAAACCAAAAAGAGGATCAACATGGTCACTGATTGACTCAGCCGTTAAATAAAATTTAATTTACTGGATGACAGTTAGCAAAATAATTTGGCTAGCTGGAGACTGGGCAAATTTTAATTTAGTATCATGCATGATATGAATGAACCAGCCTGTAATCTGTACGTGATAACATGACGGTGCCTGGGAAGTTGGTTAAACGATTTTCCTGCTAACATATTTTGGATCAGATTTTATGATGAAGCCGTGTGGGGCTGAAGGCAGATCCACCGACAGCTATTATTATACCATTAAGGTTGTCTGTCAGCTCCTGCTAATTAATTTATACCTTAGATTTCATTAGTACATGCAAACATACAACCGTTTATTTAGGTATTTTCACGTGAGTTTGATGTGATAGAGAGTCGGAACCAATGGAAAACATATGTATTCACTTTTGTTGATACTTTCATTTTTTTCTTTTTGGGTCCCCACTGAAATACTCCTGTTTCTGGGGATTTGACTATAAAGAACTGCATATATTAGCAATGGAAATATATTATACGACAGTTTTGGTGGTGGTTGTTGATGTTGTACTTGTTAAATGTGTTGGTAAAAAATTATAATTTTTTTTCATAAAAAAATTTTTAGAATCGATCTCATATAATATATAAAAAATTTGTGTAAAAAATCATATATCGATAATCTAAAAAAATAAGCGATAAAAAATAATAAATCTGTCACCAAACGATCTTCTAAGTTATAATTTAAGTTTGATTTGTACTAAACGTGTCGACGTTTATTTCATCACTCCAAAAAACTATTGACTTCTTTTTTCCAGTGTTCTTATCAAAAGGCGTCTATCACTTTTTTTTTTAGAGAAAAGAACATTTATATAATATTTCTTAGTAAAACCCTAACATGTGTTTTTCTTTTCCTTTAATAATTCAAAATATTAAATATTTTAAATTTAATATATTATTATCTCTTCACTTACGTAAAAATAGAGATAATGTGTAACCACTTCGGAACCCATCTTGTAAAATAGTACAAAGTCTAATTTACACATTAATATAACACATAGAGTCTTAACAAATATTATAATTAGGTTTTTTACCTAATATGCCAGCTTTCTTGTTTTAGATCTAGTAGTGGTGTAGTCAATTAAATGAGCTAATTCAGAGATCATTTGGGAATATACAATAATGGTTACAACAATTAAACCTGTAATTAAACAATCCTAATTATTTAATTCCAACTCTACTCCACTATAAGATTGGAACTAACCTCTATAATTGTATAATCGAATAATAATTCGTCCCAAGTCACATTGATCTCTTTACTGCACAATCCTTTGCACCACATCGTTAATTAAATTGATATCTCAATTGTCCAATTAATTTAATAATATTTTATTCTTTGATACTTACTAGATTTCTCTAATGATTATTTTCAACATATTAAATATGTCAATACACTCTGACCAGAGAATTCTATGATTAAGTATTGAAAACCCATGAGGAGATGTATTATACAAATTTCATATTTTTAATCTATAATTTCAATACTTATAATTGCTCCCACTAAGATACCGGGTAATCTTGACTACAAGTATGTATCATGTCTATTGGTAACTCAAATGAAATGACAACCACAATCATGAAATTATAATTAACTCAAGATTAAGATTACAGTAAAGTCAATGCCTATGAGATTTAATAAGTCTGATAGTTATTATAAAGTTAATTAAATCTCATATGTGATTCAGTTTAATGTAGTCATACTATATCAATAAATTTATACATGATTAAGACAAATCATTCAATAAATTTATTATATTTTATACCTAAATAAAGCGTCAAATTTATTTATTAATTACGAACTCAATTTATTAAATCATAAGATAACTTATATTTATATCTTCTGTGAATTCACATAGTGATTACATAAATATATATAATATGATTAAATGAACTTTACTAAAAAATTAACACAAATAAGATATTTGAATAAAATACCTCAATTATTTATTAATCAGAAAAAATATTTATTACAATTAAATAAATCTATATACTTTTAAAGAGCATATTTTCCTAACAAAATGTATATAGGTAGCTATGAATCTATCATACAATTAAGCCTTAGAGTATGACCAAAATATTTCTTAAATGAGATTTTGCTTAACATTTGAAAAGTCTTATAAGCAAAAAAAAAAAAAAAAAATTTTGAAAACCTCTTTAAATGAGATTTAATTTAGTATTATATGGAAGAGAGAAGGACAATCTCATTTAAAGAAATTTATTTAGAGCCTTCAATTTAATATTATATTATTTTCTTTATCTTCTTATTTTTAAAGGGAGAGATGTGTCATTATCTTGGTAGAGAAAAATGTTTGATCAAATAATCTAATTTTTTTTATTAAGATTCTTTTAGGAGATTACTACTTTTTTCGCTCTTCCATTTATTAAATAGGTAAGTAAATAATTATTTAAAAAGTCAAATTAGAAGAATCTTTAGGTGGTGCTCTTAGATAACTATATTATGGCCTAGATTATGCTAGATAATTGTATTATTGCTCAATTCCAATATTTAAGTCCAAAACTAACTAAATAGAAGGATTTGAATTTTGGTGTTGAGTTAATTTGTGGTTAAATCCTAATAATCTTCTATTAGATGTGCATGTATTGCAATGTATATGTAAAATTTAATTAGTTTTGTATTATTATCCAATAATTATCCATTGTATTTTATATTTTTACATGATAATTACCAATTATATTTTATATTCTTATCTAATAAGTAATAATTTTATATTTTTAAAGAATTAAAAAAAAGGCAGCTTAGTAGTGAATCTAAGTTCATTTTTGAAAGAATAGTTCATTCTATGATTGCTCAATTTTAATGTTTAGATCCAAAACTAGTTAAAATTGAAGGATTTGGCATGTGCACTATGTAGAAAGAGAAATACTTTATCATCTAATTAGTAAGTGATTGTCAATCTCACATGGTTATACTTTAATAAAGAATAATTTTATTTTATTATTTATGAAAAAAAAATAAAAGACCAATTATTAATTAATCTCATGTGTAACAACATGTAGTTTCGTAATTTATGAACACGCTTTGTGCCCAAACATTTAAATTCAAGTAAGAACAGAGGATAAAAATTGGTGTTCAATTATTAGGGTTTCTCATCCTCATTTGAACTCATAAAAATTATTATGATTAACAATAAGAATGATTACTAATCTCATAAAAAAATTAAAAATAATTTTTTTATGATTACTAATCTAAATAGTAGATTTTTAGTCCTAAGAATGTAATACATTGCACTACCGAAAAGCTAATTAAGTCAATTCCTGAAATGTAGGGGTAAAAATGTCTTAAGGAATACCCTATTAATATTCTCTTTTTTTATTATTTTTTTTCCTAATCATCTTACCCCGAAACTATCATAAATAACATGTACGTTATTTTATTTGGTCTCAAATCCGGGTCCTGCAAATCCACGAGCGCTAGACATGCATGGAATGCATACTTTGTACGCGGTCGATTTCAATGCTTAATAAATGTCACTTGTAAACTCGAAGAGTTAGATCAATTTGGCAAGTGAAAGGTTGAGATTTCATATTCTCATAAGCAGTTAATCGTAAATAGTGCCACCAAATCAGATTTCACCAGTTGTCAACCAAACCAGCAACTCGGCCTAGTAGAAAGTGGTCCCATGCCCCCTGCTCTTCCCAAATTACTACATTAAAACTCTAAAGCCGCGTTTCGACATTTTAAAAGAGTGCTTAACGATTGGACTTCGCCATCAAAGTAGTTGGTGAAAGTAGCTTAGTTAGCTTAGTCCATACACAGTGACAGTTGGGTTAAGTAAAGTACAAAGTCTAATAAGAAAATTAAAAGTCTCCTTTAACAACGCAAAGATTCCTACGTTTTCGCCATGTGAGGCATGTCTCGGTCACTGAGCTTCTTCCTATTGCAAGATTCTCTCTCTTCTCATCAGCTGCAAATGTATATCAGCAATATATATAAATATGCATCCCCTCAAAGCTTCTTCTTCAATTCTCACTCAGAACTCTCTCTCTTCTCTTTTTGTTAGTAAGTCACTTCATCAAGATCCTCGTGCTCTTTGTAATTTTTTAAACGTCTTAAGCTTAATAATTTTCTTTATTTAATTGACGAAACCCACCTGCATACTTCACCTGTCAACTCGAGATAATTTATTTTTCCTTTTTTTTCTTTTTTTAAAAAAACTAAATTATTTTTTTGCTCTATATTATTTTCTCTGGCCCAACTCTATTATGGCCTATCGGTCTCATTTATGCATGCCCATATATTTCTTTTAATCTTCTTTCTAGCTGTCTTTAACATTTACATTTGATGAAGAACATTAGATGATCAGTGATTTGACTTTTTAGTAGGATGCTATGCTTGATAAGAGTCCCCAGAAGAAGAAGAAATGGGGTGCGCTTCTTCATTATATGCACCGGGGAGAAAGAAGAAGGTGACAATACCAGAAGTTGTTGTTTATGTTCCCACTATTAGAATTCCTTTACAATCTGATCTTACAAGGCAACTTAAAGGTGTAATTCCAAAGGAGCTTGTTGATAGGTTGACTTGTTTGAGGAATCAGATTGTGTTGGTGGCTAAGGATACTGGTATGCTTTCACTATCTTGTTGTTTTTTACATGTTTTGTTTGGTTGCTGAGAAAATGCCGGGGAAACTTTTGCTGTTGTAATTCTGAATTATCATCGAATTTGCATTGTTCGGGGCCCAAGTAATAAGGAGGTATATTCTGGTTTGTGATGGAAAACAAGTTTCAAGAATCAGGATGCAATTTTGAGATCATTTTGTTTTCAGATTTCAAGCTAATCAAGTGGATTCTTTCTGATGTTCTGTTCCCTTGTTTGCCGAAATGAAAAAGGAAGAATAATATTCAAAATGCAAATTAAACAGCCCAACATTGGGGAAAAGAATGTTACATTGTTCAGAATCCAAATTCAATGGTTTCTAATTTTAGTCTCTAATTTTTCTATTGCTTAGAAATCTTCATTCTTGCAGATGGATCTGCTATTACTGAACTACGGCGGGCACTAGAGGAGTATTTGACTCTTTTAATTGGGCTCACCAAGAAAGGTATTCAAGAACTAGTCTCTTCTTACTCTATATAACTTTATCTATCTTTCTGTAGTGAATGATCTGTGTATAATTCCAGAAAATGGCCTTGAGGATTTGGTAGAGTTCCAGTGGAAAAATCTAGGTGATTATGGGAAACAGGTAAGATATAGTACATAAAAGCCTTTTTCCGGTTTTTCTGTGTTATTTTTCCATATATTAGTAGTCTAATCGTTTATCCTAAACTATTCACAGGAAACTTCTGTGGCAAACTCCTGGTTTGAATTACTTTCTGTTGTTCACATGATGGCTATGCTGACACTATCAGAGGTCAACTCCCTGATGATCCCCAAGGACTTCTCTGGCTCGGGTGTGCGGGTTTTATCTTCAGGTTTATAATTTTGTCCACAAAAATTTTTTTGCCTCTTCTTGAACTATAACATTGATAGACGTCTTAACTGATGAATTGTCATTTCCAATCTTTGTAATCAGATTGTAAGCGAGAAGCTGTTGATTTACTGCTTAAGGCATCAGGGTACTTGAAATTTTGCATCAAGAGTATAATAGTTCACATACCGCCCGAAATCAAGTATGTCGACAAAGATAAAGCCAAAGTTCTTATAAAACTTTGGAATCAAAATTCACCATTAAAATCATATGTGATTTCAGGATTAGGTTACCAAAAGATTTGCAAGATGGTGTATTGGAGGCTATTTCCATTCAAGCATTGGGCCAGGTATCTATTTTTTGTGTCTCTGGAATAAGTTGAAATCTCAATTTTATTACAAACACACATCATGGATCTGCAAATTCTACAATGTTACTTGTATTTAGAATTACGTATCATGCTAGTGGTACATATTTGATCACCTACATAGCATCAGGGTTCTGTGTCTAGAAACCAATACGAAAATGCAGTTGAAAAATCAGGGTTCTCTGTTCATAGAGTCAACATAGAACCTACTGCATTATCAAAATCTCAAATGGATAAAAATAATGACATGGGTCAGTCCGTATAACTGGTCATTCTTATGCTTCACTGTTGGATATTTGCATTCGTGGTACACAACCAGAGGTTAGTGAAACTTTTATGGTGTTTAGCATCTGGCATTTTATGAATATCTAGGAAAATTAATCTTCATGAAAATTTCAGGGAACTGAAATTCAGCTTGGCTTAGCGGTTGATTGCCAAAAAGCCACTTTATCAGTCAAGAGGAGATTGGCGTGTGAGCTACTGATCTATTACAGTCAGGTGTGCTCTAATTATCATCATTATTTTTTTTTTTGATACAGATTACAGAATTTGATGGCTAAGGTGATGCAGTCCATAAAATTGAATTGCCTTTCTTTGAAACCTGTAAAATGAAGCCTGGAAAGCTGTTTTTATTTTGTTCCTCTCTCCCAGTATCAGCATGGTTCTTTTGTGACCAGGCTTATCAGTGCTTGTCTGGATGTGATATGAATTGTGGCTATGGAAAGAAGCATCTCTGGTTCATCAAGTGCAAATTTCTTGAAGCAAAGGTTTTTTGGTGCTATGTTTCTCTTATTATCACATTATTTCACTGCAATCAATTAATTTTATATTTCACATTCTAACTACTCTATAAACTGTCATCAGGCTGCAGCTTACTATTACCATGGTCTTATCCTAGACAAGGGTAATGAACCATCTTGTCATGTTAGTGCTGTTTGTTGTTTCCTTGCTGCTGAAGAGATTCTAGCAGAGAGCAAAAAGGCCTGCTTAACCTTTTGTCTAGCGCCTCCTACAACTAGGTTAGTTCCTATGCTGGTTATATCTGATGCACTAAAAGTTCTTGACAATGTTATGTTATTATTCTTGAAGTTACTGTTTCCCCAACATTGGCTCAATCTTTTTTTAATCTTTCACCATGGGAAGATCTCCTCCGCTCTGGGGTGCTATGAAGCATTTACATCAGAAAATTCCTGAAGTTGCATCAAGGAAGTCTCAGATGTACGGTTACCTTTTAGAAGAAGAGAAGTAAGGGATCTTCTGTTGTTGTTATTATTATTATTATTATTATTATTATTTCCTCTCTCTATCTCTTGGCAATTTAGTTGATAATGGTTCTTCTATTGAATAAAATCTAGCCCACAAAATGAGAATGCAGCTTTTTATGTAATTTTGCTTCATTGCTGTTGACATAGGGCTCTTCAAGCATTGCCAGAACTACCAAATTTCCAACTGTCACTAAGACCAGACAATTATGAGTTGCCTGAGGTAGACCAAGCCTGGAATACAGAAAAGTGGGAAATCGAGAGCCAGACTCTGAAAGAGCACCTAAAAGATTGTGAAAACAACACTGAATCTGATACTGAAACTGAATGACATACATGTAGAACTTTTCTTTTTTGGATCTGTAGTTGGTTGAATTTACATCACAATTTGTTGTTCAAGCTAATATATCAATACCAGTGACAGCAATAAGCCACTTATGTTGAATTTCTGGATCTTACTTACCCCTAAGCCTTTGTTAATGTTAAAAATGTTTAGTTCATATATATCATTGCCATTCCGCATTGTCAATAATAAGAACCCAAGATATCTAATGCAATTTGTATTTGTGACTCCACTGCATTTATGTACGATCTATTGCCTCATAATTCTCCCATAGATCCCTTGAATTCTAAGGACCCACCCAGCTTATTTCTTGTTAGAAATTTCTGCACGATATTTAATGGTTTGTTATCACCGTTTGTGTTTCTTGGTCCTTAGTAATGTGAAGTAATGTGAATTGATAATTAAAGGTTAAAGGTTATCAAATAGCAATATCATTCTACTCATAACACTTTCCAAATTGCATCACCTAACTGCCCTAGTTGGAAAAGGCTTTAAGGCTCAGCATTGACTCTTAAAAGCTTAAGAAGAGGTATTAGCTGCAAATTTGCATGAAAAACTTCAAACTGAAACTCAGCAAATTAAAATAGACCAGAATGAAACTGTACCATTGTGCTTCTACAATCTACATCTACATTATGTAATCTATCTTAATTTCCTTACTCCTTTCTCATAACCCTCTCATTCAGTAGCTCGAGACGTAAGCTTGTGGGCAGACAAAATTGTGAGTCCCATGTAGCAGAGGAAAGCCAAGTAAGATAACACAAGAGAAATCGTCGATCTATTACAAAATTTGGGGGCTAAGCCACAAACAGGCCCCCACCCCATCTTCAATTCTCCGTACTTGCCTACATAACCAATTGCGGTTGCCGCCGCGCATCCTGATATCAGCAACACCATTGTCACCTGTGATTCAATTTGCCGTTAATTTATTACGATTGTGTAGAAATTTTCTTTTAATGATAACAAGCTACGAGTAACAAGAAAATAATTTACTTACCATGTCATGCAGAAATAAGAGAAAATATTTCATGTGGGATGCTGAACGGCTAATAAGGCAAACAAAAATCAGAGAAAGCACTGATAAAATACATGTCACAATGTTGGCTCCGAACAAGAACCTGTGGCCAAATTAAATCAGGAAAAAATAAAATAACATAACCAAAACAATAATTATTTCGCCGTATAAAAGCATAATTTTGATTAGTTGTTACCTCCATGCGGACGAGGAGCGGTAAGTAGCCTTCATCTGGACAAAAAAAACAAGGACAGTTTGAGTGCTGGTGACCATAAGAGAGATTGCAGCCAATGAGAAAGCAGTGGCTAAAATTCTGAGAATAATTTGAGCCATCAAGAATCTTTTATTGGACCAGGGCCAACTTGAAGAAGAATATTTAGCAGCTGCCGTTTCGACTGCCATTGAAGAGACCCTCCTAACTAGTTCCAATAATAAAGAAAACAAAAACAACTGTGAGAGCAGAAACTGGGGGCTAAAGGGACTGGGTGGCCAATCGCCAGAATCTTGATAAATAATAGCTAAGGGTTTGCGGGCACTTGGGAACCCCCGTCAGAGGAGAAAATCTGATTTGAATGAGAATCGGATATCTTTCCCACCCAGATAAGGAGAAGCAATAATGGCAAAACACATTTTTACTCTTTGAAATTAATTTTTATTTTTGACTTCGTTATAGTTATTAATAAATTATTTTCTGGATTTTTGTAATTAATTCATTTTTTTTAAAACTATAGGTTGGTAGGTGTCATATTCTTGATTGGTACATACTAACGTTGCATTGGTAGATGGGGCGCAATATTGAGCCTTTTTGTATTCATTATTTGACTCAAAGTCTAGCCGCGAATGGAGTAAGTGCAAGGTACGACGGTTATTAACCCATTGGGACAAAATTGCAAACAGATATTTTGTTGGCAGACAATACCATATGGGTCCCTATTTAATGTTTTTCGTTAAAAAAGAAAATGAGAATATAGTTTGTAATTCTTCACGCAGGTCCTTATGGAATAAAGGAGACAGGAGTACAGTTTAGACTAATTTTGACCCTTAACAAAGATTACTCTACTCTCGCGTCCAAACATCTCGCCCAAACAAACGCAGCTGCCGCTGCCGCGCTTCTAGTCTGTAAGCACTAACCACCTCAACGCACTCCTCCGTTCCTCCAATTCCCCAATTCAAAAAACCTTCACAGAATAAGCGAGCCACATTCGTGCAGCAAGAATGTTCTGTCGTTCACGTTTGTTATATCACAAAGCGGTTTCGTCACAAGTTTCTCGCTTCCACAACTGCTTCCGCCATTTCTCCTTACAAATTACATATAAATTTAAATCTGCGGAATTCTTCCACAGCATTGTATTATCACTCTCTCAATGGCGACAAACGCAGGAGCTTGTTTCTTCGACGCCGGCTCGTTTCCGGCCTTTCGGCCGAGTTGGAGGCGTGTGGTGGCGGCTGCGAAATCGACGGCAGGCTTTGCGGAGATGAATGTAGAATGTACGAGAAAGGGATTGAAGGATTACTTTGAAGAATCAAAGGTTATGATCAAATCAGACGGCGGACCGCCTCGCTGGTTCTCTCCACTGGAGTCTGGGGCCCGCTCTCACGATTCACCTCTCCTTCTCTTTTTGCCTGGTCAGTGTCTCTTTAGTCACTTGTTTCACTGTTATTGAATTGTCCGTCAGCTTTCTATGTGTTTCCGCGTAACCGTTTGTCGCTCTGGTAATGATTGGTTTACACTTATAGTCGTTCGATTATTATTAAAAATGAGTAGTTTTAATACGCTGTTAGCTTAGCTATCAAGTCACTATTATAATTAAAAAAAGGAAAATAGAATTTAAGCTGTCAGGTTCTTATTATTTATTGGTATAGCTTTTGTCAACATCAATCCTTTTAGTTTCTGGCACAATAAGTTATCACTATTCAGAGATTTCACTAGTAAAAGGCATTTCTATTATGTAATGTTTGATTCATAATAGACATTGCATATACAAAATGGTAAAAGATTAATAGATAGGCTTGTAATGCTGTAGTCTGTTAGATGTGTTTGCTCGTTACGGCTCAATTGTTGATTTGCCAATTTAGAATTTATTTGTTGCTGGATTATTTTCTTTTTCAAATGGTTTACCTATAGCTTTGAAGCTCTGTGTAGATATAGTATGAATTATTCTTTTTTTTTTTTAATTTTGAAGGGATTGATGGAGTAGGACTTGGACTAGTTAGGCACCATTACGCACTTGGAAAGTAAGTAATGACCAAGATTTGACTGGTTTATACCATCAATCATTGATAATCAGAAATGTTAAGAGGTTTTCGAAATTAAAGCCATCTTGATGTGGACATCCAATGATTCACCATGTATTCTGACTAACTGATCAATTTTTTTATTAATATGAAGGATTTTTGATATATGGTGCTTGCATATTCCTGTCAAGGATCGAACGTCGTTTGCAGGTATCATTATTCTTTGTGGTGGTGTATGTGTTGATTTCTATAATGAGCAATGGAGATGGTGTGTAGGATTTACTTTAAATATTCGTTTTGTGTATAAAATCAGAGTTTTGAAGTTCAAATTGAGTGGTAAAGGAGATGCCACTCTCTCTGTTGCTGTCTTTATATTTGAAAAATACAACCTTCAATTCATCCAGTCCTGATTCTGCAACCAAATTTTGTGTTACCAAATGCAACCTTGTTGTAATCAAGTATTTCATGTACAGGTCTCATCAAGCTGGTAGAGAAAACAATCAGGTCGGAAGTTAAACGCTCACCAAATAGACCTATATATTTGGTTGGGGAATCTCTTGGGGCATGCATTGCACTAGCTGTTGCATCTTGTAACCCTGATGTTGATCTTGTTCTGATTTTGGCAAATCCAGGTGGGCTATGCCTTTCTGGATCATATTATGGAATCAGTTTCCTTACTTTCTGAAAGTTTTAGATCCTGGAAAATCCAACATTATGTAAGCATGTATTGATATGACTTGAATTCAGTTTCACTTTTTACCCCTAATCATATCATAAACTCAGTACACAGTGTTTTTTGGTCATCATATATATTTTATCGTAAAAAGAGAACTATGATTAACTAATAGAGTGCTTAAGTACTTGGAAAATGGTAAAAGAGAATAAAACTAGAAGGCTGCAACATGTAGACAGTGAAAATTTGGAGAAATAAATTGCTGTATAGGCAGCAAAACTTCAGAATAATAAAATAAAAATGCTCTGTGTTGATAAAAGTCCTGCTAGTGAATCAACTTTATAGAAGATAATTATTTGCTTTCACTGTACCTAAGTCACGTTCATTCTTCAGCTACATCTTTCAGCAAGTCACAGCTGCAATCAGTGCTTCCTTTGTTGGAAGTCATCCCCGACCATTTCCATCTTAGTCTCCGTTATGTACTGAGCTCAATGACAGGTTTATATTCCGACTTCCATTATTTTGCTAGTTGTTCAAAATATATATTGATTTTTTTGGTCCAGAATGGCCATCTCACCCCCATTTTTACCCCTTAAAATGGAAGTGCATTAAAAATGTACCAAATATTATTTTAAAACATTCCTCTTAAGGAATCATTCTAAAAGGTTGTTGAAGTTTCTTACTAATAGAAGTTTAGGTCCCTGGATGGCTGGAAGCATGGATGTTGCCACCACTTATTATGCTTTTTGGGTCTTTTTTAGAAGTCACTAGTATCAATTCATTTAGTTTTTTCTGGAATCCTGGAAACCATACTGTGCTTTCAACCAGTCATAAAAAATCAATTGATTGAATTTAGGTGTCTAAAGCAGTGGTCTTAAAACATTCTGAAGAGAAGAGGAGTTGTTATAAGTCTTGGTTCGAGTTGTTATAAGTGTTGGTTATGTATCACTAAAAAGAAAAGTTTAGGTGTCTATCTTTATGGATGTAATGATGAAGGCAGGGTGCACAATGGACATTCAGCTAACTCTAGATTATTATTTTTTTTCTTTTCTTTCTGATGAATCCAGATCAAAATGCTCATGCCAATACAGTTTTTAAAGAAATCCATAGCAGGATATGCCCTTATCCCTTTTTTTTCTTAAAATAGTTTTCTTTTTCCATTATAGGCTTTTTTTTTTTTTTTGGAGTGGTTGTTGTTGTAAAGATCCTGTAGAAGATCATTTCTGCCTCTTACCCTTGCATCATGATTCACATGTCAGAAGCTAGTTTGTCAGATGTACGCTTAGCGCCTCTTTCATAGGTTGAGTAGTGGGGTTCTCTAGCATTAGTTGTTGAAAATGCTAGGATTCTTTATTTTGATAATGGATTCATTAGCATGATCAGATACTTTGATTTTGTTTCAATATAAATCCACACACAAAATTCTTCCAAAATAGCATTATCAATTTTGCAGCATATGTCCAGGTGATCTTTTGAGAAGGGTGTCAGGTATCCTGCTAAGGGGACAAACTCTGGAACAAACAGTTGGAGATCTTTACCAAGATTCTGTTGCACTGCCTTCTTATCTCTCGGTAAGTTTAATTCAGTAACACGTAAACTACCCATGGTAATATACTTGTCTTATACTTGCATGTGAAAAAACAGAGGATGTATCTTAAGATGATAATCATTGCCTCATATAGGAAAGCAAAATCTTAAACACCATAGAAAGATGCATCTTTGGATCTTTATTTTGTCAATATGTAAGATAGGATCAGCTGCACTTCAATTAATCTAATTGGTACATACGCTCAATTCACCACCCAAAAAAAAGGGGAAAAAAAAAAGATAACTTGCTTGCTGCTTCTAGTGTAGTTTGATCTTCTTTTGTATTTTGTTATTAAGAGGGATTGCTCTTTCTTTGATTTTGAAGTTGATTCTCACTCTGTAACTCTCTTTATTGCACATCAATTTAATTTACAATTTAAGTTGCAGGTTCTCACTGACATCTTACCACAAGAAACACTTATCTGGAAGCTTCAAATGCTTGAAACAGCTTCCACATTTGTCAATGCACGCCTCCATGCTGTAGAAGCTCAAACACTGATACTTTCGAGGTCCATTTATCTTTTGACATGATTCCCTTGTGTTTCAGTAGTTATTAGGGTGAAAGAAAGATGTATTTTATGGTAACAATTCTCATACTATAAATCTAAAAAGAGATTTTTTTTTTTTTTTTAAAAAAAAGAGCAGAATGACTGCAATGAAAACTATCAACCAACAGAAATTTTGATCATCTACTTCTTGATGCAACTTTAGAAATCTTAGCCCTCAATTTAAATCATTATTATAGCATTCAATTTTGTTAGTTTTACCTCCAACTTTGACATAAACGGTGGGAATTTTCCTTAGGAGAGTCTATTCGAGTATATAAATATTAAGAAGATAGATAGACCCCCATTGTTGAAATGACACCTTATGTATCTCTTGAGAAATATTCTGTCTGTTTGAGAAGTTTATAAAAATTTGGATAAAAGCAATGCAAATATATTATAGTTACATTTGACTTTGACTTGTGCAGTGGAAGCTGAAATGGCAAAGAGATATTAATCATTTCAGAAATTGGGATTGCATGATAATAAAATAAACAAATTATCAACATATGCAGAGAGATTGAGTTTCACCTGTTATAATGGACTGTTTTCTGTTTTCACTATATAACTCATGATCCTTCCTCGTTAACAAGAGAGTACTGAGCAGCTTAGCATAGTCAAAATATAGTATTTACTTAAATATCTATAAACGGCATCCCTTATCTTTGTACACAAGAGATAAAGCTTCCATATTTATGTCCCTGATGCAAGAAAATGCTGTTTGTTGTATAAATTGGTCATCTAAGCTTGTAAAGCACACACACAAGTCCCATGATTACAGCACATTTCTCTTTTACAGTCCCTATTCTTTCCCATCTGATTTGGTTAAATTGACAATGTCTTCCTAGTGGAAGAGATCAGTTGCTACCTAGTGTGGAGGAAGGTGAAAGACTTTTTCATGCATTACCAAATGGTGAGATTCGTCGTGCCAGGGACAGCGGCCATTTCTTATTTTTGGTAAGTGATCTATGTCTCTCTGTGTGTTTGCATGGTTGAATTCAAAACTGTCAGAGTTGTAATGTTTTAGGCAATCTTTTTATGAATACTCTCTTAGCCTAGGTAAATGCAATGGGGGATACTCTTTTGGACTATGATGATAATTTTTAGACAGCAAAGAGCAAAGAGAGAAGCAATTATTTCAATTTTGAACTCAGCTACAGATAATACCAAACAATTGGAATAAATAATTATCCATAAAACAAAAGGGCAGTACTGGACCAATGTAATTTTAATGCTACCAACTGATCAAAATATTTCTTCTACTACACTGAATGGAGAAATCTTTGAGAGCCTTTGTGACAATCAAAATTGTAAATGATGGGATCAAAACTCTTTAAATTGAAGTAAAATTGTGCATTTTTGTTGGTTTTCTCGTTTATGTTTGTAACATGATCAATTCCTGTTAAGTTTCTGTCACCTTACATCCAAAGGGATTTGACTGGGCATGGTATTGAACTATGTATTGCAATATTTTATATGCTTTCTTTAATGGCAGGAAGATGGCATCGATTTAGTGAGTACCATCAAGGGTTCATATTTCTATCGTCGTGGAAAGCACTTAGACTGTGCTTCAGATTATGTGCCATTAACCCCTTCAGAATTTAACAAATTAAATTTAATATTAAGGTAGGCAGTGTTCTGCTTAAAGCTGAGAAATGCTCTTTGAAATTTGTTGTTGTCACAGTATGAATAAAAGGTCTGATGAGTAGGTTTGGGGTTTGTCAGTTAATTATAAAGAGAATATAAAGAGACTAATTGTAAGTCCCTATCAATTAGATATATTTGTTTTGTTTTCTTTTCTTTTGGACAGTTCCAAACTGTCCTAATGAAAAGGCGCATACTTTTTTTTTTTTTTTTCCTGTTATAGAGGAAATAAGGTAGGTAATTTTATTTGATTATGGATTTTATATGAGTAAACATCACAATGATTAGTATTCTTTAGAGGATGGTCCTCTTTGCAGACCGAGAAGTTTCACTATCTTCGATGAGTAGATTTTCTGTTAAATTCAGTTTTGTACAGTGAAGTTTATTTTCAATGTGAAATCTAATAGTTGCGAAATTTCCAGTTGTATCGAGCAAATGTTTAGCCCAGTGACACTCTCAACTCTGGACGATGGGATGATTGTGCGTGGTCTTGGAGGAATTCCTATGGAAGGACCAGTCCTGATTGTTGGCTATCACATGTTATTGGGAATTGAATTAGTCCCCTTGGTCTGTCAATTTTTTATCCAAAGAAAAATAATTTTGCGAGGAATGGCACACCCTATGCTCTTCATTAAGCTAAAAGATGGACGATTACTAGACTCATTTCCATTTGACCAAATTGGAATTTTTGGTGGTGTCCCTGTCTCAGCAATTAACTTCTACAAACTTCTATCATTAAAGTCCCATATCCTACTGTATCCAGGTGGCGTACGTGAGGCGCTTCATCGAAAGGTAAAATTTTTAACTGTTATTTTTAGCTTTAAAAGTGCTTAAATGACTAGAGACTAGTGCAGTATTATTTTTTTCCTTCAGAATTGAAGTGAAAATTTTAATGATTTATAATTTAAATTAAAAATTTAAGTCACAATTTTCTTGTAGAATGTAGTCATTTTAAAGAAAGTTAATGAAGGAAAGCCTGTATTTTCTTAACCCAAGAATTGTTGGAAACTCTGGTGGAGTTAAAAACAATTTTGACCAATTGTTAAAGGGATCTGATGTTGTAAAATAATCATGATGTTTTCTTCCTCGTACTGATTCAGAGAGTGAATCCTTTTCACTTTCTATGATTGTGGTGCTAAACAACTTGATGATGAGCTTCTCTTCTACTCAATTGGACCACAACTGAAATTCAAATGATAATTTATGAAAAAAACATAATCATTATTACTTTAGAATCCTAATATTCAGATTTGAGGATATCTGCTGCATGAGCATGTAACATGTCTATCGAGAAAAATAACTTATAATTTAATTATGTGATTCTCATATGTTCAGGGTGAGGAGTACAAATTATTTTGGCCAGAACATTCAGAATTTGTCCGGATGGCGGCTGGGTTTGGAGCTAAAATTGTACCTTTTGGCGTTGTTGGAGAGGATGATTTTGGAGACGTAAGTCTGCAGAATATTTAATTGATTGGTTTGAACATCTTATCAATTGCAGTTAGAAGTGTAAGCTTTAGACTCTAGATATGTGCAATGAATTTAATGGAGAACTTCTACAAGATGTTTTTAAACTTGTGTAGTACCATACACAACAGTTCCTGCCAACTTGTAGATATCCTAAGCTATCCTACTGGTGTCAAGCCACTGGTAGACATTTTTGTTTTGAGAGAGTGTTTGTGGTGTTGGGTGGAGGGAGGGGGTGTGGTGGTTGGCAGGGTTGGGTGAGGGAAGAGAGGAGAAGGCTGGGGGTAGATAAAATTCTTGTTTCTTCTAAAAGAAATTAGGTTTTGAATAAGTTTTGTTTATGCTATTAATATTATACACTCCTAAATAGTGTCACATAATCTGTACCATGTGTATCTTTAACTTATCTGTGTACACCACTTTATATTTTATAGGTCCTCAGTTGATGACTTTTTCTAACCAATAATTGATGCATGTTTCTTGTTTTCAGGTACTACTTGATTATGATGACCAAATAAAGATTCCCTTTATGAAGTCTCTCATAGAAGAATTTACGAATTCAGTTGGGAATCTAAGGTACTAGGTGTATATATTTTCCCCTGCATTTACCCTTAGTTATGTCAAATTATTTCTGGTAACTCAAAATTTTAGTATAAACTTATGATGATAGGACTGACTCATACGGGGAGGTGGCAAACCAAGATTTACATTTTCCCATCATTCTGCCAAAAGTCCCTGGCCGATTATATTATTATTTCGGGAAACCAATTGAAACAGAAGGTATGGCTGTTAGATGAACTGATTATCTATTATGTAATATCGTTTGCGGCAGTTATCTTGTTAGCCTAAACCAACATAAAGTAATAGCGTCATTTCGCTAAACCTTCTCTTGGGCTACAATCAAAAGGTTGTGTTTCTGAGTTGTGTTTCATGCAAGTTGAATCCAAGACTTTCCCACTCCCAGCATCCCTCCATCTGAACAGAGCAGAAATGCCCATGGTGTAAATTAGCTTTGGTTAACATTAGCTGTTCCTTTGGAGGTATAAATGCATGATTATACATGGTAGCAAATTAGAATGAGAGAGCATACTGGTCCACTGCATCAATCAATATATATGAACCAGGCCAGTCCTTTGATGCATGCGCTATCATTTGTTCCTGAGCTAGTTTTTGACGATTAGAAGATGCTAACATATTTGTTTAAGTTTAGTAGCTGATGCAACTTATGTGCATTCATTACTAACTTGAATATTTTAAATATTTTGGAAGGGAGGAAGCAGGAATTAAAAGACAGAGATAAAGCTCATGAATTGTACTTACAAGTCCAAGATGAGATCAAGAAACACATTGCTTTTCTGAAGAAGAAAAGAGAAAAAGATCCTTACAGGAGTGTGTTGTCCCGACTTGCTTACCAAGCTACTCACGGCGTCACATCTGAAATTCCCACTTTTGAAATTTGATTAGCCCATGATGGTCTTTCGAATTAGCAAGTTTTTTTAAATCGAATGATTAGCCGTCCCTGGGACTCTCATCATTTGTTAACTTATTTGGGTTTTGTCTTAATTGGCTAGAAGATAGAATCTAAAATGCACAAGAAATTACGAAATAGAATTAAACTTTAGCGTGGAACGGAGTTGGGATAATTTCTCACTACATTAACAACAATAAATAAATAAATTCATTAAATAAGGTCCTTAATTGGACCCGGGAAATTATCTGTACTTTTCTAAAATATCTAACGTAAAATACAGAGAAAATGAATCCAATTTTGTTTGAACCCTTTGTGGTGTCCCCCACTCCACGTCAAAGGCCGGGCCGACCATTAACCCGTCATCGACAGCAACGTTAGTTTGTATTTTCAACAGTCATGTCATTAGCCATAGAAACCTTTTTTTTCAATGAGGAGACAAGTTCATCATGAGTTCAGTAATCATTACCGTGTACACGATTTAAGATCTGCCTTTTTTAATTGGGTGGTACTTGCTTGGGTTATTTATTACTTATTACTATTCGTCAAATCATTTGTTTTACTTTAACATGGATCCATTTTACAATGGCGACTGCAATAATCATTTGTGTGTGGTCATAGCCCAGAGGGCACGGTGCATCCTCTCTAAACCGTGGTTGTAAATGATCAACTATTAGTATAAAAGCAGACTATTCAACGACAGAGACTTTTCTCACAACGGTTAAAGTGAGAATATTCAATCAAATCGATCTCATGTGTTTTCATTTTTGAATTTTAGTCTCATCTATCACAAATTCATAATTAATAAATTTTAATAAAGGTTATGCTCTTATTTAAAAATAATAATTTTAATATATATATATATATATATATATTACATGAAGTCACGAATGACATGGTGCACTACTATGCGCTTGGATTTTTATTTTTTTAAAAAAATTATATATAAATTTTAAGGTTAATTTGAAATTGCATTAACTCATTAAATAAGTTGTTTTTAATATATAAATAAAATAATAAATTAATAGTTGGTAAATTATGTTATTTAAAAAATAGAATACATGTATTTAATAAAATTTATTATGATAGTGTTAATTTTATTGTATAATGATTAAAATAAATAAAAGTGAAATTGACTTTTATTTATATATTAGAGTTTATAAAAAGAAATAATTATTTTTTATTAAAATAATAAAACTATAATAAAAAAATTAAAATTATGTGATGGCTTATAAAAATTACTGTTAAAATGGAGAAATCTATGAAATAAGTCATTTTAACAAATTTATTAAATATTATTTTTGTTAAAATTTACTAAATAAATAATTTATAATATTTCAACCTCAGTAATAAATGGGCCTTTATTACTGTAATTTTTTTTTTCAAATCACCATAAGTTAAAAATGGAAATTGTCTCTAAACACCATTTCGCAAAATCCAACCAACACTACCCTCTCCGTAGTGTGTACTGACGTATAGAATTCACGTGCCTCTCAAAATTAATACGAAAATACAGTCCACTCGTCGGTCACCATCGCTCTCATTTCTAATTTCTTCGACATTTTCATATTAAATTTTTTTATATTATTATATTACTATTTTTTTACTGCATATAAAATAAATCAAACAGCCTTTGAATCTCTATGTAGACGCCAGTGCGCTGCCGCCAGCTATCAATAAAAACAACGAGAGAGTTCTTGTTCCCCCAGCTTACTCCCTTCAACTCTCCATGGCGACGACCCCAGCTAGTTGTATTTTCTCGGCCGATTTATCGGCAATATACCGTCGGGACAAGACGTCGTCGTTCGGGAAACAGAAGCTGAATCCGGTTTTGAAGAGACTAGCTGTGACGACGGAACAGACGTCAAGCAACAACGTAATGGCAGTCACAACGTCGGGGAGGAGTTTTCTGCGGGAGAAGGCTGAGAGGAGTAGTGAAAGAGAAGCTGAGACGCCGCTACGGAGGGTCAACGTCGAGGAAGACTCGGAAGAGATTAGAAAGAGTTTGAAAGATTACTTCGACGAAGCCAAAGATATGATCAGATCAGACGGTGGTCCGCCTCGCTGGTTCTCTCCGTTAGAGTGCGGGGCCCACTCTCCCGATTGTCCTCTCCTTCTATATCTACCTGGTTTGTTCCCTTGTTTACTTCTTTGTTATTCAATTATTTATTTTAAAAAAAATTAATATATTTTGACACCTCAAGGCTTGCGCGCGAGCAAACGTCTTCTCTGAAAAGTGGAAAGTAATTATAGTGCACTTTTGAACTTTTGTTGTTTTAAAGAAGAATGTCAATTATTGATCAATTACGAGTTGAAAAGTTTTAGTGACATCACTTTCTTTCTTTACAGTCGTAATTCATGTCCATACTGATAACGCAAAATTATTTACATCAACACGTTGGCGGCTTGTTGTAATCACATTGTCTACGCAATTCGGTTTTTTATTTTTAAGTTTCTGCAAAACCTATTACAGTTTTAGCATTTTTGTTTTTGAGTAGAAGCACGGTATAAATAGTCTTCTTAATTATTTTAAAAACTTATTATACCCTGCGTTCGATAAACAAATCCCAAAATATAAGAGTAATGTTAAGTTATATTTAATTATAACTTAGCCTACTCACCTCTTAAATATAATATGAATAAATTTTAATGTTATTATATTATTTGTAGTATTATTAATATCATATTATTAATTTATTTTTATTTTTTTAAAAAAATGTACGTATATTTTTATACTTTATGTGGTGGTCCTGGCGGATCTCCGTTGATGCCCATAAGCCGCAGGGCCCAAAAGGACATTTGGCAAGGCACTGCTTGGTGCTCGCACTTGCGCAGCGCAAATAGCTGTTTTAGCCAAGCTTTTTTTTCAAAATATGCGCATTACTTTCATTGTTTAGTCCTCTCAAATTTTTGTTATTGTATTATGTCCCCTAAATTTTTAAATATTTTCATATTATAAACACAATACTAATTCTTTGCTATCGCCTCCTACACCATTCATTTATGCGAGCGTGCGCACACGTGTGCTTTTTTATTCTAATTCTGGTTGGTTGATTTTGCCCGCTCAACCGACTTTTCAACCTGTTTTCACCATGTCTCACATTTGGAAACCATCTCAGACTTTCTCTATAATTTAACCTTTTAAACATGTTCGGTGCATGATGTTTATCTTATAATTCTTTTTTAGTTTCTAATTTCTAGCAATTGACTTTTTCACTTCTAATACTGTCCATTTTAGTGGTATTAAGATTCTCACATTTACTGATAATGTGTATGAATTTCGTAGGGATTGATGGAGTTGGACTTGGACTGATAAGGCAGCATCAAAGACTTGGACAGTAAGGATTACATAAAACTTTCTAATACCACCACCGATCATTTCCCTGTGTTGTCAGTTGTGTGTGAAATGTTTTATAATTTTTCCATTTTTGGGTCCGTATATAATTTGATTATCTTGCTTACCCAACTTGATTCGTCGGATAGTCTTATTTGGAACTTTCCATGATTGAAGGATTTTTGATGTATGGTGCTTGCACATTCCAGTCAAGGATCGAACATCATTTACAGGTCTTTTCGTTTCCATTCACTCTTTATTTGTTATTGTATCGTACGATTCGTACCAATGTACAAGATGAATTTCCATTTTATTTTTTAGTCAAATTTTGCTCTTCTCAACTCTTGATTTTCAGGACTAGTGAAGCTGGTTGAAAGAACTGTTAGATCAGTGAATTACCGATTGCCGAATAGACCCATATATCTTGTTGGAGAGTCTCTTGGAGCATGCCTTGCACTAGCCGTTGCAGCTCAGAATCCTGATATTGACCTTGTATTGATTTTGGCTAACCCAGGTGACTTTCTCATCATTTGTATTAGCAGTAATTGAGATATCGTTATTTTTAGTAATCAATGGGTATAGCATCGTGTAATTTCGACACTGGGTATTATTTTTAAATGATGAATACTATTTCTTATCCATATGCTGTCTGGTTAATGTTCTCTTTTCAGCTACATCTTTCAGCAAGTCACAGCTGCAACCTCTAATACCATTATTGCAACTCATGCCTGATCAAGTCCTTCTTGCCCTTCCATATATGCTGAGATTAATGGAAGGTTTGCTTTCTACTCCTCAAACTTCCTTTTCTGGTTTTGTATTTACATACTTTTAGGGGTAATTCCAAAGTTCCCAATAAATTAACTGTTGGTTTCTTCCATATTTTGTTGCAAATATAGGTTGTAGTTGATAATAGTCAGATGAAGAATGCAGGTATCTGATGTGATGTTTGTTAAATTTCAAGATGATGGCAAATCAAAAGAGATTAGTACAAAAATTGATATTTGGTGCTTACCCATACAACTGAGATATTAAAAAGGTTTTCAGGCTAGCTGCAGATTGTGATGGTCACAGACAATTTCTCTGAGTTTCTGGCATACCTTTTTTGAATGGCATGGATGATTTTCTTATTCTTTTTGTTGTTTTCTTCAAATCAGTATATAGGATTTCATCTTTGGGATTATTAGGGTATTTTGAGATGATTATGATGCTTTTCTTATCCGCACTTCAATATCGACATGAAAGTGAAATGCATTTGTTCTGTTCCTCATGGTAACCTTTTTAATAGCTTGGATGGAAGGGAAGACACTTAAAGGTTCTGGAGTTTATGTCTTTCAAACAATGCAGAACTTGCATTCGGAATTTTTTTTGAGCTTGTGAAAGGGGGAAACAGAAAAAAAATAAATTTGAAATGAAAATGACTTTCCGTTCTTATTGTACGAGGAATTCATTCATTTACCGTCCATCATGATGAAAATTGACAGCTCATAAGTTTCTTCCATATTTATTATTCTTGTAATTTTGTGTTTAATAGCCGACATTATAATGCATGTACCTAGGCGATCCTTTGAGGACGGCAGTGGATATTCTGGTGAAGGGACTTCCTTTGCAGCAGAAAGCTGGAGAGATGTCACAGGATCTTGCTGTAATGTCATCTTACCACTCTGTAAGTCCTAACTGTAGAGTGAGGATGAACAAGTGAATAACACCGCACCATAGGAATCAAGATATTAGTGGCATTTTATTTCTAATACTTTTGAGAAACAATTTCCTGTTAATGTTTTCAGAACTAGTGCAATCAGCTTTTTGTTATGCCTTGGATCTGTATGATTCATTGTAAACAACATATCTCCGTTCTAATGTTTTATGATTTAGCAATACAACTTATTGGATAGAAAAAAGTAAGCGTGCTTTATAAATCTGTTTGACTTCTTATATTGATAATTTTCATATGCTGACTGTTTTATCTTTTCATGTTGATGCTCCCATTACATATTTTCTCTGCACATGCTGTCAGTTTCATGTAGAAGAATTGATAACTTAGGTTACAGGTTGTTGCTGATATCGTACCTAAAGAAACTCTTCTATGGAAGCTAGAAATGCTTAAATCAGCTTCTGCATATGCCAATTCACGCCTTCATGCTGTTAAAGCTCAAACGTTGATAATTTCCAGGTACTCACACTTTGGCATGGTCTATTTAGTTCCAGTAATTATTTGGATAAAAATTGGCATGATATGACGTTAACATTTGTCCAATAGCCAGAGAAGCATCCCCACCTTCCTGAAAACACCAAGGCAAGAAACGAAAAGGGAAAAAGAAAAAAAAAAACTTTGGTAGACTGGTACCCAGTATACTAATTGTACAAATTCTTCTCTCTTCTGAGTAGAATATTTGTTATAATCGGTCTTCTTGTTGATCCCATGGGGATCTTTAACATAGCAGACTCAAACACAAGTGGTCTGCAACAAAAAATCAAATTCAGTAAACACCCCAGCCAAACATCAAATTCAGTAAACACTCCAACCAGAACAACACGAATTAAAATAAGAGAAACATACAATTTCTGTTAGTAAAATAAATCTCATAAGTTTCTGGAGAAAGCAACTGTTTCCATGATTAGCTTATTGACATCTTCTGCTCCTGCCACAACATCTGGCCTTGAGAGTTATGACAGCAACTCATACTGTAATAGTACTTTCCTCAGTTTTAAAGGATTGGACGGTTCCAAGTACTTTGAATTGCATTACATCCTCTCACCTTATATCAGACGCCAGTAGCTTCTATAAAGGCCAAAGTTTCAACTTCTTTTTTTTTCAAATTTTTTTCCATTTAAGTGATTCTTCCAGTAAAATGTGCCAAAATCATTGGGTCCTCTTTACAGTGGAAAGGATCAGCTCTTCCCAAGTCAAGAGGAAGGTGAAAGACTTCGTGCACTGTCAAAATGTCAGATTCGTAGGTTTAATGACAATGGCCATTTTCTCTTCTTGGTAGGTTTTCTTCTTACTTTCTTTATATGTGTTTTTGTGATCAATTTTGTGCATTAATGCATGCAATTGTGCATATTAATGTGATTCAGAGTTTAGAATTCAAATAGTAAAATCTCATAGTTTATTTGCTTGCTTGTGCTCTTATAATTTTTTGCTTCATTATGTGCCATCATATGATGTAAGTTCATGTGAACATGGGATGAGTCTATCTGCATGTTTTATAGCATAATTGGCACTCAAAATGTGTTACTTAGTTTTCACTCTGATGTTCATAATACACCTTCCCGTGTGTTGCAGGAAGATGATATCAATTTAGTAACTATCATAAAGGGTACAAGCTTCTATCGCCGTGGAAAAAACCATGACTATGTTTCAGATTTCATCCCACCAACCCCTGATGAATTCAGAAAGATATATGAATCAAACAGGTGAAATATAACTTGCTAAGGTTCTAACAATATAAGTTATATATCTGCTATAACAAAATAAAACTTTCCAGGTATATATTCAAGCTATTAATCAAATGACAACTTCATCTGTCCAAATAATGCCAGCTGAAAGTTGGCCGAAAATAATCGATTGCAGAATCCATTGTTCCACTAACCGCTATCACAGGACTATAAGGTGTTAAGAAAATTGTCTAATGTAACTTGGTATCTTGGTGTATGCCGTGTGAAATCTGATAAACCTAATAGTTCCATTAACCGCTCTCACTACAGCATTCTTATGATTAACCGAGTTGTGATTTCATTAATTTTGTATATTATTATTGGCTCACGACTAAGATTCTCCTAGGGGGATCTATGTTGCCACTGGCCCTGTCATGCTCTCAACTTTAGAGGATGGAAAGATTGTTAGGGGCCTTGCTGGAATTCCTTCCGAGGGTCCTGTCTTATTTGTTGGCTATCACATGTTACTAGGACTTGACTTGGCTCCTTTGGTATTCCAATTTATGATCGAGAGAAATATTCTTCTACGAGGAATTGCACATCCACTGATGTTTGCCAGATTGAGAGACGGATTGTTACCTGATTTAGCAACATTCGACACACATAGAATAATGGGTGCAGTTCCTGTCTCAGGAGCCAACTTCTACAAGCTTTTATCTTCAAAGTCTCATGTCCTACTGTATCCTGGAGGCATGCGTGAGGCTCTTCATAGAAAGGTAACATCTCCCACTTAAGTTGTTACCTTCATCCTAGCTTTTAAATTCATAAACTAATTTGATGTTCACTTCATTCAGAATTATGCAAATGCACTATAATACCAAAATTAAATTTCGAGATTCCTACATGCCTTTATAAATACAATAATTTGAAAGAGAAGATAACAAGTTGGTGAATAGCCTATTTATTTCTCCAAAATATGAGCGCAAAAATCTCCTAATGAGCCAAATTATATGTCTTGTTATATGATGCAAATAACCTTGCTATTACCATAAATTTAATTAACTTTATTTATATTTATCCTGAAATTTGAATTCTCTTTCCATGATGTAATGCTGACTAACTTCACATCTCCATGTCAAAGTCTTGCTTGAGTATAGTGATTTTGTTTAAGCATGTATGCATGCATCTATAGTATGGGACTACAAATATTAGATATTCTCCTTATTCATTTCTTTCTGTTTGATGGTTTTATACAATTATATAAAAATGAGACACTAGGTATACTTGTTAAAATTCAGAATATTTTGTCTCATCTCTTGATACTTTTAGGGTGAAGAGTACAAGTTGTTGTGGCCAGATCACTCTGAGTTTGTCAGGATGGCAGCTAGATTTGGGGCTAAAATCATACCTTTTGGTGCTGTTGGGGAAGATGATATTGGTCAAGTAAGCCTGAAACATTACCTCTGCTGTATATTTCTGTTTATTTTTCAGATTCATTTATTCAGCCACTAGCTTAAAGTCAACCAATGGTATCTAAACAAACAGTTGACTGCATATTCATTGACGTCAGGTAGTTTTTGATTATGATGACTTGACGAAGATTCCTTACTTTAAGGATCAAATAGAGGCATTGACAGGCGAGACAATCAAGTTGAGGTAGTTTGAGTTATTTTTTATGTTTTTCCTTTACATTTTTCACTTAGTCAATCTCTTTGCCTTCCTGCATGACCTCGTTAGAATTTGACATGATCTGCTGATGATAGGACTGATGCAAGCGGTGAGATACAGAATCAAGATATTCATCTCCCAGGCATTCTACCCAAACTTCCAGGCCGCTTTTATTATTACTTTGGGAAACCAATTGAAACAGAAGGTATTTTGTTCAGTAACCCATAGTATGAAGCCGATCAGGTTACCTAATTATGAAGAATCTAGTCAAGCAAAACAAATTTATATAGTTCAACTGTGTCTACTTAACTAAACTAATCTCCTTTTTCGAAAGACTAATGATATAATATGGTGATAGGATGCATTGCTAGGGACATAATAACAATTATTTTGTTTCTGCTATAGATATTCTTGATTGAAAACCAATTCTAGCAGTGACCATATAGTGTTTGAATTATCCAGCTTATTTTAGTGGCTGAAACAACCAAGAATTCAACCGGACTGTGACAATTACTTTTTGTTCAATGCTTCTTCATTCTGAGTTCCTTGGATTGCAAGTATCTGTCCCAACTGAAAGACAAACAGTTGATACATTGTTATATATCATTTGTTTATCCACCTAGGAAAACCACTACACTAACCTGGTAGAGAGTGTTCAACATTCAGATGTCGTAGGTCTACACCAATAACCACATGCCTTCTTTCTAATGTTTTCTATTTCAGAATTTAGGGTACTTGTATAGATTAAACGAGTTTAAATTTCAATAGGTAAATAAAATAGTGCCTCAAGGTTTTAGTTATTGTATTTTTTTTCCCCCAAACTTGCACAGCTTTGATATTTACTGCAAGTTAATTGACTTAAATTTTGTGAAGGGAGGAAACAAGAATTAAGAGACAGGCAGAAATGTCACAACTTGTATATAGAAGTGAAGTCTGAGGTTGAAAAGTGCATTGCTTACTTAAAGGTGAAAAGAGAAACTGATCCATACAGGAATCTATTGGCTCGACTTACTTACCAGGCTACACACGGCTTTACAAATGAAGTCCCAACTTTTGAAATCTGACTATTGATTCTTTGTAATCTCGGAGAAGATCTGCAAGAGCTTCAGGAAATAAAGGTAGCATCAGTTCATGGAAAAAAAAAAAAAAAGGAAAAAGGGTTGATGCGTTGGACAAATAGTTCAAGATTGTTGATTCTTGATTAGATGGTAGAATTGGTTTGAAGAAAAGAACGAGAAAGATACATCACACATGTAGGAGTTATGACGAAACTCAGAAATCTTGTAATAGACATTCATAGCTGTTCAAGAAGGAAGAGTACTCTCTGTTCTCTGTAGATTAATTACAACCCTATTTTTTTTTTCCAGTGAAATGGTGCAATAAGTATTGCTGTATTTTGTATATGTGGTGATCGGCTTTGGGACGAGTCTTCACTGGTCATAAGGGTATGTATTTTGCAAACATTAATACCGTGCTTGGCATCGTTTTTCGCTGAGCGTTTTTCGTTTTACAAAAATAATAAAATATAAAATGCGTTTGGTTGGGCGTTATTATTATGGAGAATAAAATATTTTCATTCTTCTTATCAAAAAAAAAAAAATTTTCCATTCTTTAACTTTTCTTAACAAATGCTGAAAACACAATGTTTACGTTCCCCGAATTTTGTTTTCTATTCTGCCTGCATTTAATGTATCGGGACTACGCTTTAAGTGACTTTCAGCCTTTTACCATTAAAAAAAAAATTGTGGGCCCGAAAGAATCGAATACAATAATTTAGAGATTTGTTTTTCTTTTTAATAAAAATTTATTTGGCGTTCTATATTAAGGGTAATATAATTTTTTTTAATATTTGAGTGAAATCTCTCTCTAATATTATAGTAAAAGTCATTCTTTAGACTGTATCATAATAAAATAATATAAGAGAATCTTGATTAGTTTTTAATTATATAATATCAGTAAAATTTTGATTGTAATATATTAATATATAAAAAATAAAATTTTTGATTTAAAAATGATAAATACACAATAGATTTAATTATTTTTATGGAATAATTTTTATTTAAAAATATTTTAAAATCAGATAACAAATATTTTTTTATAATAATTATGGATGTTTTATAAATCATTCTATAATGTTTTATTTAATAAAACTTTGTAATATTACAAAAACTTATTATTTTATATTAATATTTATTACTACATTATTTTACTTGTTTATTCATTTTTTTCAAAATTATCTGAAATAAAAAAAAGATAAAGTTAAAATTCTTACATATCATATAACTATTATTAAAACAATTTTCATAAAAATGATATCAAATATATTTTTACTATTTATATTTTCCAGGCAAACTACCAAACACATTTTACTCTTTTTATTTTTTTAATATTAATTTTAAAATAAACTACCAAAAGTATTTTAATTTTTATTAAAAATTAGTTTTTTTATTTTCTAAACAAAATTGAAAAGCATCATCCTAAAAACAAATACCAATTGCACTCTAGTATTCTATCGACCCATCAGATTTCCAAGTGTATCTATAGAAGAAGATGGGCTAATGTTGCATTTCAAAGTAGAGGTTCGTCTACGTACGCGTGAGTGCAATACAGTATTATAATAGATGCCACAACACTATACTACACTCATGCGTACCTTACAACAAACTGTAACATAGCGATTTCCTTTAAAGTAGCCGTTTTATATGTCTCACGTGAGTTGCACGATCCGCGGAGCAGGTGACCAATCGACCAAGCATAATTACCTCAATGGGGGTCAAATAAAAAAAATATCTAGGTGAGGGAGTTCTTAACTAATGGAATAAAACTTTGCTGTGAAAATATCCAAAATGAACTAAAAATTCGGATTGCTTGATAACAAAATGATAACAAAATATCCATAGATTTTTCCTTGTTGGTGGTAAGTTTAGGTTCTCGTCATAAAAAAGATTGAGGAACATATCCAAGCCTGCTCATCTGAGAAGATCGTGACATTCGGCCGGCCAGTACTCGAATTTATGTAAAATAGATATGTGTCCCTGTCCTTCACAAATTCAACTTATTGATCCGGAGTTTATTGAAGCGAGGTTATAGTGAGACAGAGGAAAAAATCAAATATATAAATAAATTATTCGTTTATTTTTTTATCGTATTTGAATAGAAAAAATAAATTTTTGTGATTTTTATTTAAATAAAAAAATTTTAAATGATAAATAAATATTATATTTTAAAAATATCTTTATAAGATAACTTATTTTCTAAACTATAAAATAAAATCTCTTCTCTTTATTTTGATCTAAATGTTAAAGAGTAAATTTTAAGATTTTTTTATTATAAAAATAAATAAAAAATTTTATATTCAAATATTAAAAAAATAAATTTGTAATTTAAATTTTTATGTTCAATTCTATTCCGACTTTAAAAAATTTTAAAACCATTTCAATTTCAGATAAAAAAATAAATATTACTTACATTTCAATAATTACAACCCTAAGATATTCCACTAATTACAAATGTAGTTGTCCGGGACATAAATTGTAAACTTAAAAGTATATGATTAAGTATATGATATTGTCTGCCAGATTTGAAAGCTCGGCAATCAGCATTATTGCATGTTTGAAAGTATCATAACATTCTATCTTTTATTGAAGTCATTGACGTGTTCTTTGGTGAAACTTCATTGCTATGGACAAATGATAATTATTACAGAAAACTATGTCAGAAGGTTACATATTTTTTTATTTAATCATGATCGGGATCTCAAAAATTAAATTTTAATTTCAGTCCTAATTATTATGGGTCATATTCAATTCTTAAATGGATAATTTATTACGTTTCTTTCTGGGAAAGGGCTAATTAATAATGGATTATGAAAAGCTTAAAATATTACGGAGGGTAACTCCATTGCTAATTGCTTGGCCAAAATAACTTATCTTGCTTGATTTTTACTGTGTATTTACTAATTAGTAATTAGAACGATAATAAAAATGAGAATTAAAATAAATTATTTATTTAAAAATAAAAATAAACTGTATTTCTATTGATGTATTTATTTTACTAAGAATCAAAATATATTATTTTAAGTATTCAAATGCCTTTAGTTAATTATTATCACTTGAAATGTTTTTCATTACAATAAGTGTGATTATTAAAAAAAAATAATGTTAATAATGATGATAATGATGATGATTATGACAATGATGAAGTGAAAATAATAATAATTTTAACAATAATAAGTATGTTGTTATTGTTAAAATTACTATTATTATTGATTAAATAATAATAATGAAAAATAATAATATTATTTTTATTATTAAAAAATAACATAATAACAATAATAACAATAACAATAACAATAACAATGATATAATAATAAAATAATATATAAACTAAGAACAAGAGTAAAATTATGAAATTTAATTAGAGTAAAATAGTGAGTTCAAGGAATGCAAACTTAATTTCTATGAGAGATGGTCATGAGAATTAAATTTTCATTTCTTAATCCCAAAACATATGAGTTCTATGTGTTTCATTCTCATTCCTCTTCTATTTTAATAAATAATATCATCGATCATTGTTATTCTAAATTCTTATTCTCCTATCTTACAAATAAACACACTATTAATGGTGTGATACTATGTTAATTAGAGAGGATTGCAAGAGGAACTGTGAAGGAAAAGAGGGGAAAAAAAAAGCTTTTCTAATATTTGATAAACTACTATTTAACTGCATTTTTTAAAACTATTATA
Source organism: Aegle marmelos (assembly GCA_030449875.1). NCBI lineage: Eukaryota > Viridiplantae > Streptophyta > Magnoliopsida > Sapindales > Rutaceae > Aegle > Aegle marmelos. The sequence continues at coordinate 7,995,115 of JASUUL010000094.1, forward strand.
ACCGTATCAAGGGGTGATTTGACCAATTTAGCTTAGAATTACGAAGAGAAGATGGGGGAGAAGATGCCAACTATTTCAATTAATTCAATTGCAATTAGATAAGAAAAAATTGAATAGAGAATTTAATAATAAAAAAGAAGAGTAACGCAAATCTTACAGTGTTTTTCACTTTTACTGCTTAATTAAATCTTTAATTTTTTTCCTTATGAAAAAAAAATCTTTACTTTTTAATTAATTATTACATCTTTTACGTTAAAATAATATAAAATCCACTTTTTATATCTTTTTTTTTTTTTGCATTATCACCTCACTATTAAATTTTAATGTGGTTTGTTTGTCAAAAGGTAAATTAATATGGTGCTGCACTGTGGACTCTAGACAACAATACAACATTAGTTCATCAACATTTCTTAACTTATATTTTAAATTAAAAATGTAAAGACAACTTAGAAACGTGGTAGCTGACGCCACATCCATTAATTGGTAAGAAACAAGAAGTTATATCATATTCATAGCTGAGTAGATATCCGAATCTTATGTTTCTAAGTAATGTTAATAAATCAAGGTCATTATAAAAATTATTTTTAACGCTTTAATTTTAATAAAAAAAAATTCATTATATCATTTATCTATTACATGAAATGTACCGCTATAGTGGTGTTGTTCCATTATAAAGTACTGTTAATAATCATATGATAATAGCAATAACTTATTTTTACTATTCATCATTTTAATTGTATGGCTATGAAAAAGTATTTTACAATAGAGCAACTTCACCATAATCATTGCCTTATATGAATTATTATTAAGAACAAAGTTTTTCCTAAGATTCAATTAATGTAACTTACAATTAAGCTTTTTAGTACAAAAATGAATAACAAAACAATAGAATCAAATAGGCCAGTGATTTTATTTATCTGACTGTAAGTTATATTAAATGCAATTTATAAAGACCCTAAAGATATTATATTATAAGTCATTATTATATGCTTTCTTTAAATGCTCATATAATATACTGGTTGTTTAATGTATAATTTCTCATGTCTTGAATGCCAAAATTTTTATTTCCAATATCTTAACCACATGGTTAGATGAACAACGAGGAATTCATTATTTTGAAAAAAATTTTGACTACAAATTATGTGTAATACTTTCTTTTGTAAAATAGCCCCCCCCTTTTTTACTTCTTCTTTGTCTTCTTTCCTTTTTTAGTATTTATAGAATATTTTTATTATTATTTTGTTTTGAGTATGAAATTCCATATTGAATATAAATAAATATAATTAATAACTAAAATTGTATTAAATAATCTTTGTACAAATTGACTTAATTATATTGTTGTCAATAAGCGATAAATCTCTTAACTTCATGTGTATTGAATTTTTTTTGGTGTTTTAAATATATAAAGTTAATTAATTTAAATAATTAAAGTGAGACTTTTAATAAAAATAAAAAATTATAAAAGTTTGATTTTAAAAATTAATATTTAAAAAATAAAAAATAATAAAAATTTTCAAAATAATTTTTAAAACGAAATGACACCAAGAGAACAACTTCGCATTTATGTCCAAATTTTCCTTGTTTTTTTTTTTTTTAAATCACGCGTTGCACCACTCACTCTTCTCTCTTTCTCCTTCTTGTTCATTTGTATTATTTTTAATCATGTATTCCGTTCATTCACAAGAAATTGACTTTTAAATTATTTTACATCAAATCTGTTTACTAAAAAAGGAATAACATTCCAAGAACCTTATATAGCATCACAACTTACAAAAGCGCCACAAAAAAAGTAGGGAGAAATTCTTACTCTCGTTCTAGATGGCGACGGTCCGAGATTGCATCTTTTCGGCCGTCTTCTCGCCAGTTTTTCGTCGAGAAATTACGTCGTCGTCCGAGGAGCCGAAGCGGAATCCTATGCTGAAGCGAGTAGCAGTGTCAACGGAGCGGAAGTCTGCTGCAACGACGACAGTGATGACCGAAACGACGCCGACGAGGAGATTTGTGGAAAATAAGTGTAGTGAGTTAGTAGAAGATGAAGCTGAGACGAAGCAGAGAGTTAAGGTTAGAGAATATTCGGAGGAGGAAAGTGAAGGTAACGGAAAGAGCTTGAAAGATTACTTTGATGAAGCCAAGGATATGGTCAAATCATCATCAGGCGGCGGTCCGCCCCGCTGGTTCTCTCCCTTAGAATGCGGGTCCCACACTCGTGATTCTCCTCTCCTGCTTTTTTTGCCTGGTGCGTTTCTCCTTTTAGCCAATCAGTTATTACTGTTTATGTGACGGCCTTTCACATTTTTTTATTCTGTGCTTTATCCAAAAATCATTTGCTAATTATTAAGATATTTTTTATAATATTTTACGAGCAAAAGTTTCCCTTTTTTTTGTTTTTCCTTAGCATTTTTCATTTTTTATTAAATTATCCGGTATGTATTATAAAAACCATTTTACAATCATAATAGTAGATTATAATTATAAAATATATTAGGACTAAATTAATTTTATTACGATAAAAGATTATAATTTAATATAGATATAATAACAAAAATTATTATTTTGACTTTATTTTCCTTAATAAAAGTAATGTAGAGGTAAAATATGCTTGTCAAATTTAACATATAAACATTGTTCAAAATTTTGGACATATTTTAAAATGAACTAAAAGAACTAGTATATAAATTTATATAGTGTAAGGAATATGCAAAATAATATTAAACGTCTAAAAATCAATCCTTGTCCTAAATTATTTTAGAAAAATATTTTATTATATCTTAAACGTAATATAATATATATTTTTTGTAATATATAAATATGATAATAATTACTACGTAATAGAATTTAGAAAAATTATAATAAATTATTATCAAGTGGAGTTTACTTTTATACATAATTGTCCCAAATTTTTTAATGATTATATAGAAACTATTATGCATCACAGTAAAAAGGTTTTACACTATCTGTAAAATAAGAAAGGAATATATTTAGAGAGAGAGAGAGAGAAAAATGAAAATAAACGGTCGCTATAGTAATAACACGTGTCGTAAACTCTGTAGGGATCGACGGTGTTGGACTTGGACTTATAAGACAGCACCAAAGACTTGGAAAGTAAGTATATTTTTAGGCTTTTACACTTTTACTTAATGCTGCATAGTACATTTTAAAATTAATTCTTATTGATTATGTGACGTGGCGATTTTAAGGATATTTGATATATGGTGCTTGCATATTCCAGTTAAGGATCGGACATCATTTACAGGTCTTTTTATTAATATATTTTATTTTATTTTATTTGTTTTATTTATTTTCATTTCATTCTACTTTTATTTAGTCTCTCAATATTTTGATGATTCAGGTCTAGTAAAGCTGGTTGAAAGAACTGCAAGGTCAGAGCGTAACGGTTCACCAAAGAGGCCCATATATCTTGTCGGAGAATCTCTTGGAGCTTGCATTGCACTTGCCGTCGCAGCACGTAATCCTGACGTCGATCTTGTACTAATTTTGGTCAATCCAGGTGAAGTGGGAGCACTTTCCGATCATAAATCATATATCTAGACCAAGCATTGATGACATACGTGTCATAGGATTGCATCACATCAATTCATACGAACGAATTTGTTTCAAAACTTTTAGGTAAGAAAATATAAATTAATTAAACCCGTTTTGGCTATATATAATTTTAAGAACCGCCTATGTTACAGCTAATTGTAATGTATGTGTGAAATACCACAGTGTTAGGTGAGATTCACATGACACTGTAGCTAACTCATGCGTACGTTACAGTGTACTTTAAATTAGATTTTTTTATAATTTTATGATTAGTGATCTTAAAGTGTGAGAAACATCTCAAAAAATTTTAAAATTAGTTATTGACTGTCATTGACCTCTGTTGATCGCCGCTAATCGCTTTTTATTTATATTAAATTATATTTCCTATTAATTATATTAAATAGTTTAGTATATTCAATTATTTAATATTAAATACAAATCACAAATCATTTTAGGATTTTTTGACATTACAAAAGTTTGGTATTGATATTAAATTATACTTCACTACTAATATAGGTAATTTAGTATTTAAGGGAAAATGATAAATTTGTCCCCAAAAAAAAATTTGTAATACTTTATCTTATCAAATTTTATATCAAACCAAATAATAAAATTTAATTTCACTATTCTCCTCCATTTCTTTCCTCTCCTTTCCCTTCATTTCACTCTTTTTCTCTTCTTCCCTTTCTTTAAACCAAACAGGGTCCAAAAGTTTTTTGTGCACCGACTGATCTAATGCTGAAACTGGAAAAGCAATTCAAACACTTGGTTAAATGATCATTTTTCACTTAATAGTAGGTAGCATATATATTTGTTAATTGTTGAAGTACTAACACAATATTGATGTTTTGTATAACCTTTTGCAGCAACATCTTTCAATAAGTCAGTGCTGCAATCCACAACACCTTTACTTGAGCTCCTACCAGGCCAAATAAGCATTATGCTGTCCTCCATTTTGAGCTTAATGACGGGTTTGCTTTTACCTATTCCTCGAAGTCCCGTCTACCTTTTTTTTTTTTTTTTTTTCTCTTTTTGAATATGCATTTGTTTTTATACGGAACTCAACTGGGATATTATTAAAACTGGGATATTATTAAGCTGCATCGAGAAATATTTGAAATTGTGATTGTTAAAGACCATTGACTGAATTAGAAACAAGACAAATTGGATTTTAGAACGGAGATCTCGTTAAGGTTAAAGCTTTATTGAACATAATACCAACAATTGTACGATATATGCCCAGGTGATCCTTTAAAGATGGCAATGGATAATGTGGTGAAACGACTCTCTCTACAACCAACAATACAAGATCTATCACAGGACCTCGTTGCTATCTCATCGTACCTTCCTGTAAGGTTCAACTATGTAACAATGTGGCAAATATGTTGCAATTAACTCGCATTTTTCTGTTAATATGTTGTCATTATCAGTGCCATGTTTTGTACGTATTAGCCTTACCATTGTATCTAAAAATTAATTGAAGACTTATTTAACAGGTTTTGGAGGATATCTTACCCAAGGAAACACTTCTCTGGAAGATAGAGTTGCTTAAGGCAGCTTCTGCATATGCCAATTCACGACTTCATGCTGTAAAGGCTCAAATGCTCGTTCTTTGCAGGTTCTGAATCTTTTGCACGAACCAGCTATGTTCAGTCATTATAAAAAATATTAGATCACTTAGTAAATGTATTATTGAGTGCTGATAAATAATAATAGAAATTCTTCTCCTGCTCAACTATTTTCAATGCCAGTAATTTATAAGCCTGAGAATAGGCATCAATCATTAGAGAATTTGTTTTAAGATCAATACATAGACAGAACTTCTTGCATTATTTCATGCTACGCTATTTGTAGGCTTCATGTTTGTCATTCTTTTGTACTTGAAACGAAACATATCACCCAGTTTAATAATTATATTTGCAGTGGTAAGGATCAGCTGATGCCGAGTCAGGAGGAAGGTGAAAGGCTTTCTAGTGCTCTGCACAAATGTCAAGCTCGTAACTTTTACGACCATGGCCATTTTCTCTTGTTGGTAGGATGATCTCCTCTTTTCCCTCCTATTCCGTGTGTGTCCAAATTTTTGACTCAGAAATTAAAATGGAAAAGGAAAAAAATTAAAAACAACTAGATACTTTATTCTTCAAAATTCTATTTCTAATTGTTTGGAAGTGTAAGAGATTTCATGTGTACTTCTGCCCATGTATGGCAGGAAGATGGTGTTGATTTGGTAACAATAATGAAGGGTGCTAGTTACTATCGCCGTGGAAGATGCCATGACTACGTTTCAGATTTCATGCCACCGACTAGTAGCGAATTCAATAAAATATACGAAGATTTCAGGTAAAGGTATCTAGCATGAAAAGTCAGCAGTAACAAAACGTACTTTGTATGTTAATTTGGATGATATTTAAGCACTGGTCTGTCGATTAATTAAATTTATGAGTCATACGACAACAATTGGTTCTTTGGGGTCTCAGTTAATTCATATGGAGTAGGCCCACTGATTGTTTGTGACATTGTGATGACTTGATTACTAATAATTTTACTAATTCGTTGTTTCAGATGGCTGCGTGTTCTTACCAGTCCTGCGATGCTATCTACTTTAGCGGATGGCAAGATTGTGAGAGGTCTTTCTGGAATTCCTTCTGAGGGGCCAGTCTTGTTTGTGGGATATCATAACTTACTAGGACTTGAAGTGTATACTTTGGTGCCAGAGTTCATGAATGAGAATAATATTCTTCTTCGAGGCTTAGCACATCCAATGATGTACTTTAAGTCTAAAGAAGGAGGATTAGGTGACTTAGGTCCATATGATATTATGAGGATTATGGGCGCGGTTCCGGTCTCAGGAATCAATTTATATAAACTTATGTCTTCCAAGTCTCATGTCCTGCTATATCCCGGAGGAGTGCGAGAAGCTCTGCATCGCAAGGTATATCGTTTGGTAGTTACTGAACTTTATTCACTATTCTAAATGTTAATCAGCTTAATGTTCAGTTTATTGAAAATATTTATTCATGGAGTTAATTGAAATGATTGCTTGCTAGTTGCATTTGGAATGTGAAATAAAATGTGTTTCGGACACAAGAAGATGTAATTGTAGGTTTCCATTTTTATTCGCCCAAACATGGAAAAGAATTTTCATACGAGTCATTCATGTTGTTAAAATTTATAATCTTCTCTGCAATTATTATTTTTTCTTCATTTTCTCACTTATTTTTTTAATATCTTATCCTATTTGCCGAGGGAAATCTTCCGTGATTTGATGCTGACACATCACGCGTCATATGTGCTTCTCTCCTGCTTTACCTTTATTATGATTAATTTACAAAATGGTTTCTTGTAGAAGATGTATTAATACTTAGCTAACAGGGCTCATTTGCAATATAACTCTTTCTACTTTCCAGGGTGAAGAATATAAGTTATTCTGGCCAGAAAGTTCAGAATTTGTCAGGATGGCGGCTACATTTGGTGCTAAAATTGTGCCTTTTGGAGCCGTTGGAGAAGACGATCTAGCTCAAGTAATCAGGCTTAAATACTACTTTTCTCTACTCACTTCTCTATTACATAAATACATTTTGTCTATTGGGAGCATCAGATTGCCTTTTTTGTACTTTTGTTGGTGAATATATTCTGAAGGTATTGTCACCAAATGATCTATACATTCGTCGTTAAGATGTTGGAGTTTTTGTGTTGTGAAAGAGCCATAAGCAAAATTTGAAAGCCATAATTTTGTTAGTGTTGGGAAAAAGACTATTCTCATCCTTCATATAGAATAACATGTATATACTCTGTATGTACCTTTACCTCTTGGCACTGTGCTTGGCCTATATTGATTTCAGATATCTCATCGATTGCATTTTCACTGCTTCCCAGATAGTTCTTGATTACAATGACCAAATGAAGATCCCTTACTTCAAATCTCAAATAGAAGAACTCACAGCAACGGCTGCTAGGCTGAGGTAAATACAGAGCTTATTTTCTTAGTTAATTTCTGCTAAAGTTTCTTCTCTACAATATATGCAACACGCATGATCAATATATCCTGTTTTCGTTTCCTTTTTTTTTTTTTTCATATTTATGGTTTCGTTTATGTTTCTTCATTCAGCTTTTGCCTCTCACATTTCTGTATAGGACTGACACAAACGGTGAAGTGGCAAATCAAGATTTGCACATGCCATACCCTGTACCAAAAGTTCCTGGCAGATTTTATTTTTATTTCGGGAAACCAATTGAAACAAAAGGTGCGTTCGTTGAAATATATGCCTTGCGTAAGCTACAGTTAGTCTGTTGCATTCAGTTTAGAAAGTTTCCAAAAATTAAAAGTCGTATGCCCGATTCATCTTTCAAATATTGATTCTTGGCCTACTAAAAAAAGTTGTTTAATTATGTTCTGAAGGGAGAAAGCGAGAGTTAAGGGACAGAGAGAAGGCTCACGAATTGTATTTAGAAATCAAGTCGGAGGTAGAGAAATGCCTAGCATATTTGAAGGAGAAAAGAGAGAATGATCCTTACAGGAATATATTGCCACGACTCATTTACCAGGCTACGCATGGTTTTACATCCCAAGTCCCAACTTTTGAGCCTTAATTTTTCATTTTTCTACAAAATGATTCGCGTTCAATTTGTCCAAACATGTGTATTAGATATGATGTAGCTGATCATCGTGCATTTCTGTGATCACCATCATCCCTGTGAATTCAAAGAGCCCATCTTATTAATTTTACTGTCAAAAGAATAAGAAAGAATCGTCTGTCTAATTAATCACGAATACGCCCGCTCTCTGTTCTTTTTCCTTTACCTCTTCCCCTCCCAAGCTCTCTCTTTGCTCTCTTTTGAGCACTTTGTCTTGATCAGCAAGAAAACATATGATCGACTGAACACAAGCTCTGCAGTAACAATAAGCTGACTTTCTCCTGAGACCGCCTGGCAGGCCGATAATTTTTTTTCCTTTTTTTTTTTTTACACTACATACGTAAATTTAATTTTTGTTTACTAGATATCGACAATTTACTAGTAATGGATAGAGCTGGTAAAATTTGACGTAATCCAATTATCCGACATAAACATGACCCAAATAAATGGGTATCGATATCAAATTTGACATGATTATTAAATGGGCTAAATTTAGTTTAACTTCCATCAGGTTGAAATTAAAGTTCTTGATCTATTTATTCAATCAATAATACGATTATATTCTTGATTCTAAATTAATTTGTAAGTTCTTATCATTAAAACTCAAGTATTGGACATTATTTTTTTTTTTTTAATTTTTTTTGGAAGGATGAACAAATACACAAGTTTCATTTATGAAATTTTATATAAATTTAGAACTTTAATAGTGTAAATATATAAAATATTGATAGATATGTATATTTAATAATATTAATATATAATATTATTTACATATATACAATTAAAATTTCAATAGTATAAATGTGTAATATTTTGATAGATATGTGTATATAGTGTGCAAATGTTTGATTTTAATTTTGTTAAGTATATAATTATTACATGGGTTATTGGGTAACTCATTCATTTTTTATATTTAGTTAGGGTTTCAATATTTTGATACGATTATTAAATGGATTGTATTTTGGATTGACTTAAATTTCACAAGAAATGAATTTAACACTAAACGAACATGAATCGGTAATCAGTTTTGCTAGCTCTAGTAATAATATATTTATTTATTCAGGAATATTATCAAACACCTAATGATGTTTTGTGACTACTATATTTTATCACATGATAGCTCTATTGTTATTATTTTATACATCGTGACATTTTAGTCACAAAAAAATGATATTTAACGACAGATCACCTATTATCTCAAAAAGGGACATTCAAATCATAAAAAGGCTTTCTATCATGAAAATAAATAAATAAATAAGTCCTCATGAAAAATATGGTCGCAGAAGAATATGAATCTTGTAGTGAATTTCCGAAGAGTGTCAAGCAGTTCATTTAACTAATAGCTCCAGAGAAAAAATGACGCCAAGCATTTGGATTAACTGGAATTCTGAACCTACAAATAATGGCCACATTCCACTATTGAAGGCAAGGTATTCTTACAGAAGTTAAGAACATTGAATACTCTAAAAAATCTTGAAAATTTTTCTCTTAGCTAAAAATCTATAAATTTGAGTGTTTTTGAGTCTCGTAACAAGACATTTCGGGACAGCAAACCAAGAGGAAGAGAGTGAACCATGCGAGTTTTATGAAAGGTAAAAAAACTGACTCCTCCATTTTTTTTTTCATATACCCTTTTTGTTTTTCTGATGAATCATGAGTGTATGACAAAAACATTTTCCCACTTTTAATTTTTGAAGTTTTCTTTATTGATCTCATACCTTTTTTTTTTTTTTTTTTTACCCCCAAAAGCTTTCAAAATCGACTAAAAGACAAAAATATTTTGTCATTATTATTATGATTTTGTTCCTTTGATACTGTAGATCCACAAGAAAAATTATAAAGGAGCCTGCTAACGCCACTCATAAACAACAATACCATGTGATTTCATGGTATTATTATTTATGAGTGATTTAAAGTACAGTCATTGTAGCTTAGGCCACTTTAATTATAAATTATGAAACAATGGCATCCGGAGAAAACTAGCCACGTGCACAGTTTACTAACAATATTAAAATTGTTAATATAATACCATTTTATTTTCACCGACCATCGATCTTTTAAACCGAAGACGACGGCATAAAAAATGACATAAACGCACGCGACAAAATTAACAAACAAACAGAGAGAGAGAGCTTTTTACTTTACTTAAATTAGTTATCTCGATGGCGACCGTCGGAGCTCATATCATCTCAGCCGATTTATAGCCGGCATATTGTCGAGACACGACGTCATATTCAGGGAGGTCAAAACGGAATCAGACTTTAAAGCGACGACTAGCGGTGTCCAATGAGCAGGTGCAGGCATCAACAGCGTCAAGGTCGACGGCGGCGGCTACTACCAAAACGGCGCCGAGGAGGAGCTTTGCGCATAACGAGATAGAAGCTGAGACGAAACGGCGAGTTAGCGTAGATGAATATTTTTCGGACGGGAGCAGTAAGCGTTTGAAAGACTACTTTGACGAAGCGGAACACATGATCAGATCATCATCATCGGACGGCGGTCCGCCTCGCTGGTTCTCTCCCTTAGAGTGCGGGCCCCACAGCCCTGATTCTCCACTCCTACTTTTTTTACCTGGTAAGTAAGTTAATTCGTTTCGTTACTCCGTTGAATCTCAAACTAGTACTTACCTTAATTGCTTTCTTATTATCTAACTGTTTAAGATTTTGTTTTCATAAACACGACCATTTTTTTCCTGTCCGTTAACGTGCGCATGCATGAAACGTTGAAGGAAAATCGTTTATGAATCGGATAATAATTACCGCTCAGCTGTTGACACACTGGTACACCGAACGACTAGCAAGTTTTTTTTTTTTTTTTCCCCCATTTTTATGATCAGAACAAAATCAACTGAGCGTGATAACAACTTAATTAAAAATATAACAACATCAGTGAAAATATTGATAATTGATCATTTGATACTCTTGAAAAAAATTTGTTGTCTTGTGAATTTTGAAGGAATCGATGGTGTGGGACTCGGACTTATAAGGCACCATCAAAGGCTTGGAAAGTGAGTTTTTTTTTTTAATTTTTTTTCTTTTCGGCAAGATGACCTTATTATAATGGCGCAATAAGCGGGGTTGATATGTGTGGTTTAGTGAATACTTACTTTGATGAAGGATATTTGATGTATGGAGCTTGCATATTCCAGTAAAGGATCGGACATCATTTACAGGTTTCTCTCCTTCTTATATTAATTTAGGAACCAAAAAGAAAAAAAAAACTCTTTTATTTTTCTTAATCCTTAATCCTTTGTGAATTAATAAAATACATGATGATCCAGGTTTAGTGAAGCTGATTGAAACAACAGTAAGGCCAGAGAACCGCCTTTCGCCGAAAAGGCCCATATATCTTGTGGGAGAATCTCTTGGAGCATGCCTCGCGCTAGCTGTTGCATCTCGTAATCCTCGCATCGATATTGTGCTAGTTTTGTCCAACCCAGGTAACAAGTTTTCTTTATTTTATTATTATTATTGTTTTCTTTTTCATTTCATCAGTAGTAGGACTTGAGCATACACCCGAACTTTTAGAACGTAAATTCTCCCTGACCGTTCAAGTATAATGAGGCATGAACAGTCGATGACGTTTCACATAATACTGATAGAAAGTCTAAAATCAATTACCCGTCATTGTCGCATAATAGTTTAATAATTTGGGCTCATCATCTGTTATAAAAATCTGTCGGTGCTAGTTGGCATTGACTTTTATCCAAAAATAGCATACTCTAATATAGTATTTATATTTTAAATTAGAGTGAGAATTGAGAATATTAAAATTAAGAGTGTGGAGTGTAAGTGGGAGTGGAAGTGAGAGTAGATCGATTATTTATATTGAAATAGGAGTATGAAATTGAAACAAGAATCTAATTTATATATTTACATCATATTAGATTAGGATTAAATAGTTTCAAATTATAATTTTATCCTTATTTAAAGGATTGTAATTTTTAATTATAAAATTATAAAAATATATTAAAAATAAAATATTAATTTTATAATATAAGAAAATATTATTAATAAAATAGAATATTAAATATAATTAAATATTCATTTTATTATATTTATAAATTAATAATAGTTATTAATATTCTTAATTATGTAAATCATAATTTTTTTTATTTTTAATTTTAATTATGTAAATAAAAAATTATTAATTAGAATAACACAAATGAAATATTATTATTAATAATATAGTACAAAATAATATTTTCTTAGAACAAAATATTTTTTATTAGTAATATTGATATTAAATAAATATAATACCTTTTTTAAATAAATATAATAATATTATATTTAAACATGTTTAATATTATTTTTTATTAAATGTAATTTACGAAATAATATAATAATATTATTTAAATAAATATAAAATTTTAATTTTAATTACTAAATATTTTTTTTATTTTATTATATTTTTAAATTAATAATAATTATTATTATTCTTAATTATGTAAATCATAATTTTTTATTAATTTTAATTATGTAAATAAAAAATATTAATTAAAACAACACAAACGAAACATTATTGTTAATAATATAATACAAAATTAATATTTTCTTAGAATAAACTATTTATTATTATTTACTAATATTAAATAATTATAATACTATTTTTAAATAAATATAATAATATTATATTTAAATATGTTTAATGTTATTATTTTTAATAAATGTAATTTATAATATAATAATATTATTTAAATAAATATAATATTATTTATTTATTTTATTAAATATAATATTTATTTTATTTATTAAATGTAAAGGTAAAAAGAGAAGAGTGAAGAGTGGATTCCCATTCCCACCTTCCCCCATAGAGTAGAAATCTCACTCTTCACTCTAAAATATGATGGGCCTTAAGGAGTGAGATTCTCACTCTTCCTTTAAATAGTATAAGTAAATACTAGAGTGAGAAAAATTCATACTCATTACTCCAACTCCAAAAAGTAAATACTACATAAATCTAAAAGATCATAGCGAGCTCAGGCAAAACTGCTAAACTGAGTGAGTTAGGTTGGATTTAGGATAAGTTTGTATTATTTTGTTAGGTTTAGAACCTTCTAATCCACTAAGGGCTAGTTGTTGTACTTGAAAAAGGTAATGAAAATTAATTTGAATAATTATCTGGTTATAAATGTCATTAGTGTTCTCAGTATATTACTAATTAAAAGAATAAAGGCTAGTTTGGTAATATTGTAGTGTTTAAAATAATTGCCATTAGTTATATTGTAGAAATAATAAAAAATGAAATGAATCAGTTAAACATTGCATAATTTTTTTATTGTGTATATAATAACTGATATTCAAGATAAAATTTTTATTTTGTTATTTCATTTAATTAGTAATAATAATTATTTTTTAAACTTAATAATTCTATTTCCTATTGAACAAAGATAATTTTGGATTTTATAATATATATGAAGATATATATGAAATTATAGTGATTATAACAGTAATTCTCAAAATCAAATTCTAAAACATTACTCTTATACTTTTTAAATCTACTATGTAAGATACATGATTTTGGCAAAAGTGATTTTTAAAAAATTTACCAAACTCCAAATCTAGTTTAACTTTTAAAAATACTTTTGATCCTTTAAAAAAAAATTCAATTAGTCCAAAACACATTCTATTTCCATCAGGCATCAATTTCCTTTATTAGCAGCAATTCTTTTTATTTGGTCATTGATGAAAACAATTATATATATGTATATATATAGGCTCTCATTTTTTGAATGTGAATACGCTATTAAACTATATGATTTAATAGAGTCACTGTTCAATTCTCTGCAAAGTTATGTGGTTTATTAAGGTGTTTGTAATAACTTTATTAAATAATATAATTTAATAGTGTATTTGTACAAAAAACAAAAAAGAGAATGCCTATGTGAGGGAAGGACCACAAATAACATGCAAGAAGTTACCAATTGTAACTTACTACATGAAGAAATAAGAAATATAAGAGCATCTTCAAAAGATTATTTAAATTTTACTCTTCGAATTTTAATTTGCTTATTTATGTGGCAAGTAAGTAAATGAAAAAATATAATTCTCTCCAAAAGACTCATCAAATTAAAATAAGTTAATATTATTTTAATCAAATCATTCTCTCTATCAAATTTAATTCATTATGGAAACATAAATAATAATTATAACAGTTGTATCTTTTCAATAAATAATAATAAAATATTAATAGAAGAGGGAAAACTCACTCGGCAATATTGAAGAGTGAGAAACAAATTTTATTTAAAGAATTTAAAAGAATTTAAATTAACATGTATTTTGGAGTATTTAATACTGACATGACTCTTTAAATAAGAAATAAAATTTTATTTAAATACTCTTTTGGAGATATTCTAACAGTAAAAACTATTTGTTTTTTATACTGTTTTAAGAAGGCTATAAATTAAATTATTTATAATTTAATAAAGAACATAATACGCATTGTCGGCATGCCGTACAAGGGGACCAATCCCGTTATTAATTTACTAGTCAGCGAAAAAGAAAGAAAAGTGCCGAAAAGAGTAATTTATTAAAATAAGCGAATGACAGCCATTGTGTTACCAATGGCTGTCATTAATCTTCTAAATTACGACATCTTGATAAGACAAAATTTATATTAACACGGATTACCCAATTCTCTGGAAATTAAGATCTATTATATGATAAAAGAAAAATGCTGCAATTTAATATTAAAAGTTTTCTCCAAAATATCAAAACTTTGAATTTAAACGGACATTAATTACTACCTTTGTAGTGAGTTTTATTCCTCTTTATCTTTCCCAAAGTTTGAATAATAAAAATTAATATATAAGTAGTGGTAATATAAAATTTAATTACACGTCTTACGGAGATTAATTGATTGTATAATCACTTATATATATTTTAGAATTCCTCCTAATTTAAAGATTTTTTTTTAACATTTTAACTAGGTGCTGATATCTTTCATCGAGGGTCAGAATTGTCAGTTCATGCATGCAGCATTTTCTAATTAAATTTGATGGTATCAAATTAATGGATGATGAACTGTACTAACTCAGCATGAATCTGTCTATTTTGGCAGCTACATCATTTAGCCAGTCATCACTGCAATCCACAATACCGTTACTGGAGCTCATGCCAGGCCAAATTACTCTTATCCTGTCTTCAATCTTAGGCTTAGTGACAGGTTTGCTTTTCGCTGTTCTTATTATTCCCTTCGTCGTGTATTTTGAGATATATGTAAATTTGTACATTCAGATAATTCGAATGGAGTATTATTTTTGACGCTTAAAAAGTATTATCTTTCAACAATTAGATTGTTTCAACCTTTGCTTCGTAATCAGCATTGTCTATTTTTTTATCCTAATAGAGTTCAAAAAACTTTTCAGAAACGGACGAGCTAGGTTGTTCGATTTTTCTTGTTCATATTTAAGATACATATAAACAAATAGTTTATGTTGCATGAAGAGCTTGGAATTGTAATATCATTTCCAGTTTATCTGGCTAAAATTCACTCTGAAAACTGATCGTGGTAGATAGCTAGTGAATATTTTCAGTTATGCCACAGATTAGACGTGTTTTAATTATAACGAGCTACTATAAGTATCAATGCCCACATATATTTGTTATTACTTAATACCAGCGAATGCACTGCATGTATATGTTCAGGTAATCCTTTGAAGATGGCAATGGATAATGTTGTGAAAGGACTCTTTCCGCAGCCAACAATCGAACAGCTATCACAGGATCTTGTTGCAATGTCTTCTTACCTCCCTGTAAGATTCAACTGTACATTGAGACAAAATTAATTAAGAATTAAAAGAAGATTAATTTGTCCATTAATATTTTGCACTACGTCATTGTGCTTTTTTAATTTTTTTGTATTTTGATTGCCGCTGATAGTGCTAGTGTTTTGAGTTCCATGGGGATGATGACCTATTTAAAAATAAAAAATTCAGTAATTGATTAAACTATTAGCAGGTTCTGGCTGATATCTTACCCAAGGAAACCCTCCTCTGGAAACTGGAATTGCTTAAGGCAGCTTCTGCATATGCCAATGCACGCCTTCATGCTGTTAAAGCTCAAACACTCATACTTAGCAGGTCCTTACATCTTGGCTCAACCCTGTTATTTTCTGTAATGATTAGTAAATACTGGGTCACTTAGTACGTTGTATTGTTGAGTGCTGGAAAAAGAGTATCTGTTTCTCTTCAACCAATATGCTTGCGAACGAAGAATTAAGCCTGAGGGAAATTTAATGATGAATACATAAAACACAATTTCTTGCCATATATCATTTTGAATTAGATGTAGGGTTACAGTTTTGTTTGCTTGCAGATTAATGGATTGAGTTCCGTATTAATGTTTGTAGTGGGAAGGATCAGCTGCTGCCGAGTCAGGAGGAAGGTCAAAGACTTACCAGTGCTCTTGCCAAGAGTCAGCTCCGTAGTTTTGATTATCATGGTCATTTTCTCTTCTTGGTAGGATGATCTCCTTCGTTTCCCATGCGCGTGTGCGTTCAAGCGTTTGACTCAGAAGCACTTTAAAGTGCAAGTTAAACCATTCGATACTTATACTTTTGTTTCTTGTTTTTAAAGTATTAGATTTCATGTGTACTTGTGATCATGTGAGGCAGGAAGATGGTGTTGATTTGGTAACCATAATCAAGGGTGCTAGTTACTATCGCCGTGGAAGATGTCTCGACTACATTTCAGATTTCATGCCACCGACTGCTGCTGAATTCAATGAATTAAATGAAGAGAACAGGTGATTAAAATTTTATTCAGCAGGAAATCATGCATACAAATGCGCAGTGTTGTCTTTTATATGATTGTTTGAGATTTTATGACTAATTGAGATTCGAATACATTCTCAAATATGTTTTGTTTTTCTCCAGATGGATGAGTGTTCTTACGAGCCCAGTGATGCTATCAACTTTAGAGGATGGGAAGATTGTGAGGGGCCTTTCTGGAATTCCATCAGAAGGACCGGTCTTGTTAGTTGGATATCACAACTTGATGGGATTTGAAGTGTACACGATGGTGCCTCAGTTCTTGATTGAACGAAAAATTCTTCTTCGAGGCTTAACGCATCCAATATTGTTCGTTGACTCGAAAGATGGAGGACTACCCGAGCTAGGACCCTATGACAAATTTAGAATTATGGGCGCTGTTCCTGTCTCGGCAGCCAACTTCTATAAACTTATGTCTTCAAAATCTCATGCCTTGCTATATCCAGGAGGAATGCGAGAAGCTCTGCATCGCAAGGTATACATATCTTACTAAATCTTATCCCATTTCTTCCCTGGCCTTGCTAATAGTATTTGTCTGCTTCTCCGATTCCTTAATACGCGCTTGCCTCTTACTTATCATTCTTAGTTTATGAATTGCTTTTGGAGAAGCATCACAAACAGTAGTGTGTCTCAGTATGCGTGCTTCGTGTGTATTTTGCGTGCCACGCTACTGCAAACTTAAAGATGTACTTCAGAAGCACTAAGCTGATTAACAATAACTCTTCATGATTAATTCTTAGGGTGAAGAATACAAGTTATTCTGGCCAGAAACTTCCGAATTTGTCAGGACGGCAGCTACATTTGGAGCAACTATTATACCTTTTGGTACCGTTGGAGAAGACGATGTTGCTCAAGTAATTAAGTTGAAATTCTGATTTCTTTTTCTTCGTTATAATTAGCCTCAATGACATACATACGCTTTGTCTTTTGTGAGCATCAGAAAATCTTTTTTTCGTTTTCATTGATGAGCATACGCACTTGGTGGCTTGGTGTCACTGAATGATCTGTACCTTGATCCTTGCGACTAATTGTTATCGATGTAAATGAATTTTTGAGTTTTTGCCGCCTGCAAGGGCCATAAAAAATTTTTTTCTCCATACACGAACTTTTCCATATATGTGGACAGTGGACCTAACAGATTTCCGAAGTGATTTTAATTATTTTGCATTTTGATTATTTTTCAGATAGTTCTTGATGTCGACGACCAAATGAAGATTCCTTTCATGAAGTCTCAAATAGAAGAATGGACTAAGCAGTATACTAAAGTGAGGTATACATTCAGATTATATTTCCCCAGCAAAATTTCTTATCTATCATATTTTGCTTATCTATCATATGGATGCCTCATACCTATAATGCAGCTAGTTCTTTTTATCTTATTGTTTTTAAAAGACGGGAAAAAAACCCATATTACTTATTTAGCCTTGCACTAAGATTCGAATACGAGGCGACTACCGGTTCTAGAAATAAGGCCACTTGAAAACTATTCAAAGCAAATTCATTAGGACTTAACGTATTTATAAACTCTACATTTATATTTATTCATTAATCTACAGTTAAATAAGACCACTTGAAAACTACTCAGATCAAATCAAATCCATTAAGCTTATTTATTACTCCGCATTTACATTTGTTTATTAATCTACTTTACATGTTCGTATTTTTCTTTTTGTGAACTTCTGAACTGTATAGGATTGGTGCCGAAGGAGAGGTAGGAAACCAACCAATACACTTTCTATTTTATTTGCCAAAAGTTCCAGGAAGATTTTATTATTATTTTGGGAAACCAATTGAAACAAAAGGTACGTTTCATTGAACTACTTTTATTTCTAAATATCCATTGAATGGTCGCATTGGTAACACTCAGTATTCTATTGATTCTTGATGCGATTTAACTAAATAAAGATGCTAATTACATATGTTATGAAGGGAGAAAGCAAGAATTAAGAGACAAGAAGAAAGCAAGTGAATTGTATTTAGAAATCAAGTCAGAGGTAGAGAATTGCCTTGCTTATTTAAAGGAGAAAAGAAAGAATGATCCTTACAGAAATATATTGGCGCGTCTCATTTACCAGGCTACGCATGGTTTTACATCCCAAGTTCCAACGTTTGAGCTTTGATTTTTCATTTCTTCCCGATGATTCAGAATTTTGGATAAGACGAGTCATTCATTTTACGCAACTTGTGTATCTATGAAAATATGGATGTTGCTGCTAAATATTTCTTCCTGTTTTTCCTCTGCATAAACAGAAAAGTAGAATGTAAATAAAGAATTGCTTGTTAAATACAATTTGTGTATGCAGGATGAGCCAAGATTTTTATCAGGGTTGAACTATAGTGCTTTCAAATACCTCTTAAAACCCCACTTTATTTATTTATTTATTTTTCAACTCCGTTAAAGTTGTATAAAATATACATAATTTCTCATACAACCCCTTTAATTTTAAAAATAACCCTGATTTCTTCTGGAGTAAAAACCTTTCCGCTTCCCTCTTCATATTACTTAGCTCTTTTTTAAATCTTTTTTTTTTTTTTTGGCCTGATTTTGTTTCAACCCAAAAATACTGTAAGAGTTTGCTCCTGTGGGGCGGAATTGTTAGTAGTATAGGCTAATTTGTCTTAGAATAGATTTTTTGGGTGAATAAAATTGGGATGGATCCAAAAATAAGAGAAAACAACGTTGGAAACAACTAACGGTTGTCATGGTCAACTTAGGTCAGTGTAAGAGAAGAATATGAATCTATTTGGGATTGAGGCGTTGTAGGTTAAAAGTTACTGTTGTTGTAGAGAAAAAAATTGTAATTATAAAATAAAAGTTAATAATATGTAATAAATATAAATTTTAAGTAATAATTTTTATAAAATTTTAAGTAATAATTTCTATTATATAAGTAAAAATTTATATTAACATATTTTTCAAGTTACAATAATTAATGCTTACCAAACGTTTTATTATTATAACTTTTGAGGTATGATTGTCTAATTTCAATCTTAAACGCACTCAATGTGTTCTAAAAATTAATGAAAAATTAATAGCTGTAGGAAATAAGTTAAAACCTATTCTTTTGAGACTACCTAGCACTTTATAGGTTTATAAAAATTAGTTAAGTGTAGAGAAGAAGTTGATGGTCAAGTGAGGTAAATTAAATTTTTAAAAAAATATTTTTAATTATGTAAATGATATTAATAAAAAAAAAGAGTTTTAAAACTATATTTAAGTGATGCCCATATTCCCACTCATATTTTAGATAGGAGTGACGCGTGCTCACAAGACCACAAAACCCATAAAAAATTTTCCCATATGTAATAAAATATTATTTTACAAAAAAATCAAAGGCTTTTTTAAATAAATAAAATAAACTAATCATTTGATGTCAATTGTAATAAATAAATAAAACATCTGCATCTTTAAAATTTAAGAAAATGATCACCAATATACTCAAGTTTTTAAAAAATAATATCAAAACTTCTTTTTTATTATAATATTCTTGACCTCTACCATCTCAAAAAAATTAAATTTAATGTTTTATAATAAATGAAAACATAACATTAAAATAAATAAAATAATGTATATATTTTAGAATAGTTTTAATACTTAAAAATATTTTAATATTTTACAATCTTTAGATATATTTTATTATATTAAAATAATTTTATAATAAATAGAGTCATGACATTCAAATAAATATATTAAAATTTAAATTATTTTGAATATTATGTTCACATTATTTTTATTTTATTTTTTTATTTGTAAAATATATTTAATATATTATTTATTTAAAATTTCTATAATAAATAAAAACATATTATTAAAATAATATAATAATATATATTTAAATTTAATATTTTAATAGTATTAACCTAATATATAGATTACATAATTTATATAATATTTTTATTTATTAAGAGTTTTAAAATTAATTTCTAAAAATAATAAAAACAAAGAATAAAATAATTTACCTTAGAAAGAAGGTTCTGTCCTTTCTAAAAAATTGTATGACGTCGGGGGCGTTTTGGCAGGGAGATGTCTTTTTTTCATAAATGAAAACATTCTTGACAAGAGTATCATAAAAAATTCTTTAATTAAAATTTTATTACTTATTTAAAAAATTAAGTTAATATTTAAAATTTTAAAAAAATTTTAATTAAAATTTTTTTTTAAAAAATAATTTTTTTTAAATTTAAAAAATTATTTTTTTTCTTTAATTTATATTTTATTATTTTTTATTTAAAAAAATACTTTAATTATTTTTAATTTTTTTCTTAAAATAATAATTTTTTAATTAAAATAATATTAATTTATTTTTATTTAAAAATTTTTTTAAAAAATAATATATTTTTTTATTTACAATATTAATAAATAAAGATATATCTAAAAAGTAAAATTTATAAAATCATTTGTCGAAGCTCTCGTAACTTCGCGACAGCGCTGATAACGAATACAGTGAGGGTGGTTTTAGTCAGTTCTCCATGACGACTGCCGTAGGAGCTCGTATATTCTCGGCCGATTCATCGCTGGCGTTCCGGTGGTCATCGTCCGGGAAAGCAAAACGAAATCCGATGTCAAAGCGAGTGGCGGTGTCCACAGCAACAGCGACGACAGGGAAAATCGAAACGACGTCGACGACGATGAGGAGCTTTGTGGAGAAGAATAGTAGCGAACTAGAAGCTGACACGAAACAGGGAATTAAATTGGAGAAATATTTGTCGGAGTCTGAAGAACGAGAAGGTAACAGCAGAAAGTGGTTGAAAGATTATTTTGATGAAGCGAATGATATGATCAAATCGGACGGTGGACCGCCTCGGTGGTTCTCTCCCTTAGAGTGTAGGTCCCACAACCGTAATTCTCGTTCTCCTCTCCTCTTTTTACCTGGTACCTTTTCTCGTCTTTCTGGCTAATTTAACTACTTCATTAGCCGGCTACTTTGGACTTTCAAGTACTTGTATCGATGGTCAATGCACATTATTTTATAAGCATGTATGTTTCGATTTTTCATTATTTTATAAGCATGTATGTTTCCTTTTTTAATTAATTATTTATTTTTTAATTATTGGTTAATTTTTTAGTTTCCCTTAAAAAAATGTTTATATATATATTTTTTTGGTACATGTGATTGTTATTAAACAAAATTATGAAATAAAAAAAATTAAAAAAAAAAGCAGTTACTGATGCATGTTATGGGTTTTGAAGGGATTGATGGTATTGGACTTGGACTAATAAGGCAGCATCAAAGACTCGGAGAGTGTCTGGCAGGATTTGGAATGCATTTTGCAGAATACATTTTCGATTATGATAAATTTAGTAACATCTGGTGGTTTAAATTATATCATTGTTAATTGATCATTTAGAGTGATGAACTTTCCATTTGATGAAGGATATTTGATGTATGGTGCTTGCATATTCCAGTTACAGATCGGACATCATTTACAGGTGTTTTTATTTTATTTTATTTATTTTTATTTTTCATTCCCTCACATTTATGTAAATTTGTTAAGGGCATTTTCCCTTGTAAAATTTTCTCTGAATTTTACAATATTTTCAAGTTTCAGGTCTACTGAAGCTGATTGAAAGAACTATAAGGTCTGAGAATTGCCGTTCATCAAATAGACCCAGATATCTTGTTGGTGAATCTTTAGGAGCATGCCTTGCACTAGCTGCTGCAGCCCGTAATCCTGATATGGATCTTGTGCTAATGCTGGCTAACCCAGGTAAGAACTGCGTATTTTCTCTTAAGCTATATATAAAGTATGAACGGATGGTAAAAGCCTGACAGTAGAGGAGAGGTTGCATGTGATGGTTATTAAGGTGGGGGAAATTTCTTATTTATCTATTTATCATGGCTGATTCTTGATATCGATTTTTCTCTTCTGCAGCTACATCTTTTAACAAGTCATTGTTGCAAACCATAATGCCTATACTGGCAGAGCTCATGTCAGGCCAAATGACTCTTACCCTGTCTTATTTTTTGAGCTTAATGACAGGTCGGTTCTTTTTTGTTCCTCATTTTATCATATCTTGGCAAGTTTCTTTTTCAGAAATATATTTTGCTTTCCACCCATGCCTTGAAGGGGATTACTATTGTCATTCACTTGAACTATTCAGAACTTTGATTTGAAAGATATAACAATTGAATTGGGGGACACTGGCTAAATTAGATTTTGGACTTAAATTGGATTCATCATAATAGGATGCCAGGGATTGAGGTTAAAATTCTACATGTTGGAACTGCCATTAAATTAGATTGTTCATCACTTCTTTCCGAAGCAGAGTCCTCATTTATCCTTATACTATCCAAGAACCATTAAAAAATAAGGGATTTTGGTAGATTTCTGTAGTTGAGATTAGCTGCTTTTAGTCTTTTACTATATCAATGCAATGAGATAGGGGGCTCGGTGTGGAGAGTTAAGAGCTTTTTCCCTAGAAAATTGTGGGAGTACTTTCAAAAGTTCCGTTTGCTACTTCTCTGCTTCCACAAGGAAAGGCTTGAAAGTGTAATACTACTTCCAGTTTATCCTGACTGAAAATCTTCTGGAAACTGAAATTTGAGTCTTTTTACTTTATCCCATTCAATTATTTTAATTATGGCTAACATTAGAGGTATGGCATAATTAGCAATAATAAAATTTAGTGCCCTCCGTATTTTTCTCAATGGATTCAAGTGTATGTTCAGGTGATCCTTTGAAGATGGCAATGGATAGCTTGGTGAAAGGACTCTTTCTTCAATCAACAATTCAAGAGCTATCGCAGGACTTTGTTGCAATGTCATCTTACCTCCCCGTAGGATTCAACTCTGTTACACGGACGTAACTGAACCATAAAAAACAGAGATATTTACTGGTCAATATATGTTGAGGATCAGCGTCACTTAATTGGAATAATTCATGCATCAATCAATGTTATTTAATTGGAATATTACCTTCAGCAATTAAAAGTGCCATGTGTTGGAGTTCTATAAAGATGATCCCACCTGTCTGTCAATTTTGCAAACAGTTTATGGACAATTTCATTGACAGGTTCTAGCCAATATCTTACCCAAGGAAACAATCCTCTGGAAGCTAGAGTTGCTTCAGACAGCTTCTGCATATGCGAATGCACGTCTTGTTGCTGTAAAAGCTCAAACACTGATACTTTGCTGGTTTGGGACAGTCTAGTTATTTTCATCAATGATAACAGAAATTTCTTCCAAGTAGATATATACTTCTTTCGAGTGCTAAGCCTGAGAACCAATAAATGAGCAACATTTTGCCATGCATGTAGCTATGCTTAAAGTTTATGATTCCTGTAAGAATTATGTGCTGAGTTCCGTTTTTATCTTTTTAGTGGAAGGGATCAGCTACTGCTAAGTGAAGAGGAAGGTGACAGACTTTGCCGTGCTCTATCTAACTGTCAGACTCGTAGATTTGGTGGCAGAGGTCATTTTCTGTTTTTGGTAAGATGTTAACCCTTACCAGATACTTTAATATTCTAAAATCTAATAACTCATGCTGCTGCGCCAGAATCAGTTAGTTTGTATATACTTGTTTCTTGTTTTTCAAGCAGTAGATTTCATGAGTGGTTTTGCCCATGCATGGCAGGAAGATGGTGTTGATTTGGTAACCACAATCAAGGGTGCTGGTTACTATCGCCGGGGAAGAATAGTTGACTATGTTTCAGATTTCATACCACCAACTTCTATGGAAGTGAATAAAGTATATGAAGAATACAGGTAAAATAATTTAGCATGAAACCTAAGGATGCAGAATGTGTTCTGTATATAACATATATGATATATAAGCATTACCCTCCCACTTAAAGATATGTGTCATATGAAAATTCACAAAACCGTTGATGGCAGATGGATGGTTGATCTTACTAGCACTGTGATGCTATCAACTTTACAGGAGGGGAAGATTGTGAGGGGTCTTTCTGGAATACCATCTGAGGGACCAGTCTTGTTAGTTGGCAATCATACGTTGTTGGGACTTGACGTGCTTCCAATGTTACCGACATTCATGATCAAGAGAAATATTCTTGTTCGGGCCATTGCACATGCAATGGTGTTCTTTAATGCAAAAGATGGAGGATTACCTGACATTGTACCATATGATACATTTAGAATTACGGGCTCTGTTCCAGTCTCTGCCATAAATTTCTATAAACTTGTGTCTTCAAAGGCTCATGTCCTGCTTTATCCTGGTGGAGTCCGAGAAGCTTTTCATCGTAAGGTATGTCTTTTCAGAAAGTGATAAACTTGATTAACTATTTCCAATAGACAAATCATCTCAATGTTCATTGTGTCCTAAATGTCTTCACCAATTGAAATGACTACATGCAAGATTAAAGTGACATAAAATACTGTGTGCGCACTTTTGTGTTATGATATAAATTGAGTGGCCACACGTGATACATAGTTCATGAATACATTTGTAATAATTCTTCTTACATTTGTCTACAGGGTGAAGAATATAAGTTATTCTGGCCAGAAAGTTCTGAGTTTGTCAGGGTGGCAGCTACATTTGAAGCCAAAATTGTACCTTTTGGTGTTGTTGGAGAAGACGATCTTGCTCAAGTAATTAAGCTTGAATACTTCCGTTTTTCTCTTCAGTAATCTCCATCATACACATACATTTTATCAGGAAAACCAGATGAATATGTTTCTGAAGTTGTTGTCACTAATGATCAATACCTTCATCCTCAGCTTTTGCAGTGTATGAGAACCATAATCAAATTTTAAGAGCCGTAGTTTTGTCAATTGTCATAGGCGTGATTTCAGTGAGTATTTGATTGCATTTTCATAATTTTTCAGATAGTTTTTGATTACAATGACCAAATGAAGATCCCTTGCTTAAGGTCTCAAATAGAAGAACTGACAGAAAAGGTTGTCAGTCTGAGGTATGTATATTGTTTTCAGAAAGTGTTTCCTTAATTCGTTTCTTCATACCCATGAATTCATCAATATTCTTCATTTTTGTTTTCTTTTTCCTTCTCCCAATTCAATTTTTCCCGCTGTGAACTGTAGGACTGATACTGGTGGTGAGGTGGCAAACAGCAATGCACTTACCATTTTATATACCAAAAGTTCCGGGCAGATCATATTATTATTTTGGAAAACCAATTGAAACAAAGGGTAAGTTCGTTGGACGGCCTGCAGTCTTACAAGTTTTATCCCTACTAATTTTATAGTAGAGAAGGTTTTATTTTCGTTTATATATGTTTGTTAAATATTTTTCATGTTGTTGATTCTTAATGGACGTTGAGTAACTAAAGTTGTTAATTATGCTTTGACATGAAGGCAGGAAGCAAGAATTAAGAGACAAGGAGAAGGCTCAGGAATTGTATTTACAACTAAAGTCAGAAGTTGAGAAATGCATTGCTTATTTAAAAGAGAAAAGAGAGAGTGATCCATACAGGAACCTTTTGTCTAGGCTCATTTACCAGGCTATTCATGGCTTTACCTCCCAAATTCCAACATTTAGCTTTGATTTACACCAAAAAGAGAATTATATTTGGGTTTAGTTTATCTTTACTTAAGTTGAATTCGAGTGGCCAAACCTTTGAAGGCGTTCCCTTTGTAGTTAAAAATTCAAGAGATAACATACATTAAATGTTGTATCACAAATTACATGTAAATTTGTTGTGTAAGATATTAGTTGAATTTATTGTCTATTCCTTCTCGTTAATAAGTTAGTTTAAGGGCATTTTGTTCATTAACTTACTTATAAAATTCTCTTAACTGTTTGGATTTGAGGTTAAATTTTGAATTATCTCTTGTGAAATAATAATTTTTAAAATATTTTAAATTATTATTAATTTTAATTTATATTTATTTTGATTTAAAAATAAAAGGAAAATAGGGTTACGTTGATAAGAAATTTTTAATTTTTCTTTATAAAAATAAAATAAAAAAATAAGTTGAAATTTATAATAATTTGAATCAATTTATCATTTTGTGAGAGAGAGCGAAATCAACCCATGGACAAATAAATAAATAAAAGAAAGTTGACAACATAGATTAGGAAGGCTAATATAGTCTTTTAACAAAATAGCAAAGCAAATTTCACCACATCATTGAAGGGTTAAACATGTAATTTTACAGCATTAACTTCTGTCGTCTTATGGTTTATGATCATTTGAGATAGCGACTCTGAGAGAGAGAGAGCGAGAGAGAGAGACAGTAAAGTTCTCGATGACAACCGTCGGAGCTTTTATCTTCTCGACGGATATATCGACGGCAGGTCGTCCGGAAATGACGTCATCATTCTGGAACCAAAGACGGAATCCGATTTTAAAGCTTCTAGCAGTGTTCACAGAGCAGCAGGCATCAACCGCAATGACGGTGACGACCACAACGACACCGAAGAGAAATTTTGTGGAGCAGGAGAGTAGTGAAGTAGCCGCCGTCTCAACTGCGACGGCAGTGAAAAGGAAAACGACGTCGACCGGGACGACTTATTTGTCTCAGGAGAGTGAAGGTAGCAGAAAGAGTTTGGAAGATTACTTCGAAGAAACGAAAGACATGATCAAATCGGACGGAGCTCCGCCTCGGTGGTTCTCTCCGTTAGAGTGCGCGTCCCAGTCTCCAGATTCTCCTCTCCTCTTGTATCTACCCGGTACGAATCTGATTGTTTGTCGTATTTTTACTGCTCTTTGGATTTTACTACAGTTAGAATGTACAAAAAGTAACTAAAATAAGACAGTTGTCAGGTTTTTGTCTGCTATTTAAACGTTGTCCTGACTCACGTTTATCTGGAAGTAAACGGAAGTTGTTATGAAATAAAAAAGTTATGAAAAAGCAATAACTGTTATTTTATCCATGGTACGTTCTTCATCTCAGTTGTAATTATTGTGTGCGCAAGTATCATAAAAGTAGTGCATTAATTATATAAATAAAGTTAAAAAAAAAAAAACTAGTTTCATACCCAACATTATTGTATATGTAATAATGTTGAAGAAAATTTAAGAAATTTAGAAATTCTTTAAATCCTTCTGGTAGTATTGTCCTTTTTTTTCCCCTTCAAATTTCCCTCCTCAGCATGGTCCCTAATAAGGCATATGACTTTTATAGGAATTGACGGTGTTGGAGTAGGACTTACAAGGCAGCATCAAAGACTTGGAAAGTTAGCATCTATCCTTATTTTAATGCAACGCTGCAAAATACATTTTCAATTATGATAAATTGTATAAGATCTGATAATCACATTATTTCATTATCATTCATTGATCTTCGAATGATTTTTCCATTTGAGGTAGGATATTTGATGTATGGAGCTTGCATATTCCAGTTAAGGATCGGACATCATTTACAGGTTTTTGTCTTTCATTATTATTATTAGTAGTAGTACTACTACTGCTGTTGTTGTTGACTTTAATTAATTAGAAAGGAAAATTTTCTCTGAGATTATTTTTCTTAAAATATATCAATGTTTTCATGTTTCAGGTCTAGTGCAGTTGGTTGAAAGAACCATAAGGTCTGAGCATAACCATTCACCAAACAAACCCATATATCTTGTTGGAGAATCTCTTGGAGCTTGCCTTGCTCTAGCTGTTGCGGCTCGTAATCCGCGCATTGATCTTGTGCTAGTTCTGTCCAACCCAGGTGATAATTTACTAATTTTCCATCAGCTAACTTGTATGAATAATTTGATGTATAGAGAATTGAATAATCAATATGTCAGAATATTAATTAATGCAACCCTTTGTGCTTTCCTGACTGAGTACCAAACACCCACTATAATTTGAATAGATATAGCTTAAAAGACATGACACCTCGATAAACTGAGCCTTACTCAAATAACTCAACATTGCTACATCTTTTTATGTAGCTACATCTTTTAGCATGTCGGTGCTTCAATCCACAATATCCTTACTGGAGTTTGTCCCAGGCCAAGTAACTCTTACCCTATGTCATATTTTGAGCTCAATGACAGGTAATTTGCTATTCTCTGTTCCTCATATTTTCATATTCTGGCTTCGCTGTTTGTTTGAGATATATATTTCTTTAATAAATAATTTAAGTGGACATAGGATAAATTGGATTTTATATGGGAGTCTTTATTTCCCAAGAGTTTAAGTAATAGTTTTGTTGAATCCTTGAGGAAGTTGTTACTTCCACAAATTAGATTTTTCAAAATAATATTTTTTATCATTTGATGAAAACAATTGTACTATATACATTCAGGTGATCCTTTGAAGATGGCAATAGATAATTTGGTCAAAGGATTTTCTGTACCACCAACAATTCAAGATCTATCAACCTACCTTTCTGTAAGATTCAACTCTATAACCTGGGCATTGCCGAACCATGGATAACATTATACCACTGTAGATATAAGATTTTTGTAGACATTTTTCTCTTAGTATGTTGTAATTAAAAGTATCATGATTTTTAGTCATTTTGACAGAACATTGTATATTTGTTAAGAGAGAAGAGTGTTTTGGAGTCCTACAGAAATGATTGGCCCCCATCATTTTGGTAAATAACTTAGTGATTTAATTCATTAACAGGTTCTTGCTGATATCTTGACCAAGGAAACACTCCTCTGGAAGCTTGAACTACTAAAGTCAGCTTCTGCATATGCCAACGCCCGTCTCTATTCAGTAAAAGCTCAAACGCTAGTACTTTACAGGTCCAAACTCTTTAGTGCAGTTTAGTTATGTCCAATGATGATTAGGAAATACAGATTACTCGGTATATATAATGTTGAATTTTGATAATAGAATTCTACTCCGGCTTAACTAGCATATTGGTGGATTAAGAATTAATTAGCTTAAACAAGAAATCCCAACAAAATGTAAGCCTAAGAGTTGACACTGATCAAATCAGAGGCTTACATAGACAGTGATCTTTTTTGTTGGCTTAAGGTTATTTATGATTCTTTTCTGAATAATGTGTTGAGTTCACTCTTTATGTTTACAGTGGGAAGGATCAGATGCTGCTGAGTGAAGAGGAAGGTCAAAGACTTAGCCGTGAACTGCCCAATTGTCAGACCCGTAGGTTTGATGACAATGGTCATTTCCTATTGTTGGTAGGAAGATCTGTCACTCACTTTCTTCTGTTCCCATTATCATCCGTTAAGTTTTCCAAGTGTTTGTCTGAGAAGTTAGTGAAAAATTAAGTATCACCTTTATTTCTGAAATTTTACTCATCTTTGAATGAATCCAGCATCACAAGAGTTTTGAAAAAAGGGGGTAGACTTAAAAGAAATAGCAAAAAAAGCAAAAAATAGCATGTAGTCCAATTTGTGCTATTCTGGTATGAAAACAAAAGTTTTCTATTTGTTTGTTTGATGTCACTGTTATTGTTAAGTTCTAAGAACCTGGTTGGCAACAGTTATCAGGCTCAATATTCTCAACTAAAATATATTGGATCTCATATGTAGTTCTGCTCCTGTGTGACAGGAAGAAGGTGTTGATTTAGTGACCATAATCAAGGGTGCTGGTTACTATCGCCATCGAAAATGTATCGACTATGTTTCAGATTTCATACCACTAACTACCACTGAATTCAATAAATTTTGTGAAGAAATCAGGTAAAGGTAATTTAGCATGAAAACTTGCAAGTTTAAAATGTATTGAAGATATGATAGTCGTAAGACTACACTTACTTCTATGGGATGAGAGTATACCTAATGCACATACAGAGTAGATATGCTTAAGCTGATAAATCTCTGATTCTTGAGGGTACCAGTTAGTGTATATCTCAGGAAATTCACGAATATGTTGTTGTCAGATTGACGAGTGATCTTGCTAGCCCTGTGATGCTATCAACTTTAGAGGATGGGAAGATTGTGGCTGATCTTTCTGGGATTCCTTCTGAGGGACCGGTGTTGTATGTTGGATATCACAACTTATTAGGACTTGAAGCATTTCCAATGTTACAGCAATTTATGATCCAGAGAAATGTTCTTGTTCGATGTCTTGCACATCCAATGTTCTTTCAGTCAAAAGATGGAGGATTACCTGACTTTGAACGAATGACACGCTTAGAATTATAGGCGCTGTTCCTGACTCAGCAGTTAATTTGTATAAACTTCTGTCTTCGAAGTCTCATGTCATGCTACATCCAGGAGGACTGAGAGAAGCTTTACACCGGAAGGTATGTAGCTTTTGACAGTTATATAATAAACTTTACCCAGTATTCCATTAAGATAAATATGCTGAAAATATATTAAACTTTATCCAGTATTCCATTCAGATAAATTGGCTAAAACTATACTAAACTTATATCCAGTATTCCATTCAGATCAATCGGCTAAAATGTTCATTGTGTCAAAATTATATTCACCAGCTGAATTGCATGAAAATTAATATTATCAACTTGCCAGAGGAAGCAAAGTATTGTCTGATACCAAACAGATGATGACATTCAGATATCCAACTTTGTTCGCAAAACAGGATAGAAAGAATCTTCAAACAGATCAATGTGAACCATTTATTAAATTGTAACACCCTCTTCTTTGATGATATGAGTTCTCTACCTTTCTCCATTTTAGGTATCTAATTCTGTTTTCTGAAGGAAATTCATTCTACTACTTGCAGTGCTGACAAATTGCATATGTGCTTGCTCCCTACTTTATCTTAGTTTTATGGCTTACGCATTACTCCTTATAAAAGCTCAGCTAACAGAGAGCTTGAGTGCATATGCTTTTATGTTATTTTTGCGTGACAATGCATAATAGATGTCCTAATACTTTAGAAATATTAGTGCTGATTTGCAGTAAACTTTTCATACTTTAAGGGAGAAGAATACAAGTTATTCTGGCCAGAAAGTTCTGAATTTGTCAGGATGTCATCTACATTT
The DNA here is from genome assembly GCA_030449875.1 of Aegle marmelos. Classification (NCBI taxonomy): domain Eukaryota; kingdom Viridiplantae; phylum Streptophyta; class Magnoliopsida; order Sapindales; family Rutaceae; genus Aegle; species Aegle marmelos. The sequence goes on from JASUUL010000094.1 coordinate 8,026,842, forward strand.
GGAGCTAAAATTATACCTTTTGGAGCTGTTGGAGAAGATGATCTTGCTCAAGTAATTAGTTAACCTTGAATGCTTCCTTTTCCTCTCTTCACCATTTTCCTGTAGATGAACATACATTTATATGTTAAGCTTGAGATGCTTTTTCCCAAGCTTTATTCAATCATCAGACACCTTATACAAGAATATTTGATTGCATTTTCATAATTTTTCAGATAGTTTTGGATTACAATGACCAAATGAACATTCCTTTTACAATGACCAAATGAACATTCCTTTCTTAAAGTCTCAGATAGAAGAAATGAACAAAAAGGTTGCTAAGCTGAGGTATATATTCTGATGATGTATGCTAAATTTGATCTATCCACAATTATGTATACCTCGATTCTAATATTTATATTTTTTTCTGATTCAATCTTTTCCTGTTGAGAATTGTAGGACTGATATAACAGGTGAGGTGGCAAATCAACCAGTGCACTTGCCCATTCCAATCCCAAAAATTCCAGGGAGATTTTATTATTATTTTGGGAAACCGATCGAAACAAAAGGTAAGATCACTGAACTGCCTTATAACCACTAACATCTCCAAGGATTAATTATCATCTTTTATATTGTTCGATTCCTATTGCATATTTGGCTTGTGATAAAATTGTTAACTAATTTGTGTGATCAAGGGAGGAAGCAAGAATTAAGAGACAGGAAGAAGTCTCAGAAATTGTATTTGCAAGTAAAGGGTGAGGTAGAGAATTGCATTGCTTATTTGAAGGAGAAAAGACAGAATGATCCTTACAGAAACATATTGCCTCGCCTCATTTACCAGGCTACTCATGGCTTCACATCTCAAGTTCCAACATTTAAGCTTTGATTTTTCTACAAATTTAAAAGTTGATTTCTATCTGTATTCATATAGAAGTTCTAGCAATGCCCTTTGATGAAAAAGAATGGCATCATTGTATTACATTTACCTGAAATGCAATGTTGTCATTTCTTTCGTGTCTGAAATTTTGACTTAAAAGGATTGAAGTTAGGAGCAGAGTGGACAAGCATTTTACATATAATGTCCTACAATCATCATGGGTTTGGTTGCATTTGCATATGTTATTTGCTGCAAAACATGATTCGTTCTTGATAAAATTGTGATGCAATGAAATATCACGTGATTGAAAAATGAAATTCCAAGTTGCCTTACCAACCCCTTTTTGGTGGGCTACAAATGTGTTGAATTGCTGCCGGTCTCCCTTATACTACCGAGGTTTTGGAGGGGAGAAAAAAAAAATCTGAACTTTTTCACTTGTGGTACTTAGTTGCCAATTTTTTAATCTCCCTTATACAAATGTGTTGAGTTGTCACTTCGATATGTGTGTTAGAAATATGAAGGGTTTTAGAGATGCAATTGATAATTTAGAAACAGGAAAAAATAAAAAAAAAATACTGACCTAAATGTTAACATTAAGAGGGGGCCCACGGGGGGTGGTGAACCTATGTATCTTTCGCTCAAAAAATGTAACCATGTAATGGTTTAAAACTAGGAAAAAAAAGATTAGGATTATGGTATGTTTATAAAGGTTGAAATATACAATTTATAACTCATACGGGGTGTCACCAAACAATGACTACTATAAATTTAGTAAGAGTGAATGTTTTATAATATTATTAATGGGATAATTTCACAATATCTATGTACAAATAACATGTTATTAAGTGTCAGCTCGATTATGATAAAAACTTCATATTTCAATTTTTTAAGCTTATCAATACTTGCTTGGGGTAGTATTAGATTCATTGTTTATTTATTTATTTTTTACCTTCGGCACAGCAGAACACATTGCGATTACTTTAATTGTAGCAACCGTGACTCATCAGGCCAATACTACTTCATGAGATTTATTATAGTAGTATAATTTTGGTGCCGTTTCTTGCTTCCCTTTCGTTTCCGACTTTCACCTAATTTTTTTTTTTTTGTTTGTCTTTTTTAAGACGAAATCCATGATGAGGAATTGGGATACTTTCATTTGAATTTTCAATTAAGATTCCTATACCCTTTAAGGGTGTAGATGGATATATTAAGAATCCCATTTATTATTGCACTCATCGCATGCATTAATAGTATATATATATATAAAAACAATTCTAGCTATATTACGGTAACTAATGCTCACTAGATATAATTTATCTAGCTACTACATTTATTATTGCACTCATGGCATGCATTAATAGTATAAAAATAAAAAATAAAACAATTCTAGCTACGTTCGGGTTACTTATGCTCACAAGGATAATTTATCTAGCTACCACATTGACGGCTACATTGATTCATGATGGGAATTGAGATTCTATATAGAATCACGTGCACTAAATTTTTTTCGGATATAGCTGGAACTTTCCAATCTCATTAATTAAAGGAACATACATGCTTATTCGTTTCAAATATTAATGCGTATGAGTTTCCCTAGCTTTAAACAAATTCCAAAATCACAGCTGAATGTTACCCTAAGCTCTAAACTAATAATACTACTACAAAAGCTATCAGACTGTTAGCGTTATTAAGTCAGCTGGCATGTAGCAACTTTACAGTCTAGTTAGTCTGACGAAATCGATTATATATTCTCTTCATCAATGAATCCTCTCAACAACTCATAATCAATCAACTAATGATCGAACTTTATCAATACCGATCATGACCGTTCAAAATATATCGCAGATGACCTAACTATGGAGAATGGAAAGAATGATCATGCACGTACTGGGATTAATCTTAGGACCTCGCTACCTTACTGCTTGTAGCAAGGTACAACTGAGAGGTAACAGTCTCATGTGGGTCCCACACAAGACTGTTGCCTCTTAGGCGTATCTTGCTTCAAGCACCAAGATAGGCTTTCCCTTAATCTTATGGCTATCATTTCATGTCCTAGCAACCCAAAAAGAAAGAAAAAATTACACAAGTATCATCCAATAACAGAGATGGCCAATGGACCGTGCCGTGTCCTTCCAACCCATCAAAAGAAGGCTAATGTGTATTTATACTTGTGCCGTGACCACTATATGTTTCATGTTGTGGTGTGCTGTATTTTTATTTTTATTTTTTTTTTCTCAGGCTCAACTTAGTACACATGCCTTATCCACTCATGTTGTGGATATGGGTGTTGTGCCTAAGGAAAAAGCTAAATAAACTTATTTTCTTTTTATTTTTTTAAAAGCGCATGTTAAGTTGTTAGCATATATTTTTCAAGCTTATATGATGTTTTGAGTCCATGTGCCTTTATTTAAATTTAATAGAATAAAAAATTCAAAACTCAAGTCCATATTTAATAATAGTAAACTAATAATAGTAAAAAAAATGTAATATTAATTACTAAATTTGATTTTATCGTATTAAAATTCCTTTTTAATACTTAACAACAACAATAATAATAAATTTTTCTTAAGAACTAATTTAATTATTAACATGGACTTCCCTAGAGTCATAGATCATAATTCACAATAATATTAATACATATTTATAAAATCATGATATTTATAATTTTATTTATTAAAATTATTATATAAATTATTTATTTAAATAAATTATAAACATAAATCAATTGTAATATTTTTAAACTAAAATTAAATGAATTTAAAAGATTCAATTTCAAATTATTTATAAAATTATAAATTATTTTCATTAAAAAATAAAACATATTTATTGTAGGCTCTTTAATGTGTCGTATTTTAAATAATCTCTAATTATGCTATACTTTTAAGTTGCGTATCTAAAATTTTAAGCTCAGACTAACCCGTATGACTGTTGTATTGTGTGTCCCATTTAAATATGCTTGTATCATGTCTCACTATATAGACACGTGCTGTGCCCGTGCTTGTGCAGTAACACGTGTCATCCAACCTATTGGCCATCTTCAGCCAATAACATGTATGACTACAAATCGGAGAATATCTGAAGCAAACGCCTAACCTACAAGAGCTAAAGCAACGCTAGCTATGGCAAGCTCTGTGCCAAGTATGTTAACTAGACTTTTCCTAAACTGTCCTTCCCTTTTCTGATTCTTGTCTCTCCAACATGACATTATAGCCACATGATATATTCATGGGACTAAGAATCGGATGGTCCAAAATGAATTAAAATCTCATCGTTTTAGGGATATATTCATGACTAAAGAATCTGAGATTAATTGCATGCTAAGGATACTAAAGAGAGAGAAGATAAGCATGCATCACAACATCAGCATCGACACACGCCGGATAGGATCGATGAAGTTATAGAAACCTTACACAAATCAAAACCAAATCGTAAAGAATGAATATATAACCAAAAAGAACAGAAAAGCCACATCAAAATAAACTAACCCATTGATTGCGTATGATTAAGCTACCATGTAAAAGTACCACTTCTCCATTAATTTTTTCTCAGTCTCAAACAAGCAGAAAGTAGCATATAACATATATAGAAACGTCCATACACCGTACTGTATATAACCATAAAAAGGACACCGTTAATCTCCATTTGCACTTACAAAATCTCAATTCCAGAAACTCGAAAACCATTAAAAGTAAAGCATTTAACCTAACTTAAACGACCAAAAAACTAAACAAAAGCATTAAGTGGAAGTGAAAAAAGGGCATTTAATTTATAAACGGAGATTGAGATCAACTTTCACTTTTTCGGCATAGTCATCATCAGAATGAGCAAAGGGGGAGGCATCGGGCGTAACAGACCCAGCAACAAAGCAACGATAATTAGGGCCACTAGTAGGAGAAGCTGCAGCCACATCAGAGGTTGTTGAGCTTGACGAGTGGTATTGGTTATACTGGCCGTATTGATGAAACTGGTTCTGGTACTGGTAAGGATATTGAACCGGCTCGAACCGGGCATGATCAACAAGAAAGGGGGAAGGGGAACCGTTCTGGTGGTCAAAGGACGGGAAGTATTGAGTGGGATTAACGTGATGAGAAGCAACAGTAAAGCAGCTTGGGGGATCAACGCTGATGGGAAAGGTGATGTTTCTACGAGCAGCAGCTCGCTCGCGTTTGTGGGCATTTTGGTGGCCACCCAAAGCTTGAGAAGAGTAAAACTTGCGGGGGCAGTACAGGCACTTAAACACCCTTGCCGTTGATGAGGTGCCGGAGGCCGCTGTTGGAGGCGGCGGTGGTGCTGACGGGTGCGGATGTTGTTGAGCTTGAGCTTGGCGTTTGGTGGGCCTGGGGTTCGAGCAGCTGGGTGGCTGCTGCTGGCTCATGAGGAAGTTGTACATGTTAGGGTCTGCCATTTTCATGAATCCAATTAAAAGCACCTCACGACTCACTGGAGAGAATCAATAGACAGTACTGACTCTGTGTGCGCGAGGTTTATACGGGGTTTTTATTGTTTTGTTTTTATCTTCGTTTCCGTTAAGGCTTCCAGCAATATGATTGGTTCTCATTCCTTGGACGCATATGCCCCTATTCTTGGTCAATAAGGTACTATACTGCCCCCATGCCCATTCACTTTTGACATGCCATTATCGTTATGGGACCCCGGGCGTAAAAAGGGCAGTGACCTCATCTCAGGTCACTTGACGTGATGCTAGACAGGGCTTGAGTTTTTAATTTAACAGTTTTAACGCACAGAGCAAATTAATGCTTCTACGTCAAGTTAAATAATTCCTAGCAAGAACTCAAAAAATTCCCCATTCACAAACCGAGTGCTGTGTCCGCCTCCACCATAACAAATTAAACATCGGGTAACTACTAGACTAGGCATTGGCATATAAACTAACGAACTAGTACACCAAAAAGAAGGGTACGACATTGTAAAAGAGATGGGGCAAAGGGCAGAATGGGAAACGAATGACCCAAATAATAATATATAGTAATATGGATTTGGTAAAAAGTAAATAAAATAAAAAAATAAAGTGGTGACACACACCTCCTTTAATTTCCCGATCGAGCAGTGCAGAGATTGGTGTGTGTGTGTGTTTGCGCGCGCGCGCGCGTTAATTGTTAAATGTCAGCCATTTTTTTCTCTCTCATCCTGCAACAGCTCAGCAGGCATTGTGTACACGAGAGACGTCAGTCAGTCAGTACTGCCAAAAGAGCAAGGCGGGTACACGTACAGATTAAATCAGCCAATCAGCGATATATTTCGGTTACTAAAAGCCAGCAGAGAGGGAATAAGTAAGATGCAGGGCCAAAAGAGATGAGACCCCTGAACCCGAACCCTCCTGAACGATCTGACCACATCTGATTCAAAGTGTGAGTCATTAGCCGAGTGACTCGAATAACCGAACCTCAATTCATCAGATGATCAATAATGGTCTGGCGCAGCAGTTGTTTCCTTTAATCGGTTTGTTTTAGGTTACGGGTACTGTGAAACTGAAGCATCACCCATCAATGCAAGCAGCTGCACTTTTGATAGCTTGATTTGACTCCTTTTTAGTTTCTGTTTCCTTTATTAGCTAAAGTATCCTGTTTAATCTACGTTATAATCACCTCATTTCAGAAAAGATTATATATATAAAAAGGAGAAGAGAGAGATAAAAAGGAGTTGATCATGATCGTGAGCTCACCATCACGTGACAACTAACTTGTGCAAAAAATTAAACGACACACTTGGATACGAACTTCGACTCATAGAGTCTCTCATTTTTTGGACCAACCACATTTACAACTATGCCACTAGATATAAGACCGGACCGTGACATGTTTCCTTCCTGCGTATATGGTAAATCCTTTACCTAATCTTCTTGTTTGAAACTAATCTCCCAACAGTCACAACCCTTATTTATTTATTTTTTTTTTTTTTCATTCGTAAGCATTATTTTAGGATGACGATTATTTTCTTTCTTACAAAATCTATTCAAGAAATGCCCACGTCATTTGAGTTTTTTCATATAATTTGTAGTTAAGTAATATAACTTAAATCTTGTTTGAAATTGATGTGATTTAACTTTTAAGCCACTTTGTTGTAAAAAAAAAAAAATCTGTCACTAGAAAACAAAAATTAATAATATATAATAAATAAAAATTTTGAAAAAATTTTAAAAATATAATAAATTTTTTTTCATATAAGTAAAAAATTATATCAATATAATTTTTAAACTACAATAGTTAGTACTTATCAAATATTTTAATATTATACGACTATTCAATATCAATTTCAAACACACTCTTAGTTGAACTCGAAAGTTTTTACACAATAATATAAAGAATTTCACTCTTATTATTCCTTCGGCACAAAAGCTCAATTTATATATAAAAAAAGTTTCAATTATGATAATTGAAAATTTGATTGATTTATAAGGATAGATTCAATCAATCTTAATGCTGATTAATGATCGATATTTGCCTCATTCAATTTTATTGTTGATTGACAATCAATTTTTGAATTTGGTTGACCAATAATATTGAGACAAATGCTCGCTCTGACTGATTTCGTTACAATCAAAAATTGATTGAATTAAAATTTTTTCAAACTAATCCAAGTTTCATCCTTAACTAATATGAGATTTTTTTCCCCTAGCAATAATAATTAATTATAAACTATGATGGCGTCGCATCAAGTCATGGAAGGAAATTTTTCTAATAATTGGGATTATGATCTTCAAGTCAACTTTCTTGTTTTTCAAAATGGATAATATTTTAATATATATTCCTGATTAATAATTAGCCAGTTGTTACTTTATTATAACACATTGCTAGCACGACTGGCTATTTTGATAATAATTAACATAGTTTTCGAAAGTCTTCAACATCTCTTTCACTTAAATAAGACATTTAGACTAAACCACAGCTTTTGATCTGTAATCAGTTTGCCGGCTATTTGATGTAAATATTTATCAATCTGACTGCCGAGTGTGGAGACAGCAGAAAGCAAACCATGAGTCTTCTCGTGCATTTACATTCAGGCTTCTCTCCAAAGTATCAACCTAATTTGCAACGGTCCGGTAAGTCTAATTTTTTTTTTATATATAAATTTCGAATTATTTTACTGTACATGTGCATATTATAAAAAAAAAAGAAAAATTATTTTATTGTATTGAAGAATAATAAAATTGCTATTAAAATTTTTTTTTCCTTAAATTTTATTTGATTTTTTTAAAATCTATTTTGATTTTTGGCAACCGCTGTTGAGACTCTTTGAAAACGTGTTATTGCCATCTATAAGATGCTGCTGTCAATCTACATGAATAAGAGTCGACTCGAAGGTTAGTGCATTTGCTAACGTTTTCATTCTTTGCCTTTTCGTTTTCAATTTCAAAAAATAAAAAATAGTCGATAACTCGTTGGTTTGTATGTTTTATAAAATAACATTAACAAAAAAAAAAAAAAAACATGTTGCTTCAATCTAAAAAATTTAGGACGCATTTGGTATTGTTTTTTAAACGATGTATTTGAACTTCTTTTTTTTTTTTCCTAAAAGAAGAATGATTACTTTTTATTGATTTTTAAAAACACTTTTGGTAAGTTGTCTTAAAAACTAAAATTGAAAAGAAAATGGATAAACACGTTTCATAATTTTTTGAAAATAATATTGTTGTATTAATAAAAATTAAAAAAGTTTTGTTTGAAAGTAATATTGTTATGTTAATAAAAAGTTAAAAAAGTAGCTATCATAGGAATTTATGCGTGCATAATGGAGTGTTTTATTATTTATTTATTTATTTGTGTTAGACCGTGTATTTTTGAATAATTAGAAATATATTCTTCCTTGACTTTATAAATAAAAATGATTAATTATATTCTTTCTTTTTGTTGTGGGATCAATTCACTTAGATGAGATATATTGGAAACGTAAAATTATCATTTTCAGTTCCTTCATAATTTTTGGAAAGCAAGTTCAACTTGTTTTCGCAATTAAAAATGCCGCAACAATTACTACAACCAAATCCGTTTTTCTATTATATGTTTTGGAAAATGAAAAATGAAGAATACAAACAACATCAAATAATTTTCCACTATTTTTTGCAAATGGTTTTATAATAAGACCCAAAAAAAAAAAAAAAAAGCTGCGTCTAACGGCATCAGATTGAATACATTATATAATTTATATTCAAATAATCAAATTTTAACTTATCCAATTTGTACTTTTCATTTCAACTGGTCCCCATTTTAGACTAACTGAAACTTTGAATTGAAACCTTTCTGATTACTATTAATGGCTAACTAAATTTGTTTGACGTCGATTGATCGTCGAATTGGGCACTGCACTAGTAAATGATGAAATTACCCCTTTATTGTTTTGATATGTTTGCAAACCTGTAAATGTATACACGGCATGAATCTATTGAATCTTTGTACGGATGAAGCGGTCTCATTGGCATTACTATTTTTTTTTTTTATAGATTTTTTTGTTGCTTTTTTGGATATTATCTTATTTGGCACTACTATAATGACAATAGTAGACTAGTTCTTTAGTTTTGTGAAACGCATCTGAATTTTTCTGTAGTCATATATTTGCTACTATAACTGGGCTCGGAGGCTAATGGTAGGGTGGCCTGGCGCCCTCGAGGCACCAGTTCCAACTTTATCCAATAATTTTGGGAAAGGGTACTAATTTATATTTTAATTACATGCATTTTTTATTTAATGAACGAGGAATTATATGGTTAGTAAAATTATTATTATTATTATTATACTGTTTCATAAATGAGTATTACATTAGTTGTCATATAAATTATAATTAAAATGTTAAGATCTGTAACAACATTACATTATGGGTTCATATAAATCAAATTCTCGTTTTTGCAATGGTCATCTACTTGAATGTTTATGTTACCGAATGATAGTTTCTGGCGGGAATGAGAGGGAGAATTGATCAAATCAACTGTGAAAATGGCAAATAGAAAAAAACTTCACATTTACATACGACTTATAATACTAATTATACGAAGCAATAACTTTACTTACCGTATTTTGTCTGATGAAGTTATATATTTCGGTCTTTTCAGGTTGCAATAAAAGGCTTGAATCACCGCCAGTTGAAGCCAGGAGAAAATCTGTGAAATGCTCCCAAAGTCCATTTTATTTGACCAGCAAAATTAAAAACAGTGACGACGTAAGCAATAAAAGCTGTAAATTAGTGTTCAACAGTCCCGTTACCTTACAAGTTTGTTATGCATCAAAATCCGAGGATGCTAAGCAGGGGACGACCTCTCAGGAAGTATTCTTCAAGAAATTAGATGCACTCTACCGGTTTATTCGTCCCTTCGTACTTAAGGGCACTGTGAGTTGCTTGTTAATTACTTAATACCCTAATCCACACACACACACAAACACACATATATGGAGTACTAATCTAGTTCATAATTCTAGATTATTAGTAAAGCGCTGGAGTAGATAGCTTCTATATATCTGTGTAATGTATTTTGTCATGTAATAATTTTATTAAAGTTTAAAAAAGTTATTACACCACTATAGATTAATATCTTATTCGGGTTTTAATAAGTTCAAAATCTTAGATCAAATCAATATAACTTCTCAAGCATGACTGACTCCGTATTTTAAAATATGACTTTAATATGTTAGAGCATATCCAAAAGAGTGTTCAAATAAAATTTTATTTCTTATTTGAAGAGTCATGTCAGTATTAAACACTCTAAAAGACACGTTAATTTAGATTCTTCAAATAAGATTTATTTCTCGCTCTTCAATATTGTCGAATGAGTTTCTCCCTCTTCTATTAATATTTTATTATTATTTATTGAAAAGATGCAACTGCTATAATTATTATTTATGTTTCCATAATGAATTAAATTTGATAGAGAGAAGGATTTGATTAAAATAATGTTAACTTATTTTAATTTGATGAGTCTTTTAAAGAAAATTATATTTTTCTATTCACTTACTTGCCATATCAATAAGTAAATTAAAATTTAAAGAGTAAAATTTAAATAGTCTTTTGGAGATACTCTTACAAAGTTATAACTAATTTTTTTTCATAAACTACAATATTGTAAAAACTCAAATCTATATTTTAAAATTATTGGTGCCAACACTTGAGAATAACTGGCTCACAATCGTGTATTAATCATTTTTAGTATGGGCACCCTCATTATTTTTTAATTGTAGATATATTGTTATCTTGTGCGACTTAATAAATTTATTTTTGAATGAACTATAAAATCGTGAAGTTTAATAGCATTGAGATATGACTTTATTAAACTTCATTCTTTAAAAGTATGTCTATGTATATATATAAAGAGAAGAAGGAGGAGAAGAAGAAGAGGGTACCCACATTAGAAAAGTGTCATACCCTACTCCCTTAAAGGATGTTGCTTAATTATTACAAGGCAAATACTATGATACAGTCTCGCGTACCATGTGCCTGACACAAGCCATAGTGCTGTGAGGCTCTATAGCACTGTCGCTTGTGTCAGGCGCACGGTACGCGAGGCTATATCATAATATTTGCCTTGTAATACTACAGCACTGTAGCTTATGCCAGGCGCACGGTACGTAAGACTGTATAATAGTGAAGTCCTTATTACAATAGTTCACTTGCTTACATGTTAAAGTAAGGAAATTCTTTATGAATATAGAAAGTTCCCTTTCATAACCACGTCGAGCCGGGAGTGGACATCATTATCGTCTGTGGATTTGATTTAATAGCTTATATTATACATTCCTATATAATGCCATTAATATGGTTTTATTTGTTTTATTTATGCTTTTTAGGTAATTGCTATAACATCAGTTTCTCTTCTTCCCCTACAAAAACTTGATGATTTGACTCCCGCATATTTCGTGGGACTTTTGAAGGTAAACTTTAAGTGACAGACAAAACAACTGCTTGTAATGTTATTTGTTTGATTGACATTAATTCTTCTCTATATATGTTTCAGGCCATGGTGCCCGGATTGCTGATGACCATTTATGTGATTGCTATAAACCAGGTGTATGATGTTAAAATAGACAAGGTATTTCAGTAGAGGCGGCTATAATTATTTTTTATGTTAAATATAGTCTATACATTGAACCGAAAAAAAAAAGAGTTAATTTTATTGTTATATGTTGAGTGGTTTAGTTATCTCACATTGGTTGGAGAATTGGTGATATATGAACTTAAATATAAGATGAATTACTAAACTTAATTAAAATATTTATCTTTAGATTAGATACTTAGACATCGGTCACCTAGTCCCCCCATAAGTGATATCGAAGACAAATTTTTAGTAGGTGAAATGTGGACTCTATATTGGATGATAGGGACAGCACCAAAAGGACTTTTCCCATATTAACTAGAAAAGGGGATGATATATTGACTTATGTATATGACGGGTGAAAATAGATAAATCACCGAAATTGTAACAAATTCTTTTGTCTTCTTAGTTAATTTATGAATTTTTCTCAAACGTTTTTATTTTTTTATTAAAATATTCTCAAAATTCACTAAAAGATAATGCAGTTGTCATAATTGTATTCATTTACCCCCTAAAATACTCGGCTAGCCCCGAAACATTATATGTGATGGAATAATTATCAAATCAGATTGTACACACGTGATGGCGGTCGCAAGGTAAATATGTTGAGTCCGCAGCACAAACAATTGTGTTTAATTATTTCATTGTTCATCGATCTTTTGCTAATAAACGACTTTGCCGTATTTCAAAGGTCAACAAGCCTAATCTTCCCCTTACCTCTGGTGACCTGTCCATGGGAACTGGAATCGCAATTGCTTCCTCATCTTCACTGCTGGTAAGCAAATGCTAACAACGCCTTTCAAATTTGTGTCTAATTCTTGTTCATCCATATATAGGAAAAATGGCTCTCAAAAATTTGTATTTAGTGACATCTAAAGTCTTGTTATTTATAATTCATTGGTCTCGATTTTCAGAGTCTGGCCATGGGAATTATGCTTCGATCTCCACCGCTTCTTTTTGGCCTCATCGCATGGTTTCTCCTTGGAAGTGCTTACTCTGTGGATGTAAGTGCCGCCTCTGCGTGAGATTCATTGCCGCAGTTTTAAAATATTTTGTTAGTTTTAATTTAAGTTCTCAACTTGCGTTATTTTTAACATCATTAATTTAAGTTTTCAACTCGTGTTATTTTATGTTTTCACAGGAAAGCGTACAAAATATGCACAGTACAATGCAAACATCAATTCTATTTTTTTTTTCTTTTAAATCGCAATGATATTTTGCACTGTTCTGTGCACAGTAAGTACGAGAAAATGAAAATTATCCGATGTTTTTTAAGACAAACTAAGTGAAATTTTCTTCATATTTTAGAATAGGTCCTAGCCCTATAGTAATAACAGTGTTAATTTTATATATCATTTTATTATTTTACCCCTAATATTTAATAGTAGCCACACAATTTAAATATTTTGATGATATAAATGAAATAAAATGACATATACACCCTAATGATCAAATTAATTTAATAATAAATTGTAAATTATGGAGAAAATTACAGGTAGGAAAAAAGTTTCATAAACACCCATAATAGTTGTATAAATTATCCATTTACAATAACATTTGGCCATATGTGACCATTGGAGCGGAGGTGCAATATATATGTTTGAATACTACAAAAAGATGAATAAATATTTCCCAAAAATATATCACGTGGGTATATGCATTCATATTTTTTTAGCATTTTGCATAAAATCCAACAAACTCTATCCTACATAACGAAGTTTCTCTTCTAAACATAAATACAATGCACAAATTACTCAGTGACCTAATAATTTATGGGAATATAAATATGTACACTAACATACATGCATACGTACACATTCGCGCACATGCACACATAGTGGGGGAAGGAGGAGAGCGAGCTTCTCTTCTACGGATGTTTGTATGAATTTTCCTGTGGATTTGAGGTCTCACAATGATGTAAAGTGTTTTTATAATATTGTCAAATTATTTACAATGATGTGAAAGCATTGTGAAACCCTATATGGTGCAAATTTTAGTGTGGACAGCCACACCTAAGCATTTATATATGTATCAACTAATTTTTCTCCATAATTAATTTTTTATTAAATTGATTTAATCATTAAGGGTATATAAGTTGCTTCACTTAGAGTAAGGATAGAATAGTAAAATGATATATAAAGTTAACATCTTTAAAATTGCATGATGTTTATTATAACTGCATGATGTTTAGACTTATTTTAAAATATGAGGGAGATTTCATTCAGTTTCTTTAAGTAATAATGGGGTAATCCTCATTTTCCCGTGGAAATATGATTGCTCTTATTTTGAAGTTGAAATTATATGACAAAATTATTTACTTGGTCAAAATTCATCTTATTGATATTTAGCTATTCTCAATCCTGCAGCTTCCCTTTCTTAGATGGAAAAGAAATTCATTTCTAACTACATTGTACATCGTGCTAGAGAGGGGACTTCTACTCCAATTTGCTTACTTCATACACATTCAGGTACATATCACAAATTATTCTTCATCTTGTCATTTGTTAAGGAAAATTTTTTATGACCTAGAATTATAATTTGGTCACCTATTTTAGAATTCTGATTTCTTTTCGTTTTTTTCTGTTGAAGTGGGTTTGATATATTTTATGATCTAATAATATTTGTACAGAAATACGTACTTGGAAGACCTATAGCAATTACGAGAACATTGATGTTTGCAGTCGCTATTAAGTGTTGTTTTTGCTTTGTGATTTCAATTCTCAAGGTAATTAAGAAACTTGAAAAATTAAAATCTCAAAAAAAGCGTATATACAATGAATTAATAGTTACTAATTTATATACAATGGATATTTAATAGGATATACCTGATGAGGAGGGGGATAGAGAATTTGGCATTCAAACCCTTAGTGTCATCATAGGGAAAAAAAGTGTAAGTAATTAAAGTACAAATTTAATTTTGTACCTACCATTTAATTTTTTACTTTAGGTGTTTCAGTTTTTCCTTAATTTCTTAATTTCTTATAAATCAATGTATTATTGTTCTTTTTAAAAGGTACTTTGGCTTTGTGTTTATGTGCTGTTAATTGCTTATGGAGCCGCTGTTATAGTCGGATTAACTTCTTCACCTTACCTGCTAAACAAACTTATCATGGTAAGATATTGCATTTTTGTTCTTGTATATGAGAATTCTAAAGTATATCACATGCATTATGTCAACAATACAAAAAGAAATGATGTTCTGATATGTATCTATTTATTTTCAAAAATCACTATGCATGAGGTGGTTATATTAAATTTAATCACACACATCATATATAGATTAGCTGTATTATCTTTAATTTATTCTAGAAATATATTTGTGGCCGAATGTGATTACGACCCCATATTAACATTTTTTTTTTCTCTCTCGCAGATAATTAGCCACAGCATGCTGGCTGCTCTTCTATGGCATCAAGCTCAAACTGTTGATCTCTCTAGTAGAGCTTCAACACTTTCTTTTTACATGTTCATTTGGAAGGTAAGTGATTCCAAGTTTTGATATGAAAATATTTAGTCAACTCCAAGCAAGTTTTATTAAGTTCTAGACTCACTTGTTATGTTTTTACATTTGCAGTTACACTATGCTGAATATCTCCTTATTCCATTTGTGCGATTATGAGATGCCAATGGCACAACTTCCTATTACTTTGTTGCTTGCTACTGTAATTGTTCTGTTCTCAACTCTGTTATGTTTAAAAGCTAATAAGGTTGTTTGTGATTCACGTCAATAATATCTTGACTGGAAGTTCAAAGGTCTGTCGTTTTCACATAGACAAATTGTCATTTGTTTTTCAAATCACTTTTCTTTCCTTCAGGCCCTTATTTGTTCTATGTTTTAATTGATTAATTACAATCTAAAACCAAACTGATAAAATTCCTTCCTAGGGAAATTCAACAGTAATGTGAAAATATTAATGGAAGGATAAAATTACATTACATCAATTTTAAGACTAGGACTCTGTTATGATCTTTAATTTCTTGTGGACTAAATTCAGGTGAGTGGTTAGTGGTTAGCAAATAGAAATATACATGAAGTTAAATCTTAATCATATATTGTCACTAAAGTACACAAAGCACAAGATTTTAAAAATGTTAAGAGCTCAGATTAAAAAAGATTCTAATCTTATTTTTTAGTCACCCATCACTTTATAGTAATAAATGGCTAGCATTAGAAGTAGTTAATGTTATTGACTTTCAGCAATGATTGCTCAATGCTATAAAATTAGTAGTGAGCTCGCAAGTGGGATTTAAATTTGAATGCACAAGTTTGAGTCTCAGTTTTTACTGAAAGATAGGTAGATTTCTATGATTATAGGATTGTGATTGTAAATATATAAAGAGAATCGTAACATATTAAAAAAAAAAAATTAATGAGCTATAAAGGGCATGCCATGGCCACAGAAATGGCCACTCTTGTTGTTATTTCTATGGACAACCACCTTTTTTTTTTAATTTTTTTCCCCTAAAGAAGCCGTGGGCTAACTTTGATTTGAGCCAAGATGTCAATGAAGAGTCTTCGCAAAAGCTCTCTAGAAAATGGTACTGGGGAACTGTTGTAGACGTTTTATTTACCATCTTTCTACAGTGCTTTCTTCATTCTTTAGGAGCGTGTATAGCAATCTAGTTTTAGTACTTGATTGTCAATAGCACTATTAGTTGTTTCTTCTTTTCCCATTTGCTATATAGTCGTTGGGGTTGTGTTTCTTTGCTTGGTTGATTATGGATACGGAGGAAATAGCAAACTTGTGCAAGCCCTTTTCAACCTTAGAAGATGATAGAGAAGTGGTTCCGCATGACAAATCACTTGTGATTCTAAGAAAAAGCACATGCGTAACTATACAGTGGGTAAAATTTTGACAAATAAGAAGGCTAACATAGAGGGCTGTGTTGAGGCTGTGATACTTACTGTGCAGAAAACGGTGAAGAGTGTTATGATTGAATTTTTAGGTGACAACTTATTCTTGTTCCGGTTCAACTCTGATGGAGATAAGCAAAGGGAATTTGTAGGTGATCCTTGGAGTTTTAAGAACGCTACTATTGTACTAACGGAGCCGAAAAGAGCTAGAGATCTTGAAAACTAGATTTTACTCAGGGCTCTTTTTGGATAAAAATTCATTATGTCCCATTTTGATGTATATTTGTTCCTAGTAAAAACAAATTGGGGAGGTCGAAAAGGCGCAGATGAAGTCATATGGTGATTGTACGGCGTATTTTCTTCGATTGAGAGTAATTATTGATGTTACCGAGCTATTGAGGGTGTTTGTAAAACTCTAATCACCAGATGAAGAAAATAAGGTCCTTATTTTACTAGTGAGGTATGAAAGGCTTCCCAATTTTTGTGATAATTGTAATAAATTGGGCCGTGTTCATCATGAATGTTTAGAAGATAAAAGAATGCATTGGCTTAAAAAGTCCTTAAAGATTTAGATTTGTTGAAAGCTTCAAAATCAAGTGGAGATTGGGCATCGAGCGAAGTCAGTTGATGAAAAGCTAATGAGAGTTTCCAGCTAAAATCATAAAGATAAAGCGAAGATAGTTAAACCTCAACCATTTGTATAGGGAGAAAATGAAACAGGGTATGGAAATGTTCCAGATCATGGCTCTTTACCCAATGTTGATAGCGAAAAAGACAATATGAAGACTTTAGGTAATCATGATAGTGGCATTGAAAGTGGAGCTTTTAATGAATTCGGCGGTGAAGCAATTCTTGAGAAAGATAATGCATGGGAAGTAATTTTAAGGGTTGAGAATGAGTGTGTGACTGGTGGTAGTGTCGGGCTTCCTAATTAGGTTATGGCCTTTGCTACAACATATGAGAAAAGCTTAATTTATAATGATAATGGGAGTTCTGAAGAACTGAAGGACAAAATGCCCATCATAGGCTTAAAACATCCAATTAAGTCTATAAAAAGTGGCGAACCTCACAAATTGCTCACAAAGCAAGTCGTAAAGAGCAAGGCGAACTCTATTATTGGTGCTAAAGGGGTAGAGGGGTGATGGAAGTTGACCCACCGTCCTCAAAAAATCAGAGAGATTTGGAAAGCTTAGTTTTTAAAAACAATTCCTACTAAGTGTTCAGGTTTTACTAGAGATATCTTTGCTCAGTAACAAATTTTTGATGGAGTTGTGGATTAGGATGGCTTGTATGATGTTCATATATCGACGGAGGCTGGGTTCCAGCCCTGCCATCAACCATGAATCTCATTCGTTGGAACGCTCAGGACTTGGGCAACAACTCAATTGAACGCTCAGAAATCTTAAATTTGTTCTCTAATAACTCAGACCATGTATTACATTTTTATGTGAAACCACGAGGTTGACTATCCAAATGCAAAGTGTTAAAAGAAAGCTAGGTTTTGACAATTGTTTTGTAGTGGATCAAAATCATTAAAGTGGTGGACTTGCCTTGATGTGGATGGATGATGTTGATCTTTCTATTGTTTCTTATAATATCCACCACATGGATTATGAAGTAATGATGGAAGATGGTGAGCCTTGGCCGTTTCAGAGGGGATTTTGGTCACCTTAACAGGGCTCAAAGAGTGCACTCTTGGAATTTATTGAAAAGATTTTCTTAACTTAGTCATCTACCATGGTTATATGGGGTGGCTTTAATGAGATTCTCAATTTGCAATAGAAAAAATGGGGTAGTGCAGGGAATTTGAATGCAATTTCGGAGTTTAAGGACACAATCCTGGAGTGTGATCTTTCTGGTTTAAGCTACAATGTTGTGCTTTTTCCTTGCACAAATCGAAGGTTTGAGGAAGGTCTGGTTAAAGAGAGGTCAGATAGATTTTTTGTTCTGAGCAGGGGTAAAATAAGCTGTTCCATATTTTGACTACTCATATGGCAGCTGGGAGCTCTAACCATTTGCCATCTGGATTGAATTTAATAAACAGAGGAAGAACATCAGAGACAGTAAGAATAGGGGGGGCAACAGATTTTATTTTGAGGATTATTGGTCTTCGTATAATATTTGCAAAAGATTGATGTGAGCTTTCATGGCATGATGCTAGTGCACTGAATGTCAACAATCTTATTTCTATGTTTCCATATAAAGTGGAAAATTCGAAGAGAATGTTGAATGCTTGAAGGAGGAAAAAATTAGATAAAAGGAGCAAGATATTGGTGGCGTTGCAGAATCAATTCACAAATTTAATTAATGCTCCTCTGAATTTAATAGACTGTGAGGCCATCAAGAAAGTAGAGACAGAAACTGATAATATTTTACATGATGAAGAGGTTAGGTTGAGGCAGCCATCAAGGGCTGTCTGGGTTAAGGAAGGGGATTGTAATACCAGATGTTTTCACACTAGAACTTCAGGTAGAGGAAGAGAAATAAGATTGATGGGTTGCTGGATTCAAATAACAGATGGAGGGAAGGGCTTGAAGAAATTGCAGAAGAGGTGTGCAACCACTATGTGAATATATTCACCTCCTCAAATCCCTTTTCACAATTCGATTGACGATGTTATCAATGATCTGGAGCCTAAAGCAACAGAGAACATGAATCAATTGATAGACAGAGCCTTTACAAAGAAGAGATTCATCTAGCCCTTTTTCGGATGCATCCGTACAAAGTTCTTAGAACTAATACTGAATGTTGGATTCGTTAAAAAATATTAGTATATCGCCAGTAAGTTAGTAACAAATATTTGTCTTCATATTATAAATGATGGGGGAGATGTCTCTTATTTGAATAAAACTGGCGTTGCTCTGATTCCTAAAATTAAAGGGTACTCCAATTTAGTCCTATTGGTCTCTGTAATAGTATAATAGGCTAAAGCTATTAATCAAAGCACTTTGGTGTTAGGTAGACCTATTATGGACGATATAATTGTGGATCATGAATGTTTGCATAAAGTTAGATTAAAAACAAGGTGAAAAATGGGACGGTGGCTCTGGAGGTAGATATTAATAAGGCTTATGATCTCTTAGAATGGGATTTTCTTGCAAAGGTGATGTTAAAATTTGGCTTTTCTAGCTAATTGGTGATCTTTTTTTTGCGTTGTAAAGCTTGTTCCTTCTCTATGTTGATTAATGGAGTTTTTTCAAGCAATATAATCCCTCAAAAAGGATTAAAGCAAGGCTGCCCACTCTCCCCTTATCTATTTATTTTATGTGCCGAAGCTTTTTTCCTGTTTATTATAAAATGCTGTTAGTGTGAACGTAATTCATGGTGTTGATTTTGGGCGATATAGTCCGTCCATTTCTCACCTTTTGTTTGCAAACGACAGCGTCGTTTTTTAAAAAGCCTCAGTGGGTGAGTGCCGACAGCTCAAGAGAATATTTGAGAAGTTCTCAAAGGCTTCTGGCCAGGTGTTTAATTTAAAGAAATCTTCAATGCTTCCCAGTCCAAAGGTACAAGGTGGTGTCTTCGCAAAGTTGGAGGAGGTCTTGTAGCTGGACGCTGTATCTCATCATGAGAAACAGTTAAGTTTGTCTTCAATGCTGGGAAGATCTAAATATTAAAATTTCAGTTAGCTGAAGGAAAAAGTTTGCAACAAAGTTAATCGCTAGAAATCAATATTGTTTTCTAGGGGGGTTAAAAAGGTTTTGATCAGAGCGGTAGCCTAGGCAATTCCAACCTATGCCGTGACTGCTTTTGAGATTCCTTCAATCCTTTGTGATGATATTCAAAAAATCATGGCAAAATTTTGGGGGTGATCTAATGTGAAGGCGAGGAGTACTCACTGGATGGATTAGTAAAAGATGTGTGTACTGACAGAAGATGGTGGGTTTAAGATTTCGTGATCTCGGAGCCTTTAATTAAGCATCTCGTGGAAAGCAATGCTAGAGTTCGCTTCATTATGTAGAATTATTAATGTCTAGGGTGCTTAAGGCTAGATATTTCCCATCAGGGAGTTCATGAAAAGTAAGTTGGGGTCGAACCCTTCGTATATATGGAGGGGTTTACTTTGTGGGCAAGAAGTTATAGAGACTCATTCTTGACGGGGGTAGGGGATGGTAAATCGTTGGCTACTCAGATAGATAGTTGCCAAGGCCTCATATATTCAAGCTAGTATCACCAAAGGTTTTGCTAATGACAAAAGGGTTGCTAAACTTATTGATTGAAGGGGCTATTGGAATGAACAACTAATCTGACAAAAGTTTCTCCCGCTCCATGTTAAGCTATTCTAAAAATTCCTCTTCCTCATGTTTTGAGATAAGACAAATTAGTCTGGCATTATAATAAAAGAGGAATCTAATCGGTGAAGAGTGTTGATCAAGTATCTTTAACGATGAAACTTCCTAAGAATCCTTACTGCTTTAATGGTGCTCAAGGCGAATTTAAGCTCTTATGGACTAGGTGTGATGGCCATCAATAACTTGCTGCCAACTTATGGAAATTAGGGTTAATAAAAAAACTCAGGTCAGCCTAAGCCCAACTCAACTCAGGCTTGCGGACTTTAAACCTAATTTGTGGAATAAAAGTATAGATAAGGACTTGTAAAATTTAATGTCTATATATAATGAGTCCAGTTAAGGGCACAAAAGAAAAGTTTTATAATATTAAAAAACTCAAATAAAAAATAACAAATCAAATTATTGTAGCCTTTTGAATGGATTTTTTGAGAGTTGAACTTTATAACAATAATAAGGGCTTTAGGCTTAGGCCTAAGCTCGGAATTTGCCAACCCTAAGGAAATCTCTATAAGAGAAAAATCTAAAGATACTCTTGGTGCCCTAGATGTAGACTTGATTATGAGACTACTATGCATGCTCCGGTGAAGTGTGGCTATGCTAAAAAAACT
Source organism: Aegle marmelos (assembly GCA_030449875.1). NCBI lineage: Eukaryota > Viridiplantae > Streptophyta > Magnoliopsida > Sapindales > Rutaceae > Aegle > Aegle marmelos. The sequence goes on from JASUUL010000094.1 coordinate 8,048,485, forward strand.
ATATAAGCTCTCCTCTTTTGGTACTTTATGGGAAATTCCTCACTTAAGCTTCAAGGAGTTGGCCTGGTCTATAATGGAAAAAGGGTAGATGATTTTGGCTTGTTTATTGTGACGACACTAGAGTATTTGGGTTAAGGAATAGCTGAATACTTATAAAAGGAAATTATTGTCCGGCACTAAACTATAATACAGCAGTGGATCAATTAGATCTCTCCAATAGGTACATTGGTCTTGAGAAGAAACTCTTCCATTCAATATTAGTCTCTCCATGATGTTCCTTGCTATAAAATGCATGTAGATGAGGCTGTAAATTATAATAAAGGATTGGTTGGTTTAGGATCAATTCTATTGAACTCTCAGGGAGTCGTCATGTCTGCAGCAACTAAGATATCATTTTCCAAATGATGTTGAATTTGTTAAAGCACTTGCTATTTATGACGGTTTAAAGAAGGCCAAATTAATGGGGCTTTATCCTTTCATTATCGAATCAAATTCAAAAGTATGATTAGGCTGACTATTGGTAAGTTTGCAAGTTGAAGTGAGATTGGATGGTTAGTTGACGAGATTCAAGATTTGGCTAAGGATATTGCTAAAATTTTGTTTAAGTTTGTTCCCAGAGTACAAAATTTAGTGGCTTACAAGTTGTCTAAATTACTATTGCTAGAACTACTGTCTCTGGTTGGAAGAAGTTCCTACTGAACTCACAGCTTGGTTATCTTGTTTGTGATAATTGTTTGTCTAAAGAATGAATAATTATTTTCATTAAAAAAGAAATAAAAAACGCCATGGGCCACAAAAGCGGTAGCAGAGCAAAATATCATCTTCATCAGTAATTATTATTTATCATTACTCTATCCTGCTCTCTCTCTCAATTATTTTTTAACTTCTGTCTCCAGCTTTTTCCTTAAGTTAACTACTTCATTGATACGATTATTTTTATTCTTTCCCCGACTCAATTTTTTTTTTTAATATAAGTAGGACCATTTGCACTTAATTATTTTGAGTAACAATGATTTAATAAATTTTTTTGTTGCTAAAATATAGTTAATGCAATTCACTAGTGAGGACAATTTAATTACCATATATATATATATATATATATATCTCGAAGGAATAGGAAAGGGCCGTATAGATCCATTTTAAATTTAAAACGAATCAGTCGACCGGTTTCACGAATCTATTTTAACTATCGACAAATTCTTAGAATTTTAGATGGGATGAGGATTGTAATTCTCTCTACTTTTAGGGGTATAATGACAGATGGAGCGGCTCGACTAGAAAGAATCAGTGGAGAAATTTTGTGTTATATATGGTAATTATTCTTCTATCTGAATTGTATTTGGAGCTTACTTTTGTGTTGTGAGAAAAAAGGGGGAGGATTCCTCGAGGTTTAATTACCGAATAACTTACCAAAGGTATGCTCCGGGTTCTTTTAGATAGTTTAAAGAACGAAGTAAGATTCTAGATTATGTTTCAGGAGGGATCCAACTCATTTTTCTACATATACTCTATATATATATATACATATATATATATATAGAGTACTTTTCTAGCGCAGGCACACTTTTTTTTCTTCAATGCATACACTTTAAAACCATCGGATTTAATATAGTCATATTTTAATATCATTAAACCTCATAACTTTATAGTGTATTAAAAAAATAATTTTATTAAACTACAAAGTTTACACAAGTTAGCATTTTCAAAAAATGAGGACGACTTCGGATCATTGTATATAATATTATTATATTTTCAAATAGAGCTAGTATATAATAATATTATTAATTATCTATGAGTACAATAATATTATTTTTAAGTAATTTTAAGTTAGAACCAATGTAAATTACTATTTTCAACCAAATACAATAATATTATATTTAAATAAGTGTTGAGTGTTAGAAAGTATATATTTATAAAGGAGAAAATCATCATTTTACACTTTAAGTCTTACTAACATCACTACGTTTATTTATTTAAGTATTTTGTTTAATTATGTGTGTTTTATTATAATTATGTATTTTAGGGGCATCATATCGTTTCACAATGAACGAATGATCAGACAGCAAATCGGACATTATATTTGGACTCAGGACGGTTGAAAACCCTAAGAGGAGCATAAAAAAAAAAATGTCACTGTTCACATATATGGTACTGTTCATACGTATGGTACTATTTATGGTACTGCTCACGATATTGTTCATGTATACGAACCGATGACGTAGTATTGACCGATGATGTGGAAGCATCTCAGTGGAGTAAAAAATCATGTGTACGGCATATGCACATACGTGGGATTATTTACTATTTAAATAGTATTACTATACAAACGGCAGCTAAATAGTATTACTGTGCAAACGGGGGCTAAATAGCGTTACTGTTAAAATGATGACTGTTGACTGATGACGTGACTCAATCCAGAGTGTTCGAACTGTTTTTAATCCGATGGTCACGATTCACTCAATGTATCTATAAAAAGGGGGCTCTCCCCCGTAATTGGATATCCCTAAATTCAATTTTAAACTTAGATTTCTGAAATTCCTTCTCCTTCTTATAATTTCTTTGTATTTTAATAAAATTTTCTTTTTATCCCTAGTTAAAATATGAGTAGCTAATTTTCTTTTAAACTTGGGTTGAAGGTAAAGTCTCAACATGTCCCATGGGCTTAATTTAGTAAATTTACTTTCTCTTCCCCTCTAATATTTGTAGTTGTTTTGACTTTTCATCGATAAATAATAATAGTCTTGTCTAGATACCGCCCTGGTTAAACCGGCACCCTAGTATAAGGTTATTATTATTTGACACGATAAGCCCTTAGCACCATATTTATTTGAGCGTGGTTCATGAGGTGTGGAATCTCCTCTTATGATTTAATTGACATTAATATAGAATATTTAGCGCATGGAACATGTTGATGTAGATTCGGATATCCAAGTGCGTTATTATAATAGTTTCAATTTTAATTATTCAGATTCGGATATCCAAGTGCGTTATTATAATAGTTTCAATTTTAATTATTCCCGCCATTTTAATTCATAATTTAGGATAAATTTATCATAATTTAATTATTCACTTAGAAAATTTATTCTAAACATAATTAAAATCAACCTTCTCGTGGGATTGACACTCATCACTATTAATCTATTCTATAATAGATTCGTATGTTTGCGAGTTCAATAAAATTTGTACAACAATAAGCTTATTGTTAGTATTTTTAATAAATGTAATATTATTAAATAATAGTAATGATATTTAAATAAATATAATAATATTATTTTTAAATAAATATATCATTATATCATAATATAAAAAAAAAAAGAGGAGAGAGAGGTTTCTTGCTCCCATCTCTCTCCATGGTAGTGAGAATGTCACTTCTCACTTTAAAATTAATTAAAATTTACAAAATATGATTTTCACTCCCCTTTTCAAGTGTGCAAGTAAATAGTAAAATAGGATGAATCCACACTCTCCGTTCTCACTCCATAAATATAGTCAACATTAATTTTGTGGAGAGAATCTAAAAAGCAATATTCGATCAAATTGCACCGAGTCCTTAAGGCACGGATGTAGTAATATGTTTGATAAACTGACCACTTAGGTGCATGATAAAATGCCAGCAATTCAAATATTGGTGGAAAACCAACTTTCCTCAACATTGCATGAAGATGAGCGCCACAAGGCTAACAAATGATTTAATTAAGAATAAGATTAATGATAACAAAACAAAATACGTGCACAACAGCTTATGCTTATCATTAGATATTATTGGGGCTATCTAAATTATATTTAATATAATCTATGCCAGACAGAATTCATCTACCGGCCCTTTGACCTTATTATTTTATTACTTATTTTTTTATTAAAAAATTTAATTATATGTTATAATAAATATAACATAGAAAAGCCCTAACTAATACAAATTGACAAGTTACCATAATAGAATCGATGTTTTGGTTAAAGATTTCATATGTTTATTTGCAATTCTACTCTTTTATCATCTAAATTGACTGTCAGTCGAAGTGACGCCTAGCTCCCATCATAGGAAAACTCACACTATCACACAGCTGCATGCAAACTTGAACAATGAGCAGTGAGTAGGGACTAGGGAGTCTATGGTGGGCAAGTGTTGGGTTAAATAGGAATCGTGGAAATTCAAGCCAACCTATTATTGAATTAATTGAGGTAAAGTAAATCAGTGTAATTAAGTAAATATGTTTAACCTAATCTAACCTAACCCTAAATCATTGGATTGGGTTGAGTTAGATTGGGATGATCAGGTTGAAGGTTAAATAAAAATAAAAAATTAAATAAAAAATAAAAAAACTTAAAATGAACTTATTAAAATTAAATATAGATTTATTATATCATGAAATTTCCATTCACTATTTGGTGTTCAATTAAAAAAATAAAAAAGATATGAAATCATCTTAGAATTAAGAAAATTTCGACAAAGAGTTTCTAGACTTTATTCTTGACTTCCTGCATCTTTCTCTCAAATTCTAAATTAAGTCCTTTTAAATTATTAGCTACCATCAAGTCATGTAATAAAATAAAAGTGATGTATAATTATAAATTTTTAAGTATTTAAAAAAATAAAGAGAAATTAAATTAACTTACTTTCAAAATCAAACTTATAAGGTAATAAGATTACTTATATGAGAGAGTGTTTTTAATTCTAGATTAGAATCTAAAGCAATCAATATAGGAATGAAATGATTTCTTCTATTAAAAAATAAAAAAATAAAAAGAATTAAAATTTAGGTTAGCCATTTAGGTCTGTGGGATTTTATAATTGAGGATTAACATATCATCATCATCATCAGCATCATCATTATTTACCTCGGTTAGGTTAAATGAATTCATTGTAATTAACCCAACTCATTCTAATTGTGGTTAAAAAAATTAATCTAATTAATTCATTATAATTCACGCATAAAATTAGATTAGATTAAATTGAGTTAGATTATGTCCATTGGTTGGATTGGATTTGTCCACCCCCAATTGAAACCACCACCTAGCTAGCTAGATAGTAACAAGATAAATAATTAATTAATACTGTTAAATAGGGTAAGGTATGCATGGAGTTGAGTTGAAAAAAAAATTTAATGTTGAACGCGCATATAACTTATAACTAAATCCTAATGATTCCGTTGGCACGACACAGGTACTTACATAAACTTAGTTGTCGTGTATGGTATGGCATGAGACCATTAGTGTCATGGTTGGTATCGTATTAGACTATTAGTTTACATTTTTCTTACTTCTTGCTAATAAATTATTGAACCATTGTTGGCTCATTGGCCTTTCTCTGACACCGTGTTGACTCTGGCGCCAAAAGTAAATATCTTATTGCCACTTCGACTACCAGAGGCTGATGAAGAGCTTTAAAAATCAACCCTTTGAATCAACTGCACGTATCGTGATGCAACCAACAATTGGATTCTCCATTTCAAATAATAAAATAACAAATTCTCTGTCTTTCCTCGCCTGTCAGCATAAACATGGCATAAATTTATTGGAGTCTGGACGGGACTACCAAGCTCATGCACATATTTGAGGCTATTGGCCAAAATGTTTTAGTAAGGCACTTGGGTTTTCTTCACCCCAATCTGAAAGCTCCAAACGCATTTTTTTTTTGTTTTTTGTTTTTACTTTGATGACGAAATATGTAATCTTGCTAATTCAGATACGACAACAGAATTTTCAAGTTCCGTCAAAAATATTATTATTTTTAAAGCAATTCTTATCAAAGACGACCATGAATAGCTCTTCATTCAATATCAAAGGTGAAAGAAAATGTAGAATAACAACTAATGTTACATCAGAGAGAAAATTTAGAATAACAACTAATGTTACATCAGAGATATTTTAGAATTTTTTCAAGGAAGGAAACTTCTAACGTTGTTTTATTGGGGCGATTATGGTAGCAATACATTAGAGCTATTCTAAATTTATGCAAATAAAGAAACTTCTAATGTTACACTATTGGTGGGATTATGATAGCTTACATGGAGAAGGATAACAACTAAAGAAGCATGAAATTAAACAACAATAAATTACAATTCTTTTTTCCTTTTTCATCTCAAAAAGTAGAGTAGCTTAAAAATGATAGTTGTGGTACTAACGAGCCAATTAGAATTGATTAAAAACCAATTGATCAAGCTCTTAGGGTCAATAAATTACTATTCTTAATTACATTGAACTACAACTAAGCTACCAATTAAATAGAAAAAAAATTTAATCTAGATATGAAATAAATACCAATTATTACCAATAAAAAACCATCATATAGTGAAATTTCCTTTTGTCTTGTAATGAATTTTTTTGTGCCATAGTGATATTGTACTAAGTTACTAATTATAATACTAACAATGGTAAGTATATCATTACTATATCTTTTAGCGTGGGACCTTTATATCTAATTGGCACTAAGAAATTTCCCAAGTTAGGTATCAGCGAAGCCATGATTTTGTATTGATTATGTATTTTAAGTTTTATTGTCTCAATAATAGTAATGGTAAGGATATAAGTTCTATGTAAAAATTATTGTGTACAAATTGATGTCATCCAACTAATGATTTTATACTTTTACCACATGGGTTTTACATGATATATTTTCATTCTTTGTAATAAATTTGACTTTTTCATCGAATTATCTAACCAATTTGTTGAATGATACATTAATTGTTACAAAGTGAGTTTATATATATCTCTAGCATTACTCTTACCAACCTAATAATAACAACAATAAATAAACTAGTGCTTAAGTTAATTGCATTTCAATTTTAATACAACAACTTCACATTCTCTTTGGATTGGTTTGTAACCTGCAGTCACTTCTTGTTACAACAATAGACAGGGGAAAAATTTTAAGGCCAAGCCCCTCAAGCTGAAAAAAATGAAAATGAAAATGAAAATAAATAAAATTAGGGATCATATAGACTTTAGGGTTGCTTTGGCTTGAATAGTATAATAATTATAAATTATCAAATGATTACAAGGAATATTGTCATTCGGGGGGTGAATTCAATGAAGACCCACGAAGGGCTGCTTCCAAATTATCGAAAGATTGAACCAATTGTAATTTGTAAGTGATGGCTATCTATCGGTGGTGGTGGTGACGATGACTGCGTACGCGTGATGGTGGCTACAAAAGGGTGAAACGTCGATGGAGAAGAGAAAGCAGTTCTCTGATCGCGAATCGGTGAGAGAAAGGGGCAGGTTGTTGCTTTTGCTCTTAAATAGGCCAAAACAGCGTCGTTTTAGGGAGAATTAAAAAAAAGGATCAAACGGTGTCGTTTAAATTATCTTCTTCTTCAAAAAATTTGTAATTGAATTTGTACTACGCTTCCTCTAGATTAAATTCTCCTGTCTGTCACTTTTGATATCTATAATTTATTACTATATCCTTACAAAATCTTTCATTTTGTAGTATTTTTAACTCTTTATTAGCACCATTATTAGTAAATTTACTAATAAACAACAATATTTCTTAATTCTTATATCGAAATTTTACGGTTCTAGAAATAGTCAAACAATAATAGCCTAATATTTTATTTTCTAGCCTCATACATATATTTATTATTTTGTGATACAGCTCTTCCAACTTTACTAATTGCTTTTATATTATGCTCAAGGTTGAGTGAATTATTAAGGGAGTCGATTATGATTGAGTTTATCCTACAGCTTCGTCCTACTCTTACGACAAAAGAGACAAAAAGGCAAAAAAAGGGAAGAGAGAGAGAGAGAGAGAAATTAATATAATTTTGTCCTGAAGGGATTGGTCTTACATATATATAAAACGTTAAAAAAATTAATTCCAAAAGGAACACAAGAGTATTACACTTTGAATGCGTTCGGGATAGTTGCAGCCGCTCCCCACCTTATTCTAGGAGAGTAGGCGACTACAGGTAAGTATTGATTGGACCAAAAAAATTATGACACAAAAAATTTTTGATACGCCAATTATCTAAATAAAATTGACTTAGTGATTTTGATTGATACATTAATGAGCGAAGAAGACAAGAAATCAATTTTAGTCATCCTCTTATCTTGGGACAAACTATATATAAATAGCTACTCTAGCTTTCAAGTGGATTGATTGGCACAAATACGAAAATGTCAACTAAGATGGACCATTACAAAAGATACACAATTTGAGACAAATTTGGAATACTTTATCAGCAATAGAAGGTTGGTTTTTGCTTAGAAATTACTTAGCGGATATACATTCTTTCTACTAAATTATTTCCATATGTACCTCTTAGCAATTATATGAAAGAGTAAATAAGCATGCGCACACAAAATAAACAAATGGAAGTTAAGTTGGTATTCAGTTTGTACAAATGAGTGGAGAGAAAAGGAGAGAAAAAAAGAAGAAAGGAAAAGAGAAGACAGAAAATGACAGTATAATTCAATTTATATTATTCGATCTTTTTATGAAGGAGATTATTATGTTACATAATCATATAACATATATGATTACATAATAGCCGTTGGATTTTCATCCAACGATTGTAAAAATATAAAATAATAAAATCATATTATTTCTAGAAATGTTAGATTTTCATCCAATAACTACTGCATAATAATATATATTACATGATTATGTAATGTAAGAAAAACCTTTTGTGAAATTTCAAGAGAAAAGAAATTACTATTTTTTTATTTGGGTGTTTTAACCTTTATGATGCAACGGAAGTATATAATTTCAATATTCCGTTGATTTTTAGAAAATATTGGAATGAAGAACAAACTAAATCCACAATGATTTAAAAGAATACTGTGAATTTAAGAGAGGTTAAAACTCATTGATTCCATAGAATGTTGAGAATTAACTTGTTCAAATACTCACATAGAGATTTGAAAACTGAAATATTATTGAACTAAAAAATCATATCTTTTAATGGCTACAAGAGTGAGCTATTTATACTAGTAACAATTATCCTAAACCATAAAGTAAAAGGAAAATAAAATTTTTAATTAGAAAGGAAAAATAAAGACTTAAAATAATAAGAAAACTAATCATAATATAAAATTAATTTATAATCCACATCATTCCCCCTAAGATGGAGAGAATTCGCCCTCGAATTTAGATGGTCAATAATAATATCTTCATCATGATCACCTCTATAAAGAATAAGATGCTTGATGTTAAATACATCTATAGTGCGGATATGAATAAAAAGCTTTAATCTATAAGCATTAGGATTTATCTTCTCTATAATCTCTAAAGATCTGATTTTTCTAGCAGAAAGGGTATTGTACTCGCCAACAAAGAATCTATCTTCGGTTATGATAGCCTAAACAAGATCTCTTACTTGAAATTCTAAAGCTCAACGTTTTTTGTCTGCCATGATTTTATAACTTTCAGTAGTCTTCTTCAAAGACTTTTGTATAGCTACATAAATCTTTTTAAGCTACTCAATAAAGTCTTCTACCTTGCTGCTTTTGTGAACTAAATCTGAAACTAGAGCCAAGTCAATGGAAGCTCATGGATTATATTCGTAATTCACTTGAAAAGGGCTTAAACCGATATTACATTTAACTACTCGGTTATAAGCAAACTCAAATTCGTATAACTTTTGATACCATGTCTTTAGGTTTTCATCAACTAGACTACGTAGATGGTTTCCCAAAGAACGATTGACAACTTTAGTCTGACCATCTATTTGTGGGTGATAAGCACTTTTAAAATTTAGTCGAGTGTTAGTCAACTTCCATAATGTCTTCCAAAAATGGCTAAGAAATCGTGTATCCCCGTCAGATACTATAGAACTCGATAAGGCATGTAATCTATAGACCTCCTTGCAGAATAGACAAGCAACAGTCAAGGCATTTATAGTCTTCTTGCAGGCAATAAAATAAGCCATTTTGGAAAATCGATCTACCACAACAAATATTAAATCTATACCCCTCTGAGTATGAGGTAATCCCAAAACAAAATCCATGTTAATGTCAGCCCAAGGTTGTGTTAGAATTGGTAGCGGCATATATAACCTAGCATTAGTTGTGGTGTCCTTGGAAACTTAGTAAATGTGACAAGTTTCGACATAGTGATAGGCATCGTGCCTCATAGTAGGCAAAAAATAAGTGTTGGTTACTAGAGCTAAAGTTTTATCATGACCCATAAATACTTCATTATATAATTCTCAATAATTTTTAATCTTAAACTTGAGTTATGAACATATAATTGATTACCCTTAAAGATAAATCCGTCATGTAAATAGTAGTCTGAGTGAAATCCTACAGTAATATCTTCTACTATAGCAACAAAGAAAGGATCAGTAGCATATAACTCTTAAAATGTGTTAAATTCAAGGACTTGATTATGCATTTGTATTAAAAAAAAGTACGCCGACTAAGTGCATCTACTACCTGATTGGATTCGTCAGAGATATGCTTTATCACAAAAGTAAATTGTTGAAGGAATTTTATCCATGTGACATGTCTATGAGAAAGCTTGTCTTGATTATTAAGATGTTTCAATGCGGCATAGTCAGTGTAAAAAATAAAGTCTTTGTGAATTAAATAATGATACTAATGTTTCAATACTTGAACCACTATGTAAAATCCTACGTTGTAAGTGCTATAGCATGCCTTCACTCTATTTAACTTCTCGTTGAAATAGATTATAGGTTTACCCTGTTGGCTAAAAATAGCTCCAATACTGACTTTAGAAGCATCACAATACACCTCAAAAGTGAGCAAAAAATCTAATAGGACAAGTACTAAGGCAATAATAAGCTTTTCTTTTATAATCTTGAATGCCTTAGTGGCTGCTTCTGTCCATGAGAATTGTCTTTCTTTCATGCAATCCGTGGTTGGTGCCTTGATAGTACTAACATGAGGAATAAATCACTTATAAAAAGAGGCTAATCCGTGGAAACTTTTGGTCGCAATAAAGTAGTTAGTTATGGTCAATCTTGAATAGCATCCATTTTCAACTGATCAACAGAGATACCATTCTTTGACACTAAATATCTTAAAAATAATATTTTTTCTGTCAAGAAAATACACTTATTAACTGTTGTGTATAAACTTGCTGCACTTAAAGTTAAAAGTACTTCTCTTAAATGCTGTAAATATAACTTGTGGTTAGCGCTATAGATAAGTATATTATCAAAGTGAACAACCACAAACTTTCCAATGAAAGGATGAAAAACTTGATTCATAACGCGCATGAAAGTACTTGGTACATTGGATAATCCAAACTTTATTACCAACCATTCATATAACCTTTCGCGAGTCTTAAAGGTTGTTTCCCATTCAGCTCTAGGTTGTATTCGAATTTGATGGCAGCCACTTTTTAAATTAAGTTTGGTAAAAACTGCTATTCCACTAAGTTAATTTAATAAGTCATCTAATCGAGGAATTGGAAAACGATATCGAACTGTGATTTTATTGATAGCTTGACTGTTCACAAACATCCTCCAAGGACTATCTTTCTTTAGAGTCAATAAGGTAGGGACTGCACAGAGATTAAGATTTTCATGGATAAATCCCTTTTCTAGTAACTCTTTTACTTGGCACCTTAACTCTTCATGTCTATAAGACTCATGCAATAATGAGATCAATTTGGTAATGTCGAGCCTGGTACCAAATCAATTTGGTGTTGAATATCCTGAAGAGGTGGTAAAACCTGTGGTAGTTTGTTCAGAAACAAATCTTAAAATTCTTCCAATATAGGTGCCATAGCTTTAGGAATCTTCAAATTGCTATGACTCTCTTTTTCCAATAAAATATAAACCATTTTTATCTTTGATACAATATCTATAAACTGCTTCTTACCTAACAAATAGTTGTCCAAGTTCTGTTTAAGAGTGAGCTCTTTGTTAAGTAGGAAAACAATCTTAGTGTTGTTAAACATAAAGCCGTAGGTGTTTCTCTTTCCATTATACACTACATTTTGATCATACTACTAAAGTCTCCCCAATAACAGATCACATGCATCCATAGTTACAACATCACACTAAACTTTATTTTTATAGATAGAACCAATAGATAATGAAACTAAGCAACATTTCGATACTATTACTTGATTTCTTTTCTTCAACTATATGAGTTTATATGGAGTTTGATGAGGCTCAGTCTTTAAGTTTAGCTTCGATACAGCTTTCTCAGAAACAACATTCTCTTAGCTTCCTGAATCTATAACCATATGACATACTTTTCCTCTAATTGTGCAAGTAGTTTGAAAAATATTTTCTCGTAACCACTTGTCTTCATTCTGTGCCTTAGAAGTGAAGAATGCATACTTTACTATTAATATCGATCTACTATCACCATGCTTTTCAATGAATTGTGCACTGCCACTACTATAAAAATTTGGCTCTTTCGTGAATTTCTCAGTTTTTTCCTCCGGATAGTATTCACTTTCTTCAGTACCTACAAATAAACTTTTGCCGTACTTTCCTCCCCTTTTACACTCTGAAATTCTATGTCCATTTTCTCCGCAACTGAAACGGCGTAATCCCAAACCTGAGAATTGGGTTTTGTTCCTTTGACTAGTTTCATTATATTTACTAGTGTTATTTGACGGATTTAGAGGAGTGAAATTACAGAATTGGAAAGTCGGGTTTGAATTATCACGAACTACACTACGAGAACCTCGAAAGCTTGAATCGCTAGTATGTCGACTAAATTACTTCTCCAACTGCAAAGTGTGTTGGTGTGCTTTTGAGATTGAGTATAAATATAGTAAATTCAGCTGGTCTTGAAATTGTGTTCTTAGGCCCCCAATATAGCGAGAAACATGTTGTTCTTCTATTTCAACCAAATCATTGTGTATTACCAACTAATGGAATTTTATAGTGTAATCATCTATTGATCAATTACCAGGCCTTAAAATTTTATAACTATTGGTATAATAGTTTAGCATAATTGTGAGGTAAGAATGCTCCACGTGAATACTTCTTTAGCTTTTCCCAAGTTTCAACCAAACGCCATATAAGAGTATTCTAAACTCTTTCACTATGCAATGATGCAGCTAGATTTGGAAATTTTTAGGAGATTGTCGAGATAAATTTTTGGAAGTCAAAGTTTACAGTATTTTAGACTGAAGTGTCAAAAATTAAAAATTATTGGCCAAAATCATAAAATAATATATTTTATAGATTGACATTTTTAAATTTACGTTTGATCAATACTGGAATTACTGATTGTCTCCTTCTTGTTATAGGCTTGATTAGAGCCCAACCTTGTCGGTGTCAAAATAAACTACGAGTAAATAACACTAGTGGACAATAGAAATAAACTTTTTTCATAACACATTGATACATTAATCAATCATTTCTGTTTTGTTTACTTAAATTTTATTTTCTAAGGATAAGGTCGGCAACATTTTTAAAAAATAAATAAATTGGACTTAAGACGTCAAATTGACTTATATTAATTGTTCGTAAAAGACATAATTATTAAATAAATAAATAAATATCATTAATCTTCACTTTAACTTGGATAAAACTGTAGTTGCATATTGACTAACGCTTTGTCGGTGCCATACTGGAATTAAACAAGTTTCGTTCTTTTTATTTAAACAAAGTTTCCTCCCTCCCGCCGACATTTCTTAAAGAAACAAAAATGAAAAAACAAAAATCGAGGACGAAATAAGAAGCGGTTGAACTAATTATTTTATTCTTGATTGTCATCTATATTTTGTTCTTTGTTAGCTTGTTATTTGTTCAATAAAATAAATCAACATGTTATCCCCACGAATCCCGTATGATAGGTATCATATATGCAAATTTTCTTACGTATTACGTTGAATTGTTGATTCTTTAAAACGAAAAAAAAAATTATAAAGTGAGAAAAAGTCATATATATTATTGTAATCTCCCAATGATTTCAAACTACATCACTCACGCTAGATTGGACTAAACGCATGGCCGCAATCTTTACCATCCTAAATTCCTAATTTTGTTAAACCCAACAATTTCTCTCCCTAAAGGCACTGTTTCAAAATCTGAAATTTTATTAATTTTATTTTTTAATTCATTCATCTACTTTTTATTTATTTTTAATTTTTAGATATTTATAATTGAATTAAAAAAATAAACCTTTATGGTTTTTGTCTTAATGAAAAATTATGTGAATGAAAAGTAAATACTATATCTCAAAAGCATCTATATTAAATATGTGTCTTTCTTTAAAAATAAAACATAACCCCTTCATTAATTTTGACTTTAAGGAAATAAATGTCAAATAACTGAGTTTAATTTAAAAAAAAAAAAAGAAAACAAGATGCCACATAGAATATGATATTACAAAAAGAAAAATAAATATATCAATTTAGACATTTATTTTTAGGCATATTCAGATTTCAACCAATTCAAACTTATTTAGATAGATATCAGATAAAAATACAAACAGCACTTAAGTATGAAAGAAAATATTTATTTTATTTCATTTTCTCAGTGGGAATATCAAGTTTAATATATATATATATTGAGGTCATATACACTGGTGAAAGTTCACCAAGCCAATTCACAGTTTCAAAAATCTCACTGTACATTTTCACTTAGCCCTTTGTGCATAATTACATTGAGGCGGCCACCAATTTGTTTCTTCAGCTTGTTGCCCTTCTTGCGAATTATCAGTGTTTGTCGGTCCAGCAGTGGGTGGAACACACCACTTGAACAATTTAATATTTTAATTTTCTCCTATAACAGCAGTTTCTAGTCGAAATGTGAGGGATTCACAATTTTTGTTATATAGCCAATAGGAAAAAAACAATTCACCATATCTGCGTACTCATATATGACAAAATTCTATTTCTTGCCATTACATAATTTTTATTCCGAGATTATTCATATTTAATTCTTCAATAAGTTTATATTCTTTTGGTCATTTCAGGTTCGGACAATTACGGCCGCCGGGGGGGGGGGTGGGGCTTAAATGATTATTTTTATAAATTTACAATTATTTAATTTTTTAAAACTAAACAATAGAGAGCCAATAGTAAATTGCCCATGAAATGAAAATGTCATCTGCTTCTGTCTTCACAGACACACTAGGAAGGGAGGGATATTTTCCCCCCTGCTATTTGTAAGATGATACCCATTTTGTAAATACAACCCATTAAAACATTGATTTTTGTTATTTGATAAATGTATCCTATTTAATGCCTAATAGACTTCTGTGTTGATAGCATATGCAGTATTTTACTTTTATTCTATTAATATTTGTCTATTTAGAATATGAGTAAAGAAGTCTCTTCCAATTTTGATTATATATTTATCAAACTGCGAGTACGAAATATCTTAAAAATAAAATTATTATTATCTTATTCATAATAATAATAATAATAATATATAATAAAATTTCTTTTTAAATAATGTAGAATAGAGGATAAAATTTTGAACATTATAGTGATTTCCCACAATTTTTTATAATTTTGTAAAAAGATTAACTAATTTTTTGAGGAAATTTTAATATTTTATATTAAAAGATTATGATATTTTATGTATTAAGAAATAGATAAATTTATCTAGCTCATGAACAGTTATTCAACCGTGAAATTTAAGGACAAAATTGTAACTTAAAAAAAAATCAACTAAATGGGGAGTGCCATTACAAAAAGAGCAGCCGCCGCGCAAGGAAATAGTGAAACGGGATGACTGAGACAAGCGACGACAATCCGCTGGAAAAATTATATTAAAACAAGAAAGTGACTGAATAGTTTTCAAAAGAGTTTGCCAAGTCTTCAAGTTCGTTTATAAATTTAGCACCAACCCAAATAGCCAACCAACCACTCACTTGCAGATCTACAAAGAGAGGAAAAAATATACATACATGAGTATGCTGCATTCGCATTTATGCTTCTCTCCAAAGTATCATCCTTTGCAACTCTCCGGTATGTCTCTCTATTCCCCACGAACCTTCCTTCTAATAAGTTTGTGAAAAATGGTTTTTATACCTAAGCTTTCAGAACAGTGATAGAAGAAATAGTAAATATTGACATACTCTTTAATTATTTTTTTAATTAATGATAGCCCCATATAATTTTAACGTTGATTCTATTGCCATTCTAAAAATTCTTCAGGCAAAAAATGAGTATTCTATGTTTATTTGATACATTGTAAACTTATAATTAATTACTTTATCACATAAATAATAATACTACCACAAATACTTGTACTTTTTTTCCCCAACAAACTAAATATCTCAACTAAATCAATAATGTTATGCTTACTTAGTTGGGATACTTAGATTGTATCTCAACTAATGTGTCAGTAATAAAATTTCATTATTTGGATGATAAATAGTAAAATTTAATAACTAATTATCACTTGAGCTCATGCCATGTAAGCTACAACTCAATTTGTACAATTGTTTTTATTATTATGTTTCTAAGTGGAATAATATTTTGATATAAATCATCACTTATGTTTTATATGTTAGGTTTTATTTAAGTAAAAAAATTTCGATATAAATCTTGCGCCATTAATTTCAAGTGAGATTGCTAATTCTTCTTATTAAAATTAATATCACTAATTATTCTTTTATTGTTTTGATAATATCCAAAAGCCTCTAGCACCATAATTTCATAGTATTAAACTTGTTTTTAAATATTTTTTTATTATGAATTAAATAAATCATATAAATTGGGTATAAAGTTCAAAATTTAAATTCTAAAAATAAGAGATATGGGCTTTGGTGTAAATAAAAAAACTAATAATAAGATTTTTTTTGTATTTTCATTATTTTAAAACTTTTTTCTTATAATAAATATATATTTTATATTCCTAAGATCAAATATCAAGCAAACGATCAATTTATCTCTCTTTATTTTAAATTTTTTTGCTAGAGTG
This sequence comes from Aegle marmelos, assembly GCA_030449875.1. Taxonomy (NCBI): domain Eukaryota; kingdom Viridiplantae; phylum Streptophyta; class Magnoliopsida; order Sapindales; family Rutaceae; genus Aegle; species Aegle marmelos. Next base: position 8,065,293 of record JASUUL010000094.1, read on the forward strand.
TTTATTGAGCATTATTAAAGCAGTAAGGAGAAAGTGATAAATATTGATTTCATTAGGAAAAAAAATAGCAATCTCCTTAATTTTAATTCTGCTATTGAGTGTACATACATCATTATCTAATAAGAAGGTTATTAAAGTAAGGAATTAACTAAAAATAAGAAAAAAAAACACACTCTAATACAACATATTTTATCATACAATGTATTAGATTTGTTGTTTTGGTTGGAAAAGGAACACATTGCTGCAAATTTTGTGAAAACAAACTATTTTCCTTTCTGTACGATTAAATAATGATGTGTACTATAAATTAATAAGCAAAAAATAAATTAATACAATCCAAAATATTAAATCAAATATTAAAGACACATATTTTTACATAGAAAACCCATAACAAAAAACCTCTAGGACCATAATATGATATAATATTCTATTATATTAATAATGAGATTACAGTACAATTTTTTTTAAATAACATGTAATGTTAATAATATAAAAAATTTCAGTAATCTTGACTTATGTAATAGTCTAATTTTTATCTTTCTAGCAAATAAACATCTCAAATAACAACTAATATATGATAAAATAAAAATGAAAATTAGGAGAATGGGCAATACCAAAAACTTACTCCCTAAATTTAAAAGAAAAAGGAGTTAAATTACGTTCTCATCGCCCAATAAGAAATTGAAGCCGTTGGTCCCAAAATAAATTCACGTCCCTCTCTCTGCGCGCCCTTCTCTTTGGTTAATTTCATCTAACTCCAAATTTTAATAATAATTACATTTAAGCAAGGCCTTTTGGACCTCTTGAATAAAATGGACCCAACATTTTTCTGTCTTTTAAGAGGTCCCTTATCTTGTTGAAGCAGAAGATCCATCGTTGGAACATTATATGTTTTATATTGTTTTTATCCGATAAATTTAATAAATGTTCTTATGGTCGTTTCAGGTTGCGCGAAAAAGCATCAGTCGCTAATAACACGGACACATGAGGGCGCTGTGAACAGAAGTAATGAAGGCACGAGGTACTCCCTCAGGTGCGAAAGTTCATCATTTTACTTGATCAATTGCAAGAATAGAAACGGTGAGGGCATTACAAACGACAAAAAGTGTAAGCGATTCAACAAGCTTCGTGCTCCCGTCACCTTACAAGATGGTGCTGCATCAAGATTCGACGATGATAATAATCCGTCAGCTTTCAGGATGCTTTGCTCAAGAATATCAATGCCATTTTTCAGTTCACTCGCCCCTTCTTTCTTCTTGGCATCGTGAGTTGCTAATTGTTAAATATGAATATATAATTATTCTCAGATGTAAATGCTCACATTTTTTTTTTTAAATGCAGGTTCGTTCTATACATATATAGTATATTATTTAAAGGAACAAAAAATAATAAAAAATGATGTACATGAAGAATCTAGATCTTAGATATGCAGATATTTAGATTAAAGCATGACTATTTACAAATAATGAAATGAAGTTTTTATATAAATTAACATAAATATGATTTTTTTTCCCCATTATGTTTATCAGATGATCGATATGACATCGGTGTCTTTTCTTGCACCGCAACAATTTGCTGATTTGACTCCCACATTTTTCATTGGATTATTAAAGGTAAATTATTAATTAATTAATGACATGATAGCAACAATTGTTTGTAATGTACTGTTTGGTAAATTATTTAAATAACATTAATTCTGCGTGATATTTCAGGCCATAGTGTCCGGATTACTGGTGAACATGTATGAGGTGGGAGTAAACTAATTGTATGATGTTGAAATAGACAAGGTATATATTTCAGTAGAGACGCCCATTTTTATGAATAATTAGTTTCCATGATAAATATATACAATCTGTACATTACTAAATTAGGTAATAATTTCATTAATTTAATTTCATTCTTCAGGGTTGTATTGCTTACTTAATTTTACTAATAAATTAGTTTAACATTGTTTAATTCATTGCTAAAGATTAACAAGCCGGATCTCCCTCTTGCTTCCGGCGACTTGTCCATTGGAGCTGGAATCACAATTACTTGCGCATGTTTGTTGATGGTAAAGCAAATGCTATGCTTAAGAAATTCTGTTTAATTCTTAATATTCATTAATTTGTTAATTATTAGGAAAAATAGCTCTCTAAGTTTGCTACGATTGAATTTATATTTAGTAAGTGAAGCTATATTCCATCTAAATTTATGTAATTTGTAATTCACTTATTTCAAGTTTCAGAGTCTCGCTGTAGGAATTATGCTTCGATCTCCACCCCTTACTTTTACCATCATCATGGGGTTTCTACTTTCAAGTGCCTATTCCGTCAATGTAAGTGTGTCCCTGAGTGAGATTCACTTCTATATTTATCACTTTTCAAGTTTAATTTATACGTTGCGCAACTTCTTCAAAACTATTTTGTGCTGGAATAAGTTTCAAGTTTTAAGTTTTCAACTCATATGTTTTTTTTTTCTGTTCAATTATTAATATGTTAAACTTAATTAATTCACAAAATTGGTGATTTGATCACAATATGTTAATGATCTAATTGGTTATTATCAATCCTGTAGCTTCCCTTTCTTAGATGGAAGAGATATGCATTTCTAGCAACAATGTATGGGGTGCTTGAGAAGGGACTTGCAATGCCACTTGGTTACTTCATGCACACCCAGGCACGCACAAATTCTGCCTAGCTCCGTGTCATCATTTGGTCACTCATTTAATTATTGTATTTTCTTTTGTATTTTCCGCTGAAGTGGGTTTGAAATATACTGTGCATGCATACAGAAATAGGTTCTTGGAAGACCTATAGAGTTTTCAAAAACATTGATGCTTGTAGTCACTATCAAGTGCTGGTTTTGCGTTTTGCTTGTGCTTCTCAAGGTATTCTAAACTAAGAAACCTTAAAAATAAACAGAGCACATGTATAATGGATGGATACTAATGTATTTGCTTTGGACTTTAAATAGGATATGCATGATGTGGATGGCGATAAAGAACATGGCATTCAAACGCTCAGTATCGCTCTAGGGAAACAGAAAGTGAGTAAATTAACTTGAACAAATTCTATAACCATCATTTTTAAGCTTGAATTTTTGTCTTAGATTTTCCTTTCTAATTGTTATTCTTCTTAACAGGTACTTTGGCTAGGTGTTTGTATGTTATTAGTTGTCTATGGAGCTCTTGTAATAGCAGGAGCTTCGTCACCCTTCCTGGAAAGCAAGCTTATCACCGTAAGAATATGCATACATATAGAAAGGAAAAAAGAAGGGGGGTGATTTGTTTTGAAATCCTAAACTTTATTAAAATTTGAGAAAGTTATTAAGTTATATAGTCTAATAGTTTAATGCCATTATACTATTAAATTATACGACTTATTAGTTTTTTTAAAATTTTACCAAAATTCATATTTTAGATTGGAATATATATATATATATATATATATATATATATATATATATATATATTCACATGTATGTATGCATTGTATTATTTCATAAGAAATTTAGCTTTTTATGTATGTATGTGATCACAATCACTTACTAATTAGGAATTAAATTGTTTTCTTCTTGCAGATAACTGGCCACAGCACACTTGCTTTTATTTTGTTGCGACGAGCTCGAAATGTTGATCTCTCCAGTCAAGCAGGAATACTTTCTTTTTACAAGTTCATTTGGAAGGTAGGTGGTTCTACTTTGATGTATGATTTGAATATTATTTTCATTCAAAACCAAGAAAGTTTTAGAATTTTATTTAATTGTAGACTGACTCTTACGTTTTTGCATGCATTTGCAGTTACTCTTTGCCGAACACATCCTTCTTCCCTGCGTACGACTATGAGACAACTTTGGTGCCAGCTTACAGCAATTATTGCGTTGTGTTAAAACGATGATACGGTTGTTGTGATTGATGTCAACAAGTTGTTACAAATGACTTAAAAATCTATATATTCATGCAGCAATGGTCCAGAGATCTACTACCATATACAACTGTTTGCGTTTTCTCGATTTTCTTACTGCTAAAAGTTTAAGCCCTTCTACCAACGAGATTTTTGCTGCTCACTCTTTTTACCTCGAAGCCTGGTTCCTATATTTCATCCTTTACGAACAGGCCATACTCCTTGCAATTGCATCTTGTTATTATATACGCCGGCATAACGAGGTCACCATTAGTGTTCTTGAACTTTGATTTTTTCTTTATTATTATAAATTTATTTATGGTCTACAATATGATGTGTTTGTCAAAAGATAGGAAGTTTTCTGTATGTTCAAAAGTCACTTGCCCTTCGACAGTACATTTTGAACATTAATATTATGTTAGAGATATATAATATGTGATTAAAAATATTAAAGTTCTAAATAGTAAAAAATATTGATATTACATCACGGGTGTAATAGATGACTAAAAAAACAAAAATACTAGCAGAGATTTAAAAACAAAAAAAATCAACCACTGCTCTTCATCAATTAATTAACAAATATCTCATTATTTAGAATATATTTTTAAGATAAAAAATTTAAATTTTTAACACTACTCTTATAGAGTAATGATAAACATCCCGATTATTTTTTTTAAATCTTAAATTTCATCTATGTATTATTCATTAAATAATTAATTTTTTTATTTACAAAATCTATCTAAATTAATTATATTATCTTACTAAGTAATTAATAAGGAAAATTTAAAATACGTTTTTAGAATGAAACATCTGAAATGTTTAATACTAACGTAAGAAGAATCTCCGACATTCCTCTGCACTCTAATCCTTTTTTATTCATTTTTTACCACGTGTATGCGTCCACCAATCATAAGAATATGCATACTCAGGTAATAAAACTACATAAATAAGTTGCACCGCTGCAAAAGCATCAAATAATCTCCACATTCTTGATAAACCCCAATTCCAAGATACTATCTCAAATCCATTTTAATTTTCTACTCTCTTTTTCCAGGAATTTATTCTTAATGTACCGGATCGAACATGGCAGGCTCCTCAGAGACTAGCTAGGATTTCATTTTAACAGTTCTGATATATATTTATATTTATTATCTAGATTTATGCAGTTTCTTATAGCAATTTTGCGCAGCAGATGAAACAGAACCACGAAAAGCAGAAAATGAAACGTTCACTGTTCAGGACCGAAATCCCCTGGTTTTTTTTTTTTTTAAATAAATATCATAAGCCAGCCTATCAAACAGAATCGGACGACTCAGCTTTTGCATTCAGCGTTCTGTTAAGCGCCGAATTTAACTAGCCGGCAGCAGGAATGGTTAACGCCTACGTGATTACAGTGTAATCACAAGCAAGCGCGGGTATCTGTGACAACTTCCCGGCTATCAACAAAATGAACATTACTAGACCAAAGTGAAATGTATATATTAACCCATCGAATTATTAGAAAATAGAAATCTGTACAGGTTGATCGGGGTTAGCGCCATTACGAAATGAGATGGCTGGAAAACCAGCATGTAGTGTCTATTATGTACAGAATCAATAAAAGAAAACGATAATTTGGCGAAAGTAAATCTAGGCGTTTCAGTTGCCAATGTCGAAGTATCTTGGATCTTCTGGGAAATGGTATTCTACATTCAACTGCCATCCGAAAAGAAAACCTCTATTAGCCCTAAAGTACTAGGAGGAAACCAGATATAAGAATTCTTTGGTCTAGATTATCATGATAAAAGAGTCATACAGAAAAGTGATCAACTTCTACACATGCAGGCAGCATCATCAACTGAGTAAGGCTCACAAGAAATCTAGAATCCATAAAGAAACATTTTTACTGGATGGTTAAGAAGTGCAAATACGAGGCATTTACCAGATCATTCAGCCAAAAAATAATTACCTTGGTACAATCATTTTCTATTAAAATCAGGAGATGGTTAACGATACTCTATCCAAGATTTCATATGACCAAACAACCCATCAGCTTAAACACCATACAAATATGCAAAATGAAAATAACAGAACTTAAAAAGAGTGAATACTACAGCCAATAAACAGAGGAAATAAAGGTCACATACCGTCCCCTCATCTGCATCTGAATGGCGTTGAGGAAATACAACCCTCAAATCATTGTATAGATAGAACCTTCGCTCCCCTTCCTTGTCTAGACTTACATTTGGAGGCACAGAGAAAGGATCAGATTTACATCTCTGAACCAAATGCGATTTTTTCTTGGGAGACGGGCATAAAAAACGAAGATGGAGAGCATAGCGCAGTGCACCAGCTCCAGAGTTATTCTCATTAACTTTAGAACAACCATTAGCTAGCCTCTTGCAAGTTTCGTGAGATGTATCCATGCAGTTGGTCTCCTCATGATCAGTCTTCGGCCATGGCCAATCACCATTATCGTACCCATTCTCAAGCATACAGGAATGAATACTTGCCACATTTTGGGATTGAGTGGATGACTTCCTTCTAACTACTGAATCCACTAGATCAGAAGCTTCAATTTCTTTAACTTCAGTATCCTGGTCAATAGAACGCATAGCCATGTCAACTCCATCTAAATTTAACAATCTGCTAAACTTAACAGGGTGGCTTTTCTTTCGGACTGCAGTTACCTTTTCTCTGACTTTAGCTCCCAAACTTATCTGTCCTTGTTTCAACTCTGTAGATGTTGGGCCAGAAGAGGCTAGAGTAACCTTCTGTCGCAAGAATGTCTAATTTCATTTGAACGGCAATTTTTTGGGGGTTGGGGGGGGGGGGGTGGGGGGACGAAAGAAAGAAAGGAAAAAATGCACATAATTAGATACAATAAGATCAGAAGTCCACATGATATGAAAGATATATAACTTGCATACAACGAAAATACATGAGAGAAGTAGCAGCACCAAAAAAGAAATAATAAACATGAGACAAAAACGAAAATCAGTGAGGCAGATATGCATTAAGATATGACTATTTTCGGAGTAACTACGATATTAACATTCTTAAATGTTCACAATCAAAATGAACAGTAGAACAACAGACATAATAGGAATAAATTCAATAAATTTGAGCTTCCTGAAATGACCAAATTCCAGTCATGTTTATTACCTCTGACATTAAATAAGTGTTTGCTTCCAGGAAAAATCAACTTTATGTGATATACCAATTCAACCATGATAAACAATTAATTCATCAACTTTCAAACGGCATCAGAAGCAGATGATGGTGTCACCAACAATGCAATCTAAGACTAACTGCTTATTTCACATCAACGGTACACTAAAAGGAAAATTTCGTTTTCAATATAGCCAGAGAACTTGCTCAATCAGAGACCAAACAATAATTTAATGAAGACAAAAAGCAGGTTCTATTGAATCTTACTTTGGTACCAGCTGGCATGTCACTCAAATCATAGTTGCACAGGTATGTGTGAACAGGTGTCTTTTCTGGGTTGCTGAGAACCTACATAAAGCAAATCATTTCAAAAGTAAATAAATTTGTCATATTCTTTGAAAGAAACTATTGAATACCTATAAGCATGTAGATTCCAGAAACCTTAAAACGAACATTTATAAATAGAACTTCCTTCCAAGAGATCAGGCACGTTACTTTCCAAGCATGAATGTATGAGCAAAAACTATAGGATTAGAATTGTTTTCATATGCATGACTTCTCAGTAGATGATATAACATAGCAGCAACTAGAGATCCTTCTCAGGGCACATACACAGTACACTAGTTTGATATATAAATTAAATCAGCCCACACAATCAATATAAAACAGCATATGGACAAATAACATAACTAGAAATCCCAAAGCAAATTATTTTAATGCAGGGAAAGTATTGTCAACTTGAATTGGGGCTTGTCAAGGTCCCATATAATGGATGTGAACAACCAACAAACAAAGATCATTATCATTCCGAAGCCTAATGGTATAAATTAAGCAAAATATATAAGCTAGAGATTCTAATTGCCACTAATGGAATCCATCTTATTTGATATTGGAAATAAAAGAAAAACTATCTAGTTTTGTAAATAAATTACACCCTACGCATTTTGTCTTAGGCACTAAGAATCAGCAATTATTTGCTAAAGAGGTGTACATACCAGTTGTATTCGTCCTTTCATAGGAATGCGGAAGCAGCTTTTAACAGTTTGTGAATCATCATTCCCAAAACCTCTTTGTAATTTTTGGGCTCTGCACTTGTTTGATGAATTTCTTGCAAGATCTATGGATGCATAATAGAGTAAATAGCAATCCCCATCCACACTGGTAACAGAAAATGGCAGCTTCTGTGATTGTGGTGAGAAGCTCCCCCCAGTAATACTAAGTACAGCTAGGAAACCATCAATTCTCTGCACACAAAGATGCCAAAAACAAGCAGTAGAATTGCATCAGATATTAGTGAAGAATAATTACAAACCCTCTTATGTCCTATAACCAAACAAAAGTACTAACCTGACTGGACTTTCCAGAAATCAAGCGTCCAGACAATAGGGACTCCTCAAATGAACCAACCAAGGACCTTCTAACCGAAAGTCCACTCAAACTTCTCACAAACCTAAAGCATTGGGATGTGGGTGATGATTCTTGACGCAAATGCCAACTTAAGCCACTTGTGGTTTCTAGAGAAGATGGATGGAACTCTTTGTGAACATCTTCAAATGATCTTCTTCTAACCATAAACTCAGCTTCTTCAGTTGCAAAAATAATGCCAGAGTCAGAATCATTGCTAGATTCTTCCAAATTCTTTAAGGTGGAACAACAATCTCCTATCTCTTTCTTAACCCTCCTGCATCCTGGCACAGTTTCTATTTTCTCAGAAAATTTTGGACCAAGAGGTGACAATGAAAGACAAGGTGAGACAGCCTTTTGAGGAGATGTGGGTGTTAGTCCGCGACATGATATTACCTTACTTGATTCATTGAATTGATCAAGTCCAGGCATAAAGAAAAACTTATTGTGCGAATCTGTGTCGTTGTTTTCCAGCAAAGGGCCATCGGTAAAAAAAATGGATGAAGTTCTACTGTTTTCATATGGGAAGATCTTCTGTTCCAAGCAACTGGATTCAGACCAGGATGATGTTGTGAATTGGATTTTGCTTCCAACATTTACTTTCTTATAATCTTGTGATGTGGGGACACTAGAACTATTAGTCCTGGCAGGGGAGTTCATTTGAGAATTACTGAAGCCAATGTCTAGAGGATCACCATTAAACTGGTCTGGGAAAAGCATACTCTTTAGTGGTGATAACAATCGCTTTCTGACTAATGAGCCACTGCACTCAGTTCCATTAACTGTGACACAACCGACAGAAGATGAATGAACATCATCAGCAGAAACACCCTGAAGTTCCTTACTTAGGGAACTTGTTCCACGGGATTCAAAACCAACTATCCTAGAAAGAGGATTTGGAGAATTCCATCCACTTTTAGGAGTAAACAGACCCACTTTATCGGCAGATGTAATCTTAAAACCATGTACACTGGAAGTAGCATCATATGACCCTCCAGATTTAAATGATCCATCAGAAAACTTGGAAGTTTCCAAAGAGGCTTTCCTCTGGAATTCTCCAATAGAAGAGCATGGGGCATCCACAACTGTTTGGCTCACACTTCCTCCATGCATTCCATCCAAATCACAGGTGCTCACACCAGGAAGTCCCGGAGGACTTTTCAAAAATGAGCCCGATGATGTTGCTGCAACTTCCTCAGCACTGTTGCCAGAGGAAACTTGCGGCAAACCCATCTCTAAACTCTTTTAAGTTATTTACCTTCTCTCTTTTTCTCCCTTCTTTGATGTATATCTTAATTTTTCACTTGCATCTTACTCACTATTTTCAGCTTATTTTCTCCTGTCTATCTTTTTTTCCTGCCTTAAGAACACATCTACCATGAGCTTCCCAATCTTAGCAGCACTATTAAAGAAATGAAAAATCCAACCTGTCCTGTAAATACTAGAACAATTGTTAATATAAGTAATTCTGTGAAATGTGAGACCCTACGCAATGATCAAAGCCAGTACTATGTATCCACAAAAGGCATCCACATTTCAAATACAAATTCTTCACAAGATTGCGTGCTTAAACCCAATCTCGCATTAACCATCCAGCGATGACGAGTGGCACAAATTTTTTGACCTCCATACCAACAAGCAATGAGATTCATAGAATTCATTGTTGCCCACAATATCAAAGCACGCACCTGATTGGGGGAAAGAAAAATTGGAGGAAAACAATAACACATAACTACCTGTCTAATTTAGGAAATTGATTGTAGCACATTTATAAAACTGAATTAAAGAATATTAAATAACATCAATCAGAACAATTATTATGACAAGAGATTAAAAAAAAAAAATTCAACTAGCGACAGTAACTAAAGGATCCGTTCAAAATCTATCATTCAACTTACATACATTAAAGCAGATTATCTCAAAAACAAATATAACCCATAATTTTTTTTAAAAAAATAATAAATCAAAGAAAACCCAGGATCATTTTAACAGAAACATTTAAAAGATCATCAGAACACCAATTATAAAGAAGACGGAGAATATGAAGCAGTGTTCGCTTGTACGTCACACATACAGCACAACTTTTTAATGATCATCTCACACAAGCAAACAGCATGTGGTTTTAAATTTTTTATTTCGTTCATTCATCTGCTTTTAATACAAAAATAAACAAAACAAGTTATTAAAAAGAATACAGCTTTTATTAGAAAAAAAAAAAAAAACACTCACAAATGAAAGCTTGCTGGGATGCAATAATCAAGTGATGGTGGTGGTGGTGGTAGTAGTAGTAGATAAGTCATTCTAATGATCTTCCCATGGAAATTCAAAATTCCCCAGATCACACAAAAATCAAAATCTCCCTAACCAAGCAGAAGATAAATTATTTTTCGGAATTTTCAATAGAGATGAAAAATAAAAATGAGATGATAATGGTAAAGAAGAAGAGGTGGGTAAAGGAATGCAGTTTTTTGTTAGGCCTGTAATGCTATGCTCTTTTTTATACCTAATGTTCGGTTAGTACTCCATTACTCTCTTTATTTGTATTTTATTTTTTAAAATTTTTATCTTTTTAGAGTGAGACATTAGATACTAAATTAACTTTCTGGTAAAATCCATTATCGACGCTTGGTTAACAGTGAATTATATTCTACTTTCGGAATAAAAAAGTAAGCAAGCTGTATAAGTAGGATTTTTCATGTCGCAAATGTCGTGACAAGATTAGCAAAATTCTTTTCATAGATATAATCATTTCATATATAATGAGTGTTTATATTAATATAAGTTACACAACTGGCAAAATTTTTTCAGGATACTTGGGGTTTGAATACGAATAGAATGGAGATTGATTATCACTCGAAGTGCTCTAAAAAGAAACATGAATATTGAAAGTATTTTAAGAAATTGATAACTTGAACAATTATTATGCATTTTGGGATAAATAGATACTGGATACTAATACCAAATTCCCCTATATTTTTGTACAATTTATAACAAGGACATAGTTTTGCATATGTATCAAATACGTCCCTAGGTTAGTCAGTTTTAAATTATTTCTTTTATGTAACTTACATGATTCACAAAAAAAAAAAAGTTTTAACAAGATTAACCTACCTCCTTAATTTGTTATGGTGGTACAAACCACAAATACTTTAGCGATTATTAAGATAATAACTCTTATTGAAATATTACAAGTGAATTCATTTTAAGATTTCTTAAATTTAATATTAATAAAATAATGAGTCTCATTGTGAGATCTACAAATCTATTATTTGTAGAATATTAATAGTTGAACAAGCCGAGGAGGTACACCAATCCTATGTAAGTATTTTATGATTTTTTCTAATGAAATAATTTGTTAAATGACTTATTTAATACAAATAGACACATTATGTCTTTACTTGAAAAAATCAAGGATCAATACGTTATTAACCCTTCATCAAGGATCAATATGTAATTAACCCTTCATCAATAATTTTCTTTAAAAGAAATCAAAATAATTTCTATGTTATTCATTGGGGTATGTGAAAATTGGTTCCAATTACAATGTGACAATAAATAAAAACGAGAATCGATTTAGATTTTCTAATTTGTTGGTGTAATAATACTATGTGAAATTAAATATCTTTTAGCAATTTAAGTTGCCCTATTAAAACACAAGGCTGCAATGATTGATGGCCAAGATTCGCAGCAAACAAATTGTGGCCCAAAACACAATTTAAGGGCGTCTAATAAATGTTTTGACCTATCCAACAAACCAAAGCAAACCAAGCATGATGTGATTCCTTTCGGTTTGTCATCATATTAAGACGCCATTAATATGTAGTAAATTTCTAACGCATGTAAAAAATGTAAATAGGAAGTTTTTGTTTGACAACTCGTCGGCACCGTTCAATGTATTATTAAGCAGCAGAAACGCTTTCGGTAAAAGTCACAATCATGCCGTACGATAGCAGTAGTTCTAGAAGGCAACACGTGGCAAGCAAGGTGCAACTCATCAGCGATACGTGTCAACAAGACAATGTGGAGTCGTTGGAGGTCCATGATACGAGGCCAAAGCAGAGCGAGCGTATGAGGCGCCTCCAGGCTCCAGAGTCCAGAGACATCGTGGTCAATGGCGACTCATTATCCACACCCTGCGTTCGGCAATCGATCACACGTTGCCGGTTGGTATTTTCTTCTCCTCACGTTCAATTACAAATTTCAATAAAAATTTTAAAATGAAAAAATAAATAAATAAGTGATTTTGTTGTTACAACAGTGCTTGTAAAAATATCAACTCCACCCATTCGAATGCACACGAAATTCAATACCACATGCCATGTTTGTGATATCTGGTCTAGGAGCAGTTAAAAGTCAGTTACCGGAAGCATACAAATACCGGTTAATTTGAGGGTAAATCTCGTTTTTCTCCACTTTTTAATTGGTTAAAAGTACTTCTCAAAATAATAATAATAATAATGATTAAAAGTAGTTAGGAAAGACACGTGATAGGTGGGGAGGTCACATGACCCGGACAGGCAAGTAAAGTAGGCACGCAAGTCCAGGCATGTGCAAACTCGCCGTGTGTAGTTCCAGAGAAAAAGAGAGAGAAAATTCTGGCGACAAGCGTATTAACGTCCACAAAATTCTCTTGGAAAATTTATAAAAATAATCATAAAATTTTTATTTTTTTAATTTTAATCACATAAATTTTTTTATTATAATTAATAAAAAAATTAATACTTTAAACGAAATTATCCTCATCACATTTTTTAAATATTTAAATAATTCTATTATTATAATATTTAAAACGAAAACAAAAGAAATCTCAACACATTTAATACATTTAAAGATTTTTCATCATTCTCAATAAATTTTCAATACTCTCTAAAAAATAAATATCATATAACTGAAGATATAATTATTAATTAGAGAGCTTGTTAAGTTCAGTTTATGTTTCTACATAACATAAATTTTTTTAATATATTGAGTTTGAAAACTAAGTTTAAAATTAAAATTATTTTTGTTGTAAATATTATTATTTTTTATCAATAAAATAGTATATATTGTTTAAGTTGGGAAATTAAGAGAAATCATAAAAAAAGAAAAAAAAAACTTGAGAAAAAATAGAGCCCACAACAAGTGAGACAGGCACATGTCTCACATAAGTACAGAACCATTATGCGCAACAAACATCTGTCTCACATAAGTTAATTACCTGTTTTACATAAGTTAGTGAGACAGGCAGTGGGATAGGTGTCTGTCTCACATAAACACAGAACTATTATGTGCAACCGGCACCGGTTCCATTACTTGTCTCACATAAGTTAGTGAAACAGGAAGTTAACTTATGTGAAATAGACAGTGGGATAGGCGCTTGTCACACATAATGATTATGTACCTATGTGAGATAGGTGTCGCACATAATGATTATGTAGCTATGTGAGATAGGTGTCGCACATAATGATTATGTAGCTATGTGAGATAGGTGCCTGTCTCCTACTGTCTGTCTCACATAAGTTGTGAGATAGGTAGTGGGACAGTGCTTGTGTGGGCAGGATAGTGGGGCAGTCTTATCGCGTATAATGATTTTGTCTTATATGAGGCAGTCTTATCCCACGCTGCGCATCTCAGCATAGTTGTTTCTGTGTTTATACGAGATAGGCGACATCCCGTTATGCATGCCCACATAACTATTCTGTGTTCATGTGAGATTGACGCATGTCTCACTGCCTATCTCACATTACTGTTTTATGTTTATGCGAGATAAGTGTCTGTCATACTGCTTATCTCACGTTACCGTTCTGTCTCTTGGTACGACAAGCGGCTGTCACGTGAGTCGTGATCTGCGCACGACAGCCGCATGTCGCGCGCAGCCCGTGGCGCGATTTGTGCGACCTGTCTCGCATAGCCTGCAAGCGAGAGCTGTGAGCGATAGTTGCCAAATTGTTTTCTCGTTTTTCACTTCAACAACATAAAAATACATACACCTCACCCATCACACCTTCATCGTGAAAAAATTTAGCATTAATTTTCTAAAAGAAATTTTGTCAAATATCTAATAGGCGATATTTATAACATATCATTCTCACTAAATTTTGTCTCATTATGCAACTTTAACAACCTAATTTAAAATTTAATTTTATTATACAATTTTTAGAATCCATAATCATTCAAATCCCAATCAAATTTAACTTATATCTAAAGTTTAATTTTATTATACAATTTTTAGAACCTATAATCATTCAAATCCCAATCAAATTTACTCAAAATTTTAAAATTTATTTACTTAGGATTTGAGTTGTTTCAAAGTTTCTAAATTTGTTTTGGAGATAGGTAACTTGAGATAGAATTAACGTTAATGCTGTCGTTGCCGTTGCCGTCATCGATTGTCAATTACCGACTGCCGTTTAAAGGTTGGGGTTGAAGTGTGGTTAGAGATAATTTATGGTGAGAAAATGAAAAAGATAGTTTAAGTTAAAATTTTATTTTTTAACTAATTATGATAAAAAAATTACAGAGATTAACTTTAAAAAATATAAATTTTTTTTTATTATTCTTGTAAATTTCCCAATTCTCTTCACATCACAATGATCTGTAGTAGATCAATTGGCCTGTCCTTGGTAAATATTCTAGATTTCTTAATCATGCAAAATACAATGTCTCATCAAGCTGCCGTGTACATTTTTCTTTGTACGAATTTCCTAAATGATTTGTGTAATATTAAAGTCCCGCGTGGATCATATAGTGACCGTAGGACCCTATCGATGTGATTACAATTCTAATTAATTTTAATTTAATAAAGCGTCTATGACCATGAACGCCCACCACTACGAAGGAGGCGGGCTTAGAATTCAGGCCAGTGAGACCGCCGCCACTCGTCAAATTCGGAGGCAATCATTCGGGACACCATTTGATGCATTTTTCTTTTGTCAACAGGATTCAATTGATTTCTCTTTGCACATTCAGTTTACAGCTCATTTCTTTTTTCTCTTATTTAAAAATCAATTTTAATTAAATTAAACAAAATAAATAAATAAATAAGATCCGGACGAGGATAAGATCGGTCTTTTGTCGGTCCGATTCGTCAGATTCGAGTCAGGACTAGCTATACTAATGTGTCCCAATTGGATCGGGGTCAGCTTATCTCGAACGGAACCATCCACGTTGCCATCTATATTCAAGATGCCTGTTGCTTAATGAAGTAGAGATTAAGGTTTACACTGATAAACAATGTGTTAAAATGATTATTTGAGCAGGCTCAATTCAAAGTGAAACAAAGGCATGGCAGAATTTTTTAATTTTTAACAAAGTGGAGATGGGTAGAGGGTTAGCTTTTGTACATATCCATAATAATGATATCTAAACCCATGATCCGCACGAGGCTCACGAATATGGGTTTTGTACAAAATTTTTTCATTATATAATGAAGTTGTTACAAGGGATCAAAGCATTCTTGTAAGCTAAGAAGGTCTGGCTGCTTCTTCCATCATCTTCTTTTTTCTTGTAAGTTTCTCTATCTCCTTTAGAACCTAAAAGAATTAGCAAAAGAATGGAATAATCTGATGTTAGTAACCCGATAATCTAGGTGTTGGGTCAGAAATGCTTGCATCGTGAAGCCATTTCACCTCCAAAGTCATGTCTTCTGTGGTTACAGCATCCAAGTCATTATAACCCAATTGACTAGCTACCTCTGTTAAGAAGAAGAAGCTGCCATTACCAATAAGATAATAAATTTTGTTACCTAACAAGGAAGAAAATTTTACAAAGATATACTTTGGAGAGAAACAATTGCATCAGCCGTGGCATATCCATCCCTCATTTCTTTATATAAAGCAAATAGCTGTGGCAACACCTGGTTGCAGTAAAGTTAGAAATAGCACTCAATAACTGCAAGGCTCAACATGACTAAAATAAAGAGAAATGTTTCGAAGACCTTGACAGGTGTTTTAAGTGAAAAAAAAACAGTAAATAAGTACAGGTTTTGAGGGGGAATGGGACCTTCATGTAATATCAAGACTTTCGTACCTCTGATTCAGGAAGTCCGCCATGGTCCATTCTTCCTACTATACCTGGAGGAACATCGATCCATAACGATATTCCATGTCTTAAAAGTGCCCTGTTTTTGTTTAGAAGCACGTCAGATAAAATAGAGCATACACATTGTTTGTAATAGTTGATATAAGCAAAGGAAATTTCTGGCAGCTAATTTGGCAATTACTGAAATCTCATACAGATTAGCCGAACTCTGAACTGCACCATTTCCAGCACAAACTACTAGTCGACCCATGGATGACAACTGCTTCAATACTTCAGTCTGCAACAACAGCTCACCAAACATATAAGCCACCTTACTATTTAAATTACTAATCAAAATTGAAAAATAAAGGTTTTACATTCAACTACTCTACCAATCCCCAACCCATCAATAACTGAGCTTGCACATAAAAAGCAGCACAGCAATACCAAGCAAGTCTAAAAGAGTCACCTCAGCCTGCTGATACCCCTTCTCATCACTCTCCCTGAAAGCTTTAGCAGCAGATTCACCACCAGCGGCTTCAAATACCAAACTATCACTAAATACAGAATGTACAAAAATGGCAAAGTTAAGCTATCATAATTCACACGGCTACGAAATGTTCTCAACACATTAGGAATAAAACTCATAGATACCTGTCAAAGAAATAATATCGTAATGCATCTGCAAGAAACTTCCCCAAGTTGATTTTTATTGCATTGTTCATCCCTGAACATAAAATCAACCACAGTAATGGTATAAGTATAAACATCAAGATCAACATAAGGTTCGAGCGCCACGTGCAATGCCAGGCATAAATTGCTTACCCACAAGAAATATGGAAGTTCCTTTCAATTCGGTTGATATTTTAGCTGCTTTCTTCTGAATCAAAACTGAGCAGTTAAAATAAGTAATTCAAACCCCCAATAAGACAAGAAAGCAACAACAACAACAACAACAACAACAACAACAACAACAATAATAAATAATAAAGTTGAGCCTCTCTCACACTGTCAGTTTGTTACAGAAAATCAAACGCTGGCATCTCACCTTTACCGCGAAAGATGGATCCTCCACTGCAACCTTTGACGTGGTGTCTGACAAGAAAAGAGAAAAGTTAAAAAGAAAATCAAATGATTAAAACATAAATAGACGGTTAACACTTTAAAAAATTAACCAACAGTTGAATCAAAGCTCGTGATCAACTTCAAATGACACAAAATTGCTACACCATACTATACATTCTCTACCTTTCTCTTAAATTTTCACAACTTATAAATCCCAATTTCTTCTGTAACATTTTATCAAACACGACATGGCACCAACAAAAAGAATGAAAAAGCAAATAATCAAAATAAAAAGTGAACTCACTGGAAGTAGCGTCGTCAGCGAGAGAGCAAGGGGTGATGCGCGGTTTTCGAGAAATAATGGGCAATCGAAGCAAAGTTCGAATTGGTGCAAGAGACTGAGAGTGAAGCAAAGAGAAAGAACTGTCAAATTTCAGGTTTTTTGGAGTAATGAATTGGGTAGCCATAGTTGTAACAGTTGTTCCTGCTATTATCTCCATGGCTTTTAGCTTACGGCTATCGCTTTGTATTTTTTGTACGGGTGAAATCTATTTTCACTTTTCGCCTCGCTAAAGTTCATTATTTTGGGCTTTTTAGCAAGTTGGGCGCAGTAGTTGGTCCAAAACCTTGATGTGAAATGAAGATGAAGCTGTCCCTTTTTTTTTTTTATAAATATATGACCTATAACAAATTTAGGAATAAGGTATTGGTATTTATTAATGGCGTATCTATAAATATTTTTGTATGAATAATTTTATAAAAATTAATGTAGAATTATATCATTGGTAAAATGAAAAAGGTTACATTACTCACATAGTTTATTTTTATAATTTTATATTTATAATTTTATATGTATATTTTTATTTGACTAATTTTGCTACGGTACATTTATTTGTATAAAATGAATCGACTAAAACTTTTTATAGATAGATGACCATTTTTAGATGATAAAAATAAATTTCTAGATATAAAATAGACTACATATGCTTTTATTTAAAAAAAAACTAGTTTATACTTAATTGTCAATTCTTCAATGAAAAATGAAAGAACTCATAAAGTTAAAGTCCCTTCTAACCATCCGACTATTGGATGGGTACCATTGACATCGTTATAAACATGACTAAAACACTTAATTTTGAGATTTTTTTAAACTTCTATAACAAAAGTCATTTTTACATAATACAATGATAAATATATTCTTAGTATAAGATTTCAATAGATGGATGCTAAATTGTAAAATTAAACATTGTTATTGTTGTTGTTTCTTATCAAGTTATTATCTTACACAGACCATTTAGATGATCAGCTTGGTTTTTTAAGAATAATTTTAAAGGAAAGACTATTTAGAGTCTGCAAAAGAAAAAGATGATAGTTAGAAGAATTGTTGAACATTGTCAATGACCACACTCTAAAAATCAAGTTAGTGAATAGTAAAAGGAGACTATAATTTCTTGAAACTCTAAAAATCAAGCTAGTAAATAATGAATAGCAGAAGAGTTGGAAGAATAGAAAAGAGATCTTTTTGTGTTGTGATAGATTTGATTTATATAATGGAGTGCCTTTAAGGGTGTCTTTCGTAGTTCTTGACATATGGCAAATGGTGGCTAACTGTCTTCCTTCTCAAGAATGAGCTTTTTAGTAGTTTTATTATGAAATCCAAATATTTTTGTGACTTGGGTTTGACTAATGGCATTTACTTATGTGACCCTCCCTTTAAGCTGTCTAACAGGTATATTTAGCCTTGTTAGGAGAATTGTTCCTCCCATATGTCCTTTTACGATGGCATTTTTTAGGGTTCTTTTAGTAGAGCTGAGCTAGCCTAATGGAGGGATCTTCCCATACTGATGTGCCCTAATTATATTTAGAGATCCTCTCATTGTTGTTGTAGTTTCCATGTGACATGTGGCAAATCTTAGGCATTAGGTAAGAGACATCTTCTGAATTTTTTCAAATATTAGAGTGGTTCACGCTCTTTCACCTCATTTTTCTCATAATACCTCCAACCTTCGTTGATTCTTATCAAGGCCTTATAGTCAAAACACTCCCTTCTTAAAAAAAAAAAGAATAAACTTCCTTATGTACGTGCCATCCCTTTATTGGCCTACTCAAATTTAGTACCTTCAATTGTTATTATTATTACTATTATTTATTTCTTCCTTTTATTTCATATTCACTCAATTTTTAGCAAATAACCTTACAAATAGGTTGTATTTATATTGCCTAAAAGGTAATAAACTACCTTTTTGAGTTGATTAGCTCTACCTCTTTTTCATAAGCTAAAATTGAATAAAATCTTATAATTACGAATAAGATATGTAGGTTGCAGCCACATGAAGCAACCAGGCAAATACGGAAATAGTCTGGTCAAAACAAGTGTTAGATATGTCAAACAAAGGTTTCAATGCAAAAAATAATTCTATATATTTATTATTGTCCAAACCAAAGGCAATATATAAAGATAATTACAGCCTAAAAAAGGGAAAAATAAATTGTTTCTATATTTAAATACAAATAGGTCCACTAACAAATTCCCAAATATAATTACAAAATTAATTCAATAATTGACAGCACATGCTAACAGCTCATGCTGAATCTTCCCCTTAAATTGGAGCATAGATATTTATTGTGCCCAACTTGTCAATTATATCATGAAACACCCTTTCTGATACTGTTTTTCTGAGTATATCAACCTACTAATCTTTAGATTGAACAAATGCAAACTGTATAGTTTTCTCATCAAGCTTCTTTTTGATGAAATGATGATCTACTTCAACATGTTTTATGCAATCATATTTTACAGTATTTTGGGAAATCTCTATGGCTACTTTATTATCATAGTTAAGATTTATGGGTTTTGTATATTTGATCCTTACATCTTTCAGTATATGTCTAATCCATAACATTTCACACACACCTTGTGCCATTTCACAAAATTCCATTTCAGCGCTTGATCTTGCTATAACCTTCTGCTTCTTTCTTTTCTAAGTGACGAGATTGCCTTAACAAATGTAAAATAACCTGACTTCGATCTTTTTGTTGTCTAGTCACTTGTCCAATCAAAGTCTGTATATCTTTTAATATTTGAGACATTATTTTTCAAGAGCAATAAACCTTTTCCTAGAGCACACTTCAAATATCTTAAAATTTGATAGATTAATCCATATGTTCTTCACTTGGCAAATGCATGAATTGGCTTACTACACTTACGACATACATTATGTTTGACCTTGTGTGGGATAAATAGATTCATCTTTCAACTAGCCGTTGATAATACCCCTTATTAATTAGAGTTTGATTTAGTAGAATCCTGAGTTTGTGATTCATCTCTATAGGCATTTCTGCTAGTTTACAATCAAGCATTTCAGTTTTAGTGAGAAGATCTAACGTGTATTTTCATTGTGAAAGAATAATTTCACTTTTCAATCTTGTTACGTCAATCCCTAAGAAGTATTTAAGCTGCCCAAGATCTTTTATTTCGAATTTAGCAACCAAATGTTCTTACAGTGCTTTCATTTTAGACAAATTATCTCCTGTTAATACCATATCATCAACATATACTATTAACACTATTACTTTTCCTTCTTTGTGGTTTATAAAAATAGTATGGTATGAATTACTTTGTTTATAACCAGCAGCTTTCATTGTCACTGAAAATCTCTTAAACCATGCCTTAAGTGACTGTTTTAGTCCGTATAAGGACTTCTTCAGTTACATACTTTATTTTTATACATAAAACTAAGTTTGACATCATGAGGTAGCTCCATCTAAACTTTTTCTTTTAAATCTCCATTGAGGAAAGCTCTTTTTATATCGAACTATTTCAAGGGCTAATCTTGATTTACTACTATAGAAATAATAATACAAATGGTATTTATCTTGGCTAATGGTGTAAACGTGTATTAGTAATCTATTTCATACCTTTATATATATCTCTTTCCCACTAGTCTTGCTTTATACCTATCGACACTTCCATTTGCTCTGAGTTTCACTGTGAATACCTATCTATATCTAATTGTCTTCTTTCCTTTAGGTAGTGAAACAAGTTTCCCAAGTGGCTTTTTTCTGTAGAGCTTCCATCTCTTCATTCATCACTTCAATCCATTTTGGATGCTCTAAAGCATTCTATACACTAATAGGAATAAATATATTAGATAATTGATTAATAGTAAGTGCATATAATTCAAATAACCTATGAGATGACATGTAGTTACTGATTAGGTATTTCATTTTGGGTTTAGGATCAAGTTCATATTGTCTTTCTGAAATTCCTCTATTTGACCTTTATGAATACATAGGATTCATGTCTTTTATAGAAACAGATAGTTCATTAGACTTATTAGACTCATTAGACAATTGATTTAAAATTACCTAAGAAGGAACACTTTCGGTTAATTCTCCAATTAATAATATAGACACGAGTAACTCTAGTGACCTTGATAATACTTCAGACATATCTAGAAAATTAGAGGAATCATATTCGGTTTTAGTTATGTTATCACACCCTGGTTAAACTTCATTTCAATCACTGTTTTAAAGTTTTTTAACAATGTCTTCTAATTTTACAAATTCACCTCCTCTTTCATTTTGTTGTTGACCATTCTCTTTACTAGAACTCTCCCTGTAGATGGAATGGTCAAAGACTCTCCCTGAATAATAAGGTTCTAATTCATGAAAAGAGGCATCCAAAGTCATATGTAATTTTTTGGTTTGTGGATCATAGCACCTATAACCTTTTTAAAGTTTAGAGTAGCTAATAAAAACATAGTGTTTGGTACATGGATCAAGTTTAGTTTGTAAACTTTTTAGAATGTGAGCATAAACAGTACAAGCAAATATTTGGGATTCAAGATTAGAAAGATGAGGAACTGAGAGTAAGGATTGCATTTTTTACTCAGGAGTTTGAAAATCTAGCATTCATGAAATCAATTAATGGGATAAGCTATAGATTTTATAGCTTCTCCTGAAAAAAAACGAGGCATATTCATGACAAAAAGAGAAGCATGATCTATCTTTAAAAGTTGTCTATTTTTTCTCTCATCTATCTTATTTTGTTTGGGGTGTAAGTGCATGAGGTCTGATGATGAATTCCATGAATGTTTAAAAATTTGCCAGGAAAGGCATCCATATACTCAGTACTATTGTCAAATTGAAGTACATAAATCTGCTTTTGATATTGAGTATTTACCATTTTATAAAATTCTTAAAAGGCTAGACATACACCACTTTTCTTTTATAAGTAAAGACACCCAAATCATTCTAGTACATTCATCAATAAATGTCCTAAAAAAACAAGCTTTAAAAAGGGAAAAAATTTTTACAGGACCTCAAACATCGAAATGAATCACTACAAAGTTTCTAAGCTTTTATTTAAAATTGATAAATAAGAAGTGTGATGGCTTTTAGCCATCTTACAAATGTCATAATAAAAATCTAAATCATTGAGAGTTGAGAAAAGATGAGGCTGTAATTTGTTGAGATGACCAAAAGAAAGGTGTCCTAATCTCTGATGTCATAACCAAACATTTGCCTAAGTTTTATCTTTATTAGTAGCTTGATTTGCTTGACTAATATTTGGTCCGTCATTTTTTTGTCAATTCCAAGTAATAGAGTTTACCCCGTCTAACATGATAACCAAGAATCTTCTGAGTTAGGATGTCCTCAAAGACATAAAAAAAATAGGCCAAAATGTTACAGTGCAAGCAAGTGGGAGGTAATTTAGCTAACAAACAAAAGATTGTACTTCAAAGATGGGACAATAAGAACAATATCTAATATAAGAGTATTACTCAAGGTAATAGACCCTTCCTTATTAATAGGAGAAGTACTACTATTTGTAGTGGAGATAATAGATTGAGAAGAGAGAGGAATAGATTTTAATTAGTCAGAATCTCTTGTTATATGATCAGATACATTTGTATCAATAATCCACATTCTATTTTTAAAAGTTATAGAAAATATAGATGTCTTACCAATAATAATTACGTAGATAACATTTGTTGAAGGTTGTGGCTGTTTTTCGTCCTTTGTTGTTGCCACTATAGCCTTCTCAGATACTTTTTTATGGGCTTCTTTGAGAAATCCCATCAATGGGGATAGCAAATGATTTAATAGCAACGTTGTTGTGAATGACCTTTTTCTCTGTAATGAGTGCACACAAGATGTTAACTTTGCTAGATGATTGTCTGCTCTAATTTTTCAAAGATCTATTTCGATTTTGACTGGCCAGCATGTCAAGGTTCTTAGAAATTGGATAAAGCCTCCCATTTTTTTTTGTCTTTGTTGATAATCCTTTCTAACGTAAGCATATATGCTTTCTAAATCAAGCTTTAGGTTTTTTCACAATATTTCTCCGTGAACCTGTTCAAACTTTAAGTTAAGTCCACTTAGAAAAATATGAACTTAAAGCCTAGCCATTGTAGAATGCAGCTGTAACACCTTTTCGACTATGCCTTCTTAAGTGGTAGTCTTATAATCATTTTCCTGAAAAATGGCAATCAGTTCATTATAATACATTGGTAATGGTTACCTATCCTATTTAGTTGAGAAAGATCTCTGGTTTAGCTTGAAAATATAAGTTTCATTAGTTCAGCCATATAAAGTTTTCGATACAGCCTCCCATATATCTTTAGTTGTAGGGAGACGAATAACTCGTTGCATCAATGATGGACTCATTGAATCAATCAGCTGGCTCTTGACTCTCTAACTTTTAGTAATCCATGATCCAAGATTATGATCTCCAGGTGTTGGTTTCTTTGTTTCTCTAGTAAGATAACCAACTTTGTTGTGAGCACAAATTTGTATCTCCATGAGTAATTGGTCTCATCCAGAGTAATTCCAGTGGAATTGCTGAGTTATCTTGATGAACAACAACTTGTGGTGCTAGTGGTGGGATAATGTCCATTGATATGCCTGTGATGTTTGTTGAGTGTTAGAAAGTGTATATTTATAAAGGAGAAAATCATCATTTTACACTTTAAATCTCACTAACATTGCTACTTTTATTTATTTAAGTATTTTGTTATTTAATTATATGTGTTTTATTATAATTGTGTATTTTATGTATTTTAGGGGTATCATAATCGTTTCACAATAAACGAGTGATCAGACAGCAAAACGGACGTCATATTTGGACTCAGGACGGTCGAAAACCTTAAGAAGAACATTACAGGAAAAAGTTATCCCTAGTTAAAGTATGAGTAGCTAATTTCTTTTTGAGCTTGAGTTGAAGGTGAAGTCTCAACATGTTCCATGGGCTTAATTTGATAAATTTACTTTCTCTTCCCCTCTAATATTTGTGGTTGTTTTGAATTTTCGTCGATAAATAATAATAGTCTTGTCTAATTCTGCTAAAGTTAGTTAAACCCAAGACACAAGTCTGAGTTATTATTATTTGCACGATAAGCAGTTGCCAGCACCATACTTATTGGAGAGTGGTTCATGAGGTGTGGAATCCCCCCTTATGATTTAATTGATATTAATATGGAATATTTAGCCCATGGAGCATGTTGATGTGGATCCGGATACCCAAGTGCTTTATTATAACAAGTTTCATTCTCAATTATTCCTGCCATTTTAATTCACAATTTAGGATAAATTTACCATAATTTAATTGTTCACATTAAAAAGAAAATTAATTCGGCATATAATTAAAATCAACCTCCTCGTGGGATCGACACTCGTCACCATTAATCTATTATACAATAGATTCGTAAACTGCCATGAGTTCATTAAAATTTGCACAACAAGTTTTTGGCGCCGTTGCCGGGGAGGTAAGTTATTTTAATTTGTTGAATTAATTTTTTTTTGTTTTCTTGTATTTTTCCTTATAACAAAATAATTCTATAATTTAATTTTTGTAATTTAAATTTTTGCAATTTAATTTCTGTAATTTAATTTCTGTAATTTAAATTTTTGTAATTTAATTTCAGTAATTTAAATTTTTGCAATTTAATTTTATTGTGTGATTTCTTTAATTTTCTGTACTTTAATTTTTGCTTTACTTTTCTTTGTAATTTGTTTTGTTTATCTTGTAATTTATTTTAATTTATTCGTAGAATTAATTCATAGAATTAGTTTTTTTTAAGTAATTTTTTTTGCTTTCCTTAAAAATTATAAAAAAAATTAAAAAATTACAAAATTAAAAAAAAAGTGAATCTGTAATTTAATTTTGGTAATTTAAATTTCTTTAAATTTCAATAATTTAATTTCTGAGTTATTTTTCTTTGTAATTTTTATTTATTCTGTTAATTTATTATTTCATAGAATTAAATTCTTTTTAAGTAATTTTTTTTCTGTAATTTAATTTTGTTTCTTTTTCTCTTCTTTATATTCCTGTAATTTAATTTTTTATTTTTCATTGTAATTTATCTTTTTATTTTATTTTTTTTAGTTAATCTATTTCTGGTATTTTCTTTTTAAAGACTTGAGTGTATATTCATTGTAAGGTTGAATAAACTTGAGGTTAGTATTGTAATTTCTCTCTCCTCTTTATTTTTGTTTGTTTTATTTTCATTTATTTTGTTTTTTGCATCGCATGGTCGAAGGTCATTATCACCCGTCTTGAACCTTTAGCGCCGATTTGGAAAAAACACTCCGCACACACAAACAAACTGTTTTCCAAAAGAAACTTGAAATGGATTTGCAACATTAGCAACCAGAACCACAAGAGAGGCCATTTAAGGATTATTTTAGTCCTTTAGCTAATTTGAGCACATCATGCATAAGGTACCCAAATGTAGCTGCTAGGAGTTTTGAATTAAAACCTAGTGTGCTAAACTGTCTCCCCACATTCTATGGCTTAGAAAATGAGGACCCATATAATCATCTGAATGATTTTCATGCTATTTGTCAAACTTTTAAATATGAGAATTTTTCAGATGATGATGTTAAACTTAGATTATTCCCATTTTCATTAAAAGATAGAGCTCGTTCATGGTTTAATACAATGCCTGCTAATAGCATTACATCATGGGAACAAATGGTAACTAAATTTTTAAATAAATATTTCTCAGTTCATAAAACCAATACTATTCGCAGGGAAATTTCAGAGTTTACTCAAAGAGACGACGAGCAATTTTTTGAAGCATGGGAGCGATTTAATGGGCTACTCTTGAAGTGTCCACATCATGGGTACGAGAAATGGCACCAATGCCAATATTTTTTGGAGGGATTATTACCACATATGCAAGAATGGCTAATGGCAACCAGTGGAGGAGAGTTAATGTCCAAAAGCGCATCAGAGATTTGGGAATTTTTCCAACGACAATCGGATAATTCTCAACAACGGAGTCGATCACTCAGAAATACCAAGAGAATTAAGGGAGTGAATGAGGTTAGCATTGGCGAGTCAAGCTCAGGAATTAAAGAAGTCAAAGAGATGGTCGAAGGCCTTGCTCGACAAATAGCATCTTTGACAACCGCTAAATCAACAGAGCCACATGACCATGACTCATATTCAGATCAAGCCAATGCCATAGGTGTCATGAGAAAACCACCAAACTACAACCCTTACTCCAACACATATAATCCTGGATGGAGAGATCACCCCAATTTTTCATGGTCTCAAGGATTCCAACAAAACGGACCATCAGCTTCACCTCCACCAATACAACCAGTTCCTCAAATGTCTCAAGCCTCTCAACCACCATTCAGACCATACAATCAGAATCCAAACCATTCTCAACCCAAACCATGGGAGGAGACATTCCAAAATGTCAAAAATCTTACTAACTCTAAGATCGAGCAACAAAACCGCACCATTGATGAATTACGAAATGAGATGAGAGCAGGCTTCAACTCACAAGCCCAATCAATTTCTAATCTTGAGAAAATGGTAGGCCAACTTGCCTCTTCAATTCAAACATTGGCCATGACCGTTAAAAAAGGCAAATTCCCAAGTCAACCAATGCCCAATCCTAAAGCAGTAAATAAAGCAAGTTCTAGTTCACCACAGCAGCATGGAGAGGTCAAAGCAGTGATAACTTTGCGAAAAGGAAAAGAAGTTGACAACAAAGTGGAGATGCCAAAATCAACTCAAATTGTACCTATGAACTCGGAGGAATCATCATCAGAGGAGAAAGAGGAAACCAACCCACGAGAATATGTTCCTAAAGCTCCATTTCCTCAAAGGTTAGCTAAAGGGAAGAAAGGAAAATCCACAGGTGAGATTCTTGAAATCTTCAAACAGGTAAGTGTTAACATCCCTTTACTTGAAGCTATAAAACAAGTGCCATCATATGCCAAGTTTCTTAAAGACCTTTGTACTAAAAAGAGAAGTATTCATGTTCAGAAAAAGGCCTTTCTAACAGAAAATATTAGTTCTATACTCCAACATAAAATGCCTCTAAAATGCAAAGATCCAGGCTCCCCCACTATCTCATGTAGTATAGGGAACCACACAATTGAGAATGCTTTGTTGGATTTAGGAGCTAGTGTAAATCTGTTACCTTACTCTGTATTTATGAAACTTGGACTGGGCGAATTACACCCAACTCCAGTGGTGTTACAGCTTGCAGATCGATCTATGAAAATACCACGTGGTATTGTGGAGGACGTGCTTATCCAGGTAGATAAGTTTTATTTTTCTGTTGATTTCATTGTAATTGACACTCAACCAGTGTAGGATTCAAGGAAGCATATCCCCATTATCTTGGGTCGTCCATTTTTGGCAACTGACGATGCTCACATTCAATGCAGGACTGGAAATATGCAGTTGTCATTTGGCAATATGACCATGGAACTAAATATTTTTAACATTGCCAAACAACCTTACAGTACTGATGATGAAATTGTAGATGTGGATTTAATTGATGAATTAGTTTTTCATACATCTCCTTTAAACCTTAGTGATGACCCTTTACTGACATGTTTAATTCACTTTGGTTTGGATTTTAATATTGACAGATCAATTGATGAGGTTAATGCCTTATTGGATTCATCGCCATGCATGGACATTGATAAGTGGAAGACAAGGATAGAACAATTGGCACCATTAAAAGAAAATCTCATTCCATCATCAGAATCACCACTAGAAATTGAGCTCAAACCTTCACTTGACCCTTTGAATTCTACATTCTTGGAGGAAGAAGAAATATTGTCAGAAATTATCCCATCCTCTCCTGATTACAAACAAAAGAACACAGACATCATTGACCCCATTTTTGGTTCAAAAAGGAGGATACAACTGGCAAAACCAGAGGAGATTCGTAACAACAAAAATGCTAAGGACTACAGAAAGCGAATGAAAATCCTCCGTGGCAAGTGGAGCATTGGAAAATCTTTCACACTAGGTCAGAAAGTATTTTCTTTCCATTCTCAATGGCACGTTTCTCCAAGTAAGTTACGTTCTCGATGGTCTGATCCATCTACTGATCATACTGTTTTTTCACATGGAGCCATTAAATTTAAAAATCCAAGGAACAATGCAATTTTTAAAGTTAATGGTAAAAAAAAAAGTAAAGTCATATCACGAATACCATCCATGTAGAGAAAACAGCACAAAACATTGAAGTGACCTGAATTTTTTTTCTTTCTTTCTGTTTCCTTTCTGTAATTTAAATTTTTTTTTATGTTTTTGTAACTTTAACTATTATTATTATTATTATTTTTTCTAAGGATATTAAGTGTGCCAGAATGATATGCAATAAAAAATCATGTTCTTTAGGAATGATGTCTGATAACAGAGAAGATAAGATTCAATTCATTAGGGATGGCTTGAATAAGGAGTCATTGGATAATATCCTTTTGTCTCTTGAAACGCATCCCAGTGGATACGTCCAACATGCAATACTCTAGTTATGGACATTATTCCAAAAAGAATGTGCAAACTATAGTCTCGGGAATCTGACTATAAAAGACCCTGTTTGCCAGTTTGTAAGAAAACTGGATGGGAAGCTTATCCTCGACCCATAGAGGGCGTTCAAGCCGTTTCTGGACGTAAAACCAGAGGAAGATGTGAGCCATAGTCGCAACTACTTGTTAATATTTTCTTTTGTAATGCAACGCCCAGGTGATATCTTCTAATCTCTATTTTTTTTTCCTTTAAAACATTGAGAACAATGTTTCGTTCTGGTTGGGGGGAGGGAATAGTTGATAATTTCTCCTTTATAAATATATGTTTTCAAGTTTTTAAAGTCGAAAATGGCTGAATATGGAGTGTAGTAACTCTAGAAACGCATTTTAAAAAAAAAATTCATTTTTCTTTAATTTTTCTGCATGTATGTTTTTCTTTTTATGTTTAGAATAGGTTGGGGGGAAATAATTCTATTTAAAAAATAAAATTTTGTGAGTTCTTGATATTGGATGATATGATAACTTTTGAATTTTAGTATTTGTATTATCTTTGGTCTTGAGTGATGTTACACCATGTTTACTATTCTACATGTTGATGTTGGGGACAAATATGAATTGCTTGAAAGAATGCACATGTCATAATAAATTCCAAGTGAGTTTTTGAGCCTATTAATTTTTCTTGGAGAGTAACCCTTTTTGCCCATTCTTCATGTAGCTTAGCAGTTTATTATTTCATACATGATCTCTAGATTTTCTTTGAATCAACCCTTTTAAAAAAAAAAAGTGTGTGTTACTATATCTAAATGTCCACTTAATTAGTAGATATGGAAGATTATTTAGAGTCCTAAAAGATATTGGAAGGCCATTTTTGACCCGTTTGAGCCTTTCTAACCATCCCTATTATTTAATATCCATAGTTACCCCTTTTGAGCCTTTTATTTAAAAAAAAAATCCTTTTCTTTATTAACTTATCATCCTAACCCACTCCAATTTAGAGTATTACCCGATATCATATAAGTTCCATCCACCTATTCATGTTTGAAAAAAAAATAAATAAATAATTATTTTGTTCAGTAAAGTTGTGCCATATAAAAAAAAGAAAAAAAAAGAAAAAAAAAGAAAAAAAAAGAGAAAAAAAAGATGTACAATAGTAATAAATAAGCAAAATGTATCCTGTAAAAAGTTCTTTAATTTTTTCTCAAACATATATATTTTGTTTCCCTATTTTCCTTTCTTTATTAACCATGTCCCTAGCCTACGTTACGTCCTAATAAAAGTCCTTCCTGATTTTAGGGAACTATAGTCTAACATAAAAGCTAGTTATATGGGTAATTAAGATGTAGTGATGCATATATAAAAAAAAATGATGAAAAAAAAATGATGAATACATTGGGTTGACTAATACTTTATTTGAGATCGTACTATTTCTAAGCTATGGGCATATTTTTCATCTTGGTGAGAGTGTGTGATATTTCTTTATTATTTTCTCTCAATTTACCATTCATTGTAGTGACAAAATTTTATTGGGATTAATTTCTTTGTGAGAGTGTCACTACAATGGGGTGAGATTTTGGGGTTGGATATGTCTTTCTTGAAAGTAGCTTGATTACTATTGCTACAACAAAAATCTTTGGATGATACATATGGATGGTTGATGTGGGTGTGATATTCCTTTAGACTAGAGATAATGCTTAAACTTTTATTTGATTGTTATCATTAATCTGATTGAATAAACACGTGTGTTTAAAAAAAAAAAAAGTTTTTTATCTTCGCTTTATTTGCTAGGGACTAGCAATAAGCTGGTTGGGGGGTGTGTTGAGTGTTAGAAAGTGTATATTTATAAAGGAGAAAATCATCATTTTACACTTTAAATCTCACTAACATTGCTACTTTTATTTATTTAAGTATTTTGTTATTTAATTATATGTGTTTTATTATAATTGTGTATTTTATGTATTTTAGGGGTATCATAATCGTTTCACAATAAACGAGTGATCAGACAGCAAAACGGACGTCATATTTGGACTCAGGACGGTCGAAAACCTTAAGAAGAGCATTACAGGAAAAAGTTACTGTTCACATATACGGTACTGTTCATACGTACAGTACTGTTCACGATACTATTCACGACGCTGTTCATGTATACGGACCGATGATGTGGCAACTACCTATGACGTGGCAGTATCTGATTGGACGAATTATGTTGATTGACTGCTTATGTGGCATTGACCGATGACGTGGCGTTGACCGATGATGTGTCATGATCTTATTGGACTAAATTTCTTATGTACTGTAGATCGATGACGTGGCAGCATCTCATTGGAGTAGAAATCGGGTGTACAGTACATGCGCTTACATGGGATTATTTACTATTCAAGCGGCGTTACTGTACAAATGTTGACTGTTGACGGTTGACTGTTGACTGTTGATTGATGACGTGGCGCAATCCTGAGCATCCGAATTGTTTTTAATCCGATGGTCACGATTCACTCGATGTATCTATAAAAAGGGGGCTCTCCCCCCCTAATTTGGCACCCCTGAATCCATTTCTAAGCTTAGATTTCTGAAATTCCTTCTCCTTCTTGTAGTTTCTTTGTATTTTAATAAAATTCCCTTTTTATCCCTAGTTAAAGTATGAGTAGCTAATTTCTTTTTGAGCTTGGGTTGAAGGTGAAGTCTCAACATATTCCATGGGCTTAATTTGGTAAATTTACTTTCTCTTCCCCTCTAATATTTGTGGTTGTTTTGACTTTTCGTCGACAAATAATAATAGTCTTGTCTAGTTACAGCCCTGGTTAAACCGGCACCCTAGTACAAGGTTATTATTATTTGGCACGATAAGCCCTTGGCACCATACTTATTGGAGAGTGGTTCATGAGGTGTGGAATCCCCCCTTATGATTTAATTGATATTAATATGGAATATTTAGCCCATGGAGCATGTTGATGCGGATCCGGATACCCAAGTGCTTTATTATAACAAGTTTCATTCTCAATTATTCCTGCCATTTTAATTCACAATTTAGGATAAATTTACCATAATTTAATTGTTCACATTAAAAAGAAAATTAATTCGGCATATAATTAAAATCAACCTCCTCGTGGGATCGACACTCGTCACCATTAATCTATTCTACAATAGATTCGTGCGCTTGCGAGTTCATTAAAATTTGCACAACAATGTTAGCCTTAGAGTTCACAACAATGGTGAATATTCATAATACGAATATGAATTTCAAGAGAAAATAAGATATTCGATTGTTAACACAAATTCTCTTGGTGAGGAACCTATTGTGACACCATGTCAAAGAAAGGATTTAATGTAGAAAATAATTCTATATATTTATTCTTCTCTAAACCAGAGGTAATATATGAAGATAATTACAACCTAAAAAAGGAAAAATAAATTGTTTCTATATTTAAATATAAGATTGTTCAACTAATAGATTCTCAGACTTAATTACAAAATCAATTCAATAATTGACAATACATCCTAACAGCTTATGCTATCAAGATATAATTTTATAACTTTTATGTTCAAAATTTACAATGAAAATAAGCCCATAACATATGAAACACGTGGTACGATACAAATTCATAATTGGAAACTAGTTTTGCATTCGTGCAAGAATTGAAATTATCTTTAAATTTATAAAGTAATTAATGATTTAGATTTTGTTGAAATGATACAGCATTTTATTGCTTAAATAGAATGTGGCCAATACTTTGGTTTCAAATGTAATGTGCATGCCAATAATTAATAAGACTATATAGCCATTTATAATTAAAAATTAAACTAATCATAAATATTAACTAAACTCTTTGATATAATCTAAGGATATTATCAGGAAACCAATATTAATTTTATTTCGAGAATATAATACTATTGATTAATTTCTCAATTGACAATTTCAAAAAAAAAATTGAAGCCAATTTGATAGCAATCAAGACACTGTTGCTATCTGAATTTGAGCAATGCAAATCACAACGGAAAAGACTAAAGTTAATAGCAACTCATTTAATAAAAGAACTATAACCAAAACTCTGTGTAATTTTACTATATAAGTTATTTGGTACCTTTGTTCTGCTTTAAGGAAGTTGTGTAATATTAATTTTACTTTGAGAAAAAATAATACTAATTAATTACTCAATTGTCACTTTCATAAAAATTTCTAAAACTAACCCGCTGAGAATTAGAACAGTGTCACCATTTGAATTTAGTTCAACTTACTAAACAATATAAATATGAAAGCGAATAAATAAAAGCTAACGATAAATTGTCTTAGTAAATAAGTAGGTTAATGATGATTGCTACTATACATCTATAATTCCTAAATTTTAAACAAACCTGCTGAAAAATTTAGGTATAAGGAATTTTTTACCCTAAAATTTGAATGGCTTTAAATTTAATTAAATTTTGAATAGATCTAAATGTGTATATTTGAATGATATGTCTGTTTTTTTAATATTTGAATATAAGCATTAAATTTTATTTAAAAGAAATTCTAAAATATGATATTTTGATATATACAACCTTATAAATATTAATAATGCTCATATTTATTTGTTAAACACATGACAAATTATTATAAATAAATTATTTAATGAGTTAAAAAAATTTGACAATGTGTATGAAAAATTAAAAACATATCTAACACATTTATTTTTTTACATTAAGATATGATATGCAAAATGTTATTTCAAATATATTATATTATATTTTTCCTTGTTAATTATGTAAGCTAACCAAAAATTATTTAATCATTTGAATTAAAATTAATGCATTACATAATATTCAAAATCTACTGAAGAAATACTAACTATAAATACAAACAATGGATCTATTATAAAACACACTCACCTAAAATCATATCATGTTTAAAATTCTCATTCAAAATTAAAAAAAAAAAAGATGATAGTTGAATGCACACAAAACATAGAAAAGAAATAAATAATAAATAATAAAATGACAGTTGAATAAGAGTGTTAATGAAAAACAATATTAAAGCTCCATTAAGATAAAAGTCAAAATATTTAACTTTTTTCATTCAGATTTAAAATTTTATAATCAAATATAAGTAAAAAAAATTAAAAACTTGGAATGTATGATAATAATAATAAGTCAAACTTTACACAAAAAATAAATAAGCCCCAAGTAAAATAACATTTAGTTTAAACGTGATATATATATAAGGAGAGGCAGAGAGAGAGAGAGTTTTCAATCAGGCATCTCTGACCATATTAAAGTTAATGATAAACTAAAATATACACAAAAATTACAGATTTTAATACAACAAACGATAAAATACACAGCATTAAAATTGGTGGTTTTTATCTTTTAGCTTGTCCCTACTTATGTGTG
The DNA here is from genome assembly GCA_030449875.1 of Aegle marmelos. Classification (NCBI taxonomy): domain Eukaryota; kingdom Viridiplantae; phylum Streptophyta; class Magnoliopsida; order Sapindales; family Rutaceae; genus Aegle; species Aegle marmelos. The sequence continues at coordinate 8,099,945 of JASUUL010000094.1, forward strand.
AAAACTTGGTAGAAAATTTTAAATATAATTTAGACTAGACTCTTTGACCAAAAAAATTGATAAAAATTTGTGAAATGGACATAACTTTTTGCCAAATTCCTAGGTTTAAAGTTTTTCTTCACTTTTTCAAAATTGTAAGTACAAACAAAGCTACCAATCCAATTAGTGTGGCAATCATTCTTTCTAAAGATTAAAGGTGCATGCCTTGATCAGAAGTTTTCTAACCTTAGACTGACTGAAATGTTGATAACAATAACCACTGAGTTGAATGATTAAAAAATGATTAATCTAATACGATCTTTTAACAATTTTTTAAAGTAACTTTAGTCTCAAATTATTTTTATGTCTTTCGAGTTATTATCATAGTTTATTTTGACTAAATAAAATAGTTGTTATGTTTACATAGTTCTAGGGAACATAAGGTCTATTATACTTCTAATATTTAAGTCCAAGTTCTGTAAATTAGTAATTAAACAAACATAATGATCGATAATAAACAAGTTGAAATATATTATTTGGCAACTAAATAGTTGTATTAGGAGGTATTTGTTCCTTTGAACTAGCAAAAATATGGTTATAAAGTATGCATTTTTTGAATTAACTCATTTATCACTTTTTTGTTTCAATTTATATTTGATTTCTCATTGTAACCGATTCTGGCAATGACATTTGGTATCAAGGTTCCTTCAAATTAACCATCATTTGTTCTTTCAATTTTATTTAATTTCTTGTTGCAGATAATTTGAGCATATAGTAGTTGATGTCAGTGCTTGGTTATTATTAACAAACACAACACCTAAAATCTCCTCCCCCCCCGACCAACCACATTTTAGTTTTTAGAAAATAAATAAAAGATAAATTCATTTGAAACCAAGTCCATGAATGGTTGTTGGCAAAGAGCAAAGAAAACTAATGGCATCATCGTAGGAAATCAATGGGAATAAAGGGAAGTTCTTCAATTCTTTCAATGACTCCATTGAATGCATGAGATCATTGAGCACAATAATCTCAATGATCAAGGGTTAAGTTAGAAGACTTTTGCCAATAAAATTTTACCCTTGAAGACAAGGGTATTTTCTAAGAGGGAAGGAATGGTATGATCTTCTAAATAACTTTTTAAGTAATTATTCTTAGGTTATTTTTATTACTTTTGAGTTATTATCCTAGTTTGTTTTGACTATGTAACGCAATTGTTGTGTTTATATAATTCTACTGGAACATGAGATTATTGTGCTCCTGATTTTTAGGTCTAAGTTTTGTAGGCTAGTATTTAAACTAGTATTACCATCAATAATGAACAAGTTTAGATATTTATTTGGCAATTGAATAGTTATATTAGCAAATATTTGGTCATTCAAATATCAAAAACATGTATATAGAGATTTGGGTTTTTTTGACACAACTTAAAACTAATTTTTAATTCTTAAGTATAAGAATGTCTTGTTATATTATAATTTGATGAGTCTAAGGTCGATCTATAAAGAAAAAATTTAAATTATTTTATTTTATTTAAAAATAAAAATAAAACTTAAATATATGCAACTTAATTTAAGTGAAACTATAAAATTAAGTTAGTTACTTAAGCATAATTGAAATAAAAATAATTATTAAAATTAAATTACTCATGATTAAAAGAAATAAAAACAACTAAAATTTAAAATAAAATAAAATTTATTTATAAAAATAATTATGTAAAATATTAAAACAACGTAAAATAAGATTACAAAGAAATTGAGAGAAATTAAAAAGAAGAGAAATGTATAAAAACATAAAAATAAAGCTCTATTTATAAAAAAATAAATTTATAATCTAGTATTGTGCAATCCATCTTGAACTTTATGGATGAGTTCCTTACAATCATTAGATTAAGATTCAACGGCTGGTCAAATTTTAAAAGTCAACATTACATCCAGCATCTTGTGAACCATCTAATTTGGCCAAAGAATGGTTAAAATTTAATATGTTTATAGGTAGATCAGGTCGATCCGAATATAAAGATTCGAATCCTAGAACTTACTTCATAACCATTGCTACATAGTGCGATCGTGACCATTCAATTATGAATGGTTGAGATTTAGTCAACGTTGACAGTTTATCCAATGTACTTATATTTATTATAAGTTCATTTTATCATCCAATCAGTGCTCGATCAGCAGAAAAAAATTAATTTTTTTTATATAAGCTCAAATTTAAGCCGATCTTGACTCATCTTAAGGTTTTTGAACCTCTAAAATTTAAATTTGATATCTGTTTATCTATTTAGAGTTTCAAACTATGTGAAATTAATATTTTACCTAATAAATAAATAAAAATACACAAAATTAAATATAGTTAAGACATAATGAATAATTTTTAATATATTGCATAAACATAAATATAAATTATAATAAAGCACAAAATAATATTTTTATCACTTGATAATTAAATAATTTTTAATACTAATCATTCCTCAAAATAATCCATTTATCTTATTCTCTTTATTTTATTTAATTTTTCATCAAGATAATTCGTGTTTTTAGCATAGTCTTTAATTGAGTTTGAATATACTTTGACACTAGCTTAGAATGACAACAATTATCATTATCATCAACCACAAAGTGCTCCAGCAATCTTAGTATTCATCTCATCTTTTACTAACACTAAGTTTTCATCTAGTTTTGGCTTGAAGAATTAAATTGTCAAACATGAGTTGGCTAATGAATTGGAATGGTGCATTGGACTAGCCAAACATAAAAGAGAATCTAGAAGCTTCTTTAGGTTCTAATTGGATTTTATGAGTTATAAAATCTTTTGGTTGACTTCTATCATTCTTATAAACTTTTATTATAAACACACATATTATATTTGAAATACATATATAAATTATATATGAAATACATGGCTACATATTAGAAAATGTATAGAAACCTTACCTTAGGCTTAGAGGGAATTTCTTCATAATTTAAGGAAAAATCATATAGGTCTACCTCCTCTCATAAAGTGACAATATTCAAATTACCTTCCTTACTATTGAAAACATCAAGTGACCCCCAAAATTATTTAGTTAATTTAAATGGCAAAAGTGATAAGATGGTATTTATATAAATCTATAATGATTGTTGAGGATAGAGCCATGTGGATGATGATAGCATGTGTAAACTATTTCAAATCACTCATTGTTTCCACCAAACCCCATTTGTTATCCAAGTATGTGTAGTGTAAATGTAACGAAGAAAAAAATATTATAGTGTAGTATAAAAATGGACACTTTGCTTTTGCATCAAAATAAAGCAAATCATTTATACCTACAGTTGTAGGACTTTGCTAAGAAAAAAAAAGACCATCATTGAAGAATCTGAATCTGAACAACATCTTCTATCAATTAAGGTGAAAACAATAGTAACATTGTATTATTATTTTTTGTTTTGTGTTGTATGTTGGTAGTTATGTAATTCCTAAGCTTGATAATGTTAGCTTAATCACAAGGCATGAGGGTATTAATTGTTGATTTGAAATATTATTGAAAACCCTAGGTTTTTATGAATTTGGAAATTCTTGATTTTATCTAAAAAAAATTCTTGCTTGTTTTTACACTTTAAAGATTAAAACTGATAGAAGTAAATCAGGAATAGTGTTATTTGTATAGGTTTTTATTAACATTACCAATTACTATTGTTGGTTATGTTTGTGAAGCTCAATATAGTTGATGATTTTAAAATTTGAGTGGGTGGTTTGTTATCTAACATTATTTCTTTTTTATTGTACTTACTGTCAATTACTATAACACTTGTATTTTTATTGAATTGATATTGTATATGCTTGTTTTACTGGCATAATTTTACATGTACATGTTTAACTTTTTCACAAAACTTATTGTTTGCTTTTCTTTTACGTTATAGTTATTAGTTTATTGCAAATTATTTGAGTGGTATTTGTATATGTATAGACTATGGATTTTAAAGCTTTTTGGGTGTTGTGATACATAGGAAACAAAATTTTAGGTATAAACTTTTGTGAACTTTGTCATGTATGGTAGGATGTTGGCTTAATAAACCTATATATTTTTTTAAGTAAAGTGGTTTTAATTAACGGTACAATAAGACAAGCTTTTGGGTGAAATAGTTGGCCCCTTAAAAGTTTGTCCCTAAGGTTAAATTGCATTAGAATTTAAGAATAGCGTAATAGAGAATGACAATGAAATATATCAGATGTGGTACCTGTTTATTGAGAAGAAGTACATAGAGATTGACTTTTATATGGAGTTGCTACCACTGATTTGATAAATGTGGACTAAAAAAGATTATGTAAAGATAATATTTTGACTATTGTCATAGAAGTACGACAACCTTCGGAAATAGCATTTGCTAAGAAGAGTGGTTGAAAGAAAAGTGCTCTAAGGAACAAAAGAAAAGGCAAGACACTTATATCTACATGAAAACCTAAACTTGAACTTGAACTTATCATTTTATCTTCCCTTACACTTAAACCTATGTTCTATCACTCCTAAAATTCAGTGTATACATGAAAATAAAATTGAACCTCAATAGAAAACTTAAAAAGTTGTAACCAATCCTAAATTATTAACCACACATAAAGCTGAGTTGCCTATAATAGTAACAATTAACTTATTAACGATATAATAGATTCTTGAGAAAATTAGCTGCCAAAAGAAGCTAATCTAGAACAAGATCAACTTTTGATGCTTAGAAAAGACTTTAGCAACGACTTTAAAGACAAATGCCTAGCCTATGACTAAACCCATTTGCCTACTCTAATAGTTAACCTAAAAATTAGCCAAACGTTGGCTTCTACATCTACCCATGTGAATCAACCAAATAAAGATAATGATAATGGTTTTTTTTAAATCTATATACCTTTTAAATTATAGTGACCATTTCAATAAGTTTGATATTATTGATGATTTTTATAATTTTATGAAGAAAGATAAAAATGATGATGGTAACATTATGTTGGATATTGATTACATAAATGCACCATTGTCCCAATTTTATAATAATAATACTTTGCAAATGAATCAATCTATTTTAAATCTTAATATAATACCAATGCTTCTTGTAACAATAACACATTTCTAGCCAATCTCTAAACTGGTACAATCAACACTAAACCCAATATAAGTGCTAAGTCTTGTTTAAGAAATTGCATTACCTCATGAATTTCCATCTCAAGTTAACCATGCTAAATCATCCCAGACAACTAAGAAGAAGTCAAATGAGGCCAAGAAGACAAGTAGTAAAGTGAATATTCTCATATGTTTTCCAATAAAAGAAAAGCTACTTTTGTTAAGATAAGAGCTTTTCAAAAGATTACACAATAAAGGCATAAGAGATAACATGTTCCTGTTAAATCTTTGAAGATTAATGGAAAAACAAAAATAACTTTTGCAGATTCTTAATTTATTCAGACCACCTCAAAGCCAATAAAGACAAGTGGCAGAGACTATTTCAAAGCTTGAAGGACTTTCGGGACTACATTCACATCATAAAACAACATATATCAAATGCTTTATTAATGGCTAAAGTTATAAGATTGGGCACGCCTGCTGGCATGAATTCATTATCAATTTCCTATGACTTAAAGATATTTTTAAGGAGGGTTATAGACCAATAGATCTTTCATTAACAACATGTGTGTGTGAATATGAGAATATTGAAAGTTAGACATGGTTTTCAGGGCATTTGACAAAGAATTTAGTTAATTTAGGGAGTTAACCTTCATAACAAATAGGTAGAAGGATATTTTGAATGTCTTGAACTTTGAGTTTTACAAATCATAAAATAGATACAACAAAATTGATAGCTTTTATTGATTTAAAATATTTTAGACTTGATTTTCTTTTTAGATATATAGACTAATGCGATCTAATGTAATTGAGTCTTTCTATGGGTAACTTGATATTTTCATAAATAAGAGAACAACTTAAAAATTTATCACTTTAAAGAGGATAAGTTGAACTTAACTTTTTTTTAAAAAACTTTTTGTATGACAATAAAATAAAATCACTTATTTACCTTAACAGGTACTATGCAACACATTTATTTTTCAACATAATGCAAAGGATTCCTAATATATGTCTAAGACATAAGTATTGGAAGTTTATCAAAGCTGCAAATAATGATCATTGTGTAAAAGCAATCAATAATATAATGAAGGTTGATACGGATGCCTTCAATTAATTATGGAAATCAATCCAAAATATTATTTAGCTTATGCTTTTGATAAATTAGTAAAATGTGATCATACAACAAACAATATGACTAATAGTTGGAATTGGAGATATGAAGAAGGCATTAATAATCACCTTGATAGAGTATATAAAGAAGAAATAATACAGGCTATCATAAAATAAAAGAATGGAATATCAAATTTGGCCAACTGAATTTCTTTATTACATTGGTAAGAAGATTAACAAATTATTTAAGGCTAGTAGGTTTTGTCATGTTATACCAACAAGTGACATATTATTTAAAGTTAAGTATAGTAACTAACAAGTTTTATAGGGTTAATAATAACAAGTCTTATGTTGTTAATTAAAACGATTATATATATGTTTATGAGCTGTGGCAAGTTAATAGTCTATCATGAAGTCACACAATGCCTTATATTGCTGACTTAAGGGCTACTCATGAACAATATATTGCTTTTTGCTTCACAAAGAAGGCTATCGTAACATGTTATTCAAGCATCATTCATCCTTTCCCGAACAAATCTAAGTGGCCACATATAAAGACTAATGAAATCTTATCTTGAAATATTAATTAACTACCTAGTAGGCCAAGATATGTAGAAAAAGAGAGCTAGGTGAGCAACTACCCCATAAGAGAAAATTCTCAATTTCATGTAAATACTATAATTAGGTACAATACAAGATATTTGTCTTCATAATCTAGCTAATGCAAGCAAGAACACTAGAACAAAATGATAAAGCTTATTCTCCTGTGGGATCATTAATTAATTTATTTTTTTCCAATTTATGGCATTTACTTCAATATCTTCTAATGGCCTCTCATGTTATTTATAATATTTAGACGCATTAAAAGACTTTAGCAACATCTTCAAGCTCAGATGCATCACTTTTAGGAATGAATAGTGCTTCTACCTCAATGACAGGAACAAGCATACCCAAACTAACAAGAGGTTTTGGTGCCTTATTAATTATAACAACCATACTAACACCAACACCAGCACAACATCTAGCGCTATAGGAAATGTTGAAGCTACATGTCTTTTAATATTTAGAAGATGATGTTAATGATTGTGTTGTTTATCACCACAAGTTTGTTTTTAATATTAGCATAAATGGAATGTTAATGTGATATAAGTTTGTTAAAACATGTTCATAATTGTATTGTATTTGATACTCAAAATATAAGTAGGTTTAATAGATAGACGATTAAGTTAGACAAATATTAGGAGCTAGATTTCCAATGCAATTTGCAACAAGAATTAAATTAGAGAACAAACAACTACTCTAGGAGTTACTTCATAATTTACCCCTCGTAAAAGAAAGACACATAGAGATTTAGAGGGCAAATCAGTCCTTCATATTTACTATAAATTATTTAATATGTTGTTGGGTTCAAATGCATTTCAATAATATAGTTAAATTTCCTATATTGTGTTAAAATGCTTGCATTAATATAGAATGTATTATTATTGGGTTTTATTACTAAATATGTTTAAAGTCATAGCATTATTTATTTTATTTTATATTCACCAAGAAATAATACTATTCATTTTATATAACTTCTGTTGTTAATACATGATTATAGTGAATACAATAGTTAGAAAATAGGCAAGTTAATCTATTATTTTAGTATGTTTCTATTCATATTTTGAATAAAGACGGGAGCACTGATAAGAGGTTAAAGACAGTGACCTAAAATTGTGTGAAATATTCGTTGCAACATACATATATATAGAAAGAATAGCTCATGTACTATAGCTTTTGATAATAAAATTCAATATTTTGATAATTTATGTAGATTCTCTACTTATTTATCTTTATTGTTTAAACCTTGTTGTCAACCTAATTTATTTTCTACCTAAAACAATGCATGTACATGATACACAATGACTGCCATAGTGCCCTATGATGATAGTATTAAACTCCTCATCTTGTTCGATTTTGTAGGAAGCTTGGTCGACATCATTTTTAGTTTTTTATTTTCATGACGGGAAGTATGGTTCTTTTCTTTATCTTATAACTTACCAATCCTTTGCAATCACTTTGTACTTAAAACTAAAAGGTTCCTACTACCTAAATGAGTGATGATACAACCACAAACTCTCGTATAAACTTAATTTATACAAACCGATTTAGTTTTAACTCATTGGTTGAATAAACATACAAAATAAGAAAAATAAATTGTGACTCAAGAGAAATTTATTCTAACCAATTCAATTATGCCACATTAGTTTATATAAAAAAAATTTGCACGAGAGCATGTAACTATATTATTACTCTACTTGAAGTAGTTACATCTTGCCTACCACATTTATAGTACAACCTTTTAGAATTTGCAGCAGATTAAAAAACTTCGGTTGTTGCTAGTTCATCACAATCAATACATGAATTGTTTATAAACTTGGTGACCTTGCCAGTCACTTGCAATTTCTCGTCTTTGTCTTTATCAAAGAAGTTACTAAAGCTTCCCTGAGAGATGCCATTTTCATTAGGTTTTTAGAGTTTTTCAAGCAATTGTTAGACTTTAATACTTTGAGGTAATGGTTAGATTTTAATACTTTGAGGTTGGTAGTGCATGTACAGGGTTTTATAATCATGAGATAATATTCTGACCAAAATTTGAATTTTGAACTAATGACATGCTTGTAGTTTGTATAACATGGCACAACTACACATGTGCCCAAAAATTTTGAAGTTTGATTTTTTATGGCATTATTGTAATTTGAATGTGATAGCATGGTTTGTAATTTGCTTAACTAAAATTTACGGTTTGTAATTTGCTTAACTAACATTTATAATTTAGGAGAACTATCAACCAATTTAGGCCCATTGAGTTTTTCTTCACAATTTATTTTTTAATCTCTTCACTATTTATATATTAATATTTTAATAGTTAACTTTTCTAATTTTCAACGATTAGTCATATATTAATTATTTTTCTTGAGCCTCACTTTACTGTTATAAGAATATTCTATTAGGTTCAGGAGATTGTTATGTTACATAATCATATAACATATATAATTATACAGTAGAGGTTGGACAAAAATTTAACGGTTGTGAAATTATAAAATAATAAAATCATGTTATTTTCACAATTGTTGAGTTTTCATCTAACGGCTGCTACAAAACCATGTATGTTATATAATTATGTAACATAATAAAAGCCTTGTACATTTAAACTTTCAAAAGTCAATGACAATCAATAGTTAAAGATAACTTAATTTTTTTATGATAATAACTTAATTTTTTTATGATAATAACTTAATTTTTTTAATGGTAAAATAGGTAATTTGAAGATTTTCAGTTTATGAAATAGACCCAAATTAACCCTACCATTTGTTACTAAACTTAAATGCATAACCCAACGAAAAAAAACAATAAAAAAAATAGTCTTCAAGATTCAGCTGAGTTAATTCAAAGGATAGCATGCAACATTTCTTAGCTGGAGGTGGCTTTATTGGCGGTGGAGTCCGAGCAAAGTTGAGTTTGGCCTTGTTGCTGTGGATATGCTTGGCAGCTTCTTTGGTTATGTCGAAAATGCCAAGCCAAATCCAGATGCCTTTATAGCGGTATCTAGTCTGAGCCGCCCATTTTCCCCATGGCCTAGCCTTATTCCTCCATACAAGTTCTTTTGAATTCGTTAAGTCTTCTCCTCCCTCCCCTCGGCATGTATAACTTATCAGCCTTTGTCGATGAAAGCTACCGGAAGTTCAAAAATAGATCAATAACGATTTGGAGAGATCTTGTTGAGCTAAAAAATCAAAGAAGAAAGTGAAAACTAGGGTTATTTCATTTAAGTTTATTAAAACTGTAAAATTAGAAATTAATATTTAACTAAGGGTAAAAAAAAGAAATCAAACTTTTTGATGGAGTGGAAATTCCTCACTTGTCATAGATGAAAGTGAATTCTCAAATAATTGAAATTGGAGGTAAAATAAAATTTGAATCTCTAATGAAATTTTGCCAACCGAATGAATGAAATCGAAGGAGAAATGGAAATCCTTGCATCTTCTGCCTTGTCTACCCCCAGCTTAACATGGCCTTTACTGTCCTCTGTTTGTGCAATGTGATTTTTATTTCTATGATTATACTCTTAACTGTCCTCCATCTCCAATTAAATAGATAATGACATAATTTCATTGTGATCTACTTACGATATGCTTTTGAATCTCTCTGTTAATTATACGATGGAAGAAGATAATGTAAAAAATGAGGAAGCGGAATTCAACACAGGACTACTTTTGAGTGCTAAAAACAACACCTAGGTGCTTATTAACTGTCAGAACAACAAAACACTTCTTGGTCGAGAGCTTTTGATCTCACCGCACTATGGTTCTTGAGAATGCTTGAGAGATGTGGTCTGAGCTAAGGTACCAAATACTGGAAATGGCAAGCAAAAGAAAAAGGCAAATTCTATGATCATTGTTTTTAGGCACTCTCACCTTGTTTGATAAGCTCAACTATTGACACTATTTGTGAAGTGTATTCTACCACACATGTGCTGCCTATCGATTGATAAATTGGATTAGAGATGTTACGATGCGTCTTAAGATAAATAATAAAACTATAATCAAGTATGATTCTATTAAGACGGTTTATACCGGCAAGCCACTGCTTTAATACCAATTGCAAGAACAGAATTGGCTAAATATATAATGCTTCATTTGCTAGACGGGAAAACATTTAGTAGACAAAATAGCCTCACTGTTGAATAACTCTCACACGTTCATTGGAATTAAATACATAGCCAATACAAAATAAAATGGTTATAATTAAAATAATTGTTAATTGATAATTTCTTGTTGTCACAGGATTGTTGATAGGCTAATTTCATACTCACTCCGCCTCAAGGTTACCTCCACTAGAAGAGAGAATCGAGGTTGGAGGAAACAATGAACCCAGAGAAAAGGCTAAGAATTAGTCAGCCAACCGCCATTAAATGCAAAAACGTGGCTTAGAAGATATAGCCCCGGTTTCATATTGAGGTTAAAAATTAATAAGTTACAAATTTTATAATTTTTAATAAAAATAGTGTTTGATAAATTTTATATAAATAACTTATTTTATAATTTTTTTATTTCATTAATAGTTTTTAAAAATAAGTAGGGGATTGTTTTTTATAAATAACTTATTTAATAAGCTGCTACACCTTTTAAAATTCGTATTATACTTTAATTTTTTAATAAAAAGATAACTATATCTTACTTATCCATAAATCCTAATAAATAAATTATTAGATATCATAAATTTGAGAAATTTTATTGTAAAAAATTTAATGTGAATGCAAAACATATTACTTTTTAGTTTATTTGGATCATATATAATTGTAAGTTTTCATCATATTTTATGCAACATATTATGAAATTCTTTATATTTTTTTAATTGAGTTTTTTAATATAATTTTACATATTTAAGAAAAAAAGATATGTCTAAATAATTTATTAAACATACTATAAAAATAAAAGATAATTTAAACTTATGTATATTTTAGTCATTATTTAATAAAATAACACTTTTGTAATTAAATTTACCAAACACATGTACTCTATTTTTTAAATTCACTGCAACCGCAATAATATAATTTACCAAACATCAAGTTACTTTTTTAATTAGCAGCTTATTTTATCTGTATAGCATAAGTTGCTTATTTCATTAGCCTTTGCAATCTCAAATTGACTCATAATAAATTTAAAACATAAACTAAGGATTTGAGGAGGATATCTATAATTAAAGCCGACAAAATTTGACATGATCTGATTATCTGATACGAACAAGACACTAATAAATAGGTATGGACCGTCGAATTTAACACAATTATTAAATGAGTTGGATTCGAGTCGACACGATTTTTTTCATGTCAAGTTAGGGTTAAAATTTTTTATTTTAAAATAATTTACAGGTTCTTATTATCAAAACTCAAATATTAAAGAAGATTTTCTCTTTTATTTTTATTATTTAAAAGGATAAATATAAACATGGCGTTTTATTTATAAAATTTTAAATACATTTAGAGTTTCAATAGTATAAATATATAAAATATTAGTAGATATATATATTTTATAATATTATTTTACATATATATAATTAAAAACTCAATAGTGTAATGTGTAATATATATATATATATATATATATATATAATAGTGATAAATTATGTATGTATATATGTACATGTGTATGTAAGATGTGCGTAAATATTTGATATAACTTTTGTTTAATATATAGATAGTAAATAGATTATTAGATAACTCGATTAGTTTTTTGTATCAGATTTAGATATTAATATTTTAATATAATTATTAAATAAATCAAATTTAAATTGACTTAAATTTAATATAACACGAACATGATCCGACGATCAATTTTGTTAGCTTTGTTTTTAATATCTCCAAAAACATAAAATTAGGCACATGATTCTAAAGCCCTGCAGAAATGCCACAGACACGTGACGAATCAAAATTCGAAAGGTATCTAAGGAGACAAAGATAGAGAAATAAAAATCTTTTTCTTAAAAAAATTCTTAACTTTATTGGAAATGTACAACTTTTTACAGGGCCACGTACTCTAGTTTACGTTGTGTTTGTTTTTTCGTGAGCGTAAATGTTACACATTTTGTCTATTTATTATGTGTGCAAATAATAATTCATCTATCATTCCCAGTTTAATGCAAAACAAAAGGAAACTAGTATGGACCACGTAGCTTCTTTTGACTGTCGAAAGATTAGAATTGCTGCAAGTAGGCCATTCAGACAATAAGTTTGGTTTTCCGTAATATCTTTCTTAAATTCATGGCGCTAACCATCAGCAATTATGGCTATCTATCTACTTCTTTAATTCTGACATTTTGAATATGAGATTTTCTGACGATTCGAACTATTTTTATAGATTGGAGTCATCTGTCATGCAAATTTGCACCCAGCATCTACAAACATTCATGCCTACTAACAATTCATTAAGATTTAAGGGAATGAAATTTGTTTTCTCATATAATCATATATAAATCATGAAAATACCTTTGTTTATCACTGAATAGTTCGTGATTCTTTATAAACAAGAAAAATATTTTTTCAAAAATTCAAAAATTTTATTTTTTAAAAAATAAAATCACCCCCTGTCTGCTTTTAGTCACCCCCTCCTAACAAATGGCTTTTGAATTCGAGCAATTGTACTTGTGGCTATCATACGAATTTCTCCTGTGCAACATGCACGACTATAACACTAAGAATTTTGGGGCAGCAGGATATTTGATAACAATTTCTTAGATATCTTCACCACCCCCGGCACCTCCCCCCAAAATCACCACTTTAAGCATATAAAGAATCAGGATGGAAGTATACAAGATAACAAAACCCTTCCAATATCCATAAGCTATCAAATATATGCACAAGCAAATTAATGCTTCAAACAATGAATGCAGTCTCAATCACCTCTGATTTTGCTCAGACTGAGAGCTCACTTCAGAAACAATTGATACTGGCTTAACATTGGCAAGGGAAATTGGTGTCAGTGGTGGAGAAGAAACACCTTCAGACTTTTCTACAACTTTTGGAGACTCCAAGAGCTTAGATACATGTAATGCCATTGCTTTCTGGCTACTTGAGGGTATGGAGAAACTCCGAGGGACAATCAATGGAGGAATCGGAAGAGGGGATGCCGTATTTGATGCCATCGAAGGATTCCTATTTGTTGAAGTATGATCTTGATTTCTAAGCATCAATGGAGCCGAGTGACCAACCAAACCAGAAGATTTTGCAGGCTTGGCAGCAAAAGCATTTGGGGGCCGAGGAAGCTCATGAAGCTCGCTTATTCTAGGAGAGGAAACAAGGGGAGGTGAAGCAGTAGGGGATACTCTTGGAGATGTTTTCGTCTGAGGAGCCGGTGCATGAGAAAGTAATCCAGATACTATTTGCGGAAGTTCAGCATAGGTAATGGGGCCACTGGAAGATAAAGCAGGCTTGGATGAAGAGGATTTAGTAGTTAATGGACCAGAGGAGGCTTGTGTTTTGATTTTCTTGGTATCAGAACTATTAAGAGTATCAAGTTGTGGAAATGCAAGACCGTCTCTCAGAGGAGGGGGTAGGCTTGTGGAGGCATTATTATTGTCACTCTCTTTGAGAAGTGGCTGTGATTTTAAGATAGAATGCTCAGACAAGTGAGCATCACCATAATCTCTATCTTCTTTCTTCTGCTCCAATGGAGAAGAATGTGACAAATTGTAGGTTCGTCCACTGGGATTAGATGGTCTTATACGGGGAACGGAAGAAGAGATTGGCACCTTTGCATCAATAGGTGTGGGCAACACATATGTGCTTGGCTGCCGAGCAGATGATTGCTGCACTTGTCTTATTCTTTCAGCTGGGTCAATCTTCCTTTCTGGAAATATCGGGGCAGAAAAGCTACTTCCTTTACGATCCCTATGTGATGCCTGGTAATCTCCTGGGTTTTTGTCCAAGTTTACCTACAGTTCAAATATGCATAAATTAATCTTACGAGTTCAAAACAATGACTTCAATTGGCACAACCAAACATCAAAATCAGTAAAATGCCCATTATTCTAAAGACGCAGCAAACAGTTAGAGTAAGGCATGAGCAAGCTTCAATCTAAACTATACAACTACATCATCAGAGTCAAATCTATACTGCAATGGTTATAGGATCCAGACCGCTGCATTTTCCACTGTTGAGGCCTGGGGAAATGAAACATCAACATCGTCTACCTGCAGAATAAACAACCACATCATCCATACATATATAAAATCTATCAATCGAAAAAAGAGTACACAGCTTGCAATATGATCATCAAAGACACCAACAGGTTACATGATTGAACAGCCAAAGATAAATGCTATATTGAGGGGATTTAAGTTGAAGGATCCAACTAGACAAATGGATCATCTGTTTTTCTTTTACAGTGGGTTCAGATTGGCCTTACTGGTCCAAATTAGTAGCATGTAAAGTAGATAAATATTCTGTTCCTAATTTTTAAAAATAAAATATTTGCATTTATTTTCAACAATGAATAGTAAACAAAAGTAGATAGAATTATATTACAGCTAACAAATGAGAGCTGTGGAATGAAAAATTTTGTGATCTTAAAACCACTTAAATATGGGTTGAGTCAACCATCAGATATAATTGGTGGTTTAGCCCCTATCCAAAATCACCCTAGATTCAGACGTGCCCATAACTGGAGGAACAGAAAGTAAATGACCTCATCCCCCAATATAGGTTTTCAAACACTCCCAATCTAACAGGCATATTGGAGGATAAATTCAGCATTCCCCCATAATTCCATTCAATCCAATGAATTTTAAGTTCATAAATCATCAATCCTCAGATTCAATTTTCTATGCATGTAGCTCTCATGTAAACCGAAGAGTAACTTTACCATGATTACAAGAGATCACAATTCCATTATTTACTCAGTAGTGAGTCAAGCCTACAAACTTTTTCGGTTATGATAACGATGAAAAATGATCATTCATCAATTAGTTATTGGTCTATCTTCACAGCAAACATAAAGCACACACTTTGCATGCAGCCAATGTGAACGCAATCGGACAATGCCAGAACTATATTTGACCATAATACCAGAATATATTAGCTCTAACATTTTACTTTCTAACAAAGGTGGACAATCCAACCACTACTACTAAAAGACATGATCAGTTGTGTTCGAGTATATCCATTCTAGCAACTGGGCTACAGCATGGAATCATGATTATACAGCTCATTCACTAAAGCATGGCCCATGGCTGAGAATAGATCCTTCAAAATGTCCCCAGGCAGAAAAAAGAAATCCTAATACTAAGAAATTTTGAGAAAAACGGCTGGGTACAAACTGAAAAATTAAGCATTCAGAACCCAAAAGATTTTTTTTTTCAATAAGAACTTAAAACAGCACAAATCAAAAGCAGAATGGGCACACCACGACCATTTTCCATATGAATGAAACAAAAATCCCAGTGACAATAGGTCCTTACCTCCATTGATTTCCTTGACGTAGAAACAACATCAAGACCCTGCTTATTATCTCTATAATCAAAACTCAATTCCCCCGCCTCATTGGCATCATAGCTATCCTCACCATCTTCCCCATCATTATCTTCAAGTCCAGTGAATTGGTAATCAATATGTTGCCTTTCAGCAACCAATCTAACATGAGTGTCAACTGCCTCAAGTGATTTAAGTCCTTTCCTAAAGAAATTCAACTGCATAGAGTGCAGAAGCCAAAGAAAACAAGGAAGCATATTAAGATTCGATTTACACAGAGTAAGAGGTCTAGGCAATTGACTTTCCTAGAAACAAATGAAATAACCTGAGCTGCATGGTGGCGAGCCGCCTGAGTTAGAAGACTTCGGTACTGCCCTTGTTTGAGAGATTTCAACCGAAATACACACAGCCCTGCCTCTTCTTCATATTCATCATTGGCAGCTTGCAATTGCTGCTGCAAAAAAAGAGTTTCACCTTTCCCACTTTTTGACTTTCCCTTTTCTCTTTGTTGCGCCATCACATATTCACATACATTTCTGAAGATCACATATCAGATTCAGAAGAAAACTGTCTCAGATAAACAGAAATAAGTCTTAGAGATACAAGGGCAGACCTTTTCTCATCGCATTGTCGCTTCATATCCTGTAACAGCAAACACAAAAGATGCCATTGAGCTGAACGACTTCGAAAACAATATAACTCCGCAGTCAATGCGAATGGGTAATGCAAAATGATGGAAACTTTCTTAGTCTAGGCAACAAATAGGTTGCCAATCAAGAGGGAAGTGAGCAAGATGTTCAATGACCACCTGACATCCATTCTGCTTAACTAAGAAACAAATTCTACATCTATTACTCATGCAAAATTTGGCTGATTCATGCCATTGGACCATCGTTGATGCTCATCAAGGCTTGAAGGAGCTACAAAATTTAGTTAAATAATGACTTTGGGCAAAAAGCTTTTAAGGATCAGGACAAGATCATTACACAAGTGAAGCATCACCAATATTCTAGCAATAATATATCCTCCGTCCAGAGTACATTAGTCCCTTATGCATGCATGCAAAATGATACATAGATAAAACCACTGCCAATGGACACAGTAACTCCAACAATTAACAGAGCAGAAATTGCAAATTCCTTCCCAACTCTAATAAACAAAAGAAAATCTGGGGACACTAATACAGTTTCTTACACAACTATCAGCCCAAAAAATGAAAGGAGCACAATATTTCAACACAAAGATGAAAAGAAACATGGCTCCAAAGTCAATCTAAGATGCAAACAATGCAGCACCAATCTCTGCATATTTTACCAAGCCATTATGCATGTGTGAATTAGTCTAAAACACGTCAAGAGTAACAACATGACCAGTACCTGCATATGGGAATAATGTAGAAAGATCAGAGATATAAGCTAATCATATAAAATTGATGATAACAAACCTCAACTGTCCGAAGTTCATTGAGAAGAGATTCTGATGGGTTAGTGATTGTCAGGAATATATTTGAGCGCTGAAGTATAAATAAAAAAGTGCAATATCAGGATGGACACATATTTGCAAAAGAATATGAAAAGCTATGCTACAATCTACAACATGAAGATAAGCACTCACATAGTTATCAACAAGCTTTTGAAGTTCAAATTGCACTTCTCCCAACATTAACAAAACTTTACCTGCAAATAAAATCACAGGGGTGTGAGAGAGCGAAACATATGTAATCTAGAATACCTCAAAGTTGTATTTATTTAAAACATCTGAAAGTTCAAACTCATAAAACTAGGGACCTACATTATATCTGCATTTGATCAACAATCATCCAGTTATAATCATGCTAAACATATTGTTTTCATCAAAATATCATTTTACTTGATAAAGCTAGACGGGCACCAGAGCATTAGACTAGATTCTGCCATTGTTTATTGGAAAGACGGTACAATATTTACCAGTGGATTACAAATCTAAAGGTGTAGTAAATTTTATTCTACCAGTCTGTAACTTTATTTTACAAAATGAAAAGCATTATGAAGTTAATCAAAAATCAAGAATAGGCTAACAATTTCCAAAATAACTTGGGGCTTTAAGTGAAATGAAAATCATAAACTCAATTAGCGATACAATGGCTTAACTTCTCAGGTTCATAAAAGATTTACACTTCTTATAAACTAAGCTGGCCAGCATAAGACCCCATTCTACATCATACAGAAAATACCTACACCGAAATTTGACACAAATGATCGTTACATCGACATACTTCAAGAAAAAAATAATAATATGCATATGTATATATATTTGATTCACTTACGACTTTCTTCATCATCCTGTAATGAAGTTTTCTCCATCAGACAAGAACCCATTTCTTGCAGTGACTCTGAGAATTCTGAAATCACAAATCATGACAATTGAGTATGTAGATGTCACAACATTATAAAATTGAACAAACTCCATTGCTTACACAGACATAACTTTTAGCAAAAGCCAATAACTTCCCTCACAAACAGAATTTAAACAAGGTACATATGAAATCATCAGGGAATGACCTTAAATAGTATCGCATCTATCTTGGATTTCAGCACATACAAATACAAACTCACTGTGTGACTTTTTATCAAGAAAAATTAGCAAAATCGCTTCCACATTTGGCAAAGTCTACAATTTAGAATGCCTATTGCCGAAAACAGATTACATAAAATTTATACACAATCTGATAATTCAAAAAGAAATATATAAATAAACAAGTAAAGCAATCAAACACTACAAAACCCAAAAGTTTAGCAGAAAATATCTACCATATGCACTGTTGGCCGTGGCAGCAGCTGCAGAGAGTAAGCTATCATAGCAATTTCGCATAACTTGCATATCCTACAAATCAAAATACAAATTATTAATCATATTGTTCATATAATATTCCAAAAAAAAAAAATTTTAAAAACCATTGTAAGGTACTATAACAAAATTTTAAAATAAATGAATTTTTTGCGTTAACGTAAAATTATACCTGAGCAGCCTGGGCGAGGTCATCAACCTGAGAGGAAGAAGGTAGAAAGTCGATTTTGTCCTTCGTATCGCTTTTGTGAAGTGCAAATCTTCGGAATTTGGAGAGCGAAGACTTCATTTCTCGCAAAACCCTAGCACTGTGTGTGTGCCAAACAGATGCAGCAAAATTCTCTGCCTATTTTTAATTTTCCTTTTTGATTTTTGAATCCTGAATGCTCCAAGTTTGAATAAAAGAAAGAGTTCACTTGCCCTTTGTTTGTTTGGGTGGAAAAACGACTTTAAACAGATCAAAGAAAGAGAAATAATAATAATAATACTAATTGAAACGCCGAATGTGGTGAACAAAAAAAATCGCACGGGCAATTAGAATGGATTTAAAAAAAAAAACAAAGAAAAACATATATTCTAAAATTTAAACTTTACACTCAAATTATTTAATAATGGAGTAATTTACTTAATAGGGATGTAACTTTGACTATTTGACTGGCGTATTTCTTGAATTTTAGGGGGCACCAGAAAAGTAAAAACATTCAATTAAACAGATATTTCTGTAGAATATTTGAAAAAGGATGACGTGGCAAGTTAAAAAAAGGAGGACGTGTAGGCGTGAGATAGTTATGCAATGGTGGTTACAGTTGTAATTGTGCAAGGGAAGTCGTCAAAGTCAAAGATTGATGACAAGGAAAGAAGCGGTTATAGAAACGGAAACCATCTCATACTTTGACTGTTGGTGGTGGGTCTGATCTCTCTCGCTATTGAAATACCCTTTCTACCCCTCCACTCTGTTCCAATTGATTGCGGGTAAAACACAAAGTTTGATATGTCGTGCTTGAATTATATCCTCCGACTATCCGCATTATAATCAAAATTGCGATTTTTATCTTTGACTAACCAATCTAACTTTTTCTTTTTTTCTTTTTTGTGACGATAAGAATTAACTAATAAATTTTTTTTTCATTCTTGAAATCTAAGATTCATATTAAGTCGATTATTTCCTTTGAGATATGTAACGATCATCTTAGAATGTTATTCTATGAGAAAACCCTATAAAATTTATATCTATATTTTTAAAATATGTTTTTATTTTTACTAAACTTATATTTAAATATAAAAATTCTTTTCTTATTTAATTAATTAATTGTAGTTAAATATCTTTAATTTAATTGATTGTTAATCTTTTCATAAAAGTTTACCTAATTAAAATGTTATTTTTTCCAAATAATCTCTTAACTTAGCTTCAGAATTAGTACTAGATTTTTACATCCCTTCACGATTGGATTTACTTTAAAGCCTTGTGGACGCCATCATTGCGGGTATGCAATCTCATCCTCCCCCTCCCCTCCCCCCCCCCCCCCCTTCTCTCTTCGGGGGCTTTATCATTCTATCCTGTCCTTAGTTCGATTTTATCTTTATTTATTTCCAAATAATAATTTTTTATACGGTTTTATTTTCTGGAAGGAAAAAGAAAAAAGAAAAAAGAAAAAACGGTAGCTCCTCTTTTGTTTGTAAAATTTCTATTATTGGTATGATAGCAACTCAATTATCTTCTCTACCCATATAAGTGGGGTCCCAAAAAATGAACTCTTTATTTGTCATAACTATTTCCGAAGCCACAAATCTGCCTAAATCTAGCCGCAAAAACCCACCGGCCACTTGTAATTTTGCAAGTTATGGGCAGTTTTGATACTTTAAATTTGACGTTAAGAAAAAATCTGATACATGCCTACGCCAGTAACTGCCAACTAACATTCTTTTTATGTGTGTGTATATATATATTATGTTTTTAATTTTAATCATAAAAATTTCACTAAAAAATATAACCATAAATATATAAAAGTCGAAGTTGTTACTCATATCCTAATCTTCCTAATTTTTAAACATAATACAAGAATAAGTAAAAATTTTATAATTTTCAAGTTTATTATTATTGATATTCTATTATAATTTGACAAATTTTATTTGTTTTGCTTTAATGACTAAAACTTAATGATTGCTTACTAAAGTTTATTTTTTATGTGTTTAATTAATCATTAATGGTACTTGTCTAAAATTTACTTGCTAATATTATCGACAATGCTAGTATATTGATTAAACAATAGAGCAAGGTATTGATTCCTAAAAAAAAAAATTTTCTCTTAAATTATATATCTTTTGTATTTATTTTAATGTTGAAACTTTAATATCTCATTTTCTAGATTATTGTTATAACTTTATATTTGAATTATATAATTTGAATTTTTATGTATTATTGAAAATATTTTTTTAATATTTGTAATTTTAAATATAAGAACCTATAAAAAACTTGTTGTGGAGTGTGAGTGGGTTTGATCATTATTAAAATTTGTAGCGACCAAAGTCTTTCTTAGAAAATAGAATCCCATGACAGGTTATGAAGCGAGTTTGGTAATAATAAACCTGTAATGGGCGGTATCCATTACCATCCCTATCTTATACTTTAATATAAAGTTATGTTTAAAGTTTTTAAGCAATTTAGGAAAAAAAAAACTTGGATTAAAAAAAAATTTCTTTTTTCAATCTCTTTGCTCAAATACTTTTATCTTACTTTAAATTTAGAAAGGCTTAACAAAAAGGGGAGAGAAAAAAGAAAAGAAAAGAAAAGAAAAGAAAAGAAAAAATACTGAAGGTCGCAAAACCCTTGAACACCCATGGTTAGAAAATGCGTATGAAAGCATATATTTTTCTTTTTCTTTGGAATGAATTTCCAGGTCTAAAAACCATTATGCTAGTCTTCAAATTACGGAAGGCTTTTGATACATCTATCAAAATTTATACAATGTAGCTTCAACAAAATGCTGACCGAATTAAAAAAATAACTACAATAAATATTGAATTTTTCTTCTTAGTTATTACTTTAATTAAAATAAAGGCTTCCTCATGAGATAACTATTTATCTTAGTCATCATTTAATTAAAATTAGTGTTCGCGCATTAGATTATATAACTCATTAAATTAATTTGCATCAAATGTGAAGAGAATCGACCTGCTCTGTTTGATTGATAATTACTCATTTATTAAAAAATTATAACTTGTAGACAGTATAAGTTTGAAGTTTCCATATTCTAGATAATACGTCATTTCCCCTCACTTTCAAGTAAAAGAAGTTTAATTTAGATTAGTTAATTTTCTTTTCCCATAAAAACAAAAATATCCAATGAACTAGATTGCATTTGATTGAATCGTACTCTAAAGTCAAACTTAATTGTTTGAAATTCTAGAAATGACCAGTTAAAATTAGACCATAATGATTTTTAATTATAACAAGTCTTATAATATATCTCATTGTGAGCAGTGGACCAATCAATCTCGTAGTGCAAAATCGATAACCACTTTTAGTTAGCCTAAACAAATTAATTAAGGAATATAACGTACACCCTTGGACCTTAACTAATCAAAATTATTAACAGATAAATGAAAGGATATATATAAGAGTTAGGTGAATGTCTTAGCAGTCGATTTCTGAATCCAATAATTAAGCTCACTTCTTGAAGCATGAGTCGCTGGCACAATCACGGTTGCAGTCACAAGTAGGTGAGATTTTATATGGTTTACACTAACCTAATTAATGATTAACATGTACTTAGTTTATCCCTTAAGCTAGGCTCTAATTATTAATTAATTCATTTCTGTCGCATGCAGAATAAGACTGGAATTAATTTACTTTTTTATTAATCAATCAAACCTTGCTAGCTAATGCGAGTTGAACAACAATAGTTAATATATTGACACTAATTCATTTAAAATTAAGAAACTGTGTTCAACAAATACTAGCTCCTGACAAGAGAAATCTCACAGATGCTGTACGACTTTAACCGATTGCTTAAAATCTTAATAAAACATATTTGTGTTTTTGGAAAAATAAAAAACACTGAACATATATACTGCTTTATAAAGATAACAATAATATAGATAATAGGAAGAGAAATATGATTACAAGAGTGATGGAGACAGAAAAAGAAAGTTAAAAGAGAAATAATAATGTGTAGGTAGCCGATGTAAATGGTTGTTTAATTTGAATAAAGGCTTTCAAATTTGACTGGTCAAAAAGAAGCGTTTCTTGAAGCTTAAGGGATATGGAGGACGATTAGGCATTAGCAGAAGAAAGTGACGTTTTCAAAAGCCGCCTTTTTGAAATGGGAATTTACAGTCTGCTCAGGCTTCAGATTCAAGACACATTGAGTGATTAGAGGGTCGGTCCGTACTCCTGCTGTTTATGGGAGAAAAGTCTTTCAGGAAAAGCCAGGCATCAAAGCCTCTTACAGAGGTTAATAACACACCAGTTTTTTTAAAAGTCTTTTAAGTTTTGGTAACAGTTTGAATTTATAGCTTGAAAAAGTAAAAGATTATCGCTACATTTCTAGTTTAATATCTCAACTTTTACCGGCTCAAGTGAGGTGACAATCGATCGATTTGATGATGAAAGATCGATTGATTAGATGATGAAACGAAGTAATGAATAATTTATTAGTTATAAACTTGATAATCCAAGGGATGAAAGTTATATTGATATTTCAAATGAAAATATTAGTACATTATTTGGTCTACTGGTGTTACTTAAAGTAAAATTATCGGTCTTAAATGCCATACCTGTAAACTCTTAATGCATGTTAATTGAGTATTGACGCACTGACAAAGATATGTAAATGTTAGCATGAAGAAGTTTTTTGTAATTTTGTATGGAAAAATTTTCCTCTTATGACTTGTAATATGAGCTCTCTTGATCCATGGCTAGCTTTTTTGAAATTCTCTAACATGTACATGTGTTTATATAATAATGTAAAATTAAGAGCTCATTATTTTTTGTTTTCTTATTCAATAATTACCAATCAGTCACTCGTAACAAATAACGCCACCTATATCATCGCAAATTCCTTCAAATCGAAAGGGTTAAGGCATAAATATTTTTCTCTTCTTGCCCCCAAAATAGATGTTTAGCTTAAAAGTAAAAATAATCTTCTTGAACGTGGATCGTAGCACTTCAACAGCACAAGCACAGCAACTCAATAACTGAGATTATGTGAGAAGATTATCATCGTATTACTCCTGTGTTAAAGAAAAAAAAATTGAAGAAAGATTAACTTAAAGTTCTTATATTTACTCTTTTCACCAGGCATGATAATCTGCTGGATATTGAATTAGAGCGTGTGATGATTTCATTGGGGAATCTGTTTTCGACTTTCATGGCCTAGTTTCTTTAATGGTTATTAGAGGGGTACATATACGCATACACATGTAACATTTAAAGAATAAAATTATATTATGTTGTTAATGACATGGTAAATTTTCATTTACCCCATTAAAATGACAATCTTTTGTTTACCTTGCAAAAGTATGAAACATTCATTTTTATTAAGAAAACAACAAAAAACAATCATCAATGCTCCCCTTTTCCCATTATCCTTGAACAAGGGTAAACGTTTTTTAAATTTTTATATTTTGAGTTAAATATTCTATATTTAAAAAAAAAATACCTTAAGACAACTCTATTATTAAATATGCTATACTCGTATCTTTTTTTTTTCTTTTACAACGGTAGCCTAGTAACAATATTTTTAGAGATATTAATAAAAATATTATTGTAAATGAGAAAAAAGAAGTAAGTGTAAGAACGTAATACATTTAATTGCAGTGATGTTTTGAAGTATTTTTTGCAATATAGGAATTAAACAGATATTTATCCTTTAAATAAAAATAACATAAACTAAAGTTTTCACGTTCTTAATAAGTAAATTGAATATTGTCATTCGAAATAAAGAATAAATTGAAGTTTGCCCTAATTTCTACCGGCGAGTATATGAATATAATGAGCAGTTAAGCAGAAACTCAAGCCTAAATCACTGAGGAGATGTTAATCCTTTTCTCGTCACAAATGTTATTTAAGAAAATAACAACTGAACATTTACATGAGAGAGAAGAAGGAGGAACATTTACAAAAAGGTTCATCTTGGCTCTGTCAGTGCTAATCTTGTATACATAAAAATTGATTTTAGGAGATTTAATTTGATTTAAATTTGTCTTGTTTAAGCATAAATATCTACTATTTTCTGCTTCGGCTGATCCATCCTGCTGGTTTGTGTATTGCACTCCTAAACCCCTTTCTTGTAATCTTCATATGCCTTTCGGGAGGTCTGGATTCATGCGCCTTAAAATCACAAACACAAGAATTTGTGGTGAATAAATTGTTTTAATTTGAAGAGCCAGAAATATAAAATTGAAAGATTATTTATTTATTATTCACAAGATCGGATTGTGAATGTGGCTTAAACATTATCGCCAAGAACTTTAATATGGAAAGAGTTTAAAGATCTAATGAAGTAATAAATGAAAAAGTGACATACGTGTGAAAATCCACAAAGCATATTTAATCAAAATTAGTTCGAACACTTTATTTTTTTTTAGTTCGAATACTATCATTATGAAATCTAAATATCTCATGCATGGGGCGAATTGAAGCTTTATTTTTTTTTGGCTATTTTAAGGGAAAAATTGGGGGAAAAAAACTAAGAAACTGAAAGAAATTTATAACAAATTCTTGTTGAAGTCGCTTCTAATGAACCAAAAACAAAAAAACAAAAAATCAAAGGGGAAAATTTTTTTAAATTGTGACGTTTTTTACCTCATAGAAAAAATAACCGCAGAAAAATTATAATTTAACAAAAAATTTTTAACTTTCTAAATTTTTTTAATAAATATAACGTAAAGATAACATACATTAACAAATTTGTAAGAATAAGTATGATGCAAGTACCTTTCCATCAGAATTCAAAAATTTCTCTTGTGCTGCTGTATGAACTCTCTCGCACTGTGAGCCGTTCTCATCTTTTGCATCATTTTCATATAAGGAAAAAGAAAAAAAAAAAAAAGAGTACTCCTCAATTCACACAGATTGTTTATTTTTAAAAATATTGCAGGTAATGTATATTAAACAAAATTTCTTCCTATTTATACGAGCGAGACTCTCACCGTAGCTGGAGCCACTATCCACAGTACAATATTCCCTAAAACTAGGGGAAGCAGGGCATGCAGCGATATCTTCCCCATGGTAAAATGAAGAATCTCTGGCATGCCCGTCTTCATTGTAATAATCTCTTTTGACATTATCCGTTTCCTCAACGACGCCGTTGTTGATAGCTGCAATTACGGGGAAATTACAAGACACGCTCTTGCGGGGGCCGTTGTGATGGTCGCCAGAACTCACAAAATCATGATCAGCCTCATCTACGACAGTATTTTTGCTATTAATAATGTTGCGTTTGTTGTGGTGGGAAAGTTTAAGTCGAGCAGTCGCCTCTTCCGGGTCGATCTTGGAAATGCCACAACCCATGGAAGAGGTGATGAGACCTGAAAATAAATTAAGCAAAAAAAAAAATTCTTGATTATTTATTTTAAATTTCTTTTAGGCGAGTCCAGTTTCAGTTGAATTTGTCTAGCAATAAAATGATAGATAAAACGAGGGTTACGGGATCAGGAAGGTTTCAGTTAAAAGTCGTTGAGAACCATACATTTATTTTGTCTCTTCTCCACTTATATAAATATATCATGTTATTTTTATCCTCTAATTAATGGGTAACTTTTAAAATTGTCATGAAGAAAGCAATTTTGAAGTGTGAACCAGAATCTGAACACTAGAACAGACGACAATGTTGGATCCAGCCGACATCGCGGTTTTTTATTGAATGAGATGTCGATTGGAAGCCCCAATCTCCCACATGGCCACACGGTTTGTACCTAATCTCTAACGAGTACATCAAGCGAAGCGTGTGCAATCTGCGTGATCTACCGAACTATTTTGAGCTGAAAAACGTCAGTCTTGAATGCCGTTTAGATCACTTATGGACTTCACATGACATGCACGTGGGAGATGCTGCTCTAGACAGTTAAAAGAAACGGGAAAATTCTGGATTTGTTTCAGAATGCAAGCTGGCTTCTAAGCGAACTTGCTGGATGCGTCTGAATTTGTATATAGAGTCTCTTAGGTTGTGTTTTAGTTCATTCGATTCCTTGAAGTTTTCTTTATGAGTTTCTAACTTGATTTGCATCAGTGAAAGAAGTCATAGTTCTGTTTCTCAAGAGGATGCAGGCTACCATGACTGAACATCTATGAACTTATTTGTTCTGTTTTTAATTCTTCATCTCTGTTTTTTTTCAATTTAAGTAGCTTTAATTGACCTGTAATCCATTCTTGATCCATCAATCAGTATGTGGTATTAAATCTTGGGTTATAGATAAGACAATTCTGATCTTAATTTCAACACAAAATTTCAACCATTTTTACTTATATTAAAAAAACAGAAACAATAAGTACGTTAGTATAATTAAAACACCATCTGCATATGACGGTACACACAAAATTGCAAATGACCACTAAAGACAATGAACATTTCACCCAGGAAAAGAAAAAACATGACTCATTTATTTTATTAATTTTATCTTTACGTACATAAATCTCGTTCTCTTTTTCTTATACAATTTTATGTGCAAATAACAATTTTCTTTTATCCTACCTACAAATCATAATTTATTAGTTTCACTTATATTATATTCAATAACGGGTGAATTCATTGTTTAGGATTTTATTACAACCTACTTCTACATGCAATTAAAAAAAAAAAACTATCAATACCATGCTTGCATCATTTGTCGGTGGAGTCTAGATGTCTAGGCTAAAATTAGCCAAGTTGATCTCTAAATAATTAACACACTAAGATTGAACTCTTGCCCCTCAATAGCTCTCTAATAGCAGAGCTAGATTGTCCTTATTCGATCTGCATACATGAGGGCGTAAATGCTCACTCGTAAGTTTAAATGTAAAATATTTGTTCAGCTCTATTGGTTTTCAAGAAAATCACAAAGAAAAATAGAGAGATTATAAGAGAAAATAATATTGAATCATTGATCTCATTCGAATGATTTGCAAAAGTAATTTGTACATGCATCTCAAACCTTCTACATGCTACAATTTTTAAGTTAACGACATAACTAACTTTCACTAGCACAGCTACAAAGTTAGCAACAATAACAAACATGTTTAATCAAGCGAACTGAGCTAACAAACATACTTAATAACTGAGCCGTGATTGATTAATTTTATTATCTTAACATCCCTTTTCAAGCTCAAGTTTGGAAAGTATGTTGACTTTGGATAGTAGATGATAAAACTAATTAAAGGCTAAAGGTTTGGTGAGAATATCTACCATTGATCACAATTGTGAGCATGATTGATTTGTAGCTCATTTTTAACTACATGTTCCCAAACAAAATACAAATCAAGTTTAAGAAGTTTAGTTTGGGAGTGGTACTTG
Source organism: Aegle marmelos (assembly GCA_030449875.1). Classification (NCBI taxonomy): domain Eukaryota; kingdom Viridiplantae; phylum Streptophyta; class Magnoliopsida; order Sapindales; family Rutaceae; genus Aegle; species Aegle marmelos. The sequence continues at coordinate 8,128,441 of JASUUL010000094.1, forward strand.
AGATTATTAGCCAAGGCTTCTACATTTTTATTGTTACAATAAAAATTGGAAACTGTAAGAAGGGCGCTTTTAATTCTTTAAAGTAATTCATAGTATTGTTATTTTTGTTAAAGCCAAGGCTTTGTGCTTCTAGAAACTATATGTTGTTTTTTAGAACACCAGGATATTAAGTTGTGGCCTAAGTAAATACAATATCCTTCCATCAAATTTTAATTATCTAAGTCTGACCTTTAATCAGCATCTGAGAAAGCTATAAGGATGATTGAACCAGATGTGTAAAATTGCAAACCATAAAATAATGTATATTGTAGGTATCTTAACAATCCTTTGCAAGCTTACCAATGAAATACTAATGGATTAGAGAGGAATTGGCTAAGTTTGTTTACTGTAAAGGTAATTTCAAGTCTTGTTAAAATAACATATTGTAATAAACTCACCGACTTCTATACAGAGAGAGGTTTTCAAAAACTGCACCTTTGTCTTTAACCAATTTCTCTATTGAACCCATAAGAGTTTGATAGCCCTTGCACCCCATCATTTAAGTTTTCTTGAGCAGATCCTTTATGTATTTAATTTGTGAGAGGTGTAGCCCATCAATAGATGGTGTAACCTTAAGATCAAGAAAGTCATTAAACTTCCCAAGATTTTTCAAGGCAAATTTTGTACTCAAGTGTTGTATGATTATCCTTATAAGTTTAGATTAGAACTAGTGATCAAGATGTCATCTACATAGATGAGTATTATAATGATGCCCCATACCACATGATAAATAAAAAATAAGTTGTCTGATTTAAATGTTACAAACCCTCACTGAATTAAGGAAGATTTTAACTTGTCATACTAACTTCTTGGTACTTGTTTGAGAACATAAAATGCCTTGAAAAGCTTGCACACATGAGATGGAAATTGAGGATAAATAAAGCCCTCAGGCTAATGCACAAAAATATTTTCTATAAGAATGCCATTAAGGAACATATTATTGACACCAACTTATCTAAATATCTAGTAATGCATAACAGTAAGGTTTATAATTACTTTGATTATGTAGGCACTAAGTATCTTTTTTTTAAAAAAAATATCCATACTTTCTATCTAATGAAACTCCTTGATAACTAGCCTTACTTTGTACATTGATATGTTGTCATTATGGTTATACTTGATTTTGAACACCTACTTTTTCCAACAATCTTCTTAGCTGATTCTTGAGGATCAAGAATCCAAGTTTCATTCTTTTAGAAAGCATCAAATTGCTCTTGCTAAATTTAGAGTTTATTTAGAGCTACTTTGATAGATTATAGTTCAAACTTTTAAGGCTCTGTTAAGTAATTCTTGAGCTTAAACACTCTAATTTTTTTATTTAAAGGTCATAGAATAAACAGTTTAGAGAATTGGTACTTGTATTTGCTAATCTTATGTTGACTAATTGTATTGTATGTATGACAATAAGCTTTATGATGAAATATTTAGAGAATAATGTGCAAAAGATGAATGAGAGTGACTAGAATCAAGTCTTACATCTGAAAGTAGAAGACTTATAAAGGATTGTACATTGTTTTTGTCTTGAACGACTGTTATGAGGGGAATATTTAAAAAAAGAAACTTGACTTGGTTGGATTAAAGACATATTTGGATCAAAATTTGTTACAAGAAAGAGTTCAAAATAAAGAAATTTTGATTCATTAAACTATACATGTCCAGTAATATTAGTTTTACTAATTTAATTACGACATTTATATCTCTTATATATATAACTATAAATAATAAATAGACATTCTTATGTGTGAAAATTGAGTTTAGTTTACTATAAAGTTTAAGAAGAGGGAAACAAGTACAATCAAATGTTCTAAGAACTAATAGTCAAGTACTCTGCCATGAAGTTTAGTAAAAAGTAAAAAAAGAAGCTATATGAAATGATTCCCCCTAAAAGAGTAAGGGCATTTTAGCTTAAGCAAGAAGGTTAGTTCTATTTCCACAATGTCTATTCTTTTTCTCAACTACACCATTTTGGTGATGTAAGTGAGGATAATTGTATCCCATGATATTGTTTAAAGCTTTTATACTCCTCTTCTTAATGGGACTGTAAAGACTTTAAAGAAAGACCGATTTATTTTTCTACTAAGGTTTTAAAGTACTTGAATGTATCTAAAACTTCTAATTGGAGGGTTAAAGGAAACGCCCGATAATAAATATTATAATCATTTACAAAATCAATGTAATACCTATATCCATAGAGAGAAAATATGGGTGCTTGACCTTAAGGATCAGTGTGTACAAGCTCTAAGGGAGCTTTTGTTTTGACACCTATAAAATAAAAAGAAAATGCCTGTTGGCATCATAAAAGTTGAAAAGATACAAGATATGAAGTACAAGAGAAGATAAAATGCACTTTAGTATATATTTGTTAGGGTTACCAAATCTTTTATGTAATAAATTTATAGACATCACTGTTTTGATAATACTTGTATGACATTCAAAATTATTAACTTGAGTCCAAGCCTTGTTCAAAGGTAAATCACAAAGATAACAATTCGAGTTATTAAAAATAGAAAACATAAAACTTGAAATTTTGTTGAGATCACATGAACTGGAGACAAAGTCATCTTATATAATTTATATAGTCTTTCTCCAGCATCCTTTGATCTAGATACACTTACTTTTTCTTGTCCTTAATACAACATTTAACAATAAACTCAATAACTAGATTATTATCTTTAAGTAATTTAGAAACACTTATAAGGTTTTTAGTGAGATGAGTCATACAGAAAATATTTAGCAATAAACCCAATGTGTGTAACATGCAATCTTTGACTATTACCAACATGTAATAACTAATTACTAGAGTTTTTTCTTCCAAAGATCAAGTTCTATAAATTGTTAATGAGATAATATGTTTTCACACTAATATACCAGCTTTGATCAGCCAAGTTACCTTTAAAGGTTGTCAAGAAAACAGCTTTTAGATTTGAGTTTGGCTATAGAGCTCTTAGTGCAAGGTTGTGATATGAGTTATATCTTGAAGATGAATTATAGAAAGAAACAAACTCTGTGCTAAATCTATTTTTGCATTCAATTATAATATGGGTTGGCTTAAAATAGATTTAAAAGATTACAATAGCATTATTTGGATTTAAAGCATCTTTGCCATTGGTAAAGCCACCAACCTTGTTAAAATTACCATCGCCAGTACCATAAGCACTAAAGTTATTAGCATTATCAATATCATAGCTATATATTCCTTGATAATTACCAGATTATGCATCATTTTTTATACCATTCTAATTTCATCTCCCCCAGCCTTATGGAAAGTCTCTGCCATAACCACCTCTACCTTTACTAATTAGTGTTGTATTGACCTCCAAATTTGGTATTGTTTAAGTTTAAACAACATTGTTGTATAATTTAGTTTAGTTTTTTTGCTGACACTTAACTGATATGCTTCTAGCCTAACTTCCCAAGTTAAAAGCATAGAATATGTTTCATTGATAGTCAATATTTACTTCAATATACATAATCACAGGATAATAAGGTTGGCTTAGTTGTAGAATAAATAAATATAAAATCTAGAGAACTAATAGAACTTCCAGCAACAACCAACTTATCAATTATTATTTTTAATTTTCCAAAATTCAGTTATAAATATTGAGCATTTTCTAAGATTATTAAGCATCATCTTGAGGTAAACTTTTTTAGCAAAGGCTTTAAATCTAAATTGTTATTTAAGACTAATTAAGAGTTCAAGTGAAGTTTAGAATTTAACGCAAGGCTTGGAATCTTAAGATTAATGAAAGACACTAACTAGCTTAGCAATATTTGATCTTTTTTTTTTTTTCAAATACTGAATGCTGGATTTGTTTGAGTTTCAACTGTAGAGTCTTTATATTCATTTTGAAGCAATCTATTTGGATAAAATTTAGAGTCATCGAGGAGATCTTCAAGGCCATTTGCACATATTGAAGACAGGATATGAGATTTCCAGATTCTATAGTTTGATCGATCTAGCTTAATAGGTGTGGTAGGTAAATGAAGAAACAAAGGTTCTTGTGCTTGGATTTAAGCTAAGAGATGCCACTGTATTATGTAGTCAAGCTCTAATACTAAGTTAAAATGTTAAATGTTTATTCGATTTCTAAGAAAGTCATAGAGAAAACTAGAGACATGATCATAGAAAATAATATTGAATGATTAATCTCATTCGAATGACTCACAAGAATATATTTATACATACATCTCAAACCTTTTACATGCTACATTTGTTAAGCTAATGCCATAACTAACTTTCACTAGCTTAATTGCCAAATCAATAGTAATAACAAACTTACTTAATAAAGCTAACCAAGTTAGCAAACAAACTTAACTATCCAAGCCATGATTAATTAATTCTACTATCTTAACACTCTGTATAAACGAGGATTAAATCTTTTTTTTTTAAGTGGCTTTGTTATGATATAACTTAAAGAAGGACAAACTTGCCAATCTTCCTGACAATGATTGAAAGTTTATATAGATTAGCTCAAGTAGTACCTACTTATGTCATTAGTGTATTTAAAATCCCTTTAAGATTATGTAACAATGTTCAAAGAGTAATTGTAAGGTTTTTTATAAGGACTAAAAAAAGATAAGAAGAAGATCTATTTAGCAAAATAAGAGAATGTAAGTTATACTAGGATTAGAGAGGGTTAGATTTTAAAGATCTTTAAAGCTTCAATCAAGCCTTTAGTTATAATGCAAAGGTGGAGACTAGTCCAATATCTAAACTCATTAGTGGCCAAGGTTTTGAAAGATAGATATTTTATACAAACTAATTTTCTTGAAGCGAAAATAGGTTCTAATCCATCCTTCATCTGAAGAAGTATTTTATGGGGCAAGTAACTTATATAAAAGGGAATAAAATGGAGAATACAAAGTAGAGAAAAAAATTACATCTAATCAAGCAATTAGAATTCCAAGTTAACAACTTTTAGGCTAATTTTTGTGTCATTCTTTTTTATAAATGCTAGAGTTTTAGAGCTTATTGATTCAAATCATCAATGCATCAAAAGCTTAAGTGAGTAGAATTTTTGGAAAGAAGGATGCAAAAAGCATAAAAGAATCCCACTTTCAAGAATTCTTTAAGACAATGAATTGATATGGTACTATGATTAAAGGTGGTGGTACACAATAAAGAGTTGTTATTAGTTAGTTCTCTAACTCTAGTTTTTTGAGCCCTTACTAAGTTTAGTAAGTAGATCTCATGGCTACACAATGCACGAACACTAAATTTGCTTAAAACAATTAGAATTTTTGTGCAGAGAGCTGCAAAGAATTTATTACCAACTATAGAAAACCTATAATAAAGGAAAACTTTGCCACAACTAGTATGCCAAATTTACAAAACTAGGATTATTGTTTCCATGCCCTTAAGGAATGAAAAATGCCTAGAAAAATCTCAAAATCCACTCACTTGAAGACTAAAACTCTGGGAGATATTAGAGAAAATACATTGAGTGTTATATACAAATTAATAGGGATAATGGTCGAGAATTAGCTTAAGTTTTCGACAACTATATGATGGGTTACATAGCATGTAAGGGAAAAAAAAACTCATCTCTGAAAGAAAGAAACCAAACCCTATGCTTTTTTAGATCTTGAGGCTAAAGTAGTCATGGATGGTTATAAAAAAGTAAAAGTGAAGGAATAAAAGTGCACAAGAAGCAAAGAAGCTAGAAAGATGTAGAAATGGAGTCCACCATCTATCAACTACTTAAAAGTCAATGTTGATACTACTATTTATAAATATCAACAAGTTGTAAGTTTAGAGGCTATCATAAGGAACTCACTCGGATAAGTAATATTACAGTAATAGAAAAGACAAGATTTTAAGAGGAATGTCTCTATAGTAAAAGTTGATGGAGTGGCAAAAAAGGCAAGTCTTACAAATTTGATCACTAAAACAAATTATAATGAAATGGCTAATTTAGCTAATAACAAAACCGGCAATAGAATAGAAATCTGATGGACTATATTAGAGATTTAGAGAGGCAAAAAATATTTTGAATCGGTTAAAGTCCAATATATACCAAGACATTGCAATGTTTTTGTTCACTCTCGCTAAAAAAAGCTTTGAGAAGCTCAAAATTTTTCATTTGACTAGATGAATTGTTGATGTAATATGTTTGTTTTATATTACAAATGAATAAAAGTATTACTTTTCTATCCCCACAAAGTCTCCAATATCTCATCTAGCTCTAAATATAGTATAATGTCTCTATAGTCATAATATTGGGGCAACTACTTTCATTACTATGAGGATATTATAACTTAATAGAGATGTGATTATAAAGATTATTAGTTTGACTTATTCTCAATCCAAGTAATATAAAGGTAAAATATGCACTACATTAATTTTTATGATTGGAAATATATATAATCATTTTATAAGTCTAAACATTTGTATTCTCTTTAATGTTTTTCTCTTAATGTAAATTTTATAAATATTACAAAATGATTTGGTAGCAACTCTAAAAAAAAAAATCATTATCCCAAGTAACTTTTGAAAAATATTTTATTCCATTTTATACTTTTAATGCAACATAGTATGTAAGTTTTTACAATATATAGATAGTTATTATTATATAGAGGCATGTTCCTTAAAACGTCATCTACGAAAGTATAACTTATTACAACCTAAGTATTAATCTTATTTATTACTTATCCAGCTTAAGCTGTAACTTTAAAACAATGTTTGCTAAATTTACAATAATCTTGTTAATAATTATTTATAAAAAATTAATTTACTAAATTAATCCTAAAAGTAGAATAATAACAAAAAATTTGCATCTATTTTAATTTTAATTTTATATTAATGTTTTCTACAAATAAATTAACTAATGTGCCCTAAGAATATAGTTGTAAGAGTATAATTGTAAAAGTAAATAAAAAAGGCATGGGTGTCACATATTCAACAATACAAATGCAATGGGGTATTTTTTAAAATATAAAAACTGAACAAGTACTTAAATCAAAATATAAGAATTAAATAAATATTTATCTTTTTGTCTAACTATCTAGAGGTCATAAAGTATCACTATAAAATAATTTTACTATAAATGAGAAAAAAATATTTTCTAAAATACAAAAAAAGGATAATAATACTTGACCTCTCAATTTATCTCACCGGTCCTCTAATTTTCAATTAACTCTATTTATTTTTAGAACTATCCATACTTATCCTTTATATTTTTTTTAAACCGCCTTTATTCAAGTTCTTTGAGTGTCCTTTCCACCCCTATATATTTCAATATAAAGTGAGATAGTTTTGCAATTAGGGTTGTCAAACAACTTTTTTTTTTTTTGGTTAATTTGGCATTTTCTAATTTCATTTTCTTAAATTGCATGTAGTTGTTCTGTCAGATGTTTGAAATTCTTTCAGGTTATCTTCAAATCGAGATTGGCCCTTCGCTTTGCATCTCAATTGTGACCCAACACTAAGATTTGTTGCAAACTGTGACGATGCTACAACATCCACAATCAAGTAATTGAAATTGAATCGGCCCGGTTACCTAAAGCAAGATCGTACTGGGAGTGCATTTAGCAAACCCTTTTAAAAGATAAAATGGACCCCTCTTCCTTTCGCATTCTCTCAACAATATGATGTGTGATACTAAAAGATTGGCTTTCCATCAAGTCAAAGAATAATACCTATTTTGTGGCCTACCACGTTGACTATATAGCGCTGTCCACACTCTTAGATTGTCAAATTTTGAACCTACAAGGTCAGGAATTTACGCTCTGCAAATGGAAGCCCAATATCATCATCTTTTCTTTTTGTCTTATATAAGAAACTATCATAGCCAAAATGTCATTATAGCCATAACAGTTCAACACGATTATGATTCCAAAACCACTCGTACAAGAAACCATTTGTGGTCGGCCGTTCTGTACCTACCATATGAGTAAATTGAAAGCAACTACAACTTTGATTTTCATGTGATTTCCCTTTAAAAGTATTTGTTATTATTGTTAATAAAGAGTATTTATCCAAAAATTTAATTTAATGGATAAGATGAAGCATAAAAAGATAAGTTTTAACAAACTACGAACAAAAATAAAAATTCATTGATAAAATGAGAAATAAGAGAGTTCGAAAGTGAGATAAAAAAATAAAAATTAAAAAATTTATATTTTCTGAAAATTTGAATTTAATTATCTAATTTTTTAACACTGAATTAATAATAACACTTATGATAGATAAAAGTTTAATAATAGTATTAAAGATAAATTTCAACTAATTCATTAGCATGGCACGACAAAGCAAATCTACCGCTTCGAGTAAATTTTATCTAAAGCATTAGTGTGAAAAACTGAATTATATAGCCTAGTGCGGCAAGCGAATAATTATTGCCAACTTTACAGTTATGATCTTAAGTGTAGATGGTTGTTAACTTGTCCATGAATCAACCCTTTCTTCAATCTACATTTTTAATTCCAAAAAAGAGTAATTGCTTTAAAGGTTGCTTATCTTCTAGACAAATACTTTAGCATGTCTTACTGTAAGTTACTGAAAATGCTTTTTATCTCCCTTTGACTAAGAAGCAAACATATTTTGTTTTCACATAACACAGACTTAATAAAGCCTCTCTTTGCACAGTACATGTGGTAGTGTTGCACATGTGAGATGTATTGATTCAACTTAAATCTGGTCCCACAACGAAGCTTGATGTACCCTTTTGATAATTAATCTGATAATGCAGATTTCTTTCCTCATGCCTGTGACTGATCCATTATCAATACAATAATTGTACTCCTCTCTAGACTCTATGGAACTCATTTTCGTCTTTTTATGATATGCTTAACTGATTTAGTTGAAAGGGCTTCACTTTCCTCTCTTCTTCTGACTTGTTACTAACCACAATTCTATTATCAGCTTAGGTTTATGGGTGTAATTTAATTGTCTTTCTATCATAAATATTTCAACTGCTTTTATTCATTTATTTAACTTGGTAACAACTGATTAAATTTTTCTCCAACCATGTGAGTGAAGTTTAGACTCCATACTTCCATTTATTTTTCTATGCAAAAGATTTTATTAATTGAACTAATTACTACCTACAACCAAGGTTTCATTTTTAATTATTCTATAATACCTACTTCAAAGTGCTTATCTTTCAGTTTTCCCGTCTTCCCAAATCGTCATTGATTTAGGGTAACCCGTTGGATAAATTGTTAATTCGGAGGTCAATGGATGCATTTGAAGTGGGCGAAGAATGGAATTCATAAAGTAAACATGAATGTCTCACAACTTTGGCTTCATTGGCTGACAAAAAGAATATAATTCTCATAACCCCCATGAGAGGTTGCGTTAACCAAGCCTAGAATAACATTTTAGAAATACAACCAACGCCACTCTTTAGGACAACATATTTTAAACGGAACGAGCCAAGAAAGAAGAGAATCTCTTTGCTTTTTAATCGATTTAAATAAGATACAAATAAATTAATGATCAAAAAAAGTCATAAAGATTCGTTATGGAAGCATATTTTAGGTGGGTATTGATTTCTTATATTGAAGTAAGGACACGAATCGAAACCCCATGTGCACATATGCCCTTTGATGAGCGCATGATCCTTTTTTGTTCATGTTCGTGTGCTATGGTGCAGAAGGCAGCAGCACATAAGGGTATCTTCTTTTTAAATGGTACTGAATAATGATTAGATAATACAGAACCCTCTTTGCTCCTTACATTGGATGCCGTTCTTTGATACGAATTTCGTTGTTTGCATATCTACATTGGATTTACTTTTCCGCCTCAAAATTTATTTGCCTTTTTGATAGTAAAGGCCTTAGATACTGAGCCTGTGAGCCATAATAAGGACCACTTCTTTCTTTTTCTTAATGAACAAGTGTTCGCACTTTCCATGTCACTATAATTGTTTTTCAACTTAGTAAATTTTGAAAGCATAATAATTAACTATAAGGGTTTGGATTTGCTTGCAAAACACAATTTCATAACTCTTTGAAACAGTAATTAATTTGCCTTTTCTTCCCTTTTTTGTTTTTTTTTTCTTCCCCCGTTAATTTGTCACACAACAAGAAAACAACCGATACAGTAAGCCTATGATCAATTGCTGTAATTCAGTACTTTCTAATACAATAAGCACTAGTCTCTTCCTGATCGTTTAACACACTAGGAGATAATTCATCGGCCGTGATTTCACTTGAACAAGATGAAGCAGGCTGAGGAGGAGGACCTAATAAATCAGTTTGATCAGCTTCAATAATACTAGAATCAATAGCCTGCTGCTGATTTTTGTGGCTGTTCTTAGTTGTATTAAGATTATTAGAAGAAACAACTTCGTGCTTTTTAGATTTCTTCTTCCTTTGAAAGATGCGACACACAACCCAATCTCCTATGATCACCATCTTAAATACCTGCCGAACATGAATTTACAAAACACATTAAACTCTTATTGAACTAAAAGAAACGTTAATTTGTGTTTGTCGGCCAGTTCGGCTGTCAAAATCTCTTGAGTGGATGCAAGAAATATGGGGTTCGAAAGCTCGCTCGCTTGAGTAAAGAGGAGATTTAATTACTAAATGATCATATAGATTTTCAAAAAAAAAAAAAAAAATTTTACCTGCTGGGTTAAGCTGGGATTTGTTGCAATGGCCACAAGGTGATATTGATGCATCACCCATAGAGTTCTGGTCTCATGGCCGCGCTTGCCTTCGCAGAAAACCAAAGTCTTTCTTATTCCAACTACTTGCTTAGTCTCAGAAGCCAAAATTTCCCTATTTTTGCCAACAGGTTTCCAGTAACCGGAACCAGCAGCTATTTTGCATTTGCCGTCGTTAGCAATAGCACTTTCATTTCTAATATTGCTAAAAAAATACCTCCTCTTCTCCTTCATATCACCTAAATAAATTAACCCACATAAAACGTAAAAATTTAGAATAACGCGATCATCATCGATCAATTGCAGCCAGCTAAAGCATATATTAAAGAAATGATATTAAACTAAGTAACACTAGTAGCTAGCTAATTAACCTGGCAAACCCAGAGGATGAGACTGAAAAACGTCAAGCTCAGGAATAATGGAAGCCGGCAATGGCAAGCCTAACACCTTACGCTTCAAGTAATGAACCACAAGCTCTTCATCTGTGGGGCGAAACCTATACCCAATAGGTAACTTTAACCCACCATTCACAACAAAGTTGTTTTGTCGTTTCTCCATATTTATATATGTATATGTTGGAAAATTAATTCAATCCCTCCCTCAAACTGTACTGATGATGGACCAAATCAAAGCAAAGAAAATGTTAACAATCCATGCTTGAAGATAAGAGAGAAAAGAGAAAGGGGGGGGGGGGGGGGACGCAACAAAGAAAGAATAGACTTGTGTTGTGATGGGTTGTGTGGGGAAGCTAGCTAGGGAGGGAGGATGCGTAAGAGTTTCAATATATATAGAGAGAGAGAGAGAGCTGGAGTGAGGAAATTAATTAATTAAATGCCAACGTTAAAAATTTTCTGCTACGACTGAACTTTGGTGCTTGACTTTAGCATTTTGCGTTCGTTTGACGGGTCGTTTCACAAACGTGTAGGAAATTAGAAAGACCATGAGCCTTTCGTCTGCTTTACTTTGCTTTGGGTCAAGAAGCACGCGCTCGAGTACATTTGGCCGCACGTGTCTCACGTTTCATAATTAGTACTAAGAATTTTGGGAGACCTCCAATCAATCAATTAAATTTTACGCTAAATCATTCTATTCTTCTCATCTTTTCGATGTTATATTGCAATTTTACTAACTATTAATTAGCATTGTGCAGAGCTTGATCCGCCATAATGAGCGCACCATGAAAAAAGTACTACAAAATTAATCAAAATAGATTTTTAGAAAAACTCACTCAATTTACCGTAATATATATAAGCAAAAAAAAAAAAAAAAACTTGAAGCTCTTTCATCAATGTTGTCCTTTTTTTTAAAAAAAAAAAAGTTTTGCTACACTAAAAATAAAGATGCTTGCTTCTCACATGTGAGCAGGATTGAAACTTAAAATATTTATAGCACTTCAAAAGATTTTTATAAATTAAATTAATTTGTAAAATAGAGTGAAAAATGATTTAAGAACAAAGTTATGAATTATTATTGATGAAACGTTAAGAAGCACAAGGCTTTGCATATAGAAAAACTCTGGTAAAGCATAATTCCTAGAATACCCCACATAGAGGGATTCTTATTTTATGATTTTGAAAAAACTACAAGAAATGAAATGTAAGAAACGGAAAGAAAAAAATTATAGTTTCTATGGGGCCAAAAGAGAGAGAGAGAGAGAGATATAAAATAAGCTTCCAATTAGCTCTATGAAATAACTTCTAAAGATGTTTTGGAAACGGACAGCGAAATTTATATTAAGATCTAGCAACAATGTTATGTCATATTAACATGTGCTATAATGATTTTTTTTTTCTATTTAAAAGTTGCTCTTCACATGCAATTGGTGAAGTGGGTAGATTATGTTAGACACAAAAAATTTTTAATGTACTTCGTTGGATTTTAGTATATGAAGTAATTTTTTTTCTCTCAGTTATAAAGAATTCCTAGTGAATAAAATTAATATTTATATTGTTAGCTGTTATTCCAGCTGTGACTTGATTCTTAAACAGTATCATAAATATTGTATTTTAGGTCCAAAGATATGATGTATTTAGGCTATTTAAAATAAAATATTTATCAATTTTCCCTTAAAAAAAAAGAAAATACAACAAAAGAAAATACGACTATCCTTTATTCCTTTTTGTGAAATGATTAAGAAAAATACGCGGGCAAAGGATGAGCACGGCTTAAACGTTGATAAGGGAAATTGTTGACCTAGCCAGTGGGTAGTGCAATCTACCTAGAAGTTCAAGCACAAAAGCACAAAGCCCAAATGGGCAAAGTTTTAAATCTTCACTTCAACTAATAAATTCGCTTTCTGTCTCTCGTTCAGAAGCTAACATATGTACCCAATTCCAAGAAGCCAATTTTAATTTCCCATTAAAAACGACAAGCAAGCCTGGGTGAAAATATACGCACAATGACAATTGACAATTCCCATTTTCCTACACAATTGGCATTAGTCAACTATGACAACGATCGATACGAATGGACATAATTTAAAAAACCATACACACATTAAATCCATGTCTTAATTAATATCGAGGTTTGAAATTTTTGAACACAAGACATCTTCTTTCTCTGGATGCGTGTTTGAAGGAACGAACGCATTTATCTTTTTTTTTTTTTTTTTTTATTTCTACGAATTGAATGTGAATAAACTATAAGATTAAGATAGGCCGTCTTTTTTTAATTTTGTTTTTTCATTTTTTTAAGCTTAAGGGTATTGGGATTCTTTTTTGGTCCTTGTAGTTGACAATGAGCTGCCAGATTCGTTACAATGGATGGCCATGATTTCGATGTTTCTATTTAATTTTGCATTATCACATCATCCTTATTCATTAAAAATCCGTCCGTTTCATAAATATTAGCATACTTGCTTTATAGCTGTCGCCTCCTCAATAATCCCTCATTCTATAATTGTTGTCTAATCTCTATCTTACAATTATTTATATAGTTAACGTACCCTAGTTGGATTGTAAATTAATATGATCTAGCTAGGCTTAGCACAAATAAAGAAGAGGGCAACTCAATTTATGAAAGTTTTTATGCCATAAATTCTGATGTTTTTAAAGCTTAATGTGTCCAACTCAGTCATTAATTAAGGATTTATATATATATAAAGAATTACACGGAATAAGTTCACAAAATAAAAAAAATTACAACAAAATAGATTTGTTATCTGTTTTCGTATTGGAATCATTACACTCTCAATTTCCTACTATTCATATCGGTATAACAACTTCATTGAATCGATGCTGTAATATGCACTTTTTATTTTGGAGAGAATCAGATCTTTGATAAGATTCACAGACGCTTGACTGGTGGCCATTGCAAATGGTGAAGAGGTATTTTTCCTTTTTATCTCTAGAAAGATTTTCTTTTTTTTGGGGTAAGAAAATTACTATTTGGTCTTTCATTTTAACAAAATTTTATGCATAAGATAAGTTATAACATAATTTATCCTGTAGTTAACATAACTTATCTCATAACTGTTTATTTAGTGCGACCACTCTCCATATGCTATATGTAAAAGTTTATATGAGAATATTTGTTTATTCTTTAAGTTCGATTCTGACATTTCTTTTACGACTCTTATATAATTTGATTCTCAAAGATCTTTGTACTCTTTTTTTTTTCTACTCTTAATAAATTCAATATACTCACTCCAAAAAGCCAAAAAAAAAAAAAAATCAGCCTTTACAAATCCTGGAAGGAAAGTATCAGATTCATAATTCTTCGAAGATAAAATATTAAAATACTCTTGTTGATTTCAAAGTTATATAGTCGTTGATAAGTGTCCATTATTAACGCAGAAACAAAAATAAATAGAAGTTGTTTCTGCCCAAAAAGTTCTTTTACCTCCTAGGCCCCTGTTGCTGGCAGTGACTGCTTGTTAGAAGACAGATATGTGGAAAAAATGCACAATATTATTGCGAATTAAGAAAATGGCAACCGTTACCCCCAATAGCTAAATTGATAATCTCCCAAGAGGAGCTTTTCGATTCATACGTTAAAGCTTGGTTTTGGTGAGATATTTTTTTATGGACTTGCTGAGCTCGATAAATGGGCTCCGATGCTCTATCTATAATAACCTATTATAGGCCCAAAAGAAAACTTTCGTCAACAATGGAACGAGCGCAACAGGCCATTGCTTTTCGGATTTGGCCGAATTGAGTATTGATGGAGTTTTATGCTCTACATTTGATTTCGGCGAAAAGGTAAGGGGGTTTAACTTTTTATTTTTTCAGGGTTATTGACAGTAGGAAAGATAAATTAGTCATTTGAATTATAAAAAGAGAATATTTCATTCAAAAGAATGGAATTTACGGAAGGCTATGCATGTCTTTTTCAGAAAGCATTTTTTTTTTTTGTCTCTTTCCCCAAATATTAGAGGTTCAAGTGTCATTTTACAATATATTTACTTCTTATAATGAGAAATGAGAATTATTAGTAGTGGTTAGTAAACATGTGAGAAAATGAGAATGGATTTTTGGTAGAACCTATAAATTTAGAAATAAGAAATGAGAATTTCATTCTTATTGTGGTAGGTAGGAGTAGAAATAAAGAATGAATTGACATTTTTACCTTTAAAGAGAAAATAAAAATTTCTTTTTTTAATCTCATTTAAATATTAAATAATACTAATAATATGAATATTAATAATTTTTATATTTATAATTCTAGTAATAATATTATTATTAATAGTAATAACAATAAATATCTTAATAACTATAATTATAATAGTAATAATTATTATTATTATAATTCTAATAATAATAACTACATTAGTAATATTGATGATGATGATGATGATGATAATAATAATAATAATAATAATAATAATAATAATAATAATAATAATAATAATAATAATGTAGTACTTATAGTAAATGTGTTTATATCTCATTTAAAAATATTTATACATAAATAATTGTGAGTTTGTAACTAAGGTCATTTTAGTAACTTATAATAATTTATTTTGATTGAAAGACAAAACAAACCTATTAATAGAAATACAACTCATTTTAATTCTAATTTTTGCAGCTCAATTAAGTACTTATTTTGCTTTTCATTTTTTATTTTGATTCTAATTTATTTCAACTTCATCGCATTTCAATTCTTTCTCATTTCAATTTTTGAGAAGTAAATTGCATCAATAATATAACAACACTTAATAATTGTGTTGAACCGATTAATAAATGAAATGTTAACTTCATATTTATCTAAAGAACATCAAATTTTATACATGCTAATAAAAAGATGACTATCCATCTATCTTTTATAAGAGCTTACCTAAAGATGGCAACTTGTAAAAAATTTAAATTATTAAATCCATCCACAATTCGCAACAGGTTCTCATTAAAAAAAATGGCTTTTTTGATTTTAATAATTACAAAACTCATATGCAATATGTAGTGGATTTTTTGCAAGTCTTATCATTTAAAATCATAAATATTAAAAAAAAGACTTTTACAAATACATGAAAAGCAAATCATAATTCAGACTACAAATTTATAATAATAGCCTAAAAAATTGGCATACAATACTTAATTCTAGATTTTATCAATGTAAATAAGATAAAATATTTCTGTTGCAGATAAATCATCATTACTATTATCAATAACATGGTCCATCTCGTTATCAATATACACATATTATCAACAATATTAACAAGCAAAATTTATACAATTATTGTCAGCAAATTAAATAAACAAAAAAAACCCAAGTTCAGTAAGCAATCATTAGGTTCAAGTTATTCAAGTAAAACAAAAAAAATCAATTAATTACAATAAAATACAGTAATATTAATCTTCAAAATTATTAAATTTTTAGTTATTAAAAGCTTATTATGTCTATCTTACACACACACACACACACACACACAAATGATTCTTTAGTGAGAAATCCTCACTTAGTTAAAATGAGGATACCACAAATAGCCAAAAAAAGAAAGAGCTTTTAATGAATTGAATTTATTTATTTATTTTTTATATTTCAACAACATCTTTATTTTAACAATGTGAATATCTTCTTATTAAAGAATGACTTTATGTAGATCTCATCCCAAATATTTCTCTCATTTATATTTTCTCTCCCTTATTGTGTTCAAGTCTATAACATAAATTTTACTTCGTCTTCTTTTTGCCAAGAGCTAACTCAATATTATTTTTGAGTCTACCACAATTGTTAGTATCTTTCTTTTGACCCTTAGTTTATGAAAATTTGGATCTAAAGGCAATGATTGAGAGGAACTGATGAAAAAGTAAGGATCACCTATTTGTTGGCAAACAATAGGCAGTTTGGCTAAAATGTTAAAAGCTTTTTAGCCAACTCATTTGTATCATCCATGTAAACCAAGTATGCCTCATTTGAAGATGCATCAACACATTCTAATTTAGTAGTTTGGTGACACGAATGCCTAAGTCTCAAAGCCATTAATTCTTCTTTGTCATCATTTTTCAAAAAGATCTTTCAAATAAATCTTTCTAAATTTATTTGCATAATTGTCTCCATCTTAGAATAATAAAATGATTCGATAGTTTTTCAACATCTAAACGAACAAAAACTTTCAAATATGTCTACAAAAAGTCCTCCAACAAACTCTAATTTTTTTTTACAATTATAGGAACCTTCAAAGTTCGCAAATTAGCTTCCTTATAGACTCATCAAATTCTCCATTTTCACAAAGAGTTGTGAGATCATATGGATTTGGAGAGAGTAAAAAACTTTTTTTTCGATAGAGGGAAAAAAAAGGCATATGAAAAGTTAAAGATTAAGAAAACAAGTGAAGAGAAAAGAGGAGGTAGAGAGAACACATACATAAGAAAAAAGAAAATGTTAGAGGGAGAAACATTTGGGTTGGGGTTCACAAGTTGAGAAAAAATATTAACAATTCTTGAACATTTAATTTCAATGTATTTCATTCATCAATTGAACTCAAATGTAATAGATATTAATAAGTGTAAACTTGAAAGCACTTTTTAGGGTGTTGCTGATCTCGGGGCCGGCTTTAATCAATTAGAAGCTTTAGACAAAATTTTATTTTAGGCCTTCTGTTATTAAAATATCAACTCTTATGAGAACATTAAATAGTTCAAAAAACTTTTGCAACAACATCAAGTAGCTTAAATTCAACTATATTCAATAATATTTTGAATTAAAACAATTATTAAAAAGATAAAAAAAAGTAGTAGGAAAGTAAAATATTAACTAGACAACCCAAGAGGGAGGGTGAATTGGGTTTTTAAAAATTAAGCAAACAAAAACTTAAAATGATATAAACAAAGCAATCAAATTCAAAATAAATAAATAAATGTACAATAAAGAATAAAGAGATAGAGTGATCAAACACAAATTCGGTTATCCCCGCCTACGTCCACGCCTTCAAGTACACCGGGCTTGAGGATTCCACTAAGCAAGCCTTCAAGGCTTCAAAATCTTACAATTGACTTCCAACGTGTCAATAAACCTTTACAAAAGGAGATTTTTCCCAATTTCTTAATCCAAGTGTATCCCAATACTTACAATCACTAAAAAATAAAGATTACAAATTGATTTTTCTCTCACACAATTTTCGAGATTACAAATCAATTCTCAATGTGTGAATAGATAAGAATCTATTTAAAACTCAATGTAGATAGTATATTCGTGTGTATACTTAGTACTTGTGTTGTTGTGTCTCTTTGATTTGATTTGGATGAGTTTATTTATAGTTGGAGCTGAAAACTAGCCGTTGTTCATTCTTGTTGATAAAAAATGGATTACTGTTAGCCATTAACGGATAACCATTTTCGTTAGTCAATGTTACCGTTGGACTTGCACAACAAAAATCTGTAACATCCAGAGACCTGCACAACAAAAATCTTCTATCCGTTTTAGCTAAACGATTAAAGATTAACAAAGAATGTTAGTTTGAATATTATCGGTTAGCCGTTATATATTAACGGTTTGCCGTTAAATTCTAGCAACCTTATAAAACAAAATGCTTAATCGGTTTTCTTTAAACGGTAAAGGATTAACAAGATATAAAGATCTGAATATTATCGATTACTCGTTATATTTTAACGGTTTACCGTTAATTTCCAGTAACTTATAAAACAGAATGCTTAACTGATTTCCTTTAAAAGATAAAGGATTGACAAGAAATGAAGATCTAGATATTATCTATTAGCCGTTATCTGTTAACGATTTGCCGTTAATTTTCAGCAACTTATAAAACAGAATGCTTAACCGATTTCTTTTAAACGGTAAAAGATTAACACATGGTGTAGGTTTGATCATTATCGGCTAACCGTTAAAATTAATGGTTTACCGTTTACTCTTAGCAAGCTTAAAGACTTATTGGTTAAGACTTAACAAAATAACCCCTTTTTCTAAACACAAAGGTTAAGCTTTTACCCTAAACGGTTAGCCGTTTTAAAAATAACGGTTAGCCATTTACTTCCAGTGTTTGATTTTTACCAAGTTATGAAATAATCGGTTGAAGCTTTTAGAAAATAGTCTCTCTCTGCATTTTATCGATTAACCGTTAAAAAATAAATGGTTCACCAATTATTCTCAGAAAACCATATTTTTTTACAGAAATGTTCTAGTTTCTTTGAGACTTATAAGCACACATAGAGAGTTTTGACTTTTAAGAAAATATTTGAATTAGTGGCTTGTTATCATCAAAATCAATAAATAGAATATGTACATGTTAACGTTCTCCCATTTTTTTTTATGATAACAAATATATTCTAAATATTTTGCTCCCCTAACTATATGCTCTCCCTAATGTATGACTAAAAAATAGTTTTACCAAAAGAAGATATTTTCTTAAAAAAGATGTATAACTAGAAAACAGTTTTGTCAATAGAAGATATTTTCTTAAAAAAGATGCAAAATTTTGGTTCATGATTATATATCTCCCCCTTCATCATAAAAAAAAATTGTTAGCCATTTAAAAAAAATTGAAATAAAGGAACATAAGAGTGAAAAGCAAGAGGTTACCCATAAGAACAAATTCTTTCGGCAGAGTCTCCCCTTAAAATTTTGAGAAATCCTTAAATATAACATAAGAGTAAAACACTTCCAAAGGTAACTAAGCAACTATCCATATCCAACAATACCAATCCAGAGCAAATAGTATCAATAACAATATTTATAGATACTTAACGAAAGAAACTCAATGAATAAGCTCATCTATCAACAGAGCATAGATAAGTTAAATAAAAGAAAAATACGATCAAAACATGAAATGTATATGCGAAGCAACAAAACAAAAAAAAAAAAGAAACTAAGAGGCTCGTCGCGAAGTATGAGGTCGCGTAGAAGTGGGTTGCGAAAAGAAAGGTCTCAAAGTAGAGGGTAGTGAAAAAGTTTATTGTGAAGAGGGGGCTCCCGTAAAGGTGCTGCCAAGGTCAAATCCAAAATAGATCAAAATCTGGTGCTGTGTTGTAATAATCTTATACTGGTGATCAAGGCTCTACGCCTGAAAAGTCTGAACTTGAGATCGAAGCTGCTGATGATCAAGAGAGATAGCATCCATTAGATCAAGAATTAGCTGATGGTGCTAAAAAATCTAGTGAACATAAGCAACCAGCTGTTGTATAATATAAAAAACAAAGGGCTGAGCCGGAGCTGGAGGCTGCTGAGGAGCAGAGGACTGCTCAAGAGTAGGAGGTGCCTTGGAAACTGAGAAAAGATCAGAATCTATCTCAGGTGCGGTAGAACCTGAAGAAGCTGATAGCTGAGGAATGTCATGATGACGAGAAGGTAGAGGACGAGCTCCAAGTCAGAAGTCAAAAAGTTGATCCGAATCCATCTGATCATCCTCAAGAGCGATCAAAGTGTCCTAATTCTTAGCGTTGGCAGTCTTGTGCCATTGGTCGTTCCTCATAGTAAACCCAATACTACTCATAGCATCTCTGCCAATCTTTTTGGGCTCTTTATACACAGCCTCCCTTATTGGTACATGGAAGTGCTGCAGTATCTTAATAATGATACTACCATAGAGAAGCAAATGATGGGTGACTGCAGGAGTAGTCAGCATGTGACGCACAATGATATAACCAAGATTAACAGGTCGCCCACTAAGCAAATTATCTAGCAACCCAACATCCATACGTGTAACCTCATTTGAATGACCCCTCCTAGGTGTAATTATATGCTGTAAAATACTATGAAGAATGCGAACCTGAAGAGGCAGCAATTGAGCCTGGAAAGGTAGGCCACAAATCTCATCACTAAGCTCTCTACGACGACATATATTTCTCACACCCTCATTGTGGATAAAATCATCAAAAGACAAGATTTTTTTAGAGGTATAAAATGTATGACCCTCATCCTTAATCCCAAGAATAGCGGTATTCAAAAATTCTATATCAAAATCAATAGATATACCACCAATCATGGTAACTATCCTATCTAAACGGGTAGATGATAATTTCATATTGGAGTAGAAAATCTAAACTAGATTAAGGTATGATCTATCATCAACATTAATAGCGGATTCCCAAGGTCTAAGCATGTTTGTAATACTTCTACTACATACAATCAAGTCTTGAAAATCATCTATGTCCACAAAATAAGAGTTAAGTACCTGTCTACCTATAAAACAATTTTCAAATCATTGGCGCAATGCGGCTATAGGAAAGTGTAGTCTTTCAAATTCAAAAGTTTCCCGTGGTCGTATTGGGTTGACAGAGGGCATATGTTTCCTCTTCTAGGGTCTCTGAGATGACTCAGCCATGATGAATAAAGAAGCTTTTGGAATATAGATTTGGGAGTAAAGAAACTGATTATTATGTTGAGAAGGAGTAGAGGAAGAGAAATTATGGTTTAGTATGTACAAGAAATTATGAAAAATTGGATCAAAATGGACAAACACCAGTTCGCTGCCCTTAGGGTTTTGATTTGGGATTTTTTGATTTTGAGTACGATTTGGTGTTCTAAATTGGTAGAATCACTCTAAAAGTGATTAGAAAGATTTCTATTGGTGTAATATGTTGTGAAAAAGGATAAACTTTGAGAAAGAATGAGATAAAAAGCTTCAGTTTCGTAAAAATGGCAGAAATTGTGAGAGGCTAAGTGATGAGAAAGAGGAAATCCGTGACCACTTATATACTTAGCGAAAACGATGAACCGTTTTAAAAAAATGGTAAGGGGCTAATTTTCTGAGAGTGTTTAATGAGTAAGCGATTAAGGATTATGGATAAATGGTGAAGGGGCAATTTAAAGCAGCTCTCTATTTTTAGTCGGTTTACCATTAATCGTAAACGGTGAGGGGGTAACATTTTAGATACTTTCTTTTTTTAAATGATTTACCGTTAACTTCAAACGGCGAGAGGGTAAGGAGCAATAAAAAATATCCTAGTTTATGAAAATAAACAGTGAACTGTTTATGAGAAAAACGGTTATCCGTTTATTTTATTTGTTGTTTCGCATATTAAATTCAATATCTGTCCATCAAAGATAATATATTAAGATCATGACTTTGATCTAAAAGTATTCTAAGGCCGTTTTAATGCAAAATTCATGAACATATATGTTTTAAAACAATTAATTCATACATACACATTACTAAGATATTAAAACATCATATCATAAGTTAAGTTATTTAATAAACTCAATAGCATATTTAGAAATGACAATGTAAAAATTTCATTATCCTAAGTTCATGACGAATTTTTGAAAATTGTTCTTCGCAAAGAGGTTTAGTAAAAATATTGGCGAGTTATTTTTCTATAGAAATAAATGTTGTGCAAATTTTATTGAACTCGCAAGCGCACGAATCTATTGTAGAATAGATTAATGGTGACGAGTGTCGATCCTACGAGGAGGTTGATTTTAATTATATGCAGAATTAATTTTCTTTTTAATGGGAACAATTAAATTATGGTAATTTTATCCTAAATTGTTGAATTAAAATGGCGGAAATAATTAAAAATGTAACTGTTATAATAAAGCACTTGGGTATCCAGATCCGTATCAACATGCTTCAAGGGCTAAATATTCCATATTAATACCAATTAAATCATAAGGGGGGATTCCACACCTCATGAACCACTCTCCAATAAGTATGGTGCCAAGGGCTTATCGTGCCAAATAATAATAACCTTGTACTAGGGTCTTAGGTTTAACAGAGAATTCGTATCTAGACATGACTATTATTATTTGTCGACGAAAAGTCAAAACAACCACAAATATTAGAGGGGAAGAGAAAGTAAATTTACCAAATTAAGCCCATGGAACATGTTGAGACTTTATCTTCAACCCAAGCTCAAAAGAAAATTAGCTACTCATATTTTAACTAAGGATAAAAAAGGAAATTTTATTAAAATACAAAGAAACTACAAGAAGGAGAAGGAATTTCAGAAATCTGAGCTTAGAAATGAATTCAGGGGTATCAAATTAGGGGAGAGAGCCCCCTTTTTATAGATACATTGAGTGAATCGTGACCATCGGATTAAAAACAATTCGGATGCTCAGGATTGCGCCACGTCATCAGTCAACAGTCAACAGTCAACAGTCAACAGTCAACAGTCAACAGTCAACATTTGTACAGTAACGCCGCCTGAATAGTAAATAATCCCATGTAAGCGCATGTACTGTACACACGATTTTTGCTCCACTGAGATGCTGCCACGTCATCGATCTACAGTGCATAAGAAATTAAGTCCAATAAGATCGTGGCACATCATCGGTCAATGCCACATAAGCAGTCAATCCACATAATTCGTCCAATCAGATACTGCCACGTCATAGGTAGTTGCCACATATCGGTCCGTATACATGACCAGTGTCGTGAACAGTCCATGAACAATACCGTACGTATGAACAGTACCGTATATGTGAACAGTGACGTTTTTCCTTTAATGCTCCTCTTAAGGTTTTCGACCGTCTTGAGTCCAAATATGACATCCGTTTTGCTGTCTGATCACTCATTCATTGTGAAACGATCGTAATGCCCCTAAAATACATAAAATACATAGTTATAATAAAACATATATAATTAAATAACAAAATACTTAAATAAATAAAAGTAGCAATGGTAGTGAGATTTAAAATGTAAAATGACGATTTTCTCCTTTATAAATATACACTTTCTAACACTCAACAATAAACTCCAATGCAATATCACCCTTTTAAACATGATCTCTCTAGAAGTGATGTCTAATCTCTATATGTTTGGTTCTAGAATGTTGAATAAGATTTGTTGATAGGTTTATGGTACTAATATTATCACAGTTTATAGGGATTTGTTCAAGGTTAACCCCATAATCTTTTAGAGTTTGTTTCATCCAAAGAGCTTGTGCACAACAACTACCTGCAACAATATATTCGGCTTCAGTGGTTGAAAGTGCAACTGAGTTTTGTTTCTTACTAAACCATGAAACAAGTACATGACCTAGGAAATGACAAGTTCCACTGGTACTTTTCCTATCAACCTTATGACCAGTAAAATTGGCATATGAATAACAAGTTAAATCTATATAAGTTCCCTTAGGATACCAAAGGTCAAGATTTATGGTCCCATTCAAATAACGAAAAATTCTTTTTACAGCAAGCAAATGAGATTCCTTGGGACATGATTAAAATATTGCACACAAATATACACTAAATATGATATCAGGTCTACTAGCAGTTAAATAGAGTAAGAACCAATCATACCTCGATACATCTTGATAATAACCTCTTTACCTTTTTCATCTTTGTCTAGTTTGGTTGTTGAGCTCATTGGAGTACTTTTGATTTTTGAGTTATCAATCCCAAAATGTTTGAGCAAATTTCTGACGTACTTAGTTTGATTGATGAATATTCCCTCATTGTTTTGTTTTATTTACAGTCCAAGAAAATATTTCAACTTTCCCATCATACTCATTTCAAACTCCTTACTCATACATGTAGAAAATTCTTTACACAAATACTCATTAGCAGATTAAAAATAATATTATCTACATAAATTTGAACAACAAGAATATCCTGATTCTTATGTTTAACAAAAAGAGTAGTGTCTGCTTTTTCCATTGAGAAACTATTTTCCAACAGAAATTCTTAAGCCTATCATACTATACTCTAGGTGCTTGTTTTAATCCATATAAAGCTTTTAATAACTTAAAAACATGATTTGGAAAATTTTTATTTTCAAAACCAAGGGGTTGTTTTACATAAACTTCTTCCATAATATAAGCATTCAAGAAAGCACTTTTGACATCCATTTGAAATAAAATAAAATCTTTATGACATACATATGCTAAAAGCATTCGAATGGATTCTAATCTAGCTACTAGTGTAAATGTTTCATCAAAATCAATTCCTTCTTCTTGATTATATCCTTGAGCTATTAATCTATCTTTATTTCTAACAACTACACCAAATTCATCTATTTTGTTCATAAATATCCATTTAGTGCCTATGATCATCTGGTGTTTAGGTTTAGGAACTAACTTTCACATATTATTTCTCTCAAATTGATTTAATTCCTCCTGCATTGCCATAATGCAAGATTCATCATTTTTCACATTAGCAAAAGATTTTGGTTCAATTTGAGAAATAAATGCAGTATGCTCGCATGTGTTCCTAAATGATGATTTAGTTGTAACACTTTTAGATGGATCTCCTAAAATAGTATCTTTAGGGTGAGAAGCAACATACTTCCATTCCTTGGGGAGTGTTTGCACCGTACCTTCTTATTGCTCCATATTTCTTTGCTCTTCTTGATCATTCTCTCGATTTTCTTGTAGTGCATTCTCTTGATTATTCTTTGATGATTCTTCTTGTAACTCTCCATCTGCATCATCATTAACAACTCCTTTCTCCGCAAAGAAGGGGTTAGACTCATAAAAAAAAATATGCATAGACTCTTCCACAACTAAGATTCTTTTATTATAAACTCTATAAGCTTTGCTTGAGGTTGAATATTCAAGAAAAATACCAACATCGAATTTTGAATCAAATTTACCAAGATTGTCTTTTGTGTTCAAAATAAAACATTTACAACCAAAGAGTTTGAAATAATTAATATTGGGTTTTCTATCTTTCCAAAGCTCATAAGGAGTTTTGTTAAAAAGAGATTTAATCAACACCTAATTTAAAACATAATAAACGGTGTTGACAGCTTCGCCCCAAAAATACTTAGGTAATGCATTTTTATTCAACATGGTCCTAGCCATTTCTTGAATAGACATATTCTTTCTTTCAACAATTCTATTTTGTTGTGGAGTCCTAGGTGATGAAAATTGATGCTCAATGCCTAAATCATAGCAGAAATTTTCAAATACATGATTCTCAAATTCTCTACCATGATCACTTCTAATGCAAGTAATAGAATAACCCTTTTCATTTTGAACCTTTTTACAGAAAACTTTAAATGCCTCGAAGGTATCATCTTTATTAACTAGAAACAATACTCAAGTGTATCTAGAATAATCATCTACAATTACAAATGCATAATATTTTTCACTTAAACTAGCATATCTAGATGGTCTAAATAAATCCATATGAAGTAGTTATAAAGGTTTTGAAGTAGAAATATGATTCTTGTTTTTTAACAAGGTTTTGATTTTTTTACCGAATTGACAAGTTTCACAAATTTTATCCTTTTGAAAATCAATTTTTGGAAGAACTTTAACTAAATCATTTTTTGAAATTTTTGATATCAAATCCATGCTTGCATTTCCTAATCTTCTATGCCACAACCAACAATCATCATATAATACAGAAAAATATTTGTCATGAGTAGATGCACAGTCTATATCAATTGTATACACATTTATGCTCCTACTACCAACAAATATTATCTTACCATCATATGCATTTTCAATAGTACATTTTGATTCATCGAAGATAACCCTATAACTTTTATCACACAATTGACTAATACTAAGCAAATTATGTTTTAAATTTTCAATTAAACTCACATTCTCAATAAGAATTAACGAGTCTTTACCAACATTACCGATACCTATAATATTTTCTTTTGAGTTATCTCCAGAAGATATATCTCCACCATTTTCAATTTTAGTAAAGCTTCAGAACCAAGAATAATCCACTGTCATGTGTCTTGAGCACCCACTGTCCAAGTACCATTTATTCTTCTTTTTCTTAAATCCCTACAGAAGGAATTTTTAAATTTTAGGTTCCCAAATCTTTTTGGGTCATTGAGTGTTAGTAATAGTTCCTTTCGGAACCCAAATACATTTAGTTCCTTGATGTACTTTTATCTTAATGTGATATTTATAACTCATATGGCCATTTCCATTACAATAATGACAAACAATCTTAGAATTGTTTGTAGAGGTGGCTGTAACAAAATAATTTTTATAATATTTTTGCTTAATGTTAGGTTTATATCTTATTCCACCTTTATCAAATACACATTTCTAAGTGCTCAACAGTTTTTCTAAGTTCTTTTGACCATTTGTGAATTTTAACACAATTTCATTGAGTTCATTTATTTTTTTCTTAAGAACTTCATTTTCTTTCAACAATTTATTATTACATAATTCTTTATACTCATGTGAAGTACTTAGTTTATCTTTAATTGAAGTAATCTTATCATGCAATTCTTTATTATTTAATTCTAGTATTTTAATCTTTTCATTTAATGAGTCATTACATTTTTGTAATGCATCTTTTTCATTTGAAAGTTCTAACTTTTTTTTAAGGCATGCATTCTTTTTACCAATTCTTAACCAATCATCATGTAATTCCTTAAATGAATCATATAACTCATCATAAGTAAGGTCATTTACCTCATCATATTCATCATCCGACTCATCTCCAATTGCCATAAGTGCTAAATTTGACACTTCATGAGATTCTTCTTCATCACTCGATTCTTCTTCACTGTCGTCCCAAGTGGCTATCATGGCTTTCTTTTTAAGTTTACTGAGAAGTGGGTACTCCGATTTTATATAGCCAAGCTTTTTGTATTCATAACATATAATCGCCTTCTTCTTCTCTTTTTGATTCTTGAGGTTTTTGAATTTTCTTCGCTCAATAGGTTTCTTGAAGAATTTTCTAAATCTTCTTGCTAGCATAACCATCTCCTCATCATCCAGCTCATTATCTTTATCACTCTCATATTTTGATACTTTGAGAGCAATACTTTTCTTTTTCTCCTCATTTCCTCTTTCAGTTGTCAAATCTTTCTTATAAGAAATAAGAGAACCAATTAGATCATCAATAGGCAATGTATTTAAATCTTTAGCTTTCTTAATGGCAGTCTTCTTAGGTCTCCATTCTTTGGTAGTGATCTAATAATTTTCTTAACTTTCTTGCTGTTAGAGAAGGTTTTTCCTAGAGCTCTTAGAGTATTTACTATATCCGTAAATTCAGTATACATAGAGTAAACACTTTCATTTTATTCCATTTGAAATAGTTCATATTGTTGAGTATATCTGCTAATTTTAGACTCCTTCACTTGATTAGTCCTTTCATAAACAACTTCAAGTTTGTGCCAAATTTCATAGGCATTTTCACAACTAGAAACTCTATAGAATTGTTTCTTATCAAGAGCATAGAATAATTCATTCATGATCTTGGAATTTAGAGAAGTTTTTCTCTTTTCCAGTTCATTCCATTCCCGTGAAGGTTGTGGAATGTCATCTCATAATTTATTTTTAGTCATAGGCATAAATGATCCATCACAAACAACTTCCTAAATTTCATAATATAAAGCTTGCAAATAAATTCTCATCCTAGTTTTTCAATACAGGTAGTCATTACCATAAAAAAATAGTGGATGAGTTATGGATTATCATTCCCTAAATGTGGATTCATTTTGGGTTGCAATGGATCTTTTACTCTTAGATGGTTAGGTCATAATAAGAGAACCTCGTTATGATACCAAATGAAATACTAACTCGACCAGCCAAGAGGGGGTGAATTGAGTTTTTTAAAAATTAAGCAAACAAAAACTTAAAGTGATATAAACAAAGCAATCAAATTTAAAATAAATAAATAAATGTACAATAAAGAATAAAGAGATAGAGTAAGAGAGATCAAACACAATAATTTTTATGTGGTTCGACTATCCCCGCCTACTTCCATGCCTCCAAGCACACCTGGCTTAAGGATTCCACCAAGTAAGCCTTCAAGGCTTTAAAATCTTATAATTGACTTCCAACGTGTCAATAAACCTTTACAAATAGAGATTTGTCCCAATCTCTTAATCTAAGTGTATCCCAACACTTACAATCACTCAAAAACAAAGATTACAAATTGATTTTTCTCTCACACAATTTTCAAGATTACAAATCAATACTCAATGTGTGAATAGATAAGAATCTATTTAAAACTCAATGTAGATCGTATATTCGTGTATATGCTCAGTATTTGTGTTGTTATCTCCTTTTAATTTAATTTAGATGAGTTTATTTATAGTTGGAGTTAAAAACTAGCCGTTATTCATCCTTGTTGACAAAAAATGGAATACCATTAGCCATTAACGGATAACTGTTTTTGTTGGTCAATGTTATCGTTAGGCTTGATTTCAAATTAACGGTTGACTGTTTGTAATTACTCTTTCGCCGTTAACATCCAGAGACCTGCACAACAAAAATTTTCTATCCGTTTTAGCTAAACGATTAAAGATTAATAAAGAATGTTAGTCTAGATATTATCGGTTAGCCGTTATATATTCACGGTTCACCGTTAAATTCCAGTAACCTTATAAAAGAAAATGCTTAACCAGTTTTCTTTAAATGGTAAAGGATTAACAAGATATGAAGATCTAGATATTATCGGTTAGCTGTTATATGTTAACGGTTTGTCGTTAATTTTCAACAACTTATAAAACAGAATGCTTAACTGATTTCCTTTAAACGATAAAGGATTAACAAGATATGAAGATCTGGATATTATCGGTTAGCCTTTATCTGTTAACGGATTGCCGTTAATTTCTAGCAACTTATAAAACAGAATGCTTAACCGATTTCCTTTAAACGGTAAAAGATTAACACATGGTGCAAGTTTGATCATTATCGGTTAACCGTTAAAATTAACGGTTTACCGTTTACTCTGAGTAAGCTTAGAGACTTATCGGTTAAGACTTAACAAAATAACTCTTTTTTCTGAACATAAAAGTTAAGATTTTACCCTAAACGGTTAGCCGTTTTAAAAATAACGGTTAGCCGTTTACTTCCAGTGTTTGATTTTTACCAAGTTATGAAACAATCGGTTGAAACTTTTAGAAAATAGCCTCTCTCTGTATTTTATCGGTTAACTATTAAAAAATAAATGGTTCATCGATTATTCCCAGAAAATCATATTTTTCTACAAAAGTGTTCCAGTTTCTCTGAGGCTTGTAAACACACATAGAGAGTTTTGACTTTTAAGAAAGTATTTGAATTAATGGTTTGTTATCATCAAAATCAATAAATAAAATATGTACATGTTAACAGAAAGATATCTATTTATTTCTATACAAATATTTACTAACTTTTTCTTATATAAATTATATCTCCTTAAGATACTCTAAAACTTTATCAACCATATCCATAATCTTCCTTTGAACTTTAAATCATTACTCCTATCTGCTAGGATTCTTGCTACAAGCCAGCATTAATAGAAATTACTAATCAAGTAAAATTTATTTTTCTTGCTTTTTGAGATGTAAAATTATTAATTAAAATCTTATATTATAGTTTAACTAACAAATCTTTTTCAATAGTTAATTTAACTAATCCATTTAATCTTTTTTGTGACATTATAGTTCTTAAATAAGATTTTATTAACTTCAATTTATAAAAATTTCTCTCTGTAGAAGCAACAGTTACAGATACTATCAACAATATTCTATAAGCAATAAATGTATTTGGAAAATAATTTACTTTTTTAATATAATTAAGTATATCAACTGGACTATTTCTTTCAATATGTAAAACTTCTTTTTTAAGACTTTTAACTACGAAAACAAATCTAATCCATTAATATTAGAAAACATATCATATTTCAAGATATTTTCAAGATTAATACAATAACTTTATAAACTTTCATCCAATGATTTTAATTTATCAAAATTAAACAAAAATCCAAAAAATGTATTCATAGAATTGAAATTGCTCAAATCTATTGGCGATTGAAGAAATAGGTTGATTTACTATATATACAAAATAATTAATTCTAGAAGAATCTTTAGGAGATAGAATTTTATCGTCGTTATTATTCTTACCAAATTAAATTTTTCTATGAATTATACATTTTTCATGGAAGTTTGGTTCTATTTCAATTTCATCTGCAATCTCTTTAGTTGAAATCATGGCAGACACCAAGCCGTTTTCTCTATAATTCTCGAAAAAAGATGTAAGACGTTTTAATTAGTTTATGGCAACATCAACTTGCATATTTCCTTTTGTAAGTTTTTACTAACAATATTCATAGTAAATAATGTATCATACCAAATTAACATGACTAACAAAAATTTAAAGTTTTCTATTTCATGCTAAACATTTAGTTTCATTTTTTATTTTAGGGTCTTCACTAACTTCTGCTAATTTAAGTAAAGCATCTCTAATTTAGGGAGCTTGAAATCGTATTGTTTTGATACTTTCTATGTGACTCTATCAACATATTTATGACAAAGATTTAATAGTTAAATTAGGTATATTATCTTATAAAATTGTCCATCTCTTATGTAAAGATGAAAATAATGAGTAAACATGTTAAACAACTCCAAAAAAATGAAATACCTGTAGGACAAGAATTAGTCATATCACAAAGTACTAAGTTAAGACTATGATAGCTACATAAAATGCTCTAGTATTTATTTTTAATAATCTTTTTTATACACTTTGGTTTTTTTCCTTTCATATCAAGTTAAAGAGTTTTAATTACATCCACAAGTTCATGGAAAATACTTTTTCCAATGGTATTGTCAACTTGTAAAAATCCTTAAAAATATACTTCTACTTTTACTAGATTAGTTAAAATATCCACACTTCTTAATATAAGATACATTTATTCTTGGTGGCTTGCATCTAGAATACAATTAAGTATAATTGAAAAGTAATTTGCCTCCTTAACTTTGTTAACAATTGATGTTTTTTTTTTATTTTAAGTACTAGCATTAACACCAATTCATTTTGTATGTTATGTCGAATATGTTCTTGCACTGTTAGATCAAACTTTGCAATCACTTCAATTAAATTTAAGAAATTTCCATTTCTCTCTTGATAGATCTTATCATTTTTTCCACGAAATGCTAAATTATTTTTAGCAAGATTCTTTACAACAACAACAATTATTATTATTAATTTTTTCTAATGTTCCTTTTCCTTGTCAATTCTTTCTTGAAAATCTTTATCAATTGTTTTTCTTTTCGATAAACTAGCTTCTAAATCAACCCATGTATTCATATTAGTTGCATTTTCATTGGTTGTTTCATGAATTTTAAGTTTCGAACTAAGATTTTTCCAATCTTGTTCTTTATCATTAAGTTGATTTTTCCTACAATTTGTATTGAATCATTTGCAACAAAAATAATATACTTCGTTAAAATCTTTTGAATATATTAACCATTTTCTATCAGATTTTTTTTTCCATTTGATAACATTTTAACATAAAAAGAAGTAAAGAAATTTTGCCCATAATTTTCATCTTTTGGGAAAGTTATATCATTCTCTCTACTTGGGCCCTTTTTCTATGAGAAGATCTCTTAACTTTGTATTAAATTTTTGTCCATTTACCTAGATCATAAATATTATTTAGAACAAATAAATTTCCTACATCAACTTTTTCTACATTTTTATTGTTATCTTTCTTAGTGTTTTTTATTTTGTTCACCATTTCATCATTGTTTAATTCATTTAAACTTAGTTGTTCAATCACTAATTCTTACTTAAATCTATACCTTTTTTACTAGTTGTGACAAATTTATCAAGAGCTCCTTTTTGAGATTAGATTAACTTTTCTATTCTCTTTTTTTTTTCTAGTTTTTCATATCTCAATGCATATTGTCTAGTTGACATGCTTTTCAAATCTAAGAAACAAATAACTAAACAAAAACAATTTTTTTCTAGAGTACTCAAGCCAAAATCAATACAAAAATAAAAAATAAATTAAATTTAAAAAGCATAAGAATGATGATAATAAAAAAATAGGAAAAAAATGGAATGATAGCACTTGTAATTGAGTTGACTAGTGGAGATGAAAATGATGATGGCAATGAATTTTGTAGAGAAAGAGAAGAGGGCATGAAATTTTTTGTTAAAAGTGTCTTTGATTCAATGTGTATTGCTTTATAGATAATGGGTTTTCAAATATATATTAATAGAATACTAAAAGTTAGCTCTCTAAAAATCTAACGTTACTAATTTTGATAAGGGTTATTTTTGAAAAGGAAAATCATTGATTTTTCTGGGGAAATTGTAGAAACAATAAAGAAGGAACGTTCAAAGTAGTTATTATCTCATAAAAATATATCTTATATTTAAGATAAAGATTATCAAATAAGACAGATAATTATGAATGAGAGTAATAATAGGGTAAAGCCTAAAAATTAGGTTTTTTATTGTTACGAAAAATATATAAGTAACTTAATTTTTTAATCTTATAAAAATTTTAATTATACTAATTAATAAATGGATACCTAATCTAAAAAAAATAAAGATACCTAAAAATTGAGGCATTCCTAAATACAGTGCCCTAAGTGACTGCCTAATTTGTCTAGTGTTAAAGCAGCCACTAATTGATGCCTAATTTGTCTAGTGTTAAAGCAGCCACTAATTGATCTACACACGCACACATAGTTGCGGTTAGATAAATTAAATTTAGGAATTAAGAATTCAACTTACATATATTTATGATTAATTTTTTAATATAATTTTTATGATTAAAATTAAAAATTATAAATAATGAAAATAAAGAATTGCAAGTTGGCATATACCCTACATGGGATTTTTTTCTTATACCAAATCTACTGTGACTTAATAGGTTTTAATTTAAAATACCAAATCCACACACTGTTTGCAAAATTATCTATAAAGGGTAGGTGTTTAGACTATTTTGTACACTAATAGGTAATTTTTCCATTCCTAACTTGCCCAAAGGCTCTAATATTATTTGTGCTTGGGAAAAGAACATGTATACCCTCAAGATTTGAAAAAATAATCACCAACACTCTCAAATTTTTAAAAAGAGATATCAAGACCCCCTTTCAACTATTATATCATTTACCTTTATTATTCAAAAAATTTAATATAATATTAAAATAAATATTGTAATAATATATATGTTTTTAAATGATTTCAATATTTAAAAAATGTTTTCATATTTTATAATCTATTAGATATATTTTTTTATATTAAAGTAAATTTTATGATAAATAGAATCATAATATTAAAAAATGTATTAAAAATTTAAATTATTTTGAATATTATGTAAAATAATAATTTTAACAATGTTAGTATGCGAGAATGTTCATAATTGTAGAATGTATTTAATATAAATATTTATTTAAAATCTCAAAGACAAATAAAATATATTATTAGAATAAATAAAATAATTTACATATTAAAATTTATTAAAATATTTTATTTTAATATTGTTAGTCTACTACATAGATTACATTATTTGTGGTATTTGTATTTACAAAAAAATTTAAAGTTAATTTTTTATAATAATAGAGAAAAATGGTATAATGGTCAAAAAAGGATCTTGGTGTCCGTATTCAACAACTTAGAGGTGTTGGTGAGAATTTCTCTAAATCAAATATCCTTTTTCCTTTGTGTTTAGATATTTTATTTTAACTGGTTTCAAATTGTTTATTATACTTATTAAATCATGTTGTGCATATCGAGTTAAAGCTTCAAATTCATAAATGTAACCAAAAATAAAATAAATTGAAAGTGCATTGCAAAAATTACACGATCGCGCAAGTGTAATTAATACAAAACTTAAATCACAACTTAGGATGTAAATTTGCAAAAATAATAATTGTAACCCCCGTAAGTTGTAACATGCATTTATTCATGGTAATGCCAGTGAATCATTAATCTCAATTCTGGCCCTTTATGAAGATATTCTTTTAATAATAATATTCTTTTGAATTATTGATATATATTGTACAACCAAATATTTACTAATATTTACATCATACTAGAATCACTTAGATTAATTCTATTATAGCACAACTCATACTTTTACCTTACTAATAATATAATAGATATTTGCTCTATGTACAAATTAGCGGGGGAGACATTTCTACCCAATTTTTAATTGGTAAGGGAAATGTAGTTCTGTGTGGGACAGTCCACCACTTAACAAAGGCTGATTTGTTCTCAATAATAACATTAACAGTTAGCTCAACTAAAGATAACACCTCATAACAAGTAGAGTAGGAGGTTGCCAATACCATGCCCGTACCAACCCAAAAAAAAAAAAAAAAAAATTGCCAATACTGTAGTCCCACACCAAGCCCATTAGTACCTAACCGATTTTTTTGCTTGTTCCAAATCTTTAAATATAAATTGGATAATCAAATTATGAATTTAAAAAATTAACCTAAGAATATACATGATATATTCAATTCTAAAGTTTAGCAATGTAATAAGAGAAAAACAAAGTTTCAGGATTAAAATAAGTATATAAAGTTCATCAATTTAACATAAAATCTTTAATTTAAATATGAAATATACAAATTCTCCAATCTAAATACAAAATAAACAAGTTAATCACAGGCACTTTTATTTTTGAAAAAAAACAAAGAATGAAGAACTACAAACTAGCATCCGAGAGTAGTACCCACGACATATCTCATTCACAATCAAGCTTCGAGCTCCAAGAATTAAATTTTTTTTCTCATTCACCGCCACTTGTCGCACTCGTTCAATATGATCTATACAATTTTAATTAAAATTAATATTCTCTAAACATAATTATAAAGTAATTATGTATATTGATTTGAAAATGCCTGGCTTGCCGCTTTTTTTACAAAAATTAAGAAAAATTTGAGAATCACAAGATTGTATTTTTTAAAAAAAAATTGCAGATTACTGGATAGATTTTTTTTCCCCCTCTACGAAAATCACCCACTTTGTGCAGTACATTTTAGTTTATATTACCAAAACCGTCAATTATCTGTAGAATTATTCGCAATAAGTGAGTTATCGTGGGTTTATGGGCAAAATTATTATCCCTAACGCGTCCAACATTCGGATAATTATGTTTCTATCCCTGATCCATTGATCCCTACCTGATTATTTTCGGTAGAGGTCGTAAGGAGGTTTGCCTACCACTCAGTCAAAGGTTGAACGAGGCTATTTGATTAAAGATGTCAATTTGTTCCCGTATTCTTGTATTACTCATCTTTCATTTAATATGAAGTTTCTTTATTTAAATGAAAGATAATCATACGGAAATTTGATGTGTAAATTTTGAATTCACGACTAATATCTACAATCAACTCCCTGTTAACAACATTGAAAGAAATCTCTCCATTTTTTATTTTTGGGAAAAGGGGGAAAAAATCCCTGTAAGACCTTGAAGTGATGTCATTGAGCACGGCAGATCACCGTTAGGCAACAAGCCAGGAGCCAGTTTGCCATAAACGAAGCACTTTACCTAAACTGATTGAGTCCTGATTTATTAAAATCCTTTTTAGTAGGATGGTAATTTGGGTAAAGATTTATTGATCCAATTCAAATGAAATAAATTTGGATTAAAAAAATTGTTCAATAAATAAATCAATTCAATTTGTTTATTAAGCTCACCAATTCATTTATTCATTTAAGATTTATTTATTAGATGATACTATAAAAGTCTGAAATTATGCATATATAACTCACTTTAGTTCGACATATTTATTCTGAGAATTTTAATTTTATTATGTTTATAGCTTAGCTCGATTTTTATTACTTATAAATTATTATTTGATATATGATATTATAGTCATAGGTTAATAAATTTGGACAACCCTGAATTTGATCAAATTATCTATTAATTAAACAAATAAAATAGATATTTATTTTCGATTCATTTAATAAATAAATCAAAACCAAATCCTCAAATTAAAATTCATTTAATAAATGATCCGAATTTGAAACCACCAAATTTGAATCTACTTTATTTGATTCGGATTCGAGGCAACTAACTATTGATTTTTCTTCGTAAATTGATAGTTAAGAGCACACTAGATTTATGTACAACTATGTAAATGGGAGGTAATGAGCAACAAAGAAACTCCCATACTGGCCACAAGAGGGGGTAAAATATACCAGTAACTCCAAAACTGTTTGTTAAAACCAGACTGTAAAAAGAAAGAGAAGCTGCAGCAATTAATTACTTCATCACTGCTGTATCAATTCGGGAATTAGCTTCAAGAGAAAGCTCAGCTCCCTCTGTGAAAATTGTGGCTTTGTTTTAACCTCCCCATTCTCACGCTCTCCATTTAAACTCTTATTATCCTCTTCCTCTGCAACCTTTTCAGGCTTAATCATATCATGAACAGCCTCCGTAATCTCTTGAACCAAATCGACAATCACCCCATCAACACCCATCAAATGTTGCATGTACACAGCCTCAGCCACATTGTTCAATCTCCCATAAGTGAGAAAAGAAAGCTTGGATTCCTTAATTTTGGTCACAGCTCCAGGGTTTCTGAAAAGCCCTTTAACTTCTGAAACAATCCCTTGCAACCCTCCTTCCAAACAAACTTTTACAGCCTCCTCCAACGAATTTCTCCTCACGTCATAGAAGATTTCGGTCCCGCCATTTGTTAAAAAGAACACAGGGTACGTGCTCTGCAATTTCCTGATAAGCAAGGCGGCGTCTGGCTGAAACGTTGAGAAGATAATGGGTCTGCTCTCGACAAACTCAAAGATGATTTTTAAGACGGCTTGAATAACCCTGATGAGATAATCTTGCTCGTAAACAATGTAGTCATCGAATTTCATCTCGACGTTGAACCCCACATTTGGATCCACCTTTTGAAGTGCATCTTGGAGTGTGCAGAGTGAATCGTCAACTTCGACGTTCCAGTTCAGGATTTTGCCATCTTTTGTTTTTCTAAGCAATGGTTTTCCAATTTTTCCCTGTTCTTTTTGGGGCCCGAAGGAGAGGAATTCTGATAAAGAGAGCTCTGTAATTCTCTTTTCAAAAATTGTACCCTGAAAATAGAAAACCAGTAATCCAGATTAGTAAACTGATTCACAAGCTCACAGGATTTGATAAAATAAAAAAATTTAAAAAAACTTTTTTTTGAGAGAGTGATCAGTGATGGAGTAACTTACATTATCTTCGGAGAGGATGAAGTCATCATGGTAAATGACTGGGCAGCCATCTCTTGTCACCTACAAAAATCAGTGCGATTTGGTTTTAACTTTCCGATCACTTTTTGATTTTCAATTCAAGGAATAAAACCCGATACTGTAGAAGTAAAAAATTAAAAGAAAAAAAATCAGATCAGACGTGGAGCCGGATTTAAAAGAGGACAAAACTTGTCACATGCAGCGAGTACCCAATTAACGGACAAAGACATCGCGGTCCCAAGTTGCAATACTCTAAAATCTACGTTATTATATCATGAAACCAAAAGAGATTCCAGATCCAAAAAACGCGGAAATCGTTTCGCAGTCGGAAAACGAAAATAAATTAAACAATAAGAGGCCTCACCTGAACGTCAAATTCGATGAAATCAAGCGGATATTTAGCGGAAGCATTGAACGAGGCGATTGAATTCTCCTTGATAGCTCGCATTCTCTTATCAGACGATTGCAGCACGTTCATTCCGTGCCCTCTATGTCCCACCACCAGAAACTTCGGTATCCTAAACGACGCCGATTTGTTCAGCTCCAGACCAGATGAGAAGCGTGTGGAGAAGCGAGTGAGAGAAGGACTCTCGGGGACTTGGTCGAGAGACGGCACGTCGGAGACATGAACAGCTTTAAGAGCCATCGTAACTTTTTTTTTTTTTTTTTAAGAGAAGGAGTATAATACTTAACGGGAATTTGGAGGATTGTTGTGAAGGCTGTGTTCGGGAGGTGGTGGTATTTATCATGGATTTTGGGGACCAAAATCAAACGGGACAGGATCTGCTGTTAGAATATTCCTTTTTGATGTTATATGCTGTCGCATATTCTCGGATTAGCCAATCTCTCCTCGCAAGCCAACCTAAAATAATTTTGCATTTATTCCCCTTTTTTTAACGCTTGGTAACAAGTAAAGTTAACTTCGTTGGTTCGAGAATTTTGATTACGGTTTAGCTAGGCGGAAAAATGAAAATAAAAACTAACGGACGTTTGACGCAGATGCCATTATCGTTAAAAAAGGAAGCTTTAAGGAAGGATCACTCGCGCCATCATAATTTTTTTACAATTTGGAAGCGCTAAGGAATTGGAACAAAAAAACACGCGCGAATCAGATGCCTTTCGAGCAAATTCGGTCACGCGATCATGGGGTTGCTGACACGCGCTCACAGACATGTGGAGTGGTGTTTCGAAGAATAGCATTTTTCTCGAGCCAGAAGCGAATATTCACGGAATATGTGTGCTAGAATCCAAGCACGTTTTTTACGGTTGTCGGGACAAGGAGTGCGGGAGTCGACAGCGAGAGCTGCTTAACGCGCAAGTGACGAAGAATTTTGTTGAAAAGTGAATGGATGACAGGTGTACACAACTGATTGGAATGAAAGATAATCTTTAAAAATGTTGTGTCTGAGTCATACATCTGTAATGAAAGTGCTGGCAAGCAATGTGGATAAGAGAAATTGGTTAGCAGTCAGTGCGCGTAACGTGTGGCCACATAGATGAATTGCCTAGACTATGTCGTACAAACTACTTTCCCAAAACGACGGAGAGATTCTTTGTACCAACCTTGGGATGGCACAATTTCAAACTAAATGACGTATTATTGTAAGGTATATCTAATTAATTATGTATTTTTTAAGAAAATATTCTTTTGTGGTGGTATTTTATTTGAAATTATATTCTTCTTATAATGACTTAATTTAGACTATTAATAATAATTCAATTTTAAACTAATGGCCATGAATAAAGGAGCATAATAAAAAATGGTAATATAAGTGAAAAGACATAAGTATATTTACAAATAGAGACTATAATTAAATTATTTAGATATAAAAATAATAATCTTAACCCACTCTTTTCTCAATCTTCTTTTCCGAAGTAAATTTTAATCATAGAATATGACACGACTCAAAAGTATTATTACTCCCAAGCATAAGAATATCCACTTATAATATAATTTGGTAAGTCCGAGGTCGAATCACAGGGAATTTAAAAATTTAGTAGTAAAAAAGAAAATTAAATGTGAAAAAAATTACTAGAAATCAATAGAAAATTATGCTAAAGTTATAGGATTCACTCTTGAATTCCAAATTATAACTATAACAACTCCCTCGTATTTGTATTTTTCCCTTATTCTATCAATTTATTATTATGCCATTTAATCATAAACTGACTCTTAGTGTGATAAATATGGAATTAAGTACTTTAATATACCACAACTTTATTAAAGTGTCAACATTATGTCAAAAATACTATATTAATTTGAAAAGATTTTAATTAACATTATATAAAAGAAATTGGTAAAAAAATAAAATACAATAAATAAAATAGACTTTAAAACTTACTTGTGAGAGTGTTTAAATAATAATTTAAATTTTTAAGTTTCACCTTTCATCTCAACTTAAAAAATTAATCACTCATATTAAAAAATAAAACACTCATTTTATCTGACAAACTCCTAAACTGTATTACAAGAGAATTAATTATATCAGAAAATAAGAAAGGAAAACAAAAAATTTCTTAGCTTCACTCTATTCTCAATTCTGTTCGACTCATCTTCAGCTCCCTACTTCTCCTCAAATTTTTTCCCTTTCTTCGCTTGCATCTCTTCGCCTTTTATAGGCGAGGAATGCAACTTCTTTATTTCTTTTTATTTTATTTTATTTTACACATGCACACACACCTTGAATTGTGTGATGGTCATTGAAGGCCTCTTGACCATCACATAATTCCTTTTTATTATTTTATTATTTTTTTATTATGTATAATATTTGTTAATTACATCTCCTTAATGTATTCCAAATTGCTCCAGTAGTTCTTCTTCGTTCACACTCTAGTTTTAATTCCATCTTTATTCCTAAAAAAATATTTACAAGATAAAAATTAGCATTTTACAAATTAATTTGACAATTATTTTTTAGGGGACATTCATATAATTTATAAGTTATGAGCGTATTAGTTAACACTTAAAATGAAAAATTAATAATTTTATCCTTATTAAATATATACTTTTTAATATTAATTACACCCTCTAACTAACCTATTACTAGTCCCTAACAATTCAAGTGATAAAAATTTTAGCAAAATCTTAAATTCAAATTGAAAATCTCTTTTTTTTTTAATTTTGTGTTTACTTCTTTCATCGAATTAATGATAATAGTCAAATAAAAGTATAAGTATTATCTCCGACCTAAAGAAAATCACACTTACATAAATCAGTTAAGTAAAAATATATAAATTAATCAATTATCACAACTATATTAATCAAGTCATTTTTAAGAGCGATGTGTCAAATTCCCAAATCCTCATGATTAAGAGTGACTCTCTCTCAAGAAAAATAAGAAGTCAAAAAAAAAAAAACAGTCACTTTAAGAAATGATAAATTGAGAGAATAATAAAATAATATCACAAGTTCTCACCAAGATGAAAGAATAATACCCACAGCTTTAAAATAATGTCAAATCAAGGAAATTATTAAACAAACTAATTTATTTTTATGCATCACTACATTCTTTAGTCCATAATGCTAGCTTCTACTTCATATTATAATTCCCTAAAATCAAGAAGGATTTTTCTTTAGGACGTAACATAGGCCAGGGATAAGGTTATCAAAGAAAAGGTAATAAGAAAAATAAAATATATGTTTGAAAAATAGAGAACTTTTAGAGATTGCAAGGTGCCCCTTTTTTTAATTCTTTTCCAGAATTTTGTTTTGCTTTTATTTAGATATATGCATTTCTTTTTTTTTAGCACCATTATTAGAAATAAATAATCATTCTTATTTTCAAACATAATTAGATAGTGAAGAATATAAAACATAAGATAATACTCCCTATTAGAGTGAGACAAGATGATAGTTTACTAAAGAAAAAGTTTTTTTTTTTAACAGGATTAAAGAGGGTAACTATGGATAATTCCTAACAGCGTTGGCTTGAAAGGCTTAAACAGATCAAAGATAGGCTTCTATCATTTTTTAAGACACTAAATAATTTTTCATATCTACTAGTTCAAAAGGCATCCAAATGTAGCTACACAATTTTTTTTTAGTTTTTCTTTTGTGGAGAGCTCATAAAGTGCAATGCTGTATAGGCAAACAGAGTTGTTCTCCAAGGATTATAAGTTTCAAAACTCACTAGAACTTCCCATGACATATTCATTTCTTTAAATGATTTAATCAATTTCACTTATCAAATTTCTTAATTCACATTTCAACACACAAAAAGGAAAAAATTGTATAACATAACTCAAGGCTAGAGATAATATAAATATTAAAATTTAAAATCACCATACAGAAAAAGAAATTTTTATTTTGGAAAACTTAAAAACACACAAAAAATTATAACTAGTTGCAGAAACTTAAAGGAGACAATTAAGAGAGAAAAAGTTAAAAAAATTCTTTTTTTTTAAAGCTTAAGAAAAAAACTCTAAATTTATGAAGATGCGTTTTTAGAAATACTACATTCTATATTCTGCCATCTTCGACTCAAATTTTTATCCAAAGTTAGTCATTATAATAAAAATTAGCAAATATATTACCAGGACTAAGACATTCCACAATTGTCAGCTATTCTCTCTCCTCAACTTGAATGAATATTGTCCCCAATGTCTAAGAAAGGAATAGAGTTTGGGAGACATCATTTGGCCAATGTTAGAAAATATTTACAAATGGAGAGTTAAATTTAATTTACACTTTTTACGACGGTTATTGCCACCATCATCAGTTGTCCAATCCAATGCCAAGGTCTCAGGATATAGCTCTGACTTATAAGCTTATAACAGATCAAGTAGCTCATTAGCAGTAGAAGAACAAATAAAGAGTTTTTTCACTGAGAATGGAATGAAATAATTTTTAATTACATGATTGGGAAATGTTATTAAGCTATCATAAAAGTTATTAACATTTAATAAACCGATGAGTTTTTTTATGGATATTCAAATGAGCCCAAGAAGCAAATGTAATTAGCACCTCTAAAGTTGTATGACCTTTTGATAGGAAAATGAAAGCGTCAACATGATTTAACATTTCAGATATTCTTTTTTGTATACATGAAATAACTAACTCTTCTCCAGTTGGTGATTTTGGTAGACATCCTAAAGGTTTCAAAGCCTTTGGAATAATGCTTAGCACTTGACTTCCTCAAACAAAAGTAACTTCTAAGACAAGCTTTGATAACCCTCGTTCACCTACTCTATATACAATATGCATTTTCCTTTCTGCTACAACACGTTCAAGATCTATGGCTGCTTGAACAAACTCCTTATACTTTCCATAACTAAATCCATGGAGCACACAAATATTCTTAAGTTGTTTGTTTGAAGTTGATGCTATAAGAATAATTCTAAAAAGAAACAATTTATGAGTGCTTGAAAAAGAACTTGAAATTCTAGTTTTGCAACTTAAAAGAGGGGTGAATTGAGATTTTAAAAATTAATCGAAGCAAATCACACAACAATTAATTCTAATGCCTTAATGAAATTAAGAACAATAAGTTCAACAACGCTAAAACATAAAAGAGTAGAGAAGAGAAAACAAACACAGATATTTTTATGTGGTTTGGTAAATCTCGCCTATGTCCACGCCTCCAAACTAACCAAGCTCGAGGATTTCACTATCCAAGCCTTCCATAGCTTCAATTCCGTTACAATTGACTTCAAGATGTTAATGAACCCTTACAATCCAGGGGTTATTCTCTAATCCCTTCACTCAAGTATTTCCCACATTTATACGACCATAAGTTTGATAAGAGATTAAAAATTACAACAAGAAAAACTTTCCTTAAGAGTGGATGAACAAATATAACACTTACAATGATTTAATCTATAATGATTTGTAAGTTGAAAGTTCAATCAATGATGCATGAACTTGTTTTTGGTTGTTCAAGAGATTAGAAATGAGTTTGATTTGGGTTTTTATAGTTTTTACTTGAAAAATAGCCGTTATAAGCAAATTCTAGCATAAAAGAGGTTAGCCTTTACATTCAAGCAGTTAGCCGCTTACTACAGTGAAGTTACTATTAAATTTGAAGATTGCTACAATAATATTGTTCATGAAATTATAATTTTACCTAAATCTTTTTATAATTATACTATGACCTAAAAACTTATATAACTTTGCAAACAAGTTCATTTTTGAAATAATTTTAACTTGCTACAGTATCACTGTTTATAAAATTATAATTTTATCCAACATATTTCTATAATTGTACTATAGCTTAAAATGTCAAAAATCG
The DNA here is from genome assembly GCA_030449875.1 of Aegle marmelos. Taxonomy (NCBI): domain Eukaryota; kingdom Viridiplantae; phylum Streptophyta; class Magnoliopsida; order Sapindales; family Rutaceae; genus Aegle; species Aegle marmelos. The sequence continues at coordinate 8,172,529 of JASUUL010000094.1, forward strand.
TTACAAATAAGTTTAATTTCAAAATTTCTAAATATACTTCTCATTCCCATAACTTTTTAAAATTATAATATGATTAAAAATATTTCTGATTTTGTAAATAAATCTAAATTCATATTTAAATATTATTTATTAAAATCAAAGATTACAAAACTTTTTCACTTTAGTCCATATTTAGAAAATCAATTAGCTTGTATAAAATACTTGATTTATGATCAAGTCTTTAGACTAATGAATAATAGTTATTAATTAAAATCTTGAGTTTCAGAAATTGCTAAATCAAGCATAAATTAAGTCATATCAACTTCACAAGAATTTTGTTATAATAATAAGTCCGTTGAGCTCCAAATTTTGTTATTAATCGAGCCGTTGTCCGTTGAGTGTCTTAAACTTGATTTCACTTTATTCACTTGTATAAATACTATCTTTCAAGAACTCAATGAATAAATGAAATATATTATTAATTAAAAAAATTAAGACACGTGTTTGTTATCATCAAAATTACATTATGTGTAACCTTTAAGCTAATAGAACTCCTATTTACGGACCTTGGTAATAGACACAATGATACACATCTCTAAATAGAGTGGTGTGCTTTTCAAATAATGTGTGAAGCTTATGGCTTAATAATTCAAAAACAAACAGAAAAAGTAAACAGTAACAAAAATGGTTAAATATAAAATTGCACAAAAAAATAATAATACAAAATATAAAAGGACAATAAAAGAATATTTACTGGTATTTGTAATTGTGGCTCACATCTTTCTATGGTTTCATGTTTAGTAACGCCTTGAATGCCCTCTATGGGTCGAGGATAGGCTTCTCATTCTATTTTCTTATAAACTAGTGAATAAGGTCTTTTAAAGTTAGATTCCCAAGATTAAACTGTGCACTTTCTTTTTGAAATAGCCTCCATGAATTTTGAATCTCACATTGAACATATCTACTCGGATGTATCTCAAGAGATCGCAAGATATTATCTAACGATTCCTTACTAATGCCATCCTTAACGAATTTAATTTTATCTTCACGATTTATAGAAACCATTCTTAAGGTTTTACAATATTTTTTTTTTATGGCAAAGAAGTCTTATATAGTTAGGACATTTAGAGCCAAGTCGCTTAGCTCTTATTTTTTTAACAAATTTGCTTTTATCAAAACTAGGCATGTAAGAAATAAATGGATCAGAAAACTCATCTGACAATCGGACCTTTACTTCAATTAACCAACGAATGTCACAAGGAATACCATTTGATCATTAACAACTGTAATCATTCATAACGAGTTTTGTGAATCTTCTTAAGAGCATTTTGAGGGAGAAAAAGAAAACACTTGTGCAATTTTGTATTTCTTCCATGCTTGATTTTGGAGTTTCAGTTATTGTGAGAAACTAAAAATATCAAATTAAAAGTCACTAAGTACTGTCATCCGTCATTTATACGATAAAGTAAAACATGTCAAAGAAATAAATCAAATCTACAAAATCAAATCAAAAGTGAAAAAAATAAAATATACAAAATCAAATCAAAACATGTCAAATAATATGCAATTGAGTTTTGTCCTTTTGTTGAATTTACTTCAGTTTCAACTAGAGTTCATAAATACCACCTTCTATATCTTCAAGTTTGTCTTTCCAGTTCTTCAATATGAGATAGTAACTCTGGTAGCCATAAATTCCAGATAGGATGTGATTTACTAACTCAGATTAAGCTTTTCAAATGAACTTTTACATGTAAAAATTCTCTCAGATGTTTCAAAAGGAGCTTTCTCATAGAGGTACTCATAATATGTATCACAAAATGGTGAGATGAAACATAATTGTCAAATAAACATAATAAAAAGAAAAATATAATGCACTCTATTTAAGAAGAAGAAAAAATCAAATAATTCAAATAGTAAACAGTAAAATAAAATAACCAAAAGTTAAAACAAGAAAGCTTAATGAAAATTTAGTGGATAACTCAAATTGATTTTGGTGTCAGCTTCACTTAGTTGGTGCTCCAAATATGGTTCTAACCTTTGATCATTAACTTTAAATGTGATACTGCTCTTTGGATTCTCAATTTCTATAGCACTATATGGATATACATGCTTTTATAGTAAATAGGTCACTCTACTTTGACTTTAACTTCCTTAAAAATAAAAGAAGATGAGAGTTATAAAGTAAAACTTTTTTACCAATCTCAAATGTTTTCTAAAAAATTGTTTTATCATGAAAAGCTTTGGTCTTCGCCTTAATAATTCTAAAATTTTCATATGCGTTATTTTTTTAATTCCTCAAGTTCATTTAATTGTAGTTTACGCACATTACCAGCATCATTAAGATTTAAATTAAAAGCTTTAATAGTAAAAAATAATTTATGTTCAATTTCAACCGGTAAGTGGTAAGGTTTACCGTAAACAAGCCGATAGGGTGACATTGCCAAAGATGTTTTAAATGCAGTATGGTATGCCTAAAGTGTGTCAATTAGTTTGAAAGACCAATCTTTACTGTTTGGATTAACTGTCTTTTTTAAAATTTGTTTTATCTCTTTATTTACTAGTTCAACTTGATCACTTATTTGAGGGTAATAAGAGATAGTAATTTTATGTGTAATTTCATATTTTTTCATTAAGAACTCAAATGACTTATTACAAAAATACTTACCTCCATCACTGACAATGGCTCGAGGGATTCCAAATCTGCTCAAAAGATTTTCTTTTAAAAAAAAGTGGATCACAGTCTTGTGATCATTGTACCGATAAGGAATCACATTAATTCATTTTGAAATATAATCAACAGCAATCAAAATATAACAAATCCAAAAATAGTGGAAAAGGATCCATAAAGTCAATTTTCCAATAATCAAATATTTCAATGACAAGAATATGGGGTTTAAAGGCATCATGTTCCACTTTGAAATAGACTATACTATTTGACAATTCCTATAAATTTTATAGAATGTATGAGAATCTTTAAATAATGTAGGCTAATAAAATTCACACTGTAAAATTTTTACAGTTGTCTTTTTTGAAGAAAAGTGGTCACTATATGCCCAGAATGACAAAATTGAATTACTCTACTTACATCATTGTCTAGTATACATCTCTGAAAAATTTGGTCAGAACAATACTTGAGAACCCTTTTACTTTTGTATGGATCATCCCAGTAAAACTTTTTACATCTGTCAAGAATTTCTTTCTGTCTTAAGAACTCCAATCAAATGTCATTTCATGTTACAAGATAATTAACAATGTTAGCATACCAAGGTATTATGTTTACAGAAAATAAGAATTCATTAGGGAAAGAATCATTGATGGGTGTTGTATTAATTGAGGACTTATTTGTAAGCCTTGAGAGATTGTCTGCAACAACATTTTTCGTGCCTTTTTTATCTTTGATTGTGAGGTTGAATTTCTGAAGTAGCAGAATCCATCATATTAACCTTGACTTTGCATCCTGTTTAGATATTAGATATCTCATAGTAGCATGATTAAAGTAAACAATAGTAGATGAACTAATTAAATATGAGTGAAATTATCCAATGCAAATATTACAGTAAGTAGTTCCTTTTCAGTTATAGTGTAATTCATTTGAGTACTATGTAAAGTTCTACTTGCGTTATAAATAATAAAGGGCTTACATTTTTTTCTTTGTCCTAGAACACCGCCAACAGCATAATCACTAGCATTACACATTAGCTTAAAAAGTAAAAACCAATCAGGGGGTTGAATTATTAGAGTTGATGTCAAAAGATTAGTTATCTTTTCAAATGCTTGTTGACAATCTTTTGTTTATTCAAATGGTATGTCTTTTATTAAGAGATTATAAAGTGGTTTAGATATGACACTAAAATCTTTTATAAATCTCCTATAAAATCCTGCATGTCCTAAAAAAGAATGAACTTCTCTAATTGTCTTTGGTGGGGGTAATTTTGAAATGACTTCAATTTTAGCTTTGTCAACTTTAATTTCTTTTGAAGACACAACATGGCCTAAGACAATTCCAAAAACAGTCATGAAATGAAATTTTTATTTCAATTTAAAACGAGTCATTTCTTTGTATTTTTTCAAAACTTTTTCCAGATTATCAAGACATGTATCAAAAGAATTATCAAATACAGTTAATTCATCCATAAAAACCTTAAGAAAATTTTCAACCGTGTCACTAAAAATGCTAAGCATGCATTTTTGAAATTTAGCAGGGGCATTACGAAGTCCGAATGATATTCTTCTAAATGCAAATATTCTAGATGTGCCATGTGAATGTGGTCTTTTCCTAGTCTTCTAGGGCTATAGGAATTTGATAATAGCCAAAGTAGCCATCAAGAAAGTAGTAGTAGAATGTCGTGCTACTCTCTTAAGAATTTAGACTAGAAATGGAAGGAGAAAATAATCTCTTCTAGTGACATCCTTTAATTTTTTATAATCAATGCACATGCGTCAGCTAGATGGAATTCGTGTTGGAATTGTTCACTTTTTCATTTTTTACAACAGTTATTCTAGATTTCTTTGGTACTAACTTTGTTGGACTTACCCATTTACTATCAAAGGTAGGGTAGATAATTAATACATCTAGTAGTTTAAGGACTTTATTCTTTACCACTTTTTTCATATGAGGGTTTAATCTTTTTTGTGGTTGACGGGTTATTTTAGCATTTTCCTCTAAATATATTTTATGTGTGTAGATTAAGGGATTAATACCTTTAATGTCCTTTAAGGTCTAACCAAATGTAGTTTTATATTTTTTTAGCACGGCCAACAACTTACTTTCTTGATCATGCATGAGTTGAGAAGAAATCACCACTGGATATGTCTGTTGCTCTCTAAGTTAGGCATATTTTAATTCTTCCAGTAAAGGTTTTAATTCGAGCTCTAGTGCTTCTTTTTCATTTGGCTCTTCAAGTTGTGTCATCTTCTCAGAGTTTAATTAGTCATTATCATTAGTAGAAACCTACATAGAATGAAGTACATAATATTCATTAGTAGTATTACATTCTAGTTCTCTACTTAATTATAAACAGTCAGTGAAATAAATCTCTACAGAGTTTGTAAAGTTCTCATCTTGAATGTGTTCTTCGATGATTGGCTTGATAAGATCAATATCTTATTCTTGTTATCATCATCTTCTTGGTGGTAAGGTCATTCACACATGTCAAACACGTTGAGTTCCAATATCATGTTGCCGAAACATAAATGTATTACTCCATTCATGCAATTAATCAAAGCATTAATAGTAGCTAAAAATGGTCGACCTAATATAACAAGAATTTATTTGCATTCATTAGCAATTGGTTCTTTTTTGAAAATAATAAAATTCACAGGATATATGAATTTATCAACTCACACTAATACATCTTTAATTATACCTTTTGGAACCTTAATTGACCTATCAACAAGTAAAAGAGTTGTAGAGGTTGATTTTAACTTGCCAAGATTAAGTTGTTGGTATATTGAATAGGGAAGCAAATTAATAGAAATCAAGGTGCTGACTAAATAACTCAAGTTAATGTTCCCAAATATTCTCAAGATCTATTGTAAGGAATTGGCGGTCTATTAACCAGGGTAAGGACAAGGAGGATGAAGAAAGCTTTACAAAGCTTCACCATGGACAGTAAATTGTCTTGTTGTGCAAGGCGTAGATTTAATTATTTAGGCCCACTTTCGAATTTAATTAAGCTCAATTCGTTTATTTTACTAATTAGGATTTTCTTTAGGATTTTGTTATAGAAAGACAATAGCTTGTTATGATAAAGAAAAAAGATAATTGAAAGAAAAAAGAAAATTTTCAATTATTTGGAGAAGCTTTGCTTTGCCTTCTTGTGTTCTTGATTGAATGCATGAATTTAACTTATCAAGTAATGATCAACCTTTGTGGTGTCTCAAGATTAACGTTTTAAGGACTTAATTTCCTTTAGGTTCTAATATGATCATTTACAATTTGTCCTGTGATCTGGAGTTTTCTAATCCATTGATTCAAGAGTTCCTAAGGTTAGTTGCCTAGAGGGTCCATAACAAATTGGTATCAGAGCCTTGGGCTCTAGACACAAGTTATTTATCATTATCTCTCTTTATTTTTTTTTCTTTTTTGTGTTCTTGATATTGTGCCTTTCTTTTATTTCCTTTATTTTTGTTTCTTCATCCCAATGGATTTAATTTAGCTCTATTTTATGTGTTTGGTATATATATATTTAGAAAAAAACAAAAAAAAATGAATTGGAGCTGCTATCTTAAGAATTTGGAGACATATAAGATTTTTGTGTCTTTTTCTTGGTTTCTTAACTAGCTTGACTAGAGAAAATTTCTGATTTTTGTTTCTTCATAATATTAGCAGTTGATTCTAATCCAAAAAAAAAAGGAAAGATTATCAATCTACAAGGCTGTTCAGGTGTATTTTTCTTGTCTGTCTATTAGTTGCATTTTAGTGATTTCTTTCATATGTCTATTGCTTCCTTTCTAAAGTTTTTGTAAATTTGTTGGTTCTTTAAAGTTATTTTCATTTGCCTCAACTAAGTTTTGAAGTTTTAATTCTTGAGATTGTCATTATCTGACTAATTGCTCTTTGAGATTTATTGAAATTTTTTTAATTCTGTTAAGAACATAAAGGGGGCTGGATTGAGTTGTAAAAGGCAAGAGAGATCGTCATCAAGAAAAAAGCCCAAATAGTGTGAAACACGAGTAATAATAATCTGACTTGAGTGTAAACACGTGAGAGAGTGTGTGAGGAATGATAATTTTTTTTTATTTTGTAAGTTAGAAAAAAAATGAGTATTGAAGAAAGAGAATCGCAAGAGGTTGACATGAGATTATTCATCAAGGCTATTAATGACCAATTTAAATTACCAAATTTGAGATTGAAAAAATTGGAATCCAATTCTTAATCTAAATCTCAAAGAAGACGTAAGTTTGATGAAGAAGAAGCAAATTTTGAATTAGAGGGAATAAGTTCTAAATGAGACAAGATGGTTAAATCCAAAGGAGATAACAATTTAGGCAGCATCAAGATGAAGATTCCAACCTTTCAAAGAAAGAATGATCCTGAGCTATATTTAGAGTGGGAAAGAAAAGTTGAGCATGTATTTGACTATCATAATTACTTTGGGGAGAAGAAAGTGAAGTTAGCAGTCGTGGAGTTCATAGATTATGCAAGCATATGGTGGGATCAATTGGTGATCAATAAGCGTAGGAATAAAGAGAGGCTTATTCGATCATAGAAGGAGATAAAGTTGGTGATGCGTAAGAGGTTTATACCTAGCTATTACTATAGAGATTTGTATAGGAAGTTTCGAGGGCTTTTTCAAGGTTTCATGAGTGTAAAAGAATATTATAAAGAGATGGAGATTGCCATGAGTAGGACAAACATAGAGGAAGACTGAGAAGCAATAATGTCTAGATTTATTGGTGGATTAAAAAAGGAAATTGTTGATATGGTTGACTTGCAACATTATATAGAGATAGAGGAGTTTATGCACAAAGCGATTAAAGTGGAAAAACAAATAAAATCAAAGGAGTTCAAATCTGGTTTGTTTTCTAGATCTTTATGGAAATCAAATTGGAAAGACGACTAAGCTACCTTAAGAACAAAAGAAGAAACAAAGTTAAAGAATTCAGTTGCTGTTCTTAAAGGTAAAATTGACACTAAAAATCCTTTTAAGTCCCTGATATTAAGTGTTTTAGGTGTCAAGGATTTGGGCATATTGTTTCCTAATGCCTAAACAAAAAGGTTATGGTTGTACGGGTAAATAGAGAAATCAAAAGTACTAGTTCAAGTGACGAAGAGATGTCGTCATTGGAGGATTATTCTGATGTTGAAGTGGAAGAACTAGTGCATAGTGATTTACTTGTTACAAAGAGAGCCCTACGTATATAACCTAAAGATGTTGGAGATGAAAAGCAACATGAGCATATCTTTCACACAAGATGCCACGTAAAAGATAAGATATGTACGTTGATTATTGATAGTGGAAGTTGTACTAATGTTGCTAGTATTTTGTTGGTAAAAAAATTGAATTTATATACCATGAAGCATCCTAAACCGTACAAGCTACAATGGCTGAATGAATGTGGAAAAGTAAAGGTAAACTAACAAGTTCGAGTTTCTCTTTTAATTGGCAAGTATGAGGATGAGGTTCTTTGTGATGTGGCACTAATGCATGCTGGTCATATATTGCTTGGCTGACCATGGCAATTCGATGGAAGGGTTTTACATAATGGGTATAAGAATCGTTACTCTTTTGTAATTAACAATTGAAAAGTTGTATTAATCCCTCTTAAACCTTTACAAGTCTATGAAAACCAGATTAAAATAGTAAGAGAGTGTAAATTGAGAGAAAAATAAAAGTGCGAGGAAGAGGAAAAGAAAAAGAAAGTAAGGGAGATTGAGAGAAAAAATAGAGAAAAAATAAACAAAAGTAAGAGGAAAGTGAGTAAAAAGGAGAGAAAAATAAACGAATGAGTGCATTTGCTGAAAAACATGAGGTTAAAAGTACAATAATAGAAAGGCAACAAGTTCTTGTGCTTGTGTACAAGGATGTTTATTTTTCTACTAATGACCTTAACTCTTCTTTACTTAGTGTTGTTATGTCTTTATTGCATGAATTCAAAGACCTATTTTCTGAGGAGATTCCCCAGGGATTACATCTTTTAAGAGGAATTAAGCATCAAATAGACTTCATACCTGGTTCTACTATACCAAATCGACCTGCCTATAGAGTTAACCCTAACGAAACGAAAAATATACAAAGGAAAGTAGATGAGTTATTGTAAAATAATTTTGTAAGAGAGAGTCTTAGCCCACGTTCAGTTCATGTCATCTTAGTCCTAAAGAAAGATGGAACATGGCACATGTGTCTGGATTATCGAGCCATTAATAAAATAACGGTAAAGTATAGACATCCTATCCCTCGGTTAGATGATATGCTTGATGAACTGCATGGTCCTATTTATTTTCTAAAATTGATTGAAAGAATGGCTATTATCATATTCACATGAAAGAATGAGATGAATGGAAAACTGCATTTAAAACTAAATATGGATTGTATGAGTGGTTGGTAATGCCTTTTGGTTTAACTAATGCACCTAGTACATTCATGAGGTTAATGAATCATGTTTTGTAATCTTTCATGGAAAAATTTATGGTAGTTTACTTTGATGATATCTTAGTTTATAACAAAAATCTGGATAAACATGTGAAACACTTGCATGCTGTTTTTAGTGTCTTAAGAGAGCACCAATTGTATGCTAATCTTAAGAAGTGCATGTTTTGCATGGAATCTATTGTGTTTCCTAGACATGTTGTTAGTTCGTAAGGTATTAGTATTGATAAAGAAAAGATAAAAGCAATAAGGGATTGGCCTACACCCAAGAATGCGAACGAGATGAGAAGTTTTCATGGTTCAGTAACTTTTTATCGAAGGTTTGTTAAAGATTTTAGTTCTATTGCTGCACCTTTAAATGAACTTGTTAAAAAGAATATTATTTTTAAGTGAACTGATTTGCATGACTGTGCTTTTTAAACTTTGAAAGATAAGCTAACTGATACACCTTTGTTATGTTTGCCTAACTTTGATAAAGCTTTTGAGATAAAATGTGATGCATTTAGGAGTAGATTAGGGGCTATTTTGATCCAAGATTTCAAACCAATTGCATACTTTAATGAAAAACTAAGTGGGGCAGCCTTGAATTATCCTACTTATGATAAGGAGCTTTATGCATTAGTAAAGACTCTTCAAACATGGCAACATTACCTATGGCTAAGGAAATTCATCATTTATTCTAATCATGAGAGCTTAAAGTTCTTGAAAACCCAAGGTAAGCTTAATAAAAGACATGCTAAGTGGTTAGAGTTTATAGAAACATTTTCTTATATAATTAAGTACAAACATAGAAAGGAAAATGTTGTGGCTGATGTATTGTCTAAGAGGTACGCATTACTTACTTCTTTACAAACTAAATTATTTGGTTTTGAATTGCTTAAGGATTTGTATGTTAACGATTATGATTTCTGCCAGGTATGGAAGGCCTGTGATAAGTATGCACTCGGTGACTTTTACAAGAATGAAGGATTTCTATTCAAGAGAGATAAATTATATGCGCTTATTTGTTGTATTCACGAGTTGCTTGTTAGGGAAAGTCATGAAAGAGGTTTGATGAGTCACTCTGGTGTTCTAAAGACTTTAGGTATATTATAAGAGCATTTTTATTGGCCTAATATGAAGTATAATATGCAATCTATTTGTGATAAGTGCATTACATATAGGCAAGCAAAATCTAAAGTTGAACTGCACGGCTTGTATACCCCCTTACCTGTGCCTAATCAACTTTGGATTGGCATATCTATGGATTTTTATTTTAAGATTACCGAGGTCTCAAAATGGTAAGGATAGCATATTTGTTGTTGTTGATAGGTTTAATAAAATGGCTCATTTTATTGCGTGTTCTAAAATAAATGATACAACACATATTGCTGACTTATTCTTTAAAGTAGTTTAATTGCATGGATTGCGTAAGACAATTATTAGTGATAGAGATGTTAAGTTCCTGAGTCATTTTTGACATACTTTATGGAATAAATTAGGAACTAAACTTTTATTTTCTATTGTTACACATCCTCAAACGGATGGTCAGACTGAAGTAGTTAATAGGATACTCACTACTTTGTTGCGTGCTATCATTGAAAAGAACTTAAGGCAGTAGAAAAAATGTTTACCATATATTGAGTTTGTATAAAATAGGATTGTTCATTCTACTTCTTTATTTTCTTCTTTTGAAATTGTTTATGGCTTTAATCCTTTAACACCTAAAGATATTTTACCTTTGCCTACTAATGAGCATGCTAGTCTTGATGGCAAGAAAAAGACAGATTTTGTTAAGGATTTGCATGTCAAAGTTCGAGCCAATATTGAAAAGAAGAATGAGCAATATGCTAAGCAAGCCAATAAAGGACGTCTAAAGGTTGTCTTCCAACCTGTAGATTAGGTTTGGGTGAACATATGTAAGAAGAGGTTTCCTATGCAAAAGAAATCAAAATTACAGCCTAAAAGAGGTGGACCTTTTCAAGTCTTGAAGTGAATCAATGATAATGCCCACAAGATAGATTTGCCAAGTGATAATGGTAATGTTAGTACAATTTTAATGTTACTGATTTATCTTTGTTTGATGTAGGTGATTCAAGAACGAATTCTTTTGAAAAGAATGGGAATAATAGAAATTAAGGTGCCGAACGTGCTGACTAAATAACTCAAGTTAATGTTCTCAAAAATTCTCAAGATCCATTGCAAGGAATTGGCAATCCATTAACTAGGGCAAGGACAAAAAGGATGAAGGAAACTTTACAAAGCTTGATTATGAAAATGTATTACAAAGAAGCTAAACTAGAAAAGTATCACAAAGCTTCATCATGGACAGTAAATTATCTTATAAGGCGTAGATTTAGATAAGCATGATGGGTGCATGGGTTAATTAAAAATGTAATTTCGTTTTTATTTAATTATGGACTTTTATGCCTTAATTATTATTTAATTATTTAGGCCCACTTTCTATTTTAATTAAGCCCAATTTGTTTATTTTACTAATTAAGATTTTCTTTAGGGTTTTGTTAAATAAAGACAACAGTTTGTTATGTTAAAGAAAAGAGAAAAATTTCAATTATTCGGAGAAGCTTTGCCTTGCCTTCTTGTGTTCTTGATTGAATGCATGAATTTGACTTATCAAGGGAGTGATCAACCTTTGTGGCATCTCAAGATTAGGGTTTTAAGGATTTAGTTTCCTTTAAATTATAATCTGATCATCTATAATTTTTTTTTAATGGTCTAGAGTTTTCTAATCCATTGATTCAAGGGTTACTAAGGTTGGTTGCCTAGAGGGTCTATATCACAAATTAACACAGACACTAAGATCAAGTAAAGCATGTCCAATTTAAAACACCAGCGCCAAGATCAAGTAAAGCATGTCCAATTCAAAACACCAACGCCAAGATGAAGTAAAGCATGTCTAATTTTATGATCCCCAATAATACAAGAAATAGTTGAACAACTAGAATCCTTATATTTTAGATTATTATTGGTTGAGAGGATGAAACTTACCTATTCTACTAGAAAAGCTTTCTTTTGCACTTTATGTTTTGTTTTCACAGTGCACAGATCTTTCATAAATTTAGCATAAGAAGGTACTAATTTAATGACGTCCAGCAAGGGAATGTTGATCTTCACTTATTTAAAAACTTTATAAATTTCTAGATTGTGGTTTGACTTCTTTGGCTTGATTAGTGCTTGAGGGAATTGGAGTATAGAAAGAGAATTGGTTATTTCTTCATCGGTTAAAGGTTTGATAGACTTTTCTTTACTCTCTGGAATTGAATTTTTATTAATTTCATAAGGTTCCAAAATGTGTTTTTTGATAACTTTACCATCACAAAGGGTTATAACAAATTTCACTGGGCCTACGTTTTAGTTTCCTATATTGACTATTTGAGGATGTTGTTGACTTTTGGGGTTTGGTTTAGTTGAGTCAGAAACTTTCTTTTTTCTTGTATGGTAAGAACAGCTATAAAACTGAGACAATTTCTGTCAAATTATTTAAGGTTTGCATTGTTTGATTATTGATTGACTCATGTTTTTCAATGAACGAATGCAATATGTCTTCTAAATTTTTTCTAAGAGATGGGACATATAATGGGGAACTCTGGGTATTTTGAAAATTTTGACGTGGAATAGTTGGTTAAGAAGATTGTGCATGATTATTGTTTCTCCAACTAAAATTTAGGTGGTTTCTCCAATCAGAGTTGTAAGTTTGAGAGTATAAATTGGGGTTTGGCTTTTTAAGGTTGTCAATGACATTTACTTTTTGTGCAAACTTTCTCTCAAAGCTGACAAGGTTAGATGGTCTTGCGTAGAATGGTTAGTAGAATCACAAACACAACATGCAATATTTTGAACAGGCTTTACGTGATCATTTTTTTTAGACTCTAATGCCTTCGACCTTTTTAACTAAGGATGCAAATTTGGCTTAGAGGTCATGATCTTCCCTAAGGTTGTACATGCCTCCCCCTAATTGAGATAACTGGGGTTTACTCGATTACTTATATGAACCTACTGTGTTGTGCATTCTTTGCTATATAGTCAAGGTAATCTAATGCATCTTTAGGACTTTTATCTCTAAATTCACAATTACACATCATTTCAATGACTTGTCTACTTTGGGATATTAATCCCTCATAGAAATATGACACTAATCTCCATGTTTCAAAACCATGGTGGGGACAAATGTTAAGCAACTCTTTATACTTATCCTAATATTGGTAAAGGGTTTCTCTTGGTTTTTGAGTGAATGTAGTTATTTGTCTTTTGAAAGAATTTTTCTGTGAGGTGGAAAAAACTTTTTTAAAAACTGTGCTTGCATTTCATCCCAAGCTTTTATGGACCCTGATATAAGGTTCTGTAATCAAGTTTTAGCTTTATCCTTTAGTGAAAAAGGAAAAAACTTAAGCCTGATTATATTTATGCTGGAATTTTGATCAATGCAAGTGTTACAGAGTTCTTTAAATTCTCTTAAATGCAAATATGGATTCTCAGACTCAAAACCATGAAAAGTAGGCAGGAGTTGGATGATACTAGGTTTGAAATTAAAAATGTGTTGCATCAGAAGGAAAAATTATGCATGATGGTGACCCTATTCTAGTGGAATGCTAAAATCTCTAAAGATCCTAGGTTGTTCATGAATATTTTGCAAAGCTTGGTTATCTTCATATTCTAAAAAATTATCAACACCAATGTCAGCCATATCTAAAGGTAGTAAAGATAATTTTCTAATTAATCTACCACTATCTGTACGAGACCAACATCGCATGCAATGCTTTATCATGTGTGCTAAACAAATTAATGATGCATAAATCACTAAATGAAAATTGCAAAAATAAAAACAAACTAAAAATTAAATAAGAAAAAAATGTGAAATAAATAAACAAGTTCAGATAAAAGAAAATTAGATAGTTAGACCAGCCATATAAATAAAGTATTTAAACAATAAAAAAATTGGCAGTATTTTAAAACTAGCTATAAAACATAAATAAAAATTACATAAAAATCAATAAACTATAATTAAAATTATAAATAATAGAACCGACCATATAGGAATAAAATTCAAATAGCAATTTGGGTGGTTGGACTGTCCCACAAAAATTTTGAAAAGTAAATTGTAAAAATTAAAAAAATACCAACTAATTAAATTTTAATTATTTAAAAGTCTAAGTCCAAGTCTGTGTCCACTATGTCCACAAAATTCGAAAGTCCAAGGAATAAGACAAACTCTGAAGATCCAAGTTTTAATTTGATTTTAGGGATTGATTTGTAAAGTTTTTATGTCAACATGAAAATTTTCATATATTTTATGGTAATTCTATGATTATGAGAGAGAGAAGCGAGCCAACTGAAATTGTACAAAACAAATGACTAAAAACAAAAGAATGACGGAAGGAAAGACGCAACCGCGTGAAAAAGAAAAAAAATAAATGAAAAGAAACAAAATTATTACTAAATTTAAGAAAATTATTTGGTAATAGCATTAAAAACTTGACACAATTTAAAAGTATTATTACTCTCAATTATAAGAGTATTTAGTTATAATATAACTCGTGAGTGCAGGATCGAATCACATAAAATTTAAAAATTTAGTAGTAAAAAAAATTAAATATAGGAAAAGAAATTATTAGAAATCAATAGAAAATTATGACTATAGGATTCACTCTTAAATTTCAAATTATAATTATAACAACTCCCTCATATTTATATTTTTCTCTTATTCTAACAATTTATTATTATATCATTTAATTTTGAACTAACTTTTAGTGTGATAAATATGAGATTAAATAATTTAATGTGCCACAACTTTATTGAAGTGTCGATATTATGTCAAAATACTATATTAATTTAAAAAGATTTTAATTAACATTACATCAAAGAAATGGGTAAGAAAATAAAATACAACAAATAAAATAGACTTTAAAACCCACTTGTGAGAGTGACTAAATAATAATTTAAATAATTAAGCTTCACCTTTCACCTCATCTTAGAAAATTAATCACTTATATTGAAAAATAAAATACTCATTTTATCTGATAAACTCCTAAAATATATTATAAGAGAATTGATTACACCAGATAATAAGAAAGAAAAACAAGAAATTTCTTATTTTCACTCTATTCTCAGCTCTCTTCAACTCGTCTCCAACTCCTTACTTCTCCTCAAATTCTTCTCTTCTCTTTGATTGCATCTCTTCGCCTTACACACACACACACACACACACACACGATTCCTTTTTATTAGTTTTTTATTTTTTATTTTTAATATTTATTAATTACATCTCCTTAATGTGTTCTAAATTACTCTAATAGTTCTTCTTCATTCCCACTTCCAGTTCTAATTCTATCTTTGTTCCTGAAAAAAATATTTACAAAATAAAAATTAACATTTTATAAATTAATTTGACATAATTATTTATTAGGGGACATCCGTATAATTTATAAGTTATGAGCACATTAATTAATACTTTAAATGAAACATTAATAATTTTATCCTTATTAAATGTATACTTTTTAGTGTTAATCAGAACATTTATTTTTTATGCATCAAATAGTTAATATATTATTTTTTACAAGAATAATATATTGATTTTTAATAGGCTTGCAACATTCAAGAGTATTCAAGTTTGCTTTCATCGATACATAACGCGAGTAAACAAATAAGAGCTTTATATATCATGGAGATTTATTTGCTTAATTCATGTGCATCATTTAATTGGTGGGGTAAATAATATCTCTAAAAAAATGACATTTATAATATACATTAAAGTACATGTTATTTTGTACAGTCTACTTATTACGATTATTTTCTTTCCACATACAAAGTTGTAAATACATTACTTTATAGAACAAGGTTCCACAATTATTTGTCATTCCTCGAAAATATATATCCCCGACACCTCAATCATTAAACATATAAACTACATCAAATTATTAAATTTTATTCCTTTTCTAATGGATAGTACTATTTAAACCTATAAATTTCTACCTACACCTTCGGTAATTACTTTATCTCTTTATCTTACAACTAAATATTCTCTCTCTACTCCTATATTCTAAAAACTAAATACTTAATTTTACTCTACTTTGTATTCATTTTTTTGGCTTTTCATACTATATTATGATTTATATTTCATATTTTCTTTATATAATAATTTCTCTTCTTGATATCTATTAGCTTTTATAATTGTTAAAAATTAAGTTTTTGATATTCATTAATTTTCATTGTTGATAAACATTTGTTGATGTTCATTTTTAAAAGGTGAATTTTATTCCTCTTGTTTACTGATACTAATTATTTAGAGTTAAAAAAATATATCTAGATGAATTGGTCAGAATCTATGAATTTGAGAAGAGAAAAATAAAAAATAATTAATTAAATAATTTTTAAAAAATTATTTAAATAATGAAATTCTTAATTGAAAAAAAGAAGATGTTCAAATGGCCTCATTCTTTTTATCTATTTAAAAATATCCAGACTATAAAATACAATATCTTAAACCGAAGCAACATATGCGACCAAATATCCTTGATTAGGTTTATTATTGCACTTATTATAGGTTTCCTAAATTGCTTTTGAGTTGGGAACCTTCTTGCGTGGAGTGGAACGTAATGATAAAGTGAAAATTTTGTTTTCTTCTTTCAGATTTGTCTTCTCGTAAGTTGTTCTCGTTGTTGTTGTTATTAATAGAGCCGTCTAGTAAGTTAGATTTGTTAACGTGTTCCTGCAAAAGTTGACCCAAAAAAAAAATTTTCTTCTTAAAAAAATGATAATATTAAGAATCAATTACCTACTGAAATGATTATGAAGATTAACACAATCATTTATCAGACTCAAATATAAGATCTCACATCATTACTAATTTTAGGTTCGTCACTCACTCACTCTCTCTCTCTCTCTCTCTCTACAATGGTGGGTGTTGTGCATATATTTTCTTTCGTAAAAGAATACCATAAATTATGGATATGGCCATGTGGAGGGAATGAGGAGGTGGTCAGATGGATTTTTAAAAAGGGGAAGTTAGATAAGGATCCACGTTGTAGAGTCGCGAGTGGAACGTCGCACGCAAGCAGGCAGATGGGTGTCGTAAAATTATTTGAATTCATTAAATTTTTTATATTTTTAATTAATATTTTATTATTAATAAATTTTTTAATGAAATTATCTCCATCAGTTTCTCGCCCAGTTTTTACATTTTTTTTCTTCAGAGATAGATTGCAAATGATTTTGAGGGATGATTTAAAATGCTAAAAATTTATATAGATCTTGTTATAACTTTCAGGAATATAGAGGAGCAAAAACCCACCATCCGTATGCAATGTTCTCATACCATAAAGAAAGAAGGATTTTTTTATTTTCATCTAAGTTTTCAGAAAGAAAAGCTAGCACCTCCTATTGTCTATCGAAAGGTAATTATGTAAAGAACATTTCGATTTTAATTTCTATATGAAATTAAGACAATTCATTTTATGGACAACGATGATAGAGAAACAATTTTATTATAATGAGATGGAAGAAGAAAGAGATTAGTTTTGAAAAGTTAGGATTTAATAATAAATATATTTTTTTTCAAATGAGTTTATAAAGGAATTAATAGATTCAAATAACCCACTATACTAACATTAATTGGCATAATTTTTATTATGCTCTACTCAAAGTATCATAATTTTTATTATGACTCTACTCAAAGTATTACTTCTAACATGAAAGAAGAATCTACTTTCATATTAGGAAAAAAAAAATTACCCTTATATTGGAGAAATCTTGATTTTTTATAATGGTTGGGACTCGAATAATAGAGCAAGTAGTGGAACATTTTTTCTAATTATTATTCAAGGGGCTCTAATAGAACTAACAAGTAATTAGGCGGAGATAAGTTACTTCATATATATCATAATAAATTATAAAAGATCTTACTCCAACAGAAAGGACAGAAATAGATGAAAACTAAAAAGTTGGGGGGGAAAATCCACAGCAGAGTTAGCTTCACGCTAAACATGGCGTAAGTGTGACTTGCCAATCGCGTCGTGGGAAGTTAATTGGTTCTCTTTCGTTATAACGTACCTCTGTTCAACTTTGGAGGGGAAATGTACAAATATCACACACACACAGACAACTTTCAAAAATCTATTATTTTAGAAGTCATGGGCTGGGTTGAAGAGTAGATCTAGAAACTAGAATATTAAAAGCTACTTTACCTTTCGTTGGCGTCAAATTTGGTAGGCGAAATGGCCACAAACAACTTATCATATAGTATTGCGGGCATCTCAGATAGAAGCGAGATGCATGAAACTTGTTACTCACAGAGACAACTTTCAAAAATCTATTATTTTAGAAGTCATGGGCTGGGTTGAAGAGTAGATCTAGAAACTAGAATATTAAAAGCTCCTTTACGTTTCGTTCGCGTCAAATTTGGTAGGCGGAATGGCCACAAACAACTTGTCACATATTGTATTGCGGGTATCTCAGATAGAAGCGAGATGCATGAAACTTGTTAGAAATGGAACTTCTTTGAAAACTTGTCCGCAAGTATAATCTGAAAAACTATTTTTCAAAAATTTGATAGGAGAGGGAAAGTTCTGACGCGGCATGAATATCTATTTTACAATGCGGTACAATATTTTTTGAGACCATAAAAGTCCGTGTCTGTATTTGAAAATAGCAATATATATGGGATTATTATTTATAATGAACCTATTAAAGTACTTACTAAAATTATTTACGTAATAAACTCACTGAAAATATTTAAAAATACATATTTTATTTTATCAACTCATTCTAACAGTGTTTCTACCGTGAGGATTCCCGTATTTTATTAAAACATGGTCATTTCCCCACTTTAATAGGTGTGAGAACTCTTGTGGTAAAATTTCTGCCTATTTTAGTATCCATTGTGCCCTCGTGTGAAACTTATACAATTTCTAAACCTTCTTCCTTCGTCTCCCTCTAGCGCTTTTTTTTTTTTTAAAAAAAAAACAATCTTATATGCATGAAATACAATACGAAATCACTGGAATCATGACATCTACTAGAGAAATAACAATTAAAACTTAAACAAAATTTGTAATTAGCATGTACTTTCACTCATTACTAATTTCTTTTATACATAATGAAAGCTTGATTTAAAAAAAAAAAACTAACATTTCATTCACCATAAATGAAAATCAGTACCTCATTACATCTAGTACAAGTAGAGAATTATACATAACGAAAGCTTGATTAGAAAGTGATAATTTAGCCAATACAAAAGGATATAGACAAAAAAAAAAAATTATTGGTTGAATTCAAGCTTTAATCGGTAAGAAATTTTTGGCCAAATCAAAATATGTAAGGACTTCATACAATCTTAATTTAGTTAAAAAAGAGATAGATTAAAGATGAAGGAGTGTAGAATAATTTTTTTTCATATTCTTTAGGGTATAATAATAATTACGTTATGGACTTTTTAATAATAAAAAATTAGATTAAAAAATCAGTCTAATTAATATTTTAGAAGATTCAAAATGTTACACTTATTTATACGTACGACTTCTGTTGATCTATGGGTAATTCTAACCCCTAATTAAAACAATTAAATAAGATTATTTGTATGATAAAATTTATTTTTGATGAATATATTTAATATTTTTTATACTATTAAATTAACTCTATTCAATTTAATGTAAGGAAATATAATAAAAATTAATAACAAAATTTTATCTACTGTCGTGTTTTATCTACGGTAAACTACATCCATAAACGAAAAATTGAATGAATGTACGCCTCGAAACACTGTTTATAGCTATGGACTATACCTTATTTATTTATTATTTTTATTAAAAGAACTGCTAGAGAAGCATAAAAAAATGCAGTCCATTAATTATTAGCCGTTGAATATATTCATTGGTTAATACATTTCATTAACCTGCCCTCAACTCTGCCCATCTCCACATGAAATCTACATTCTTTTGGCAAGAGTCCCCGCGAATCTACGCTTTCCGATATTATATAAAATAATTTTTTTTTCCTCATTTTCTGTCTCTCTCCAATTCTTTTATTATGGCTTATACTTTTTTCCTCATTTTCTGTTTCTCTCAATTATTTTATTATTGCTTCTACCTTTTCCTCATTTTCCATAAAATTCTTCCCTCTATCTAAATTAATTACTAACTGTCTAGTTTACATAATTTTTCAGGAATCTTGCGCAACATTATTGTCTATCACAGGTCACAGGTACAACTGATAATTTATTTTTTTATTATTTTTTCAAAGAAATCCCGCATAACACTAAAGTGAAAATTACAAACTTATGTTATATCATCAATTCATGCACGTATGAAAAATTCTCTACGTATTAATTTTATACTTTTTCGAAAATTCACTTGTTCGAATAATTTTAATTAGAAACAACGGCATTGTTCTAAAACAGAGGAGCGAAGGGGAATGGCTGGTGGGGAGCCATTTAGTTTATATTTAAATTCTGTAAACAATTTTTTCATGCCTGAAGTAGTGAATGATGGTAAGCCGAAAATAGGACAAGAATTTGCATCATTAGAAGAAGTTCGTGAGTTTTACAATAATTATGCAAGAGCAGCTGGATTCAGTGTCAGAATTAGCATCTTGAGTTGCAAGGGGGGCGGAGAGAACGTTGGAATTTTGCCAAAGGATCCTCCAAATAATTCAAGAAATATTGTGTAATGAGGTGAAAGGACATGATGCAGATATGTTACATGAGCATTTTCGATCAGAACAAGAAGAGAACAGTGCATGTACTAAGACAATGAAGGTCGTATTACTCATTTTTTCTGAGCTGATGCTTATCATGTTTATGCTGATGTATTTGGCACTACTTACAACACCAAAAACTGTTCTATAATTTTGGCATCATTAATGGGGGTTAATAGTCATGGTCAAATGATCCTCTTTGCTTCTGCAATCTTAAGTGATGAGATCAAAGGTGTTATAGTAAAGTAATTGACAATTGTTACTACCTAAAAATCTTTGATAGGCTCAATGGTCTAGCCCAATTTATAATATATATATTTTACGGTGGACTTAAGTCATTGAGGATAATTATTTTAGTTCATGGGTTGGAAAATATGAGTATGCCAAAGTGAAACTCAATTTCTATTGAACTTTTGATTAAGTATTTTTGAATAATTTTACTTTAAAAGAGAATGTCTTGTCAAATGAGTTAGTGGAGAATCAATCATTTTAAAATTCTTATTATTATTATTAATTTTTTTTTAAATACTGAATCCTAAATCATGCATTAACATTTAATAAAAAGTATGTATTGATATTTAATGCAAAGCATGCACTAGAATTAATAAAAATGAAGAAATGAAGCTTATAAATGGTAAGCTTTACCATTCATTCAAGACATCCATCATTTTAGTTAAGAAATCTAAGAGAGAGTTTAAAAGAAAGTTAAGAGCATTTTTTAATTTCTAAAACCAATTTCCAAACACACTTCCATATTCATGTTTCACAACAGAAGTGTTTTGTTTCCTCGTATTTGTCCTAATTACAATTGTTAGGCTACAACAATTCTTAAAAATTAATATTAAGCTAGTGGTAATTCTCTATTGTTCACTAGTGCACTCTCTCCGACATTACTATTCATAATAGGTGCTATTATTGTTTAACCTTAAATTTGCTATTCAATAAAACAATAGCTATAGTCAAAGTTGCAACAAGAGGTTTTAGGCAATAACAACGCTTTAAGTTGTTGGACCTTACTCTCTAGACTATACAATAAAATTAGGCAAATCCCAGACCACTAATCTCAAATTTATTTCAATCAAGAAATAGCCCCTCCCTATGACATGTGGTGTCGTAAAATTCCCACCCCAAACTTAATAGTGTAATTTTAATCTATGAGGATTTATGTTATCTAGTTTACTATAGCAATCTTAACAGTATATTTCAGTTTAAATTGAAATAAAATAATTAATGAAACTAATGAACTAACTAAATTAAAAATACAAATAACAAAATTCAACAAGAAAAATCTTAAGCCATACACAAAGATGTAATGAATAGGAAAAGAGTAGTTGAGTAATTAAACTCACTTAATGATATTGACTATTTTTTTCAATTAAGATTTTGTTGTTACACATAATCCCACATGCATATTTAGAAGCTTGTTGGATTTCTTATATCTATGTAAATAGTAACTAATTGTTATGCAAATATTAGATATAATATATGCATTCTATGTTTCAATTACCTACAAAGTAAATCCTTATATTTAGTTTTTTACTAATATTAAATTAAACATGACCTTATTTAAATTAAGATTAACTAAATTTATAAAATTTAATTTAAAACCATGTATTGTCTTAATTTTTTTTTACTAAGTTAGACTTTTTGTAGGCTCTTTCTTAACTTATATCCATTAAACGAGTGGTCAGATGAAATAAGGAATTGCACTAATTAAACTTAAGACAAAATATTATAGCAAACATTACACAACACATACATATCAGTCAAATAACAATTAAACTTGTTTATCACTTAATACAATAAAGTTTAGATCATGATTTACAATAAAATAGTAAATAGAATCATTTTAACCATCGAGTATGTTCTATAAATGAAGAAAAACCAATAAAAAGATGAAGAATTCAGTTCTACTTAGTTATTGTGATCTCTCCTTCTTTTTCTCCTTGAATCTTTTGTTACATCCCATAAATCTCTCTTTTTCTTTGTTTTCTTTTGTTTATCTTAGTCATTTTTTTTCCAATGATGGCTCTCTCTCTTTTCTCCCATGTGTGCTCCTTTTATAACTTAGAATTAGGGTAACTAGAAATGTATACTCATCTGACTTCTATTTTAGAAAATTATGGATAGCAGTCTTTTAGTTAGCACCCAAAAAATCTCATTTGTTTTTGCTACAAGATTGTTGTAGCATTAGCTATAGCATCTTCACTGTTCTAGAATTGCTTTAATTCTTCTATATCTAAGTTTTCTGCCATCTCTACACGTCTATTGCAACAGCATTCCATCAATGAAACTTGGGCTTTTTGGCACCTATAATCATGCACCTAATCAAAATAATAAGTGATCTAAAATATAATCAATTTATTAAAAATAAACTTAAATAGATGCTTGTACAAAATATAACTAAAATGCAAAAAAAAATATATACCATTTATTATCTAAGTAATATTAATTTAATTCTAAAATGTCATGGTAAATCTCATTATATAGAGTTATCATTAGCCTATAAGACCAACCTTGAGTCATCTAACACAATGAAATTTGTGATTAACCATAACAAGACTAGCTAAGAGAATTTGAGCATATTCCATGTTATGGACAAGTGATTATCCCTTAAAGAGAGTCATTCACTCGACCAATTCTGAATGTCTCTCCAAGATTCAATATAGCTCCTCAAATTTCAAACTTAAGTGAGTTTGTCAATCATTGATGAAATGTATATGCACGTATTACTTAGTAAGGGTAATGACTATTTTGCGATGCTAAAATCAAAATATGTAAGATATTAAATATGCTTTGTTGCCACCGTTTCTAAAAGAGATCATTTATAGGCTTTATCCTAAAGGCTACCCCTGTTTGTAGTAGAAAGACAACCCAAAGAACACATCAGACGTTACATTGAAACTCCTAGGCAATATAACATTGACCTAGAGTTTTGATTAAGGGAATTTTCCAAATTTGTTACTTATCATGCTTATACCTACTATACTAATTTAGAAGTTTGTTCAATCCATTGTTCGAATGAAATAGTTTTTAGGTTTTACTAAAACTATTTTCATACTAAAAATGAAACAACTATGGAAGATTTGAATATAATTATCTAAGGACCAAAAAAAGGTTTAGCAAACTATGTTAAACTTTATAGAATTTGGCCTTCAATTATTGTAAGTCCAAATCTAAGAAAGAATTAATCTCTTTCTGCATTCTTAACATAATGAACAACCGACGAGTTTTTCTAGAGAATCATGACATCTTAGCCTTCAATCCATTATTAGAAAAGGCTAGTAAAACTACTTCATCAATAGAAGCAATGCCTACTTTTATCAAAGGATGTAAGGCTCTTCGAGGTGTTATATGCCATGTAAGAAAAGATTGCTAAGAAATAAAGCCATAACATAGTCTTTTTATCATAGAAGAATAATTTAATGCTATTGTGGATCGCTAGATCATGGATGAACTACTCTAGCTGTTTAGACCAACAAGGCCATTGAGTGAAGTATAACAAAAAAAAACTAAAGCTTGCCCATATCAAGCTTTAGTTATCCATAATACATTACCACTATATCATCAAAATAATCAAAGAAAAGGTTATAGATGGATCATTACAGTTTAAAAAAAGATAGATGCTAATCCACTACCTCACCACGATGATAGAGTAGCTATAACGACTATTGTTGGTTATATTACAAATGATAATAGTTGACTAATAGGTGTTGTGATGAAAGATATTACTAAAGAGGAGCAAACAGTAAAAGATCATATGATCCAGCCAAATAATGACCTTTCTAGCTTATCCTAAGTTCAAGGTTTTATTTGATTAGTTAGGACATGGTTTGTAGGCACGTATAGTAAGAACCAAAACACTAATAAGAGTTTTTTCTCATCATGGATTGAAATGCTATATAGCTGAAGTACAAGTCAATCAAGCTTATTTCAAATCATCAAAAAAGTCATTTTTTATGATGAGGATATTGGGGTAATAAATCTAATTACTGACATTTACTGTTTCTAAAAGATGAGATTAACAGAATACATGTTAGGGAAGCTCTAATGGATACACTTTAATTAATATTATTCCTAAAATAATGTTGGAAGTAGTCAAAATACCTATAAAAAAATATTTACAGCCCACATACTATAGTCTTTGGATTTGGTAATCTATCTAAATCTATAGAAGCATACATTGACTAGATTTAAAGGTTGCCCCTCTTAAAGCTCCAATTATATTTCATGTCATGGTTATTGAAACTTTATACCACATTTTATTTGGAAGGTTGTAGACATGATAATACCCTCCACATATCATTAGTATGTGAAAAGAAGAATTGGGATAAAAACAAGAATTATAAAGCAATATTTTGTGACTAATCTCAAATGTTTTCTTTGAAAAAAAAAAAGATTTATCATAGAAGGCTTTGATTCGTGCCTTAACAATTCTTTAATTCTCATAGGCATCATTCCTTAATTCCTCAAGTTCATTCAATTACAATTTATGTATGTACTAGCATTATTAAGATTTTAATTAAAAGCTTTAATGGCTCAAAATAATTTACACTAAAGTTCAATTGGTAAGTGATAAAATTTACTATAAATCAACTAATACGATATTAAATTCTAGCTATACAACCCAAAACAAGGATGAATCAAGTTATTAAAAAATTCTATCACACGCATAATTCAATAATATAAATTAAATTACTACTTAGAGAAATATGAACAACAATAAACTTAACAAAGCATAAATTTAAAAGAAGGGGGAAGAAAATAAGCACATGGATTTTTATGTGGTTTGGTAAAACTACTTACATTCACGCCTCTAAACAAACTATGCTTGAGATTTTACTATCTAAGACTTCAAGTTCTTACAATTAACTCTAAAAATGTCAATAAACCATTACAAATAATATTTTACTCCCACATGGCTTCTTCCAAGTGTTTTCGCTACATAAACTTCCATAAATTTGAAGATTATAATAAATACTCTCTTTTGAAGTGAATATGCAAATGATAGCTCGATAACAACTTACTATAGGTAGGTTAGCAAAATGAAAGTTCAAGGGAAGTTGTATAAAATGCTTTTAGCTTAATAGCAATTGAAAAACTTACTTAGCATCAAGTTTAGTTTGAGTTTATATAGTTTAGACTTTTAAACTGGTCATTATAGACATTTTGACAAATAGGCAATTAGCCGTTTCCCTGAGGTTAGTTGGATAGTTTAAACTTTTGAACTAGTCATTATAGACATTTTGACAAATAAGTGGTTAGCTATTTTCCTGAGGTAGTTAGCTGCTTGGGTTACCATTAGAAACAATTTCAAAATTTTGGCATAAGCGATTAGTTGCTAAAAGCAATCGACTAGTTACTAGCTCTCTAGACATCAAACAGTTAGCCACAATCTTTTTGGGCTTGAAGTACTATTTCTAAATTTAAAATTTGACCCTAAAAGTCTTTTTAAAATTATGCTATGACCAATAATAATAATAATAATAATAATAATAATAATAATAATAATAATAATAATAATACTATGCCCTAGATCAATTTAAAATACCTTCAAATACTTTCATTTTCAAAATTAAAAACAACACTTATTGATTTCAAAATTCAAATCTTTTCCTTTTAGTCCTTAACTATAAAATATGCCAAATTGATAGAATTATTTGCCTTATAAATATGAAGCCTTATTTTATTAAAAATAATTATTTATTTAAGGATTATAAAGAAAATCTTGAGCTTTTAAAATGCTAGATCATACGTACATTAAATTATACTAGCTTTAAAATAAAAGGCATGAGTTAGTACCCTTTCTAGTTTGTCTTCAATTATGTCATTTTCCATGATAGTTTGCCTTTAATTATGCTATTGTCCATGATTGTCTTGAGCACAATCTCATTGAATAACATTTATCTTTAAAAAAATTGTGAGATAATGAAACATAGATTGAATAAATTCTTTTTTACATATAGTTTGTTATCATTAAAATTAAAAATCAAACAATCTTTTAGGCCCATAAACTCCCCTTTTTATGATGAGAAATACCATATATATTTTGAAATTTCTACTTCCCCTGAGTATATGACATATATGATTATGACAAATATAAATTTTCCTTATGTACGTACATCATTAAATATAAACTCTCCTGAGTACATGATCTATAACATTTGTAAACTCCCCTTGAGTATATCATAAAATATAAAAAATACTTCAAAATTTCAAAATACATATTACCTACTTCTCTCCTTTCATCATCAAAATTATTTCCAATCATGCCAAGATAAAAAAAAATAACTGCATAATTATCAATCAAGAAAACAACATAGATATAACAAATAATCAAAGCATCAAGAATTGATAAATACTATCCAATTGAACTAAGAACAAAAGTATCAAATGCACATAATAATATATGCACAGCAAAATAGGGAACCAAATTAAAAATAAAAGATGAAGGACACTAGTTAGTTGCCTGAGATAATGAGGACGATGGTGGTAGAAATCCAAAGGTAGTAAAAAGTTAGTGCTGGCTATCAAGGATCTACTATTGTTAATCAAAGATACATTGCTGCTCAAAAAAGAAAAGACTCTAAAATCCCTTGAACTATGACTGAAGTTAGTTCAACTGCTTATATATATTAACCTAAAAGGCTATAAGACTACACATATTATAAATTTGATGATAACAAGTATGTGTCTTAATTGATTTGATAAATATTATATTTCACATTTTCACTAATTCATGAAGAATAATATTTATGTAAGTGAATCAAGTGAAATCAAGTTAAAGATACTCAATGGATAACAACACAATCAATAACATAGTTTAGGTTAATAAAGCCATTATTACGACAAATTCTTGTAAAGCCAATATATTTTAATATATCCACGTTTATCATTTAAAAAACTCAAAATTTTGTTTAATAAATCATTATTTTTCATTAATAAAAAAGGTTTTACAATTATAAGCCAAATATTTTGTGAAATTAGTTATTTTTCAATATGTAGACTAAAATGAAAAAGTTTTACAATCTTTGATTTTAATAAATATTGTGTTGATTTTTAGATTTAGATTTGAAACATTTTGGGCTATATTATAATTTTAAAATTTTTAACGCTAAATTATAAATATTAAAAATAGACAAAGAATTAACGGCTAATTGTTTGAGGGCTAGCAGTCTAACCCTGAGGAAAATTTCAAATTTTCAAATTTTAGATGAAAATGAAAAGTTTAAAAGTTTTAAAATTTATAAGTATTATGTTAAAATTATTATAAAATTTAAGGTTATATCATAATTTCAAAAACCTATGGAAATAATAAGCATTATTTAGAAATTCTAAAATTAGATCATTATGCAAAGTTTTCTCAAGTTTTGGGCCATAGTAAATTAAAAAATGTTTTAGGCGGAATATAATTTTAGTGAACAATATTATTGTAGTAAAATTCAAATTATAATGGTAACTTCATTATTCCAAAGTAGTGAGTCGGCTAAATTAAGAGGCTGGCTACTTGGTTCTAGAATTTATCCATAACATCTAGTTTCAGGGCTGAAATTATATAAACTCAAATCCAATTCATTTTTTAAAGACTTTTGCAAGCCACAAAAAAAAAACGACATATATTGAGTTTTCATTTCGTAAATCATTATTTATTAAATTATCGTTGTGTTATAATTTGTATATCTACTCTAAAAAAGAGTTTTTGTCATAATATTTATTTTCTCATCAAATTTATGATTGTATAAATGTGATAAATAATTGGGTGAAGCGATTGAGAGATAAGCTCTTGATGATTATAAAGATTCATTGACACTTTGAAAGTCAATTATAACGAACTCGAAGTCTTATAAGGCTTGGAGGTGCGAACATGATGGAAATTGCATAACCACATAAAAATTATTGTGTTTACTCTCTCTTCTCTTACTCTTTTATTATTATGCTTTATTAAATTTATTATTTTTTATTTTCTTAAGGTAATAGATTAAATTTTTATGTGGTTTGATTAGCTTAAATTTTAGAAGATCAATTCACCCCACCTTAAGTTGTATAACTAGCATTTCAAGATATAGAGTGAACTTCACTCAACAACTACAGCATGGTCCTTGGGAACTACTAAACAAAATAGGAAAGACCCTCTGAAGTGGGATGCTGAGGATGTGATTATTATGGATGACACAACTCAAAAGTATTGTTACTACCAAGTATAAGAGTGTCTAATTAGAATATAACCCGATAAGTCTGAGGTCAAACCACAGGGAATTTAAAATCTAATAGTCAATTTATTAAACAAATAAAATTAACTGTGAGAAAAGAAAATATTAGGAATTAATTTAAAAATATACTAAGACTATAAGATTTACTCTTGAATTTCAAATTATAATTGCAATAGTTCTCTCATATTTATATTTTGTATTTATTTTTACTAATTAATTATTATGTCATTTATTTCTTAACTAACTCTTAGTGTAATAAATATAAAACTAAGTACTTAATATGTCATAACTTAATTGAACTATCGACATTATATCAAAATACCATATAAATTAAAAAAAGGTCTAGATTAACATAACATAAAAGAAACTGATAAGAAAATAAAATACAACAAATAAAATATATTTGAAAACTCACTTGAGGAAGAGAAATTAATTAATAATTTAAATCCTTAAGTTTTATCTTTCACCTCAGTTCAAAAAATTATTCACTCATATTGAAAAGTAAAACATTTATTTTATTTGACACACTTATAAAATATATTATAAGAAAATTGATTATACAAGAAAATAAGATAATAAATCAAAAGACAGAAAAAATTTCTCAGCTTCTCTCTTTCTTTGGCTTGCAACCCTCTTCTCAGCTTTCCTTACACAACTCCCCTAAGTTCATGCATTTGCTTGCCTTTTATAGGCAAGGATTATTTATTTTATATTATATATATGTTGAAGAGTGTGATATGGCCACCTGACCATCACGGGCATGGTTGCCCTTTTTGAATTCTTTATTTATTTTATTATTTTTAATATTTGTTAATTACATCTCCCAACAATGCATTCTAAATTACCCCAATAGTTCTTCTTTATTCCCACTTTCAATTTTAATTCTATCTTTATTCCTGAAATTTTATGTATGAATTTAACAAAAATTAATATATTATGTATCAATTTAACAAAAAATTTTATTTGGGGAGTACTTATATAATTTATAAGCTATGTGCACATTAATACACACTTTTAGTAAAACACTAATAATTTTATCCTTATTACATATATAATTTTCAATGTTAATCAGTAGACTTTTTATATTGAGAAGCTGGTCTAGTGGAAAGACATTCCTAAAGATACGATGGTTTAAAAGAGCAAGTTTTATAACCTTATTTTTAACTCTTTAGCCTTTGACCCACATGTTATCCACCCATACAAACCCTAAATTAGCTATGGCATCATCCCCTAATTCTTTGATATTGCCAAAAGTTGGTTCAATTATAGGAACCCCAAAATGTTTAAAGCTTCAAGTAATAATGCTACCAAAATAAAGAGATTGGTTTGTTATACTTATAGTACTAACCATATGTTGAAAATAATATAACCTATATTTAGCAGCATGCCCTCTAAAATACTGTTTAAGAACGCAACATCTAAACATGCAACTTAATCACCATGATTAAGAGCTAATTACATGCTGAAGGACTTTATAAAGGATTCAAAGTTAAAGGGGTAAGCTTATGTTTTGAAAGTAGAATTATAGAATTTTGGGAATAAATCATATCACCTACTTTTATTCTTAAGAGCGTCAACAATATAATGCCAATGATAATCAATTTTGTGCCTAGATGTATAGATATCTAACCCTTCATTCCCAGTCCTAAGAGTCATACTCAGATCCCTAACATCAAACTCAATAAAAGTTCGGCTAACATTTGTAACAACTTTATTAGTAGTATGTGTGGAAATTAGCATGTTTGAGTAAAATACTCTTTACCAAGTTTGGATAAAACAACTCTCTACTAAGTAAAGCATTAGTCCAACTCATATTATGAAGTAACTCCTTAAAAGTTTTGTTACAAATTAACATATTCTCTAACTTATCAAGGTTAACAAAGTTAGTGTTAACAAAGTTAGTGAGAACTTGCCTTGATATGGACCAGACATAGAAGAGTGTTCGTAGAGGCAGAGTTGGAAAGTGGGTGGAAATGAATTCTAAAACATCTCCATGAAGTTTTTTGTGCTTCTTAATCCTATACTTTCTTTTCCTCACCATCAGTCATGTTCAAATTACCAAAATGCATCCAAAATTGCACAATTTCAAGTTCCTAATTTTTTGAGAGAAATGAATGATTTTGAACTGATTAAAATATTCTTAGAGATAATAAATTTACGTTGTTTTATTTTTTGCCAAAATTTAATCAATTCTGAGATCATTTATGATTCTAAAATATTTCAAAAGCCATTTTTAATGCATGTGACATGATGATGGACACTCAAAAATACAAATTTAAGTAAATGACATATATCACAATATTAACCACGATAGAAAATCAAACAAGTCTAGTAGTTTTAATATCATGAAAAGAAATGTTAATATAAAAATATTACCGTTCAAGTTTAGAGAGATTATGTAAAAATATCAGCAAACTATTTTTCTATCGAAACAAATTCTAAAGCAATATCTCTTTTTTGAACATGATCACACAAGAAATAATTTTTAATTTCAATATGTTTACTCCTAGAATGTTGAATAAGATTCTTTGACAAATTTAATACACTTATGTTAGCACACCTGATAAGAAAGTAACTAAATTAATCTTATAATCTCTAAGTATTTATTTCATCTAAATAGCTTGTGTACAACAGCTATCGATAGCAATATATTCAACTTTGGTGGAATTTTACCTTTTTACTAAACCACAAAACAAATGAGTGTCCTAGAAAACGATATGTACCACTAGTACTTTTTTAGTCCACTTTATTACCAAGAAAGTCTATATCTGAGTAATATATTAAATCTATATATGTTCTCCTAGGATATTAAAGATCAAGATCAATACTTCCACTTAAATAATGAAAAATTCTTTTAACAACAAGCAAATGAGACTCCTTAGTATATGATTGAAATCTTACACATAATCATACACTAAATATGATATTAGGTTTACTAGCAGTTAAGTCAAATAAATATCTTATCATCCTTCACTATTAATATCAACACTTTTACTATTTTTATCCTTGTCAAGCTTGATCATAGTACTCATTGGAGCATCCTTAGTCTTTCAGCTAGCAATACTAAATATTTTGAGTAGATCTCTGACACACTTGGCTTGATTAATAAAGGTTTCTTTATTGTTTTGTTTGATTTGAAGTCAAAAGAAATATTTTACCTCTTCGATCATACTCATCTCAAATTCTTTATTCATGAAATATGAAAATTAATAGCATAAAGATTCAATAGTAGAGACAACGATAATATTATTGATACAAATTTGAACAATAAATATATCTTGATCCACGTGTTTAGCAACTAAAGTAATATCTACCTTACCAATTAAAAAATCAGTTTTTTAAAAGAAATTTACTGAGCCTATCATGCCAAGTTTTAAGTACTTGTTTTAAACCATATAATGCTTTAGACAACTTACAAACATGATCTAAAAATTTTTCATTTTCAAAACTAAAAAGTTATTTCACATAAACTTCTTCCATAATATACTATTTAAAAATGCACTTTTAATATCCATTTAATATAAAATGAAATCCTTAAGACATTCAAATGTTAAAAGTATCTTAATTGATTTTAATCAACTACAAGAACAAATGTTTCATCAAAATTAATTCATTTATCCTAATTGTATCCTTACATTATAATTCTAACTTTATTTCTTACAACTACACCAAATTCATTTATTTTATTTTCTAAATACTCATTTTATGCCTATTACAAATTAATGCTCTAGTTTATAAACTAATTTCTATACATTGTTTTTCTCAAATTGATTTAATTACTCATGCATTGTTAGAATCCAAGATTCATCATTTTCTACATCCAAAAAGAATTTTAATTGAATTTGAGATATGAATGTGGCATGTTCACATATACTTCTAAGTGATGATCTAGTAGTTATGTCTTCTGAAGGAACTCTTAAAATTAATTCTTAAAGGTGTAAGGAGATATACCTTTATTCTTTAGGAAGTGCTTGAAACTTCCATTTTTATTCTGATTAGCTTATTCTTCTTATTGCTCCTGTGATTTTCACACAATGCATTATCTATTTGACTTTTAAAGACTTTTCTTTTTGTATCTCTTCATTTGTATCATCAATAACAACTTTCATTGTGTCAAAAAAGTTAGATTCATTAAATGTAATATGCATAGATTCTTCAACAACCAAAGTTTTTTTATTATACACTCTTTAAGTTTTACTCATATTTGAATATCCAAGAAAGATAACGATATTATATTTTAGATCAAATTTACTAAAATTATCTTTAGTATTCAATATAAAATATTTACATCTAAAAATTTTGAAATAACTAATGTTGGGTTTTTTATATTTGTAAAGCTCATAGAAAGTCTTATTGAGACAAGGTTTACTCAACAAATAATTTAAAATATAACAAGCAGTGTTGATGGCTTTAGCCAAAAATATTTTGATAAAGTATTTTTATTCAACATGATCTGAACCATTTCTGGAATTGTCCTATTTCTTCTCTCAATAACTCCATTTGTTGTGGAGTTATGGATGATGAGAATTAGTGCTTAATGCCAAAATTATTGTAAAATTTTTTTAAATCACGATTTTCAAATTCCCTACACAATCACTCTTTATGCAAGAAATGGCATGTCTTTTTTTCATTTTGGACATTTTTCAAATTTTTTTTAAAATGATCAAAGGCATCATTCTTATTAGTTAAGAACAATACCTATTTATATTTACAATAATCATCAATAATTAAAAATGCATAATATTTGCTACTTAGACTTACATATTTAGAAGGACCAAGCAAATCTATGTGAAGAAATTGAAATTGTTTTAAAGTGAAAACATGATTTTTTCTCTTCAAAGGAGCTTTAAGTTGTTTTCCAAGATGACAAACTTTAAAAATTCTATCTTTTTGAAAATCAATTTTTAGAAAAAAAATTTAAGTAAATCATTTTCAAAATTTTTGAAATTAAACCTATACTTACATAGCTTAATCTTCTATACCATAACCAACTATCATTATATAATGTGAAAACAATTTATCATGAATAGATACATAATTTATATCACTAGTGTATATATTAACACATCTTTTTCTAACAAAAAAAACTTTGCTATTACATACATTCTCAATAATATATTTTTTTAATATAAAATAACTATGTATTCTTCATCATATAATTGACTGATGCTAAACAAGGTATGTTTTAAATTTTCAGCTAAACATATATTTTTAATAAATGCAGAGGAATCTTTATCAACATTATCAATACCAATAATTTTTTCTTTTATCTCTAAATAATACATCTCCACTATTTTTAATTTGGTAAAACTTGAAAACTATGAATAATCAACGGTCATGTGCCTTTAGTATCCACTATCCAAGTAACATTTATTCCTTTTTCTCTTCTTTTTTGATTCCTCAACGAGTTCATCGAATGATTATTCTTTAGTTGCCATAAATGTCAGGGTTGATACTTCTTGCGAATATTCTTTATCATTCAATTCTTCATCATTATTAACCTAGGTAGTATTGTGCAAATTTTATTGAACTCGAAAGTGTATGAATCTATTGTACAATAGATTAATGGTAACGAGTGTCAATCCCACGAGGAGGTGGATTTTAATTATGTGTTGAATTAATTTTCTAAGTGAACAGTTAAATTATAATAGATTTTATCCTAAATTGTGAATTAAAATGGCAGGAATAATTAAAAATGCAACTGTTATAATAAAGTACTTCGGTATATAGATATGTATCAACATGCTCCAGAGCTCAATATTCTTCATTAATACCAATTAAATCATGAGGGAGAAATCTACTCCTCTTGAACCACGCTTTAATTAATATGGTGTTAAGGGCTTATCATGCCAAACAATAATAACTGTGTTATTACTATCTGTCAACAAAAAGTCAAAACATCCACAGAAAATAGAGAGAAAAATAAAATAAATTTACCAATTAAGCCCATAGAAAATGTTGAGATTTCACCTTCAACCCAAGCTTGAAAACAAATTAGCTAC
Organism: Aegle marmelos; assembly: GCA_030449875.1. NCBI lineage: Eukaryota > Viridiplantae > Streptophyta > Magnoliopsida > Sapindales > Rutaceae > Aegle > Aegle marmelos. Next base: position 8,207,497 of record JASUUL010000094.1, read on the forward strand.
TCATATTTTAACTAGGGATAAAAAGAAAACTTTACTAAAATACAAAGAAACTACAAGATAGATAAGAAATTTCAGAAAATGGAGGTCAAAAATGAACTCAAGGGTGTCAAATTAAGGGGGGAGCCCTCCTTTTATAGATACAGTGAGTAAATCATAGCCATCGAATTAAAATAATTTGGATGCACAGGATTACGCCACGTGGCAAATTCTGATTGGTTTGAACACATCATCAGGGCTATTATCCATTGTATATGCATGTACTGTACGCACGTTTTTTTTTATCCACTAACATACTATCACAGTATCGGTCAACAGTGCATAAACATTTTTATCCAATAAGATTGTGACACGTCATCAGTCAAGCCACGTCATCAGTCAACCCCACATAATCAGTCAATGTCACATTATTCCTCCAATCAAATGCTACCGCGTCATTGGTCGGTGCTACATCATCGATTAACGTCACGTCATCGATCAATGTCACGTCATCGTACAGTATATATGAATAGTATCATGAACAGTATCGTATATGTGAACAGTACATATATGTGAACAGTGACATTTTTATTTTTATGCTCCTCTTAATGTTTTTGACCGTTTTGAGTTCTGATTTACCGTCCGTTTTGTCATTCGATGTCTCGTTTATTATAAAATGATCATAATACCCCTAAAATATGAAAATACTTAATTATAATAAAACACACATAATTAAATTTACAAGAAACTTAAATACATAAAAGTAAAGAAGTTAGTAAAACTTAAAGTAAAAAATAATGATTTTATCCTTTATAAATATACATTTTCTAGTACTCAACGGGTAGCAACCATGATTTTCTTCTTGAGTTTATAAATAAGAAGGCACTTTGGTCTTATATAGTCGAGCTTCTTATATTCATCATAAGTGATTTCTTTATCCTTTTCTTTTGGATTTCTAAAGCTTCTAAACATTTTTGTTTATTAGATTTCTTTAAAAAATTCCTAAATTTTATAACTATCATAGTCATGTCTTCATATTCAAATTCAATATCGTCGTCATTTTTAAGTACAAGGTCTTAGTGTAATACTATTTTTCTTTTTGTCTTCATCATTTCTCTCAACTACCAAATCCTCTTCATAAGAGATAAATAAGATAATTAAATCATCAACAGATAATACGTTTAAATCTTTGGCTTTCTCAATGGCAGTTCCCTTAAGTCTTCATTCCTTTGGTAAATACCTAATAATTTTCTTTACCTTTTTGCCATTTGAAAAAGTCTTTCCCAAGACTTCTAAAGCATTTACAATGTCTATTAATCTATTGCACATGGTATAAACATTCTTATTTTATTTCATTTGAAATCATTCATATTGCCTAGTGTATTTATTAATTTTAGAGCTGTTGACCTAATTTCTTCCTTTATAAACTACTTCAAGTTTCTTTTAAATTTTAGAAGTATTTTCACATCTTAAAACTCTATGAAATTTTTTTTTATCTAAGGCACAAGATAGAGAATCCATGGCTTTAGAACTTAGGGACATCTTTTTCATTTTCAATTCATTCTATTGACTACAAGGTTTTGGAATCTCTTTCCCGTTTTCATTCTTGACTATAAGTGAAAAAAACCATCATTCACAACTTCCTAAATCTCATAGTCTAACGCTTGCAAGTAAATTTTCATTCTAGTTTTCTAATAAGGATAATAATTTCCATAAAAAAGAAAAAATAGGTCTAGTTGTGGATTGATTATTTTTAAAGGTTGAATCACTTTAGGTTGCCATTGATTTTGTACTCTTAATATTTAAGTCCAAATAAAAAATTTTGCTTTGATACCAAGTGAAATTCTAATTACGCAGCCCAAGAGGGGTAAATTAAATTAGTAAAAATTTCTATTCCAATCACAATACCAATAATACAAGTTAGATTACTACTTTAGAAGATAGAAATGACAATAAACTTAACAAAGCATAGATTTAAAAGGAGTAAAGGAAAAACTAAAAAACAAACACATAGACTTTTATATGGCTCGACAAACCTGCCTATGTCTACACTTTCAAGTAAACCACACTTAAGGATTTTACTATTTAAGTCTTCCAGGCCTTCAAGATCTCATAATTGATTTTCAAGTTGTCAATAAACTTTTACAAGTAGTATTTTACTCACATGTATCTTTCTCCAAGTATTTTCCTTGCTTATACAAATTTGATGAAAAATTTTAAGATTACAATAAATACACTTTTTAGAGTGAATATATAAATGATACTCAACAACAGCTTAATGTATATAGATTAGCGAAATAAAAGCTCAAGATAGGTTTTATGAACTGATTTTAGCTTGATAGCAATTGAGAAACTTATTTAGAATTAAGTTTAGTTTGAGTCTATATAGTTTAAATTTTCAAACTATCCACTATAGACATCTTGAAAAATTGTTGATTAGTCATTTTCTTAAGGCAGTTAGTTGTTTAGATTACCATAAAAAAAAATTTCAAAATTTTGGCATAGGCGATTAGCTGCTATAAACAGCCGATATCCACTAACTCTCTGGGTATCAAGCAATTAGTTGTTTTCTAGGAAACGATTAGCCACTATCTTTCTAGTTTTGAAGTACTATTTCTAAATTCAAAATTTGACCCGCCAAATGTCTTTGTGAAATTATATTGTGGCCTAGATCAATTTAAAATACTTTCATATACATCCATTTTCAAAATTAAAAACGAAACTTATTGATTTCAAAACTCAAACATGTTCATTTTAGTCCTTAACAATAAAAAGCATCCAAATTGATAAAATTATTTGCCTTATAAATATAATGCTTATTTTATGAAAAATAATGATTTGCTTAAAGATTATGAAGAAAATCTTAAACTTTTAAAATGATAGATCATGCATACGTTAAATTATACTACCTTTAAAATAAATGGTGCGAGCTAGTACTCTTTATAATTCATCTTCAATTATGTCATTGTTCATGATAGTTTGTCTTCAATTATGTCATTGTCCATAATTATCTTGAGCTTGATTTCACTTTAATAACATTTACCATTCAAAAAACTTGTGAGATAATGAAACTTAAATTGAACAAATTATCTTTTTAACATGTGGTTTGTTATTGTGAGGTATAATTTTCTTATTCGAATATAGTATAATTAATCTTAAACTAATAAGCTCTCTTAAGTATCATTCTTAATATTGACAATAATAATAATAAAGTGTAATAATATAATAACATAATAATAATATAAGAAAATACAATAATTAATTCAAAAGTAATTATAGCATAAGTAATGACTTAAGTGATGATGTAGTAAGAGATGTTGTAAAGATATTAGAATTCTAAAACTTACTAACATATTTATAAAGAGATAAATCTTCATCATTAATCAAGCATTATGGTGGCAAAATCCTAGTCGTCCATAGGCCTTAGGAAATCTTATAAATACCCCATAACCCTTTTATTTTTCGTAAATCCTAGAAATTCAATATCTTTTTATTCTAAGCCAAAGCATCATTAATAGAGAAATTCTCAAGTCACGAAAAAAAGTTTAAGAGAATCAAGAAAAATATATAAGTAACATTTTATTTCAACTGCAACGTAAGGACAATATGCTTAACTTAGATCTAAATAATAATTCTCGTATGCTAAATTTAGTTTTAAATAATCTTTTATCTTATAATGATTATTATGGTGCGATTGGTGATTATTTAATCTCGACATGGCTGATTATACCGCCTTTATTATGATATTGCCTTAATCATCCTCATATGGTCGGCTATGATGCTTATAATATAATGTTTTGCTATTTACTTAATTGCATGGTCGGCTATAGTGGCTAATATGTAATGCTTTTATTTTATTATGCCATGGTGAGCTATACTGCCTATAATATAATGTTTTACTACTTCCTTAATTATATGATCGACTATGCCGACTAATATGTGATACTTTTATTTTACTATGCCATAATCAGCTTTACCATCTAAAATATGATGTTTTTTATTTACTCCTTACATGGTCGGACCTATCACCTATATTATAATTTTATTTATTGAATTTCTATATGGACGATACTGCCGCCTGTTCTAAAAATTGTTGTCTTAAAATAGTTTTATGTTTTGCCTTTATTATACATTTTAAAAACTTACCTACTATGACATAAGTTACATTGGGCACATGCATTTCACGGATTATTTTTTTAGAGAATATGTTTCTAAAAAAAAATTTTAAATGGTTATTGTACTATTAGATGGCAAAGTTTACAAAGAGAGCAAGCTCTATAAGATAAGTAAAAAGAGATCTTTTAGGAACGGCAATACTTAATATCCAAGAGATTAATTAATTAGCCCAAGTGCATGTTGTTTAGTGCTAGTCTTGTAGTACAACAAATCGAAGGTCCTAACAAAGTTCTTTCATATTTGTAAGTTTCATGAAAAGAATTTGCAGTCATTTCATTTAGTCATTCACGTGCATAGTAACTAATACATGCATCAAGTATTTACTTGCGGAGCATTCAGTCATGTAGTCCTTACATTGTAGAAATTAAGGAATAGGGCAAGCTGATGCCAAGTTCCAATCAAGGTAAAGTGCACATGGACATAATAAGTTATATAATGGGCTCAATTGTATTTCTACTCAAGCACTAATATTATAAGTTTATTTAGCTACAGAATTGATTTTGAAATATGTTACTAAGAAATCTTTACATTTTGTAATGAAATTTTTGTGTAACAAATCTTTTATTTTCTATATTTATGAAATGCTTATTTAAAAATTTATATATATACTAAAAGTGTTGAATGTTCCACTTGTTTTAATTACTTTAATTACAATTACAAATATAGGGTGCTATAAATTAGTATCAAAGCCCAAGGTTTAAAGCGATTCTCTAAACTGTCCATATGCATAAGCTAAAGAGGAGGATAAAGAAAACAAGCAGATAAAGAAAAGAAGAAAGAAAAATAAAGGAATAGAAAAAGTATAGATCAAAAGAATTTTGTAAGTAGCTCCGAAAGATAGCTCTTAAATAATAATAAGATAAAAAGAGTCCAATTGTCTAAAAGTAAGATAAGAATAAGTGTTTAAAAAATCATCAAAAGGAGACCTTAAAAACCCTAAATGCAATAGATGTGGCAAAACACACCCTAGGGAATGCCAAGCAACTACCAGAACATGTTTCAAATATGAGAAAGAAGGACATTTTATCAAAGACTATCCAGAAAATAGCACGCAATGAAAAAAGGCTAACGCTCAAGTATTTACACTCACCAAGTCGGATGCAGGGGCAAACCCCTCAGTAATATCAGGTGAACTATCTATCTCTCAAACTCCTGCACATGTATTGAGAGTCTCAAGAACTACACATTCATTTACCTTATCAATATTCATTAAGAAAATAAAAAGGACCCTTGACATAATAAGTGACCTTCTAGTATCATGCTTCCATTTGGTGAAGTATTGAACCTAAGACAACTAGTGACGGCATGCAAGGTTAACTTTAGTAGTCATACACTATGTGTTGACCTAATAATTCTTGAGATGCATGATTACGACGTAATTCTTAGCATGGACTAGCTATCAACCACTACAAAAGGAATCATTTACATTGAAAGGAGGATACAAAGAGAAAAGAATGCATGTCATCTCTGCCTTAAAGGTGATCTGACTATTAAAAAGAGGGTGTGATGGATACTTGGCAAGTGTAGTCATTAAAACAAAGGAATAAAGGCCTAAGCTAGAGAATATTCTAGTTGTGAATAAATTTCCTAAGGTCTTCAATGAAGAAATCCTAGGATTACCACCGAATTGAGAAGTCAAGTTTAAAATTGACTTGTTACCAGGAACTGCCTCAATCTCAAAAGCGCTCTATAGGATGGCTTCATTAGAATTAAAAGAATTAATAACAATTATAAAAGCTATTAGATAAAGGCTTTATATGTCTAAGCCATTTACTAGGGAGAACATCAATGCTATTTATAAAGAAAAAGAATGAATTAATGCAGATGTGCATTGACTATCGAGAATTAAATAAGACCACCAAGAATAAATATCCACTTCTACGTATCGATGATTCATTTGATCAACTACAAGGAGCATCGATATTCTAATAGATTAATCTACGATCAGAATATCACCAACTAAAAATTAGAGAGGAGAATATTCTTAAAATAGCATTTAGAACACGTTATAGCCACTATGAGTTTGTCGTCATGCTTTTTGATCTAACAAATGAGCCAGCAGCTTTTATAGATTTCATAAATAAGGGATTTAAGACTATCTGGACAAATTTATAGTGATATTCATTGATGACATCTTGATTTACTCATGAATGAGGGAAGAACATATCGACCATCTGATAATCACTCTTCATAATTTTAAAGGAGAAGCAACTTTATGCAAGATTGAAAATGTATGAATTTTAGCTGAAAAGTGTTATATTCCTAGGATGCATTATGTCTAAAGATAGAATTTCAGTAGACCCCTCAAAGGTGAAAGCTATAAGTTAATGGGTTAGACCAACCAGTGCTAAAGAAGTTAAAAACTTCTTGAGATTAGTGGGTTATTATCGAAGATTCATAGAAAGTTTCTCTAAGATCGCAGCACTATTGACCCAATTGATAAAAAAGAATACCAAGTTTATGTGGATGCCAGATTGTGAAAAAAGCGTCGAAGAACAAAAATGATAACTAGTCACTGCTCCAATCTTAGCCATTCCTAATAGATCTGAGGAATTTATTCTCTACAGCGATACCTCTGAAAATGGCATAGGATGTGTCCTCATATAGAATGGAAAGGTCATTGTGTATGCCTCTAGACTATTGAAGAAACATAAGAAAAACTATCCAACATATGATTTAGAGTTGGCAGCAGTGGTGCATACATTAAAAATATGATGTCACTACTTGATGGGAGTATATTGTAAGATTTATACAAATCATAAAAGCCTTAAATATGTTTTTACATTAAAAAAAAAAAGTTAAACATACGATAACGACATTGGTTATAGCTCGTCAAAGACTACGACTACGAAATAAACTATCATCCTGAAAAATTAAATGTTATAGCGGTGCTCTAAGCTGAAACTCAAGCTTATCAGTTTTAAGAATTCTACCTAAGCTATTACAAAATGAGATATGCAAGGCAAAGTTTAAGCTAATAATAGGAGAACTAGCCCATATTACACTTTAATCGACTATGTTGTCTAATATGTAATACTTTTACTTTATTATGTCATAGTCAGCTTTACTGCCTAAAATATGATGTTTTTTATTTATTTCTTACATGGTCGAACCTGTTGTCTATATTATAATTCTATTTATTAAATTTCTATATGGATGGCGCTCCCGCCTACGTTAAAGATTGTTGTCTTAAAATAGTTTTATGTTTTGTCTTTATTATACATCTAGAAAATTTACCTACTATGACATAAGTTACATTGGTCACATGCATATTATTTTCGTAGAGAATATGTTTTTAAGAATTTTTTTTAAATTGGTTGTTGTATTACTAGGTGACAAAGTGTACAAAAAAGACAAATCTCTAAGTTAAGTAAAAAGAAATCTTTTCGGGACAGCAATACGTAACGCCTAAGAGATCAATTAATTAAGTTCAAGGGTATGTTGTTTAGTGTTAGTCTTGTAGCACAACAAATCGAGAGCCCTAACAAAGTTCTTTCATATTCTTAAGTTTTATGAAAAGAATTTGCACTCATTTTATTTAGTCTTTCATATGCACAGTAGCTAATACATGCATCAAATGTTTATTTACGGAGCATTCACTCATGTAATACTTACATTGTAAGAATTAAAGAATAGAGCAAGCTAATGCCAAGTTCCAACTAAGGCGAAGTACACATAGACATAATAAGACCTTGGATTATATAATAGCCCCAATTGAGTTTTTAATTAAGCACTAATATTACAAATTTATTTAACTACAGAGTTGGTTTTGAGATATGTTACTAAAAAATCTTTAAATTTTATAATAAAATTTTTATGTAACAAACCTTTTATTTTCTATATTTATGAAATGCTTATTTAAAAATTTATATCTATACTGAAAGTATTGAATGTTCCATATATTTTAATCACTTTAGTTATAATTATAAACGTGGGTGTTATAGTTATCATCAAAATTAAAGATCATGTAGCCATTTAGGCTAACAGATTGACATTTTTAAAGACATCTTAAATGCACTACATTAGGCATAAAGTGAATCACTCCATTGAAAAGACCAATATTTGTGGCTTGGGATAATCATTTTTTCTAAAATTTATTTTATCTCTCTATTTATTTATTCAACTTGACCACTTATTTGAGGATGATATGGGATAATAATTTTATGTGTAATTTTATATTTATTTATTAAAGACTCAAATAATTTATTAAAAAAATGCTTAACTCTATCATTGGTAAAGACTCGAGAGATTCTAAATCTACTCAAAATATTTTTTTTCAAAAAATGGATCACAATTTTATGATCATTGTGCCTACAAGAAATTACTTCAATCCATATTGAAACATAATCAATAACAATTGAAATACATATAAATCCAAATAATGATAAAAAGGGATCTATAAAATCAATTTTCGGACAATCAAACATATTAATGACAATTATGTGGTTTAAAGGCATCATGTTTTATTTTGGAATGAAGCTAATATTTGACAATTTTTTACAAATTTTACAAACATTTATGCGAACCTTTAAATAATGTAGACCAACAAAATCCATACTGTAATATTTTTACAATTATCTTCTTTAAAGAAAAGTGACCACCACATGCTTTAGAATGAAAAAATTAAATGACATTACTTACCTCGTCGTTCAATATGCATTTTCAAAAAATTTGATCTAAATAATACTTGAATAGGTATAAATCATCCTAATAAAAACTTTTAACCTCTGTTAAATTTTTTTTTATCCTAGGAGTTTCAACTAGATGACATTTTACCTATTGCAAGATAATTATTAATGTTAGTATACCAAGGTATATTGCATATAGTAAATAAAAATTCATCAAAAAAAAATCACTGATAGATATTGTATAATTGAAGATTCATTTGTAAGCTTAGAAAAATAGTCTGCAATAACATTTTAGGCACCCTTTTTACCCTTGATTATTAAGTTTAATTCTTGAAATAATAAAATCCATTGTATTAATCTTGGCTTGGCATCCTATTTAGACATTAAATATCTAACAACAGCATGATTTGAATAAATAATAGTGATGAACCAATTAAATATAAACAAAATTCATCCAATACAAATATTATAGCAAGCTTTTTCAGTGGTAGTGTAATTCATTAAGGCACCACTTAAAATTCTACTTGTGTAATAAATGACAAAAGACTTACCTTCTTTTCTTTATCTTAAAACAACTTCAATAACATAATCACTATTATCACACATTAGCTCAAAAGGCAAAGACTAACCAAGAGGTTGTATCTTAGAGACTAATGTTTAAAGATTAATTATTTTTTCAAAGGCTATTTGGAATTCTTTAATCTATCTAAATGGTTTCTTTTATTATGAAGTTACAAAGTAGTCTACATATGGCACTATAGTTTTTGATAAACCTTCTATAAAACTCAGCATGTCTTAAACAGGAATGAACTTCTCTAACTATCTTTAGTGAGGATAAATTTGAGATGACTTCAACTTCAGCTTTATCAACTTCAATTCCATTAGAACACATATGGCCTAAGACAATTCCAAAAATCATCATAAAATGACATTTTTCTTAATTTAAAACAAGTCTTTTTTTCTTTGCACCATTGCAATGCTCTCTCTAAATTATCACAACATTTATCAAAAGAATTTTCTAATCCAATTAAATCATCCATAAAAACTTTTAAATAATTTTCAACCATGTCCTAGAAAAACTTAGCATGCATTTTTAAATTCCTGCAAGAGCATCACATAATCTAAAAGCATTCTTCTAAATGTAAATGTTCTAAATAGACATATGAATATGGTCTTTTCTTAGTCTTTTAAGGATATAAAAATTTTTTAATAATAACCTTACTAACCATTAAAGAAGCAATAGTAACAATGTTTTACTACTCTTTCAAGAATTTGGCCTAAAAATGAAAGGAAAAAAGGTCTTTTCTAATGGCATTATTTAATTTTCTATCCATTCACTATTAGAAATAGAATAGATAATTCCTACGTCTAATAGTTTAAAGACCACATTCTTTACCATTTCTTTCATATAAGGGCTTAGTCTTATTTATCGTTCATGGGTTATTTTGGCATTTTCTTTTAAATATATTCTGTATATTCAAATTAAAGGATTAATGCCCTTAATATCCTTGAAGGTCTAATAAATTACAATCTTATGCCTTTTTAGAATAGCCAACAGCTTACCTCCATGGTCACTTATGAGTTAGGAAGAAATTTCTATTAGTTTATTGATCTTTGAGATATAAATCTTTAATTCTTCTCATAAGAGCTTTAATTCAAGCTTTGATGCTTCCTCTTCCTTTCTCTCTTTAAGTTATATGTCTTCAAAGTCTAATTAGCCACCATCATCTTTATGTACCTGTGTCGAATCAAGTATAAACTATATGTTAGCATTATTACATTTTAATTCCTTACTCGATTTAAAAGAACCAACAAGACAAATTTATATAAAGTTTGTAAGGTTCTCAGTGTCAATGTGTTCTTCAATTATTAGTTTAATGAGTTCAATATCTTCGTTCTCACTATTTGAAGACTTTATAAATCTATGTATTATGGTTTGATTTCTTTGGATTCATCATTGCTTGAGGAATTGAAGTATGAAAGGAGACTTGATTATTTTTTTATAGGTTAAAGGTTCATTAGATCCTTCTTACTTTCTAAAATTAACTCGTTACCAATTTTCAGGATTTTTTTAACAAGTTTGCCACTACGAGGGATTATAACTTATTTGACTTGATTTATGATTTAATTTTTAGTACTACTCATTTAAGGGTGATGTTGACTTTTGGGATTTGGTTTTAATTGAGAAGGAAACTTACCTTTTTCATGAATGGCAAGGGCTGATGTAAGTTTAAAGATGATATTTGTTAAATTGGTCAAAGTTTGCATCATTTAGTTTATTTATGAACTCTTATTTTTCAAGTGTTATTCTTGATAATAGGCATAAGGTGGATAACTCTGGGAATTTGAAAAATTCTAACATAGAAGAAGTGGTTGTGAAAGTTTTGCATGACTATCATTTTTCCAACTAAAGCTTGGGTAGTTTCTCTAACCAAAGTTGCAGATCAATGCATATGAATTAGGATTCAGTTGTTTAAAATTGACTATAGCATTTTCTTGTTCATGTAAGCTATCTTTATAGCTAACAAGGTCAAACAGTCCTATATAAAATGGTCAATGGAACTACCAATATGACATGAAATATCTTCAATACATTTGATATGATCACTCTTTTTTTTACACTAATGTTTCAACTTTTCTAACTAAATATGCAAAGTTGGCTCAAAAGTAATGATCTTTTCTAAGATTATACGTACCTCTTCCAGATTGAGATGGTTGGAATTTACTCAATGACTCATAAGAACGTAAAGTATCCCAATGTTATTTATTTTTAATTAATTGGTCAAAACAATCTAATGCAACCTCAAGACTTTTATCTCTAAATTTAGCAGTACACATCATTTCAACAACCTATCTATTTTAGGATGTTAGTCTCCCATAAAATGACACTAACCTCCACACTTCAAAATTGAGGTATGGCCAAATATTAAGTAATTCCTTATACCTATTTCAATACTGATAAATAGTCTTCCCTTACTTTTGATTGAAAGTGGTGATTTGTGTTTTAAAAGAATTTATTCCATAAGGTGGAAAAAAATTTTCAAAAATTATTCTTTTATGTTATTCCAAATTCTTATTAATCTAAATGTAAGGTCTTGAAGTCAATTTTAGCTTCATCTTTTAATGAAACGGGAAAAAACTTTAATCAAATTATGTTCATGCTACAACTTTGGTTTGTATATATATTAAAAACTCTCTCAAAATCTGTTAAATACAAGTATGGATTCTCGGATTTTAAACCATAAAATGTTGATAAAAGTTAGACAATACCTAGTATAGATTTGAATCGAGATACTTTTAGAAAAAAATATTGCACGCAAGAGTGCTCAAGTTTGGTTGGATTTATGTAGTCCCTCAAAATTCTTGGTTGATTATGATCATGCACATTATGTTAAAAATAGTTGTCTTTTTTTTCAATTTAAGGATTATATTGGTCCAAAAGCTTTTCCTCTTGAATCCTTTTTATGATTGGTGGTGACGATTGAGATCTATGAATGAATCTGCTACCTAAAGTTTGAGACCAACAACTCATGCAATGTCAATGATGTGTGTGAAATTAAATGATACACAAACAAATGAGAAATGTATGCAAAAACATAAATAATAATCACACAAAATAAAAATATATTGAAAATTAAATAAACGAGTGATATAAATGTACAAGAATAAAACATGCAAAATAAAAAATGAAAACAAATTGAAAATTAATTAACTAAAATTAAAATAACTAAGTAGGTGATTAAACCAATCATATAAACAAAGTAATTAAACATAAAATAATAATAATAAATAATAATATATTAACAAAATATTAATAATTCATGTAGTATTACAGAATCAGCCATATAAACAAATTAATTAAATTAACCATATTAATAGAATAATAATTAACAAAAATTAAATAATAATTTAGGTGGTTGAATTGACCATATAAACTAACAAAAAAATAAATGCCAAAAAAAGAAAGATTGCAAAAAAAAATACAAAGGTTAAATTACAAAAATTAAAAGAAGAAATAAAGAAAAGGAATACTTACCCTAAGATGTGGATTCTTTTTTTTAATTTAAAAATTACCAACTAATTAACTAATTAATTCAAATATCGTACCTTTATTTTAATCTTTAAAGTCTAAATAAATGTCCATTATCCATAAAGTCTAAAAGTCAATATTCATTTATTCCTTAATTCCAAAAGTCCAAAGAATAAGTCATAATCCAAATATCCAAATTTCAATTTAGTTTAGAACTTATTTGCAAGAGTTTTTTAATCCAAATGAATTTTTTCACAAGTTCTATTAGGTAGTTCTGAAATTTTAAGAGAAATAAGAGCACTAACTAAAATTTTAAGAAATAAAATTATAAGAACATCTCTAAAAGACTCTATAAATTTTAGTCTTCAAATATTTATTTGTTTACCTATGTGAAAAATAAAAGAATGAAAAAATATATTATTCTCCAAATGACTCTTCAAATGAAAATAAGTTAATATTATTTTAATCAAATAACTTTTTTTCAAAAGAAAAGTAATAACAATTAAAATACTTTTCTCTCTTTCTTTAATAAAAATAATAAATATAAATTGAAAAGGGAGAAAACAACTCTCCAAATTTGAAGAGAGAGATCCATTTCTTACTTGAAGGGAGAGGTTCATTTAAATGATGATGAGACTCTTCAAATAAATAATAAAATCTTATTTGAAAAGTCTTTTGGTAATGCTCAAAGTTTGAAATAAATGGATGACGAGGGGAGAAATAAAGAGAAAAAATAATAAATAAGAAAATAAAATAACAAAATAAGTACCTTTGACTAGTAATGGGACTAAAAATTCAACATGCCTTACAAGTGTTGATTACTCCTAAGTATAAAAGTGTTGGTTACTCCTAAGTATAAAAGTGTCATATAATAATATAGTTATTTAAGTCTTATGCTAATCCACAAAAAAAAATTAAATTATTAATTTTCTTTAATTTATCTAAAAACTAAAAAATATATAATTCAATTTCATACTATTTAATTTAATGGAAACTTATGAAAAATAAATTAGTTAAGACTATGGATCCACTTAGTAGTAGATATAATTTAATAAATTCTTTTATTTTTATTTTTTTATTACCTAAAATATTTATTATATAAATAAATCATTATTTTCTAAATAATTTTATTAACTAAGTTTTAATATGCCAAAATCCAATTTGTTTACAAGAAGTCAAAATACCATTTTACTCTAATTTATATATGATATTAAGAACCTATTGTGCTAAAGTTCCTTGTTTTATCACTTTATCTACAATAAATCAAATCTCAAAATATAAAAAATGAACAAAATCAAATAAAAAATAATTAAATTTATATAATTAAAATTAAAATTTAATTAAATCATATTTGTTTACTTACCCTAACTATTATTATTTAGCTAAGCATAATTGAAATAAATAATTATTGAAACTAAATTACAAATAATTAAAATTAAAACAGCCTAAATTGAAAATAAAACTACATTTATTTGTCAATTAAAACGACAAACTTCTAATTTGTCAATTAAAATTACAAACTTCTAAAAAAAAATTAAATAAAAAAAGAAGAGAATTTTTTCTAAGCTTCTGCCTTCCCTTCCCCACTTCTAGTTCTCCTTTCTAATCCAGCTCTATGCCTCTTGCACCCCTGGATGCTTCAGCTTCTCATCCTTATACAGTCAGCCAACAATCTTGTCTTCTTTTTTATTTTATTATTATTTATTTATTTACATATATAAACAATAAGGAAAAAGGTGAGAGTGAAGTGACAAAGTGGTAACTGCCACTTAAATATCACATTACAATAATATATGACCCCATTTTTTTTTTAATATAATCTATCTTTTTTGTCTAATATTTTTTATTCCGATTTATTTTTATTCTTGAAATTTATTTACATTATTAATTAAGATAAAATAAACATATTATAATTTAATTTAAAATAAAATTATATCCAAGAAGTATTAAGATAATTTATAAACTATGAGCAAGTTAATCAATACAGTAAGTGAAAAAAAAATTTAACTTGTATTAAATATACTTTTTTTCTAACGTTAATCATCAATCAATCTAATGGGAAGGACAGAGTTATCTTCAAATGTAATTGACAAGGTCGTTGAAAATGCAGAGGCAACTAAGATTGTGGAAGATGGTTTGGCAATTATGCTCCAAAGAGTTGAGCCAATGGTGACCAGTGAAGAAATTTCTAACAAGAAGACTGCAACTCAGAAACGTCTCTTCAATGGGCCACTTGCAATAAGTGCGAGGGGATGTGGCGAAGGAGGAAAAGAGAAAAAACAAAGGTGTTGTCATGGATACGGAAAATTTGGCGATCAGATGATAAGAGAAATTGTCCAACACTCAATGATCGGTAAGGATGTTTGTTTTAACTTCAGTATAGTATATATTTGTAACAAGCTTTAATAGTGCACAAGCCATAATTAAGATCACATGTATTTTTTTATGTTTATGTAGGTCTTCAATTCAGGACTATGATATCAGTGGAAGCAATTTCTCTTCGACCTCTGAAAGTAATTCACAAATATACAACTATTTCAATGAAGGTATATGATGCTTTATATCACTATCATTTAATGAAAATTCTTGCATAAAATTCAATTCATCAGACGAATCTGTTAAAAAGCATTAATTCTTTATACATTCGGTGTTTCATTCTCATGTCACCCCCAAATTAAGCGTACTTTTTTTAAATCCAACCTTGGCCCTTTTTTCAATCCAGCCTTGACCTCTTTTTTTCCACAAAAATAAGTCAATAAAATAAGCAATCATTTAGAGGCACATCAGTCCACTTTCGTAGCTGTGAGAACCCCTTCCAACTCGTAAATTTTGCTTTGAGCATCCCGCCCCCAGAAAAGAAAAGGAAAAAAAAAAAAAAGGCATACTGATAGGATTATGCTGAGCGTTCTAATTCAAGGTTAAAGAATCTCTAATTGATGATCATGACAACTTCACAAGGCCATTAACGTTAATTAATAACTTAAGTAATTAAAGTATCATTATTTAAAGAGAAATTCCGCATAAAATCAGTGGGACACACACTATACATAAAGATGTTTCTTTCGTGTTCCCATTAATTTATTTTGTCTTCTTTTAAATAATAACCTGAGACATCTTTGACGTTTGCTAAATGAGAAGGCAAATTTGCGTCTTCACATGGAGGCTCTTCATTATCGTGCCAAAAGTTCAATGATTTAATAATACGTTAAGATTACGGGGGAAAAGAAAACAATTAAAAATTCCAAATTCTACAACTTTGTACATGGATTCAACTAATTAGAATTGAAGCCTTATAAAGAGAAAGGAGTGAAAATAGGGCCCTCGAAATGAGAAGTCATCTGTACACTTTGAGTGAGGGCGTCTCCATATATAACGCGGACAGCTTCGTCAGAATTTATGTATACAAAAAGAATTTACTAAATCCGGAAATAATTAAATTTTAGCTTTCGCTTATCTTCTCCGCAAACCTAAACTTACAAGGAATTGCGATAACCTGATGAATATGATTCTGATCGGTGGGTTTGATGAGTTTAGAAAATATTATTTCGGGCAAGGTGTATTGTTTCTGAGTGCCCGAAATGGGTTATCTGCTGGAACACGTGGATGTCTATTATTGGGCTCAATTTTAAAGCCCAATTAATATCCTCGGGCTAATGTTATTTTAGTCTGAAGATTGTTATCCTAAATCTTT
This sequence comes from Aegle marmelos, assembly GCA_030449875.1. Classification (NCBI taxonomy): domain Eukaryota; kingdom Viridiplantae; phylum Streptophyta; class Magnoliopsida; order Sapindales; family Rutaceae; genus Aegle; species Aegle marmelos. Next base: position 8,223,998 of record JASUUL010000094.1, read on the forward strand.
GATTTTCACTAGGGAGATTATTTACAGTTTTACCAACTGATCTAACTGGTACCTAATTTTATTTCAATTAATATTCCTTCATTCTTCTTTTAAATTTCAACAAACCTGCGTAAAACTTTAATTCTAACCCCTGGCCCAAAAAAAAAAAAGCCAGAGAGAGAGAGAGAATCAGATTCAAGATGATAGAATGTCTAATTGCAAATATTGCTGCTGGGCACACATGTGATGTTTGTCTGATGTATGCTGCATGCTTAGATTTCAATTATTGAATTTACGTTACAGTTACAAATTGGAATTATAACTATACAATTAGGGCATTATTTAACCCCACTGGCCCACTCCCACCAATGGATTTGCCAAGAGTCAAAGGTCTCCTGGCGAGCCAAACTTTCCACAGATGTCACATGTCAGCACGCAGCAGCACTAACAAAGCCGCGTAACATAACTATGATCTACCTAAAATACCCTGAGCATAACGGCTTCTTTCCTTATATTAAAAACCACAACAAAATTTTTCCTAAAGCAAAAAAATTGACCTACTGCAAACGCAGTGCAAAAGAAGCTCACAGAAAGGCCGCGGTCGAAACTGACGGACGCAGAAAACAAGTTGGATGAAAATGAAAAGATAAATAAATAATTCGTTGAAAAGTGGGGGAAGAGAGAGGGGGGGGTGGGGGGGAGTAAGGGGCTAACAATAAATGACGAGGAAGAAATTGCAAAGAGAGCATTAATGGGGGACGACAAGGCCATTAAATATATTGCTCAGTAGTGAGAAGGATGCTTAATTGCTTGCGTTTATCGCTGCAATTGTCTTTTTTTTTTTTTTTTCCCTGCCTTCTCTTTCATCGCTTTCTTATCTCTGCAACCCACCTCCTCATATCACATTTAATGCTCTCTATCACTCTCTCTGTCTGTGCAGTAAATTAAATAAAAATGTAGAGGATTTAAATTTTGTATAAAATTAGAAAGGGGGGGGTGAAGGAAGCTCTGTCGCCCTTTTACAAAATTTTCATTTCACATTTTCACCGCATGTCCATCATACATCAGACAAAACATATTTTAGTGGACACAGTTACTGAAGTGATAAAACTAGCTAGAAATGCTAATTAAGGAGGATTTGACGACGACGATGATGATGATATTAGATTATCTAATGATCATTGTCTCTTTTCTCCCTTTTACTTAATAACTGTAGCTTCTTGCTGAACTCAGGATTGAGTTGATGAGTTGATGATGAGTTGTTGAGTAACTTTGAGCTGCTGGCTGATAAGACCTCTGCTGCTTCTTTCATTGATGGGGGATTTGATGGTGATGATGATGATGATGATGATGGTGATGGGGTTGTTATTGCTGGTGGTGGTGGTGCTGCGCAAACTGGGATCACTGACCTAATCTGAACTGCCGGGGCAATCCTTTGAGGGTTGAATCCTCCAGTGTACATGATTGGATTTGGTCCATTTGGATTTGAAGACCCTAAGAACCTACTACTACCAACCTGGCTTGTGCTATCAAACAAACTAGTCTTGAGCTTACCGGTATCGAGCTGAGGAAATGGCTTGTGTATTGAACTTTTTGTTCCATGAATAATACTGCTTGAATCCCCCTTTTCAAAGGGTTTCTTGATGATGGCATCTTGCTTACCGAAAAGCCCGTCTTCCTCATGACCCCCTTGACGATTATGCTCATCAAATTTTGCTAATGTCTCTTGTATTTGCACTTGTGAGTTGGCCCCAACTTGTACTGGAATAGGTCTATTTGATGGGCAAAATGATGCAGTTGGTGGTAGGATCTTCGAAATTGATCTAGGTGGAGGCGGAGGAACAAGAGATACATAGCTGCTTTGTTGCTGTGTCGGGACATCTAAAGCAGAATCCATCAGCATATCAAGCAGCCTCCACTGTTGTTGAAACTGTGACGAGTTACCAGAAGTTGAAGAAGCTGCAGAGCAATTGTCCCTATGATTTCTATAAACCACTCTCCTTCTTGCTTGGTTTTGATCCCTTCTTCTAGCATTGTTATTTCTGTTATCATCTTTGGCTCCAAAATTTGAAAGAACCCTTGCTACAATTGCCTGATCCTGTTCTTCAGGCTTGTCCGTTTCTTTATTTGTCAATGAATCCAAGTTTGGCACTGTACAAAATGTGGCTACAAATTTATATTCAGCATGCTGAAAAACACAAAGGCCAAATTTTAGAACAAATATATATAAATTAGAAATGGAAACATACTTCTCTTCAAAGCAGACCAAGCTGCGATGGCAGCATTTTTCTCAGCTTGCTTCTTTGTCTTAGCTGGTTCACCAGTAAAATTCATTCCAGCAAGCTCCACAGTACAAGTGAAAATTGGAACGTGACCAGGACCTGACCTCACAGTTGTATATACAGGGAGGTTCAGCCCTGCCCTATGAGCAGTTTCTTGGAGAAGATTCTTATAAATTCCCGTCTCATCCTTCATTTTGATGCCCAACAAATGAAAACATAAATTATAATAAGATGACATGACAGGACTCTTCTTTATCTCTTTTTTCTTCTATAATAGATTAAACCAATCAAGAAAATGAAGCAAATTAAAAGACAAAACGTACAAGAACTCTTGCAGTTAGGGACCTTGAAGGGCCTCTCGTGGAGAGAACATTAAGAGCAACTTCAGCAGCCGCATGCTCAGCCTGTCTTAATGTAGTACAATAACTAGGACTTTCAAAGATCTCACCATTGAAATTCACAGAGGCTTTGAATCTTGGAGCATGATCAGGTCCTTCTCTGATACAAGTATAAGAAGGGAGATTGAAACAGCTTCTTTGTGCTAGTTCCTGAAGTTGGTTCTTATACATATCTGACAAACAAAAGAAGCAATCAAATGGAGATTGTCAAGGAGATTTTATGAGTAAAAATGAACTCAACGACTGAAATGTAAGATAATGTTTAAGACAACCGAAACACACCTACTTCACCTGATTTCTCAATCCTACATTGGCATGAAAATTCTCTCTCAAGACGAAATCATGGTTATGTCTTATGACAGAACAAAAAGAAGACAGTGAAGTGGAATTTGTTGAGCTGAACTGCCAAGGGCCGTTACTTGTAAAGGACATCAATTACCCTTTCCTTGTTTTCAAAAAAAGAAAAAAAAAAAGGAAAGAAAGAAAGAAAAAAAATTAGTTAGATATTAAAATTTAAAATAGGACTCCGTGAAGGTTAACAAGTTTCCGAATAGAGAGAGCACAGTCTTCTAGCAATGAAGGGCCAAGAAGAATTAATTAAGTTGCCCTCGAGTTGGGGGTAATTCTGACATTTCAGTTACTATTTATTGCGGGTAGTTTTAAAATTACAATAAACTCCCTGTGTTTTCTGGGTCGAACAATCAACAAGGACGGCCTTTTGAAGTTTCTGGGGATTTGCTTTATTTTTAACGCGAAATAACACACACAACCTTGCCCGTGCTACTCAGTGGCACAGGCCTTTCATGTTGTTGACTGTACAGATGCCTCCATACCTTTGACTTGAATATTATTATACTATATAACTCTTTTCTGGTGTTTACACTTTTTATATTACTGCATTTGCATTACACGTGGCAAAATCACAACGATGTTTCAATACAAATCTGTTTTCCGAAATTGTAAAAATTGTTGGTCCTAGTAGGCATTTAAAATCGGCAGTTAAGCTAGTCTAGAGTGGTCCTTTCTGGTGGTCTCTGGTCCAATTTCTCTGTATTGTAGTTATATTTATGCTGGGGGTTTGTTAATATTATTCACTGAGACTTGAGAGCGACTTGTGTAGTAGATAGGCACCAGCCTGATTGACCGGTGACCACCACCTCCAGAAAGTAACCATGCAGAGTTTTGCTTTCCAAGGGGAAATTAAAATTTGCAACTTAAAACTAGCCAATACTTGGATATCATCAGACCAAATTAACTTGCTTCTTGAAGTTGCAATTTACCATTTGGTTCTGATGCCTTTCTGCTTCTGAATAGGGCAGAACATGGACTGCAGCTTCCAACTTGTTCTTGTCCTGGTCCGGTCTTCAGCTGAAAGCCCAATAATGCCAAATCAGACGCATTTGATTGCTACAGAAGTCAACCAAATTCTGTTCAATTAGATCTTCAATTCCATTTATTGAGACGCGCTAGTCGCTATTTAATCTGACAGCTCTACACCTCAACGGCCACCAAATTTTCATTACATTCACAAAACTTCTTTCTTATGCCTTGACTTGAGAGGAGCTAACACAATTTAAGAATATATGATTAAACACTTGGCACCGTTAATAAAACTTGATGATTGTAACATACAGCTGTTAAGCGGCAGACAAACCCTAATAGAGTGGAGGCCCAGAGCAGGGAGAGGTACCAAGAATTTTTGGGTAATCAATCACCATTCAACTACAGTGACCCTACAGGCACACACAGGGATCTAAAGCACTAACTGAATCCACAAATACAATCCAATTAGACACTAACTAATTCCACAAATACAAAATCAGAACCAAAAGAAGCCCACTCGTACAACACAACAAACCATTCCTTTTTGAAATCACAATTCCCAAACCAACACTTTCATACAGCCTTTTCAAAACAAAACTCCCCATATTGCACAGGAAATAGTGGAAGTTGAATAACTAGGTATAAAATCTCAGGGATGTACATCAGTAATTTGTCACAGCTTCCGCTATGTCTGTCTATTCTCAGTTGTCAAGTTGCTGCTGCTAGTACCACTCCCACCTGCACGATTTGATTCAATTCTAGCAGCCAAAGCAGTGACTTCAGGTGACATGTCCCAGCTTCCACTTTTTCTTCCCCAACTAGATCGCCTGGGATGAATTCCAACACGATCCCCTTCCTCTACCGTAGTCCTAATATCTGGGGACAACTCAGCTAATTCACCATCTTTAACATTTATCCGATCATTGTTTGGCAGTTGCCCTTCTGTGAGATCACCAAGAGGACCAACATCTCCCCACACAGTTTTCCTACCCATTTCTATGTCATCCCCAGCTTTCCCCATATTTGGACTCATAAAACCCCCACCTACTGGTCGGGTTGGTAATGCAGGTTCCCTTGGTACCATTGCTCTGAAATTGTTCTTTGAGGGAGGAATGCTGGAGCAAAATATCTCCTTAAAGTTGTCCACTACCCCTTTGTTATAGGGATTGGCTCGCCGATCATATCGGTATCTAAAATTCTCATAAGTAGTCTGCAAAAGCACGGCAATAAACAGAAAGTTTTCATATTAATAAAGCAAGAATTTACACAATGCCAGATGACAAGGATTTGAAAAGCCAAAAAGGCCAAAATATTTTACCTGATTTGTACTGATGAGATATAAATGGAAGGCTGTAAGGCCACCAACAAACCACATCGCTATAAAGGTGTAAATTATTAGAACAATTGATGCAGGGGTTTTAATCATTGCTTTCCAAATTGTTGTGTGCTCAGAATCCATGATCCTTCTGATGTAGACCCAGCAAAATGCAAAGACGTATATACAAAGTAGGGTCGTCGAGAATACAAACATGAAGAAGAATCGATAATTACGCTACATACAAAAAGCAAGTTTTCAGGTACAATATCCATACACACATCACAGGAATTTTGTGGCAAAGATGATATCAGGAAAACTAAACTGTAGAATCTTCCATAATCAGCACTTTGAGAAATATCAATTGACAAAATTGTGATGCTAGCATAAGGGAGTTACTTTCTTGAACTAAATACGGTGATGTTAAATCATGCTTACAAGGCAATAAAATAGCAGTCAATTGAGAAAAAACTCATCAGAATTTCAACTATATCAAGAGTGGACAAGTTCTTTTCACCCGGAATTTTATTGCTTTTAAAAGCCAATTAAGAAACATGCTCAAGCTCAGAATCTCCAACCCAGTGTAGTCTCATTTTCCAATAAGGAATTCTTAAAGGACATAACCACAAATCACCCTTCCAAACCCAACTCTCTCCCCCACAAAGTATAATACTAATGTCCTTCAGAGGTGATACCTTTTTTCTTATACACGCACCAGACCACAACCTCCTTCTCCTGCCAAACAAACAATTCAAACTAAATCCTCACCTCCTCCAACGTCTTTTCTAGCCGATGTGAGGGGGAATTAATCTTTCAACATCTTGGTCCACAAAGTCTTACCAGCCAAGCTATCTCATTGAGGATAGATAAAAATTAATTTAAAAAAAAAAAAAAAACAGGCCACTATGCGCACATTCTACCAAAAAAGGCGTACAAAAATGAATAACATAAGTAAATCCTTCGGATATCATTGGCATAATTATAAAACAAACGATCACTTACCAGTCCGATACATTGCCCAACCCAGGGGCAGTGGTGATCAAAACGTTCCACACAGTTATTGCATATGGAACAGTGGGAGCAGCGAGGAGGTCTATAAAGCATGCAAGTATCGCAATATTTAATCTTGACTGTGATTCCATTGACCTCTACTTCCTTTATGCGAGGCAACCGCAATTGTGGAGTTTGGCCAGCACCAACATCTGCATTCCCATCAAAGCCTTCTGGCTCAGGAGGGTGTGCATTACGTGGAATTATACCAGGATCTCTTCCTGAGGTTAGCAGGAGCAGAAGTAAATCCTGAGGAATAACAAATGTTCATGAATTTCAGGCTCAACATACAGAAATTTTCACTGACTTCACCTTATAAATTAAGGCCATGCAGTAGAAAGCGTTACAAATTTTCTGATGGTGCCAATAGAGAACTCTTAGTTGCTGGTCCAGGCAAATGGGGTAAATCCTATGGAGAATAATATCACAACCAATGCATAGACATGTAACCAGTATCTACATCTCAACAAGCATGCATGCATCATGAAGTCAATGCTTATGATGGCATAGATTGACCTATATATGGAGGGATTGCAAATGTTGGTTACTAAGTACAGTCCTAGAAAGATGACAAGACATTGAAAACCAGCTCATTATCATTTTTAGACGACGGCCACAGTAAGTTCACTTCTATTTGAAACTTCTCACTTCAGTAACAAATGCAATGTACCAGCAGACAACAAAAAAGTCCCAACATTGCATAATATGTTCCAACCATTCATACAATTGTGCCCACTTCTCACTAAATGTCTATTACTGTCCATACTCATAAGGAACAAAACATGCTCCTTCCTCTCCACTATGATTAAAGACAACAGCATTTTTGAAAGACCATCAAAATCTGCAAGCACACTCAACCTCAGTCACTGCCCAACTTGCGTGGTGTATGTTTAGGTCAAAATTGGAAACTTTTTAGCGAATAACAAAAAGCCAAATCCTTCTCTTCTGCCACAAAAATAAAAGACAATGGAAAAATACAAGATATAAATAACTTCATAACGAGCTTGGCAGAAAGAGAAACTTAAAATTTTTTGTTTTTTATTTTGAAGGGAAACACAGAAACTTTTATAGAGTATTAGGAGGGAATAAATATTAGAAAAGTGACTCAGAGGTCCATAAACTAAAATCTTTCTGGAGTGTAGAACACCAAAAACTAAGAAACCCTTGAACCCAAGACACAGAAATAAGAATCCAACCAATAAAATACTGCATCCCAATCAAGCAAAAAGTTCTGAAAAGAGAAACTTACATAAACAGTGAAAGTCACTGCAACAACCATTATTGATATTCCCAAATGATGAGAATAAACATCGATCAATTTTCGAGCAACAAAGACGCAGAAAACTGCCATGGGAGCAACAATGAGAAATATAGTCAACCCCAGCGATCTTACATCTGGTCCAAATATAAACCTCCCATGAAGAAAAAATATCTGCGGCAACAAATAGAACTGATTAATGCATTTGAAGGAATATGCACAAACGCACAAATCCCCAATAAACAAAAGATGGGAATAACTATGCCAAATTAAAGCCTAGGCTTGACTGAAGTTCTTTGAATGGAGTTGCTCTATCTATTAATCACTAAATCTATTTGCCTTTGGTATTCAATCAATTGGAACAACCACAGTTAAGCATCTTTAATTCAACAACTTCAAATATATTATTAGTGGATGATTGTCCAACAGAACTCTACCGTTGAACTCTCACACACTGCACTTCAAGAATCATAAAGAGGATTGAAGGAGAATTGCTCGCTTCAGAGATTAATCAATGCTCAGAAGCAAAGAAAATTAGAGAATCACACCAAACCACAACATTAATTTAATTAGGGTAAGCGGGGAAAAAAAAAGAAAAAAGATCTCAAATTTAGACCAACTAGCGTTTTTAGGATTCTAATAATTCCTCAATCTTGGCTGTCATATACATATTTCTTAAATTTTCAATTTTCAGATAAATTTATTTACAATCTCGTACACAAACACAGTAATATGCAGCTCTACTGAAGCTCGTCTAATATCCCAACAACGGCCACACTCGCGTAATGAAGGGGCACATCAAAATTTCCATTTTTAAGCTCACAGCAGAGTTCAGCTCAAATCCTTCTTCATTATCTTTAATTCGCCGCAAGACTCACTTACACGTACGTAAAAGTTTAAAAATAACGACAAAACCTAGAACAATAAAATTAGATAATTACAACTAATAATGCCCAAAAACAAAAACAAAATCCAATGAACAAAAAATGGAAAAGTAACCTACTTAACCAAAATTAGAAACATTAATTAAGTAAAACAAAAAAATAAAAATAAAGAAAGAAAACCCTTACATTGCTTCCTTTCCAAGTCTGATAAACCCGTAAATCACCAGTCCGGCCCGCAGATCTCGGATCCGATCGCTGAGGTGGCGGCACTACATACATCCTTTGCTCTTCTTTTTTTGGGGAAACAATAAAACAATAATTAAAAAATAAAAAATAATACTGATCTTACGAGCTGAAAATGGGGACTGAGTCAGGGGCGAGTCAGGACTCGGCGAGTCGAATGAAAGCGACGACTAGACATAAGGAGGGAGATTAGACAGAGAGTTACGGGTGAGGGAGGGAGTTTGGTTAATTAACAGAGATTCTGGTTTCTGATTGCGCTTTTTCGTTTGTTGCCTTGTCACTCTCTCTCTCTCTCTCTCTCTCTCTCTCTCTCTCTCTCTGTTATGGTGACTGTGCGTTGTCTGTTTTGGGGAGCTTTACAGAGGTGTTAAGGCGACGTGGTGGGATGTGATTGGTCAGTCACTGAGACGACCGGTTGGGGTGGGTGGACTGCTTAGCCTTTTTCATAAACTTTTAATTAACAAGATGGAGAGAGACGAAAAAAAAAAAAAAATGAATGCGACGGCTCGCTCTCTCTCGTCTGTGTCGCTCTGGGGGCCGCTCTCTTACCTAATCCTCTTAACGGTGCGTTAACTAAACTAAAGTAGTAATAAATTATAATTAAAATAAAAAATTAAAATCAAAATTAAAATAAATTAAATTATAATAAATTATTAAAAAATCTTAATAAATTGTTATTTTATATTTTAATTATAACAATCATTTATTTAAAAATTATCATTATTAAAATATTATAGTTACTAATATATTAATTAATTATTATTATTATAAATTATATTAATAATTATTGTGATAATATATTAATTATTATTATTATTATTATATATAAATTATTATGATTGATTATTCAAGAACTATAATTAATAATATATTCTTGTTAATAATGTATTAATATATTAATTAATTAATAATAATATATGAATTAATTATAATAGTTATATTAATAATTATAATAATAATATATTAGTTAATTAATAATAGTAATAATAATAATAATTTATAAATTAATTATATTAATGATTATTATGATTTTATATCATCACTGTTATTATTATTATTGTAATCTTATATTAATTAATTATAATAATAAAATAAATTAATTTAAAAGAGGGGTGTTTTAAGATTATTAAAATTTCAATTGAGACAAAATGAAAAATTTAAAGAATGAGAGATTGATTCTTATCTCCCTCATGGGAATCAGTCTCCCATTTTCTATTTTCAAATAATGGTAGATCTCACAATTTTGATTCCTGTCCTATTTTTACAAAATAAATGTCGTCGATCATTCTAATTTTGAATTTTAATTCTCCAATCTGATAAGTAAACACAGCATAATTCTATAATTCTCTTCTTCATTTCCCCTTTTATTTCAATTAAAAAAATTCCTTCTTTTGTTTGCATTTGGTGATAGAATCATAGACATGCATCCGAATGTCAGATGTCAAGTCTATTTTTAGAAATAAATTTTGTTAAAGATTTGTCTTTAATATATTATTACTAAATATTTATCTAATAGCTTAAATTAAAATATATGGTGCATTTATTTTTTAGATTAGAGAATCAAAATAGTTAATGATTTTTATTTTACAAAATTGAAGCAACAATTGAAATCGAAATTGTAGGGTCGATCGAATGCAGAATGCAGGATTGTTGACCATGGAATGGTGAAAATTAATTTATCATTCTCAAAATTGACTATATGCTCTCCCACAAAATTAAAAATACATATCTTATCCTTAATTAACAAATTATTATAATCAATTAATATAATTATTCTAATTAATTATAATCTATTTTAAACGCTCCAAAACTCTCATATTCGAACTTTTTTCCATTTTATAGCAACTAATTCGTATTTTTATATGACTTTAAAGATTGATTTATTTTTAGTGTGGGGGATGTTTAAGCTTTTATTATTATTATTATATTGCAACTCACTATCCCAAATCCTAAATTGAGCCGATGATCTCTAACTTTCATTTGCAAGAATTAAGTCAAATGGACTATTTTGATTATAAATCATTTAAGTCTAATCATTTTTCTAATCAAATAGATCTTATGAAATGAAGTAGCGAAGAAGATAAATGTATAGAACAACATTGTATTTACATCTCATTCGTGCTATATTTTATGATTTAACTTTTTATATAATTCTATCGTCAACAATATAATAATTAAGGGTAAAAGCTTATTTAATAATTATATTTTAATGTTAATGTTTGTTTAATCCTTATATTTCTAAAAATATCTCAGAAATATGTATCGTTAAATTATTGACACACTTATTGTTACTTTTTGTTCCTTTTAGATTATTTTTACAATCTTATCCTCTTACAATTATATATTTTTTGGGACATTAATAAAAAAATTAAATTATCAATTTAGTTCCAAAAAATAAAATAAAAATAAAACGGATATATATATAAATTTTTGTGGAACACTTTGTTAAGGAGTTAATATATTAATTTTTTATTAATGTCCAAAAAATGATAATTTAATTTTTTAATATTAATTTTTTTGGACATAAGTGAGATTCCACAAAAAATAATATATATATATATATATATATATTTTTTTTTTTTTTTAATTTTCTTTTTAAGGTCAAATTCTTAGGGATGGTAGAAATTCTAATGGGATGGGGCCCTTTAGGGATTTTTTCCATTTGAGAAGGGTCCGAAGACTATCTTATAGTTAAACGTAATTTCTTACTTGGGGAAGAGATTGGGATGATTTTTTATACAATTTCTTTTCCAAGGAACAAATAGGGATGAACTTGAATCCCCATCCCTTCCCCAATTCTCTATTTCTCTTTTTTATTTTGATTTTAATTTTAGAAATAGTAATGAATAAATAATATAATTTAAATTAAAAATATTAAATAGCATTATAAATAACAAATATCAAATTATTCATACAAATATATGATGAAATTCTCTGGCCTAGCAAACAAATTGTAATCCTTAATTAGAGTCTTATTCAAAAGACTTTGGACCAAAATTTTTTGTTTTAAAATTTTATCTAATAAAACATAAAGTCAAAGTCAAAGCTATAACATCACAACTTTACTAAGATATATTTTCAAACTTCATTCTTATTTATATTTCTATTTTAATAAATTAAATCAAATTTAAAAACTAAAAATATATTAGTTATTTAAGAAATTTTTAGGAAACAGAGACTTTTAAGAATTCCTTTTTATTATTTGGGAAAGGGATGAAGATCCCTTTAAGTAATACGGGGAAAAGATAAGGACATATACAAAATATTAAGGATGAGTAAGGGAATATTAGTGCTCTCCTCTACCCTTCCCATTGTCATTCCTACCAAGTGTTAATTTAATTTTTTACTAACGTAAAAAAAAAATGGTTGTAAAAGAGTACTATAATAAAAATAGGCTAAAAAAAAAAGTAATAGCAAAGGTGTCAACAGTTTAACATTAAGGATGTTTTAATATATTTTTAAAAATACAATGATTAAATGGATATTAATTTCAAAATATGTAGACTAAACAATCTTTTAATATAATAATTAATGACCTTTATTATTTTTTAAGGTCAGAAGAAAATAATTCACCAAGAATAATGGAGCCGTTTAATTTTCCTATTACCTACAAAGGTCACCTTCATCTTGATTGAAGTGGAGAAATAATAGTCATCCCATTAAACTATATTATAGTTAACTTCAACTTGTTTAATATTATGATTTTTAGGTAGTTGTAATAAACTATTTTGAAAATATCTGTCATTATAGTTTAAAAATTTATCTCGTCTTTATATAAATAAAATATTATAAAATTTTTATTATTTTTATTAAAATTATGATTTAAATATTATACCCCTCACATATTATGACTTTTTATTGTTTAGAAGGGTTATAATAAATGTAAAAATACGAGAAAGAAAAAAGTACCTCTGTCTCTCCTCATTGAGAAAGATTTTTTTGAACAATCGCACCACATCATCAAATTCGATCATTTAAGTAGGTTTATGGATTCCGAAGTAGAATCAACTAACTTTCATATCCAAATATCCGATTATAATATTTTAAAAGTATAGTTATCCAAAATTTGGATACTCTTGAATAATTTTAGAAATTAATAAAAGCCCATGATTTGACGAAACACATGGGGTATGAGACTGTCACGTTTGGCACTTTCGGTAAGGTACATTTAATCGGAGCGAGCGAGTTTCGATTTACGAAGAGGGGGGAGGGGGGCGGCAAAAAGAAAAAGGTCGAAGAAAAAGATGTAAAGTGTGCTTCCTCACCCCAACGGTGTATAAACTCCAAGAAATAATAATTGAAGGAACATCCATGATGACAACGCACTCTACAGTCGACACATTGGACTGACTGCCATGATACGCGACGCGCGCACTCAAAGTCACACAAGGCTTTCACACTGAAATTTTCGAAGAAAATGGGGACGTGGGGCCTCCGCATTGTGCCTTTTTTAAACGGCAGGCTCCATTCAGCCGAGCGTCCTAACCCAACCAAATCCCAACTTGTTTATGTCATAATTACAGTGGCTTGCACTAAATTATTTGACATTATAATATAAGATTTCTCTACCTTACAATATATACTTGCTGTCACACTTTAAATTGTGGGTCTCGTATAGGTTCACAGTCAATTGGAAAGAGAGGCTAGCATACAACGTCAATTATAAGATAGCAACTCCTTATAATATATTATATTATATAATTTTGATCAGATTCACCTTATCGTGCATGTAACAGTGCACAACGTAATATGTGTCAATTTTTCATTGATAGACCTGTATTATAATCTTTACAACTCCATCAACAAAATAACAACATATTTCTTATCGCATATTATAATGTGCGTAACATTGTCTATGATATCAACCCTCTAATATTGTATATGTAGTGCACCTATTTAAATTTCATAGTGTAGAGAATAATTGACTCGAGTAACCAATACAGATTTACATCAGTTATAGTTGCCTACAATGTAATTACATTGCTGTCAATTCAAGCGGTCCAAGAATAATACGATGAATTGTCCTCTTTTCCATTAATTTTATTATACGTTACCATTTCCTTGTTTCAAGTGTTCCCCCCTTATTTGCCTCATACATGCCTCAAACTTTAGTGTAAAAAGAATATATGTGAACAATTAATCATATTCTATGTGCAATTAAGCCTATTAAGATTTTTTTTCTCTCCTTGAAATTTGTGCGCACGTGTATATATATATATATATATATATATATATGTTAATATTTGTATGAAATCACATATTTAGTGACATATGTAATTGTCCCCAGTAATCACGTAGTGAATCTTGTTGATGGCATTTTAACTTCTACGATAGATATGTAATAGCATGCAACAAATATTAAAGAAATAGTGGGCACATAATTTCTTGTAGATTATGGGATCCGATAATTTTACGTTAATTACTGTATGCTACAATGATAGTTTTTACCGGTTACAGAAAATATATTCATGTTCAGTGTCTCAAGGTGCACATAAATATTTTCTCAATTATGATAATAAAGAAGCCATCGATTAAAGAAATGATATAAATACGAGATCGAAGTACATCGCCCACGATGTATTTGTTTTACAGCTCTAAACATCGGTTCCCGATGAAATTTGATGCTTATTATCGTCAAATTTGTTGTTTTTGTTTCTCTATCCGGTCGAGACATCAAGAAAAGTAAAAATCACGACTCAAACAAAATGCATATATTTTAATTTTACTTATAAAACAACCAACCCAGCATGGTTCCATGGTGTAGTGGTTAGCACTCTGGACTTTGAATCCAGCGACCTGGGTTCGACTCCCGGTGGGACCTTTTCTAATTAATTTTTTAAAAATATTAAAATTGTGGACAAAGTTAGTAGGAGAAGATTTCCGTTGCCGGGAATCGAACCCGGATCTCCTGGGTGAAAGCCAGGTATCCTCACCGTTGGACTACAACGGATCCATGTTGTTCGTATGGAAGAAGATTAAAGTCCTTTATCACTGCAACCAAATATTCCTCGAGATCCAATCAAGACTCCGGTATGTGAATGAAGGTACCCGGATTTAATGTTGTTACAAAGGTGAATGAATGTACCCAGAATTTATACTGTTACGAAGGTGAATGAATAGATGACCTTGCTACCATTTCCGCAGCAACTACATTGCTAATTTCATTGATCAAGAAAGCACAAAACTTACGGCAACTTTTACAAATTCAAGCCCAGGTGCATATACAGCAACAGTCAAGCCAGTTCCAAATCTTAAGGCAATCAAATCATAGCTTCTTAACAACGAGGTGGCATCATTATTCTACTAGAGAATTTTCTCAGGCAGCATGTACCATGTCATTGATCCTAAGCACAAAATTTTATGCTTTTTCTAAATACCTTGTTACTGGTATTTGTGATACTCAATTAGATTAGAGTATTTACAGTACGAATTATAGCTGTATTATCTAAGCCAATGAAAAAAATCAACAAGGACAAGAAAATTTGAACTTGATTTCCTCTCTCTATTTTCCTGTATCATTCACAGATTCATTCCAAGCAAATAAATGTCTGCACCTGAAGGACAAAGCTACGTACTGTCAACGGCAAAGCCTTAGCAATTTTTTTACAATTTTTTCCTAAATTTCTGAAAGTAATACTGTGATAATGTACAAGAGAAGGGAGGCCAACAACAACTAAAGTATTTAACCAAAAACCAAGTTAGTGCTTCCATTTTATCTGGTGAAGAAAATATACTCCATCTTCTTGTTGCAGCATCAGCTTCACACTTAACTGCTTCAGCAATGACATTATGACTTTCTTCACCGTGCTAAACTCATTAATGCTCACAATGGTTCAGTATCAGTGTCAGAGATGTCTTCAATACTACTCTAATCTGTAAAAAAAAAAAAAATTATTCAAGCAGATGATCTTAAAATCTTATTCTGTTCGAAGTAAAGAAATGGACTGCATGAAATTCTCAGGCACTTATATTTCACTCAAAGAATTAAGTTTCCTGAATTTTCTTCAATGGAAAATTTTCTTTTACTCTATAAAATTCAGCGTATAGAAGGAATAAACAGCGTGTGTTATCATACACTTACGTCTTTTGCTCATCATTATCAGTCTTTTGCTTATCATTATTTTTCTGTTCACTCTGCATCCTTTGATCCCTCAAAGTTTCTCCCCACATTTTGGCCTCTGCAACAGCTCGTTCCCTATCTACAGCCTTGTCTAATATCCTCAGTTTCTCATTCGGAGAGCTATGCCCCTCAGTCCTCTTTTTATGAACCCTGTGGACTTCATTTGGGTCATATGGATGAGACACCAAGTACTCAAGAGCAAGAAGAACATCACTGATGGAAGGACGGACACTAGGATTTTCCCGGACGCACATGCATGACACATTTAGAGCCCTCCTAAACATTGACTCTGGAAACTGACCATTCAACCGCGGATCTGCGAACTGTGAAATATTCTTTCTGTCTTTGATCCTGGGACGTACCTAAAAATGAATCAATTTGGCTACAATCAGAATGTTTATTAATTGAAAAATAAACTCTAGCAATTCCAGCAAGTAGAGCAGTTTTCATTCAGTTATGCGTAGAAGCTAAAATCATTCCCACAGTAAAACTGCAGAACTGACACTGCAATTGATCTTTTGTTATAGAACTTTGATTGACAGAATTAGGAACCTTCAACCTGAAGATCTAGTGCATACAAAAGAAGAGTGTTACCCAATCAACAAGCATTCTTTCGTGACCCTGACTATCATCCATTGCCGGACGTCCTGTAATTAGCTCCAGCAAGACTACACCAAAACTGAAGATGTCAGATTTTGCTGTCAACTTCCCAGTGGTGGCATATTCAGGGGCACAATAACCATGGGTGCCCATAACTCTCGTTGAAACATGCGATTTGTCATCAGTTGGACCGAATTTTGCGAGTCCAAAATCAGAGAGTTTAGGATGGAACCCTTCGCCCAGTAATATGTTTGCTGCTTTTAAGTCCCTATATATAACAGGAGGATCTGCTTTATTATGCAGATATTCCAATCCTCTTGCTGCACCAGCTGCTATCTTCATCCTCGTATTCCAATCCAGAGGCTTCATTTCAGGTGTAAGACCTGCTCACAAATATCAATTAAACTGTGTAGTTAAAGATAAAAAATGGATTGAACATGCTCAGTGTAGTCCATGCACATGGAATTATCAGGATGGCACATTGTTAATGTGATATATATTATGTCAACTTTGTTGTCTTAGACGATCAGAAGTTACAGTTTGACTTGATCAGGATGACACATTCAATGTTAATGTAATTATCAGGATGGCACATTCAACACAAACGTGATATATATTATGCCAACTTAGTTGTCTTAGACAATCAGAAGGTACAGTTTGACTTTATTAAAAATCAAAACCAGTCTGTCATTATCAGCATCATCAACTCCTTTGTCTAAATCTTTCACTTCTTCCAATAGCAGAAATGGTTTAATTTTGAACATCCAGATATCATAGATAAAAGAAGAACTAGGCACATTGAAAATATTACCTAGGAGGTGATCTTCCAATGATCCCTGGGGCATGTACTCATAGACAAGAAGACGCTGGTTTCCCTCAGCACAGTAACCAATTAAGTGGACAAGATTTGGGTGACGCATTAGAGAAAGCATAAGAACCTCCACAAGAAATTCCTTCTCACCTTGGAAGCCTGTATCGTCAAGTTGTTTAACAGCTACAACCTGCAGGAACCAAAACACGTGTGATCAGCAAACACAGATTAGAGGCGTAAACATGTTACTGCTAAAATAATGAGGTAAAGAAATTTGTAACCACATGAAAACTTACCTGACCAGTTTCTTCTAGTTTCCCTTTGTAAACGGCTCCAAATCCACCCTGACCAAGAAAGTTTGTGTCCTTGAAATTATCCGTCGCAGCTACAAGCTGTCTATAGGTGAATGTATTTTCCTTATTTTTATTTTCATGAGCACTGAGTGTGTCATCGAGGGTGTTTCCTCGAGTGGGTGTTTCCTGCCTCTCAACTGTATCAATTCTTGAAGGACCTGGTCCATTAAACACAAGACAACCTCAATTAAATTCTCAGGTATGAACCATGAGATTCCAATTTGTGATAGCAGATAAAGATCAGAGGTTTCCAGACTCAAATTCAGTACAGTGCATCAAATTATTAAATAATAATAATAATAATATAGAAAGAAAGAAAAATCATGACTTATGAACTATTGCTAAGGTCAGCTATTAAAGATGGCGAGGCTTTTCAAAGATTGATCAACTGGACAATTCTTTTATAACCCTGTTAACTAATCTTTTTCTTAATCATTGAAGAGGATTGAATCTCATAATACATATTTATATCAAATAGACAATTCTTTTACAACCCTGTTAACCAATCTTTATGTTATTGGTTGAAGGGGATTGAATCTCAAAATACATAATTATCTCTTTTGCACTTGGATTTGTTACGTAACGAGCATCATTCGTTAAAGGGAAAATTTTGATTTTTCATGCGCAGTATAATGTCATCTTTAATTGGCTTACTATTCATCAATCAAAACTCCTCAAACCCAGAAAAGAAATTATAATTAGAACAAACAGGTAAGGCCATTTCATATCACAATGTGCTCAAGAAACAGAAATATGCAACAGAAAATAAAATAAAGCGAAACAAGAAAAGAAATTAACGAAAACTGACCTGGAGAATCTTTATCTTCATTGATGTTGGGTTTGGTTTTCTGCTTCCTCCAACCAAAACAGGGGCAATTTGTACTCATGTTCTTCCTCTAACAAGAAAATCAAACACCTTTTCTCCCAAAAGCAAAAGCCAATATTGCTTTCTCGCTAAAATGCACTGAAATCCTTGATGCTGAAACTTTTAGCTCTATGATTATTAAGCTCAGGGGCATTAAAGAAACAGAAAAGAAAATAAAATTGATTCCGGTTTTGCACGTACGTAGATTTATGGGAGGTTTTTAAAACGGTTTCAAGAGGTGCAAGTTATTTTTCCTGTTCTTCTTCTTTGTTCTTTGTTGGCGAATACGAAAAGGCACACGCTTCCAATCAAACGAAAATAATTGTCATTCCAGTACGGAACCCGTTACACGTTTTCCCACAGATTCTTTTAATATCTCTCGTTCTCACTTCTCATTTATTAACGTCATGCTAGTGCGTCATTCGTTCATATACAACGTCCTTTTAAAGCAAAATTATATAATTATATCTCTCTCCAAAAAAAAATATAAATATAAAATTATATAACCCGTTATAGTAGTGTTTTGCTGACACTGTAATCTGCTTATCAGATATTTTCTTTGCTTACTAGTTACTACCCTATGGAGTACGGTGATTTTTTTTTTTGGAGGATTTTAGTTATATTACTGATTATGAATTTATGAATTATGATTGACGGGTAATAGCATGTGCTCGATGACCTGGCGACATTCTATTTGTTGAGAGCTTAATCTCTTTTTATTTGCTTATCCAATTAAGTTAAGGTACACATCTCATATGAAACCATTTACTTGCCTAAAACGTGCTCTTACTTCAAATGGAGATGATTTCATGGAATCATGATGAGAATCAGGCATCAAATAGTTGTTTCCACTTACCATATCTGGGTCAATATAAATTGACGTTTTTTCTTTCTCTCTTTTTTTTTTTTAACCCACCAAATTGATGCAATGAATATTGGATTAATAGGGTATCAAAACCCAAAATTATACTTAGTTTTGTATGCTTCTCAACAGTTCTCATAATTGTGGCCATAATTCTCAGGCAAAAATGCCCGAAGAAAAGTGAACGACAGCTATATGATTAAGGACGTTTTGACACTATTTTTCTTAGAACTACAGAAAGACTGAAGCCGGTTCTCATCTAGTGTGCCAAAACCTGATAGATGGACGCCGAATGCAGCCAGCCTATTGATATCTCGGGGAATTGGGGATTGCCAAAGTCCGTCCCACCAAGCTGGAGGCAGAAGTGGTGTGAATGCACATTGATGAGACTGGTGATGGCAACTCAATGGCCCTGCAAATCGGTTCCAGACATGCCCCCAGCCAACCTGAAGCCTCAATCCATCTCTTAACAAATTACTTTGAAAGCTGCTTAAGAATGAGAAACTTAAGTCCCTAGAATTATCTCCTGAAAGAAAACAAGTATTTAGATACCTTCAGTATCAAACCTCGGAAAAGGAATTGTTCCTAATTGTAGATTAAATAATAAATATAATTAAATAATAAGAGGGAAAAATCCAGGAATGAAGGGCATATAAGTACCATGACTGTTGGCTGCAGCAAGTGCAGCAATCAACTGAGCATAAGTAGTCCCAACACGCCTGAAAGCCCCAGAAACAACAGCACGTTTTGCACGTGATGCAAGAAAGAAGTCTACAAATGCAACCCATCTGGGTGCGGGGCCCCAATCTTTTGCCCTGAATTCTAAACTAGGCAATCTGTTAACATAATGAGAGATGTTTCCTCTGAAAGTTTTATAATCAAAGTAAAGAACCTGGAATCATAAATGATAAAACTGAATCAGAATCAAATGAAGAAAATGTTTGGAACTTTGAAGGTTTCCATTTACAAACAACATGATATGGTGTACTCAGTTTATTACCTCAGCAAATTCACTTATGTTTGGTGTAATTGTTTTTGCAAAAGAGGGGGTATCAGACACTATAACTATCTTAGGTCTAGATGTCATGTTCAAGCTTTTCACCACTTTTCTAATGCACTTCACTGCTGCTTGTACAGCTCTGACAGACCTGACACATCATAAACAAGAATTTGAATCATTAATCAGATAAAGTTTCACCATTATGGGACAAGTCATAGCCGTCTTAGTATGACCTATCTCAATGTACCAAGTGTTCTGAATAAAACATTAGAGACAACTTTCTTTAGAAGATCCATAAAAGAAATTTGAAAATCCAGCTTTTCTTCAATAACATGGTGGAAGCAACATCTCCTTTGATTTTTTTTTTTTTTTTAAATCTAATCAGTTAATTCCTACAGTAGAACAGATATAACAAGTTATGACTTTCACGTGCAATCTTAAATTAGCCCTAAATGTGCATATCAAGCAAACTTTCACCACAATTCTTCCAGAAAAGGCACATCTATTAAGTATTTAATTCTTTTAACTTTTACCCTCGACGATATACATCACTGTAGTGCAAGTATTTATCAAGCATGACTGTTTCCTTCGTAACAAAAAATCTGAATATGCAATACCTATTTGTAAGCATCCGCATATGCAATGAAATATCAGGATCCACCCCATTACCAAGAACCCATTTGACAGCTTCTTCAACATCTTCTGAAGGAGAAATAAGCACTCTCATAAGCTCACCAAATACATTAGGTCGAGCATGAAGAGACTCTGGATGTCCGAATAAATCAGTAGCTGCATTCCTCATTTCAGGGTGTACATTCTTCAAGAAAAATTGAGCCGCCACAGCATCTGTTGTACCTTGAAACCTGCATCCCACAATTAAACATGAATGATACCAGAGACAAACATACTGGCATCAAAATTGTTCCCACGTTACCATATGATAGGTTGCTCCCATTTCCTCCAATTGCTACAGAGGACATTTGTTTGAGTTGGCTTCTCAAAATCATCAATCCTCATAACAAGATGTCTTCCATACTTCTTTAAACAACCATTATGTCTCCAAAGATGCTTGACTTCTTCCAAGGTGAAGGAAACATTGGAATATGAAATATACTCCCCAAAAGGATATTTTCCCCTGAAGTAGATAAAAGAAAGAAATAATCAGGAAATAAGAAAAAGCATTATAATATGTCTAAAGTTCCCTACTCTGCAACCACACATCAGAACAAAAATTGATGTACTATACTTAATACAATAAAAAATCATGGATAATGGCATAAAGAGGCAATTGAAAAGTTTTCTGGCGCCTCTTATTTCACCACCAACATGCAATACTAAAGTACTACTATCAAGCAGATAAGCTGCAACCGTAACTTACACTATTGGTAGAAGTAAATATAGAAATTGCAATGATTTAATAGATAATAGAAAGGCCTGAGAAAGGACCAATATGCCTGGTTTGCCCAATGATCAGGGACCGATTCAACATTACACTCAGTGCTGCACCAGTTAAGATCTTGTACATTTCATTCCCAAAACCTGCTTCCGAAGCCTTCCCCAACACAAACCCATGTTCGCAGAACTGCTCTGGAGGAAGAGTGCGAACTTTCGAAGCCCCTGTAATAGAATTCCAACAGGTAAGCTTCCAGTTTCATGGCTTTTGTTCACCAACATAATAATAGCATATATGTCTACAGAAATTAAAATGTTTTCATGATAATCCTTCATCAATAACAAAGCAAGTTCATAATCCCATCAAGAAATGAACCCCTCCATAATACGTCTAAATTGACTTTTGAGCAAGAAAAACTCAACTAAATTTCTATGGTGCAAACATTTTAAGTTGATAGTAGCTAGAAGAGTAATAAGTGTACCCTTTAAATCAAAGTGACGCTGGATCAGTGTCCTAACTTTAAGGCTTTCTTCCCGAACACTGCCCTTGAAATCCTCGCCCATTTCTTCCACCGTAGCGCACCTTTTCGAATTCGATATCGTGGTAGTCTTTGACTCCGACTCTGACTCCGACTCCGTCTCTGTCTCTGTCTCTTCGACTAGTTGAGAAGCATCGACGTCGTTTTCAATTGGAAGGAAAACATCAGCACTTGTATTAGGAGGAGTCTCAAGGGGTCTAAGGATGAGCATCGTCATCGTCATCAGCAAGCCTACGCCAGCACTACATATTACGAAAACGATGACCATTGTTCGTACGGACATCCGTCTCCGTCTCGATCCACCGTGTTTCATCGTTTTTTCTTTTTGTTAGCTGCCGCCTGTCCTCTGTTTTCAACCGAAAAACATAGGCCACTAGGCAAGTGCGTGAGCAGAGCAGCAGCAGCATCTACTTTATGCTCGCTTTTATTAATCTGGGCCCTGTCGGTGGATACTATCATCGCCATCATCATTATTATTATATTAAGCCAAATTTCAGTTGACTCCGTCGTCACTTACGCGATCTCAAACTACTAAAAGTGCCAACGTGTTCTTTTTGGATGTTCAAAAGATTAGGGCAAATAAAGAGATCGCGTTGATTGAATTTTTTTAAGGAAGTTTTTTTACTTCTTAACGATCAATGTGGCTGGGTGGTTGTTTCAATAATTGAGAGTGTTAAAATAACGCTGCTGCTTCTTCTTCTTCTTCAATTATTATTATTCAAGTTGAATTTGAAGTCATTTAAGTTAATTTAAATTTATTGCGGGTGAATTTAATAATAAAAAAAATCAAGTATTTGCGTATCTGTAGTTGTTTAATTATTTTTTTAATTTTAATAATAAAAAATCACATTAAAAAATCTAATCATAAAAAATATATAAGCTAAAGTTATTCCTCGTAAACTAATCTTCTTATATAAATATATATATATAGATGGATATAATAAGTTTTTAAAAAGTAGAAATTTTATACCTTTAAAGTTTAATATTGTTAATTTTTTATTTTAGTTTGAATAATTTTATTTAGTTTGCTTAATTACTTGAATCTAATGATTGTATGATAAAGTTGAGTTTTTATTTATTTAATTAATTATTAACAGTAATTGTTTCAGAATTTACTTGTTAACATTAATGATAATATTTGTACATCAATTAAAAGATAGAGTAAGATATTGATTATATGGATGATGATTTGCCTGTAATAGAAATATTTTATAAATTGAGATATTTTATATATTTATTTTAATGTTAAACTTTAATTTCTCATTTACATTGATACATTCTAGATTGAATATTTTATGCTCATCTTTTAGGCTATTATTATAAATTTATAATTTAAACTTTTAAGTATTATTAAAATAATATTTTTAATATTTTTAATTTTAAATGTGAGAACCCACAATAACTTGATATGGGATGCCAATCGATTTAAAAAAAATAGAAACTTGTAGTGGGTTTCATATAGATTTAATCATTTAAATCTTTTACCAATGCAAGTTTAGCAATGACAAATTCATAATGGACAGTACCCATTCTCATTTGTACACGTGCACCTAATTAAATATTTTTGGCATTTAAATGGTCAATTTCTCCATCTTCTTTGTTAATTTCTTCATACTTAAGGGAAACTCTAACAGCTCCCCATACTTAATTATGGTAGGTCAACCTTTATGTAGCATTAGAGGTGAAAAATTGAAAATATTGGACCTAAATTTTCAGCTGATATTAATTGCCATGGCAAAATTACAAGGCAATTGATGGTTGGTGGATAAAATTAACATGTATACGAGTAGTTAAATCTCTATTACACACTATGACAGATAATACGATCAAAGTAAGCACTAGTTTTCAGATGTGAAATGTTTAACGGAAAGGTGTTTGATAATTTTGAGCTAAGCAAAACGGTATATTGTGTTAGCCAAACGTTAAACAAAATCACCAGGTTACAATTAGTATGATGCTGTTAACTACAATATACCATAAATTGCAAGAACAAGCAAAAATACATTAAACAAAATTAACCAGAGAGAGAGGTTAATGCTACATCGCCGAGTCAACTTCAATCATTCCAGCGAGTTGCAAGCTACCAACAAATAATGTCTAATCAGAAGCTAGCTACAGCACTGCTTCAGCCACTTAAAAACAGCTTCTGCATGCAATGACCAAAAAGCAGCTTTTAATTAATTTGCAGGATCACCGAGGTCTAGGGACTCCTCTGAAAGCAAATTCATGAATTCATGCGAAGGACTTATACTTCTACTTTTGTCTTCTTCTACGTGTGTGCATGCACATGAATGGGGTATCGCATGTGATGATGAATTATTTTTATGGTTTCCTCTTTCCATCAAATAATTCGTCGATGTAAGTCTCTATATCTTCAGGCTGGTATTTAATGTACTTTTCTGTTTGCCTTCCGGGATCCAGATATTGTGAGAACCTTCCCATGAACGATCTGTAAGCCGGAATCACCACCGACGATATCGAAACCCTAAGCTCCGATTGAAGCTGGTCATCACTCACAACCCATGTGCTTTGAGTCCGGTGAATTTCATCAAACATCGAATTGAAGCTCTTGAACTTCTCTTTCAACACTGGCTTCACAACTTTCCCATTCGCCATCAACCCATCAAGCCCTAAACAACCCAAGAGCCTCCCCCACGTCTCTCTCTGATAAGTCTTGTGGTAGTTCCTAAGATCAGACGACTTCTTGCGGCACCACGTGTCCCCCATCGCTTCATGGATCTCCACCGACCCTTTGATCTTCTGCAAGATGTATCGACCGTTGTTCATCATGAAAATGCTACTCAATGTTACATCCTTATACATCTTCGATTTCGTTTCCAAATTTTGATCCAACAAGTCCATCACGCTCACCAATTGCTGAGCGAAAGGCGAAGGCTGACTCGCAATATTGTTGTCGTTATTGTTATTGTCACAACTCTGATCGTCACCTTCGGTTTCCTGCCTGCTTGACGATGATGAATCAGTTCTTTCAATCTTCCAATGCTCTCTGAAAACTTGTTCCAACGTGTTCTTATACTCGCAAGCATACTTCAAATAATTCATCGTGTATCGAGTCAAAGGATGGACGGCCCCACCTGGCACTGTAGTCTTGCCCGTATCAGATTTTATCGAAGTCTCAAGATCACAGAACATGAGAATCGCAGCCTCGCCAAGCCGGATCTTAGCAGCCATCGTTTCGTTCTGGAGCTCGTTAGCACATTGGTCAGGAAACAAAGCGTTCAAAGCCGGGATACTGTCACGTAAGCATTCGTACATATCAAGAACCTTAAACAACTTCTCAGCCGAGCGCTTTGTCATCGCCAGAGCTTCCGCGAAATTCAGCAGCTGAATCATCACCCCGCGAATAAGATTGCTGAAAAGGCTCGATGCAATCATAGGGTGATCCGCGAACACCACCTCGGCAAGTTCCCGTTCGCCGGCGAAATACACGTTGGCGCATTGGCCGAAGGTGGTGATCCAGGAGGCGATCTCACGTTCCAACGTGTCCCAGTGCATCTTCTGCACATCATCCAGGCTGATCTTTTCGAAACCAAGATTGCTCAAGCTCTCATCGAAGGCGTTCCTTCTCGCGATTATATAAACCTCGACGCATTCGGATTCGTAGCCGCCTGATATCATTACCTTTGCCATTTTATTCAACCAGGACGAGACTTCCGGAGAGACTCTGGGAGTGTTGACGATCGGATCCTCAGTAGATTGATCGGATTCTGCAGCTGGTTTCGGATCAGTTTCTTGATTGCTTTCTTTTGTTGTGTCCTTCTTGTGGTCGAGATTAAGTATATCTTGATCAAGAATATATCTGAATTCATCCTCCAAGAAAGACATGGCACGCTGATGAACGCCTCCGATGCGGTTGTTCAGGACACCGTATGTTTGATCCGAAGTATTTTCCGGTAACTTCAGTTCACTCATTTTTCTTGCCAGCCTTGTAACTCGATCCAATGAATCTAAAAACAGTAATGTATCTTCTTCCACCCGGACGGGAGTGCTCGTTTTCGCTTTCCCGTCAGCCACTGGGTCGTGCTTTGGAATCTTCTCTTCGAAAAGATCCAAGAATCTCCAGACAACCTCAGGGATCTCCAACGGGGATACAGTTTGATGATTATCATTATCTGTCAAAGTTGACAGAAACTTGTCGATTTCGTCGGCAGCAGTTCCAAGGGTGTAATGAATCTCAGGAGGAGGGGCTTCTTCGACCTTTTCTTGATCTGTTTGATCTTGAATCTCTTCTTTGACCTCATTTTCTTTCGCCCCTTCAGCATTTGGCGTCTCTTCAGCAGCTTTGGGAGTGCTCCCCGTCACCGGCGCCTCAGAAGCGTCAGCATTGTCTGGTTTTTCAGGGTTCTTTTTTTCTTCCTCCATTGTTGTAGATATTACTTTTGTTTGTTTGGAAGGAACAAAGAAGAATGTTACAGATCAGGGTGTGAATGATGATGAAGCTATAGAATGAGAAATGGAGAAATTAATTAGATGCGTCTAGGGAGGAGAATTATCCATGTAATTAATTTTATTTAATCGTTTATTTGATTTTAATTAACTCAAGTTTTTTTTTTTCATTTTTAATGTTAATTTCCGTGTAAATTTCGTGTTAATATTTTAGAGAATTGAAATGGTCTTTCGGAGAATGGCTTGAGAGGGGAGAAGTGAACAGAAATTAGCGTCAAGTTTTTGGTTATAAGAGAGTTTGTTATGTGCATTTGTTTGGAGTCGTTGACCGTTGACCATTTTGCATTATGACTAGCATATTTTACTTGTGCTTAGCACGATTGATTTTCTTCTCTATAAATCCGGCTATGTATATTGATTTACTTGGCCATTATTTTTCAATCTAAGACTCCGCTGGACCAACCTGTTTCTTCTTGGTTCATAATAATTTAATTTATAAGATTCGAACGTGAGATTTATAACATTAAATTTTGTATTATATTATTCTCGGAAAAATGGCATAAAACAATTATTCTAACGTCAATTTTGGACCAATGTATGTCGAGAAAATATATTTGCATAGATGTTTTAGAATTCCTTCCGTGAAATCTTCATAAGAAATCACAAATAGCTCAAATTGGCGCTTCAGTAAATGTGAAATTGGATGTTGAAACGCACCCATTGTTTTAGAAAATATAAGTAAGTTAAAGGTGGTTTTGCCCCCCTTTTTTTTTGCTGGAATTTTACTGAAAGTAATGGTGTAACAATGACATCAATATTGATATTGATCATAACAATAAAAGATTAAAGAGCTCTTACTTGATGAATGTGGTTATATTTCAAAATAAAAATTCAACTTAGAAGATTGTCACAAGAAAACTGCAATATCACACAAACCTTGATTTTTGTTCTATTTCTTTTGTCTTATGGTTTATTTTGTTATTACACATTGTAGTAATTGGACAATAAACCATTGCTATTCAATTATGTTATTATAAGCTTGTGATGAGTGTACTTAAGTACGTTTGAAAGGTTTTATCACAAAGGTCATATTATGCCTAAAATGTTTCGATTTTAAGTGGGATTATTTGTGATTTTCCTACTCTTTCTTGGAAACTAATTAATGTATATTTGCATATAACATGGGCTGTCTTATATTACTTGCTAATAGTGATTTTGTAACATTACTACATAACATGGCTTAATGCTTAAATTTAGACGGTCATTAAATTGTTAATTTAGTCAAAACTAGATAATAAGTTTAAAGTTATATCATCAATGCTTGAGAAGATGCGTTTTATAAGCAATCATGGAGAATCATATAAAATTAGGGTCCCATTTGAGATTAGGGTTAAAATGCTAGAAGTAGTTTATTTAATAAGTATTGACAAAAATGATATTCAGGGAATTTTTTAAAAATTATTTATCTTGTAATTTTCTCTATTTTGACAATAACTTTTAAAAGTAAAAAAATAATTATATTTTAATACAATTTATTAGAAATATTATCACCACTGTATGTAGATAGATATAAACATTTTTTATGTTAGCATTGTTGCTTTGCTATGAATTGTTATTTCTAGGTTTTTAACGTTATATTTTAAAATTGACATATCATGTCATTTATGCTCAAATATGACGTCATAAGCAATTCTTTTATGTAAAGATTTAAACAAATTTCTTTAGCTAAATTAGTTGATACCTCCTTAATTTATTCTTTGGAGTTTATTTTTATATGATTTTTGTATTGGGCTTTAGTTAATTGGGAATTTATGCTAAGCTTGTAAACAAGTTTATTTTCTGTGTTTTTTTTTCCTAACTGAGTTAGTTGTTAACATTTGTTGAGCTTATTAATTATCCAACTATTTGTACTATAAGGGCTCATTTGGTATGCGGGATTGGATTAGATTAGATAAGATTGGATTGGATAATACTGAATTATATATAATATTATATTGTGTTTGGTGCAATATTAGATTGGATTATAAATAATCATGTATTGTATTTAGTATGCTATGAGATTATCTAGTAACTAATAATATATCTTATATATTAATTTATCAAAATTATATTAGATTTATTTTAAAATGAATGTAATATAATTTAACTTAAATCAATAACTATTGGTAAATTTATTAAAAAAAATACAAAATCTTCCCTTACTTTTTTAATATTTAATGTGTTATAGTTTTTAATCTTATGAATAATTGAAGACAGAGTTTTACTTTAGAAAATGTTATCCCAAGGGTTCCCTTGGGATGAAATTTTGCCACTGTTCAGATTAAGTGGTGGGCTTATTTATTGTTATCCTACCTCTATTTTTTTACGCCAAATATGATATAAGAACTATTTTAAGTTAAAATAATGATATATAACTGAAATGAAACAAGCCCGAAGTAATATTAAAAAAAAAATACATCCATAATCTTTGGTAATGTTATCTAGTGTGTCAGTGTAAGATGAGTGGCTGGCGAAAAATACTCAACATGTCTCAAACTCCCATTTTTGTTCATCTAATTATGTGTTATTTATAAGAATGTTTGTGTTTTTGGTTTTAAATTACAAAAATACATGTCGCACTATAAAAATGAGAAGAGTATAAACAAAATTCAATAAAAAAATTTTTCTTTCCAAAAAAAATACAAAATTAAAAAAAATTAGCAGAGTAATTTGCAAGTATAGAACAGATTCTATAAATCCTTTTGTGTATCTGAACAATTTTTTCGATAATTTTTAAAAATTATTAATTTTATCAAATCAAAACAATTATTAACTAAAAAAAATTATGTAATTAGATTATTATATAGATAATTAGCATACTTTCTGTTACAATCATGCAATTTCTTGGTTGTATTCTTTTAAATGATCTTTTCATCCAATCCCCTACTTAAGTGATTATTCCAATTGAGCTACTCTTGTGAATTTTTTTTTTTTTTAACCTTGTAAAAAATCTTAAGGCACGTCTGCATTTACGAGTAATGCCTCTTCTTTTCTTTTTTCTTTTTTTTTTTTAATACTAATCATATGTTACAATGAAAACTTTATCGGTATATTAAAATCTATTCCTACTTAATTATGCCAAAATAATTACGTGGAGAAGAGTATGTTACAATCAAAACATACTAATCATATGTTGTAATATCGGTATATTACAATCAAAACATTGTTGAGAGCTCCAACCCATGTGATATAAAAATATTGCAAGTCAGTTTTAATTATAACATATATATGAATAAAGAAAGAAATGAATATATATATATATATAGAGAGAGAGAGAGAGAGAGAGAGAGAGAGAGAGTAAAGAGCAGTGCTAAACATTAATTCATTTTCTACGTGTACAGAAAGTTTTGAAAATTGTAAATTGATGCAATTAATTCGTTTAGAAAGAAGCAATCATTTTTAAATGCAGATGGCCATCTGTCATAATTACGACGCTCTAATTAATTAATATCCATTTATATAATTCATTTATCGGTTGTTTAAGATTAATTTATTACTTATTTAAAATTCCAATAACAGTTGTACATGAATTAGACTGTACTAATATTAGACGTGACGAAAAAATCATGTACTAATAATTTGGCATAAAATCAACTCCAAATCCAATTAATCATTTGCTTGATATTCAACTTAATTTTACTCCCTTTTAAGGACCACGCTGCCCACAAATTAATAATATTTTGACATGCGTTAAAATTAATGAGCCCAATAAATAAATTCACTCCTAATAATTAAAAAAAAATTATCCTTCCAGGGTAGAAACGACTGCGTTTGGACTCGACTGCATTTACAGTTTTGCGCTATTGGATGGATTCTGTCTGCGCCAGAGCCCTGAGCAGAACGTGTCACTGATGACGAAATCCGTTACGCGAAGGGCAATTTCGTAACTCAAAAAAAATTCCCCCACGCTCGCAAGTCACGACACACCGTACCGTGACGAGAACCGGCAGCCAACCCAAACTCGGACCGGGGGAGAAAAAGAAAAAAAATTTACAGAAACAAAAACAAAAGTGCCCGTCTATAAACGACGCCGTACCTCTCTATTTCTCTCTCTTTCTCTTATCTGACAGAGAAACAGAACAGAGAAAGACTTCAGTTGCAGAGTCCGATTCTTACAATTACAGTTCGTACGGTTCAACTCAAGACTCTTCCATCCCCTTAAAAACCCTCCCGGAAAATCCCTAATTCCCTCCAAGTCCCCTCCTCCATGGACTTACTATTCGAGCTACCTATTATTCTCACCGGCCGCTGATCCTCACCGGGCCTCACCCGCATTATTTTTTCCCCTCAGGTTATTTCTCCAACTAATCTCAATTTGAAGAATTTCTCTTTAATAATAAATTTCAATTTTTTAATTTAACTTAGTTGCTCTCAATCTCCTTGCTGGCCGAAGCTTATTAACACTTTTTTTTTAATATATATTTATTTTTTCGAAGGTTTTGTATTGGTAATTACCTCTTTTCTTCGTTGAAGACTATTTCTTGAGCAGCCTTTTGCTGTGACCGCCTGTGCTCTCAGAATGTTGTGTTTGTTGACACCTATAACCAAATTATTTTTAGGGTTTATGTTTTGGTTTAGATAGAGTCGTAATTAATTATACGAAATTATAATATAATCAAATATGTGCAGAAATATCGGGCAGTTCTAGGTAGATTATGCTTTGTGTGTGCTGTGAGAGAGAGAGAGAGAGAGGAGCATGTACTCCAGAAACTTTGAGTAATTTGAGGAATCAATTCGGGATTTCGTCAAAAAAAAGGAGGAAATTCAGGCATTAATGTCTCGGAATTGACCTTTGAGTCCCCTAATATTGATGTGCTGTTTCTGTTCTTTTCATTATTGTTTGATCGTTTAATTATGACACTTATTTTTATGGTGTATATCTGATCTCCAGCATGTTACAATCACGGAATCCTGTGAATTACTACTTAGAGAATGCACTTTATGTTAAATAGTGTTTTGTTATTAAATAATTTTACTGACATGTTGTTTGATCAAGGGAAAACTTCTCTAGTAAAGGACTGTTAGTCCAATCTTTCTTTTTAATCATAGTCAATAGTTATTACACTCATTCACCATTTACTTCCCATTGGTGCGCCTTAGATTTGACGTCTCAAATAATTTAGTTTTGAGTTCTGCGTTTTCCCCTACTGTGTGATAATGGAATGTGTTGTTACATTCCAATATCTAGAAAATGTATGCTAGCCTATAACATTGATATGGCGCTAGTCTGTGACGACTGAAGTGTTTCTCACACTGTTTCTATGTTGTATATGTTACATATAATTTCTCAGCTGCAATCCATATTTATGCATGCAACTATAGCAAGCACAATGTTGGGTACGGTAATGTTTGAAATTCGGGAACATTAAAAACCCTAGTGCTAATAGTGCAAAATATGCATTATAACATTTCAAGTGCAAATTAATCGAGGGTACTTGATTTTTATCAGAGTTGTACTGATATTTCCTCCACATTTTCTTACTTTTGCAGGATCTTGCACTTTTGAAGTTCTGCCTTGTGCTTTCGTAACTTGGTCAACTCTTAACAATCATGGGCAGCACATTTAATCCTCAGATTTTAGTAGAAAAGCTAGCCAAGCTCAACAACTCACAGGCTAGCATAGAGAGTATCCTTTTTATTTCGATTACAAGTAGTTCTATTTTATCTTGTTGGTGTTAGTGTTTTTAATGTTTAGGGAACTTTTAGGGCCATTTTCACTTTCATACTTTGGGCGGAAAACGCTAATATTTTACTTTAAATGTCATTAACTTTTACCTTCATCACAATATTCGTCCTCATAAATTGAGATTCCTTCTGCACTTTTTATGGTCAATCGATAGTTTTTCTTCTGTGCTTTTTATGGTCAATTGATGGTTTTTATCCTTAATGTGAGTTAGCTTTGTCACATTGGTGTATTTTCCATATGAATAAAGCCAAGCAAGTTGTTGAAACATGGGACAGACAATTTCATTGCTCTCCACGTGACCAGAGATTGGCTTTTCTATATCTTGCAAATGATATTTTGCAGAACAGTAGGAGAAAAGGTTCAGAGTTTGTTGGTGAATTTTGGAAGGTTCTTCCTGATGCTCTTCGTGATGTAATACGAAATGGAGATGAGTTCGGAAGAAATGCTGCTCTAAGACTGGTATATTGACCCTAACATTGCATACTTCTTTTTATATGCACTGAAGTTTTCAAATTGGACTGTATATTCTACAATGAATCTTATAACCTGTTATCATCTAACTTTATATCTGAAACTATCTAACTTGCAGTTTTAAAATATGGATTCTTTGTGTAAAGAAAAGTCTTGAGCCAAAAAGACGAATGTTTAGAGTGGATGCTTTGAATGATAGTTACTGCATCATTATGAATGATCTCAATTTTCTATTATATGGCACTATTTGGCTTGTTTTAGGGGGTTGGTAGAAATGTTTTTCATTCGGCAGATAAAGTAAAAAGCATATAATGCAGTAGATGAAAAAACACTGTGTGCATTTTGATGGCTTTTATGTTGCTCTCCCACTCCCGAGTACCTCAATGTGCTGCAAGAGAAGGGAGTAAAGAAAATGGGGATTCAAAATGGATCCTCAAATATAAAATTCAAAATAACAAGAAATTCGAATAAGTAGCACGTAAAATTAGTATCATCTCCGTGAAATAAATTCCTCAGATTTCTTGCCTTATATTTCTAGGTAATTGCTACTTGTCAATCCTTTCACACCAAATGTTGCACACCAAACATTAGCTGTATCTTCTCAAGTCAGCCCTTCCTCATTGAGGTGTCGGGATCAATCACAGATGAATGTGAAAATATTTAGTCACTGATGTCCCATTGAGTTGTCACAATAAATCAGAATATTCAGACTGGCCCGTGGTAGTTATAGTTGACATTAATTGAAGAGTAAATTTTTTATCATTCAATCTTGTTCTATCTAGTTTCCTTGAAGAACTGCTATGCAAATTGCAATCCTCTGTTTTGACCTTTTCAGGATGCCACACAGTTGTTTCATCTCATTCGTATACTCACTTTTGTATAGAGTCAATACTGATTGCTTAAGGTTTCATTTCTCCCGTGTCTGTCCGTAGATTGGTATATGGGAAGAAAGGAAAGTTTTTGGTTCTCGGGGGCAAATACTGAAAGAAGAGATTGTCGGGAGGCACCAAGATAATCACAATAGGAATGGCAAGCATCTGGGATTGAAATTGGTAATTCAATTGTTTTCCCTTTTCTGATGAATGATGTTTAATTTGTTGAAAACTTGAGGACTAATGCCATCTCTCTTTTTCTTTTATTCAAGCAGAAGCAGCCTATTGGAAATACAGTGGACAAAATAGTTTCAGGTTATCAGGTTGTTTATGGTGGCCAGGTGGATGAAGATGTTATTTTGCACAGATGTAGGGATGCTATTAGCTCTATGGAGAAGGTAGAGAAGGACATTGGTAGTGACATCCATTCAGGTAGTACCTGCATTTGGTTTCTTTTGGACAGCCAAAATGTTTTCACTTCACAATAAGTCTCAAAAATATATTACATTGCGATTTATCTCCCTTCTCTTTTGCTTGTTCACATTTTACATATTTTGTTGTCTAGATTACACTTTCATAATGTTACAGGAACTAGCATTATCGTCCGAATTATTGTTTCTAATGTAACTCTACTTGAATTCATGTTAGTTTCTTCAAACCACTTTCTTCTGATCTTTTCCCTGGAAGGATAGTCTTGAATTCACCTTAGTCTAAATGTGATGGGAAGTGCAAATTTGATTACCTAATAAACCTTTTTCTCTGTTCATTTTGAGTGGATCTCCTTAAGCTAAGATTTCAACTGTTTAAGATTTCATTGATCAGCCTCAGTAGTATAATTTTTTATTAGTGTACTGGTCCACTGGGCTAGGACAAGACGGTCAAGGATTGGGATGTGTCAGTGTGGTTTCATTTATTGATTTCTCAAATTGTTCGTATTATCATATCTAATCATGTCATTCCTTCACAAAACATTGTTCTGCACAGGACAAGTGCATGAATCTGCATTTGTGGAGGAGCTGCAGGCACAGCAAGCTACATTAAGGGGCTGCATTGAGCAATTAACATCTGTGGAATCATGGAGAGCAAGTCTTGTGTCTAATTTGAGGGAGGCTCTCCAGGAGCAGGTCTGTTGGCCACACTATCCAGTGGTTGCAAATATCTTGCAATTGTGATTGAATGTAAAACTGACATCTTATTTATTTATTTACTTTTTTGTCTTTTCAGGAATCTAAGCTGGCTGAAATTCGTAATGAGCTTCAGGTTTGTCATTGGTACTCACACCAACTAATTACATGGAAATAGTTACACTCACATGCACAAGCAGACATGCACTTACAACTGTAAAGAAATTAATTGAAATATGGTGTATTTATTCCAAATAAACCTATAAATGTAAATGCCTTCATTGATGTGTCATAAATGGTTTCCTCTTTAAATATACTTAGAAAAAGCTTTAAACTAGGTGCTTGCTTGAAACATATAGCAAAGAAAGAATCGTGTAGCCAAATTTGATTAGTTTCATGGCATCTTCTGCGTTTGTGCCCCTCTTTTTGTCCTTTGGATATCACCTGATTTTGGTTATTAGCCTGTACAAGTGACAAGTTTTTGAAGTTTTCAGCTAAAGGTTTAGGTGTATGATCAGGGAGGAGAGTGAGAAGATTTGTTTCTTGCTTTGAATGCTGACTATGTTTGAACATTGCATTTTCAACACACTTCTTTGCTGGCTCTAAAGTCCTTTATGAATGACCTTTAACCTTTGTAGAATATAGATTTGCTCATTGTACCATATTAAGCACATGGAAATCATCATTAGTGTCTTTTGTTTACCAGGCGGCACAGTCCCACTCAGAACAGGCAGATAACATTTGCCGGCAGTTACTAAATGGTAACCATGCACAGTTGCTAGCTGAGCGGAACTCAAAAGAAGTTCATACCTCAATTGCACCTCCAGGATTTATACCAGGGGATAGGGAGCAGTCAGCTCCTGTGATGTATGCTCGACAGGCGTCTTTTCCAGAGAAGTCTGGCCACAATGAGGAAGACCCTAGGAAATCTGCAGCTGCTGCAGTTGCAGCAAAGCTGACTGCTTCAACGTCATCAGCCCAGATGCTTTCTTACGTCCTCTCCTCTTTGGCATCTGAGGGTGTCATCGGTAATTCAAGTAAAGATGCCACCAATGATTTCCCTCAGGAAAAGAGGCCTAAGCTTGAGAATGACCATTCTTATGCACCTCCTCAGAATACCCAACAATCACCAGCTCCTCCTTTCCCGCATCATGACTCTCTTCAGCAAACTATAACAACTACAACCTCACAATTAACTCCAAATGACCCACCACCTCCACCACCATCATCTCCTCCACCAATGCCACCACTACCACCTATGCCACCATATCAGATGCCCCCATATATCCAAAATGCCGGACCAATGACTAGCTCGCAATTTAGCTACAACCTGACCCAACAACCCCATAGTGTACCTGGTTATCCGGCTGTTGGGGCCCCAGTGACAGGCATGTCTCCCTTTGGGACACCTCCAACAAATCCTTACCAGAGCTATCAGGGTTCTGATGGTAATTTCTATAGTCAGCCATCCTCAATGCCAGTGGCGCCGCCAATTTCTCGGCAATAGGATTCTCATCAGGCCTGTTTCGGTCTATGGTTTTTCTGGGTAACTTAGGGCGTAATTATGATAACTCGTAGAACCGTTACCAAGTGCTAGAAACTTTCGTGTTTGTGTTAGTTATACACTAGATTTAGTGTTGCACATAGGCAATGTTTGTAACCTATGATTGTTTTTAGACTATGGTGTTCCATTGTTGAATTTAGAGGAAACAAATGGATTTTTTCCACCCCATCTTGATTACACAATCATTTGTTATGTAATATTTGAAATGTTTTATTTAGTGGTTATAAATATTTATTTAATTCAATAAGTTTTTATCATAAATTTTTATTATTGTTTGATTATTTTTTTAGTAGAATTTTTAAAATTTAAATAAATTATTTTATCTTTACTTGTAAGAGTTAAAATTTTGGATTATTAAAAGTAGAAGTTGAAAAGTTTTTTTTTTAAATGTTAAAATATTTAAAATATTTTTTATTTATTTAATAATTTTATTTTATTTTTTTATAATATAATTTTAAAAAATTTATTTATTAAAATAATTTTAAAAATTTTTAATAAAAATTTTTATTGACAATTAAAAAATAAAGTTTTTTAAATAAAAAATTTATTAATAAAATTTTTATTTAAATAAATTATATTAAAAAAATTATATTAAATAAAGTCTTATTGTAGTAGTTGACTCGATTGTGGTTGTCCTGCGAAGAGGCCCCCAAGGATCCTACGGTCTACAGTTGGTGGTGTCGTACGATTGTGGGCCTTGAAATTGAATTATTTTCATGCCATTGGGTTCTAATTTCATTCGCCGAAAAGCAATTCAGAAGAGCAACTAAAGAGAATTTTTTTTTTTTTTTTTGTCCAGGAACTCCAAAACTAGAGTCCTAGGATATTTTCTTGGGCAAAACTCACAATCCGCTTTACTTTAGGCCGCGGTAGCAGCCTAGGACATTGTTAGTTGGGCTGGGCTGAGCCTGGCCCAGGGGGGTTGGTAATTTTCTAAGTAGGAGATCTGCACGACCCCGGTAGACAGGCCACTTGGATCCAATTGATAACTGATGTATTATTAATTTTTGGGACAGCGCTTAATGGACGAGTGACTTTTACCTTGAATGGTTTCATGCCCCCATGGTAAGCAGGAGCAGTAATGCGGCAATACTCATTTGATCTACGCAGACACTAAAACTACGTAATTCCTAATATGTAATTGTATAAATAAATTTATGTAGTCATTAAGTCATAAATTAAGAGGGGGAGGCCACTGACTGATGTACAAAGATATAAATGATGCCAAATAGTACGAATTAAGTGTGGTAATTCGCATTCCTTTTCTTAAATTTTTTTTTTTTTGGATTGCATTTCTATTGTTTTTTATATTACATATTTTCTTGTAAAATTAAGTCGTAACTTAAAGAATTTGGATTCTTTCTTGATTTGAGTTTAAAAAAAAAAAATTCATGAACCGCTCTTATATTGTCATCTACAACTAATTACTAATCACTTGCATGTATTTATTGAGAAAATTAAATCAAGAATCCTGGCCCCAACTTAAAGCCCTTAGAAAATGAAAGTGCATGCGGATTAAAAAGCTAATTAACAGCACAAGGATTACTGGTTGCCGATGATTAAATTAGGTCGGTGCTCCTGGGAAATAGGCAAAGGTCTCTGGTGATGAAACAATCACGTGAGTGTGACGTGGCTTCGAGGTCTCATCATCCCATGTAGTTATGTTTTGCTTTTGGGTAGAAAGTTGACATGAGAGAATGGAAAAGGTCAAAAATAAATTTTTTTAGAGTTAAAAGCGGAAATGGATACAGACAGACTCACAGACAGCACAATGTCTTATCCCATGTCCAGTCTTCATTCTAACACGGCCAGCACCAAGACCCATGATATGATATGATATATATATATATATATATATATATATATATATATGAGAGCACGCATTTTGACCGTGGAAAGGCTGAAGCAATTCATTTTACAAAATTTTCACAAAAGACTCAAAATTGACCAGTGTGTTCCCAAGGTTTCGGGATTTTAACTAGGTTCCGGGGGATATTTTTTCAAAAAAAAAAAAAAAGGTGAAGAAAAAAATCTACACTGTAATAGCCAGTTGGGGTTTGAGGACAAGTATTAGTTCAGGAAACAGCATTCTAAACTACAGACTAAAACACACTAGGTGGAAAAAGACATGAGAATGTCCAGTTTTGTCTCTCAGCGTCCCACCTGGGGACTCATACCTAATTGCGTTTAGCTGCACTATTATAGGTCAAACACATAGTTGCACCAAAATTATGAAGAATTTCAAAAATTAATTAAGCTCCTTTTTGGAATTAAAGTGTTTATAGCTTTTAAGCTATAACTTTTATATATAAAAAAAAAGCTGTGATTATTAAACAAAAATTAATAATATATAGTAAATATAAATTTTAAACAATAATTTTGATAAAATTATTAAATATATAATAGATATTCCACTATACAAGTGAAGTGATATTAATATAACTTTTAAATTATAACAATTAGTATTTATCAGATATTTTAATAGTGTAACTTTTAACCTTAATTCCAAACGAATCTTAAGAAACCAAATGTAGGTTCAAGGAATGTTTGTAGAGAAACTTTATCATCATATGTAACATTCATTAATTTAAAATTAATTTTTTTGTACAACCCAGTTGCTGGTTATCAAATAATTAGATGGTCGTGAGAGATGACTAATTTTGAGTGAAATATAAGTTGCGCATTATATAATTAGCAGCTTCCCAAGTAATTTTATTACCAACGAACATAATTAGTTTAATACAGTAAGTTAAGGAGCCAAAGTTGGTGGAGGAGGGTGGAGCTCAAAACTATAATATGATTTCAAGAAATTTTAACAAAAATAATATATGGTACTGTTTTGGACTTAATAAATTTTTTTTTCCCTCTCAGAAAACACATTTACAATTGTCTTAAGTGTATTTTCGTATTGCGAACATGTTTAAATAATAAATTCGTTATTATTATTATTATTATTATTATTTTAATATTATGTTAGATATTGCAATGTGAATTAGTGATCAGACATAGCCAAAAGTACCTATACGGCCTGCATCGTTGTATCAAACCTGAAGTCTAACAGAGAATTCTGAAACCAAAGAAAATATTAAATAAATTTATTCTACGGCTATGGAAATACCCTAATCCTGAATCTCAAGATTGAGGCGAGGAGACTCAATTATGGAACCCTTGACCTTCGGGTTGAGGCAAGGAGATGATCCTCACCAACTCAGCTAATGAGTTGCTAACAACATTAAATTTATTGTTATTATTTCAATATAAGTACAATAAAATTATCGTTTAATCATTAATTAATAGAGTTAATCCAATGATAGTGTATTTTAGAGGAGAAATTGTTGGATTTTATGTGAGTTAAACATATAAATTATGTATAATTGCACGTTGAAAGAAGATTTACCATTAATAGCGACATTGATAAAGAGTAAGAAGAAACAAGAAAAAAAAAAAAAATTTGAAAGAAGGCTAGACTATTGCTCAAAATAAATAAACCAAAGGTATGATTTGCAGGGTTATTTAAAAGTTTCCAAAGTTTCGAATGGCTTCCATCCTTTTGAGCCCACAATAGTTATATATATATAATTTCATGTCCTTCCACAAAAAATAAATAAATAAAATTTCATATGATATGTTATTGTCACTACTTCAAAATCGATGTTAGATCCAAAGGCCCAATTTAATCCGTAAAATACATATTTTGTAGTGGATCTAAGCCACTATATTGTGACGACTATTTTTGTTGTGGTTTGAAAAATATAAATACATCGAAGTGTTGTTGAGCATAGTTGGAGAACTTTATCCCATGACAGAATGCCCTACAAAATGCATTATTGGAAAACCAGTCATTCTAAATAATAATAATAATAATAATAATAATAATAATAATAATAATAATAATAAGCCTAGATTGAAATAGTATATCCTGTTGGAACTCAACAAGTATAGTTAACAATTAATACAATACTTATGAAATTATTAACAAAAAGTCTAAGTATGCATGAAATATGAGTCAAGCATGCTTGCAAATTAGTGCAGAGATGAAAGTCAATAGACATGGTTAATAATTAATATAATGCTTTATCAAATTTTTAACAAAAATGGTTAAGCATGCATAAAATTTAATGCATGCAAATTAATGTAAAGGTAAAAGTCAATAGTCATGATTAATACTTAATGCATTACTTATGAAATTGTCAATAGAAATGACAAAGCACATATGAATTTTTTATGCAAACATGCGTTCAAACGAATATAAAAAAAAAATAAAAAATAAAGCCTATAGGTAGGCTTCACGATCCATTCAGGCATTCATCTTTTTGGTTAAGTAATCTAAGAGATAATTAAAAGTGACTTAATTGTATTTTTAAAAAATTAGATCCTGTTTGGAAATGTTTCTAAAATAATTTATAAGAAAACATTTTCTGCATTCTCTCATAACTATTTATGTAAAAAAATTTCAAAATTCTTCTAAAAACATTTCTAAAATAGTTTCCAAACACATTCCATATTCATTTTCCAAAAATATTTCATTTTCTCACGTTTTCCAAAATTATACTTTCTAAGCTATAATAATCCCAAACCATTAACATTAAATTATTGGTTCTCCTACATCACTATTCACAACAGGAGTTATTATTGTTTAACTCGAATTTGCTACTCAACGATATAATAGGCAAAGTTAAAGTTATAATATGAGTTTATTTGAGTCATATTAATGCTTGAATATACCTTTGGACTTTATTCTCGAGACCACACAATAGAGTTTAGGTGAATCACAAATTAGTAATCTAAATTTTCAATCAAATCCAATTGTATTTTAATTAGGAAAGAGTCATCATTATGATATGTAGTCTCGTAGAATTTCTGCCTCAAACAATTATCCATTGTGTGAAGATGATAAAAATAATGTCATTTGAAATGTATTTTGTGAATAAACTTTTGGGAAGACTAACATGAGTATTTCGTAAATATGATTGTTGGTTGTTCTCGAATTATTGAGGGTGCAATTTGTTACAACTATCTTTTGTCTATGACTACATGTTAAGAGTATGAGTAGTGCTATAGTCACGTATTATTTTATAAATTGATATGATTTTTTTTTATTTCGCTAATCATATTATGCGATATTTGTCTAAAATAATTTATATAAAATTTTGTTACAATAATGTTATAGTGCCACTCTAAAGTTATATGATGTAATGTTTGTGTTTGTGTATCATGAAACAGCTCGATTGCTTGTTCTAATGACGCATCGACTAGGATAATAATATTCTTTAAATTAAGCTACTTGTCTTCCCCCCCCCCCCCCCTTCAGAGACTGATACGTTAGTCAGACTTGGCATTGACCTACGTGGCGGGTATTTTTGTTCAGATATATAATGAAATCTCAAAATTTTTCTTTTTCTGTTCTTTTTTAATAGATTTTTCCGACATAGTTTCAGAGACAACACAGCGTTTGTTTGTGGGACAATTCTCACTTCATTAATTGAAAATATAACATTAATTAATTCATGCAGTGCAAAGCACCAAAAACGGAACCTGCACACACATAACATTATTGGAAGCACAAGGAGAGACAAAAGCACCGTCCGATCCCAATACCGATACGCCAACCAGGGCTTTGATGAACTGATGGCAACTAAAATTAAATCGCAATAAATTAAATTAATTCTTTTTTTTCCAAATTCCTAAATATAAAAGCACCTCCCCCTTCGAAGATTTCGCAAGAATCGAACTTTTGCTCCAAATAATGCAGCAGCCGAAGCAGCTGCGGCGGACGCAGAGCAGAAATATGTTCGTCATTAATAACTGAGAGGAGAAGTGTGCTAGCTGTCGTTACGTTGTCTTTTGTTTTTCGAAAACGACAAATCGTATCTGAGGCCAGGGTTAAATTTAAAAAAAAAAAAGAAAAAGGCGAAAAAAGCGGTCAACGTTTGAATGACGCCAGCATGCGGCAGGTGTATGTATGTAAG
Source organism: Aegle marmelos (assembly GCA_030449875.1). Lineage (NCBI taxonomy): Eukaryota > Viridiplantae > Streptophyta > Magnoliopsida > Sapindales > Rutaceae > Aegle > Aegle marmelos. The sequence goes on from JASUUL010000094.1 coordinate 8,266,404, forward strand.
TGGAAACAAAAGCTGAGAAAAGCCGTCACGTCGGATATACTTTAAACGGCTCACGAAAGAGGAGAGGGTGTGTGGAGTTGCCAACGCTTAAAAAGTCGCGCTTGCTTCAGACTTTTTGCTTTTGGCCTTTTGGTGCAAAAGAAATAAAGGAAAAAAGAAGGAAAAAAAAAAAAGGCGGATTTTGCTGCGTGCCAAACAGGATAGAATGGGTCGAAGCGAGGCGACCAAGCAACAGCAGAATCCACACACACGACCACCCCTCTCCCTCATTTACCAACACCTACTGAGTTCTGACTTAATTCTTAATTAATTTCTCTGGTTTTGCTCGAGTACATGCCTGCAGTTAATTTTGTTCCTCAAACGTGAGATGGGGTGGGGATGGGCCGGTGGGATCATGAGACCACTTTTTTTTTTTTTTTAAATAATAATTTAAGGATGTAGTCATTGGTGACGACCAATTTGCTCTTGCTAGTATCTGAGAGAAGTTTTAATTTTTTATCCACATTTATGAAAGGAGATGTTTGAGTTTCGGTATAGATTCGAACTTATGGATTGTGCGGCGCAATATCTAAGATGGGTAATAAATAAATTTGGTTTATAGTCAAAAAAGAATTTAAAATTTGAAACAAAAATGTGAGCAGAACGGTACTTCTATGTGTGTGCATGGGCTATATTAATCCAAATTCAATTTTATACAAAGAATTCACATGATAAAGTTATAAATGATCCTAATATCTATGCACTGTCAAAAATATTACCAAATTTTCAAATAACTTCAAGGCTTTCCAATTAACTTACTGAAAAAGAACTTTAACACGTTGAAGACTAAATTCAAAAGTTCATTTTTTAACAAAAGATGAATTTTTCTTTTTTTCTTTTTTACTCCTTAATATATATATATATATATATATATATATATATATAGTCCGGACGCCCAACCGTCCATTACATCACGTTGTGGTCAGAAACTTTGTCGGATTAAGAAAATTACAGCAATTGCCACTATTCCGTGGCTTCGATTGGACAGTGGCACGAGTTCTCAATTTTATCCGAACTAACGCATTTAATTTTTAATTAGTTAAATTTCTTGTCGCCTAATCATGCTTTTAAGAGTTAATGCACGTGCCGTTGTCCGCCACCGTGTCAAGGTTGTGACTAAAATAATATCTCTTTAATATAATTTTCTTAATCTCAACTAATAAGATAATTAAATATAGGGAAGTGGGAATATTTCCACCCCTAAAAATTGTATAAATTCGTTCTTTTTTTTTAAATATTTATAAAAATTTAGATATTTTTTATTAAAATAAAAAAGTATAAATAATTAATCAATATTATCCTTCTCAAAATTAATGAATTTCGTGAAATAATAACATAATTTTTTAAACAAGTAAATACTGTAAGATATCATGTTACAAATATATTTTGTTAGTTTAATTAAAGTTGATTAATAATATTAATGAGGATTTAATTGGTTAATTGTTCTATCAAGGAATTGGCCAATTGTTCAAATCTAGTTTTAATTTGAAATAGTTAAAAATGCAATAAACATCGACAAATTAATAGCATTGGGACCATAGAAAATTTAATAGCAAATATATCAATAAATTAATAAATTGTTAATTTATGAAGAAATTTCTTTTTCTTTTTTTAAATATGACCACATTCATGGTATTTATTTACCTTGATTTAGCTCTTATTATATTTTATTTGAATAGTAGTGTGTTATCTTACATTGGTAATAATTAGATTATTATAGAGATTTGTTTTTCTACATTAAAGATTACACACAGAGTCCATCTCGTGCTTTATTTGAAAGCAAAATTTCTCATTACAAAAAGAGTTACAAATGAGATCCAATTTTAAATTTATCTCAAGAAGCAACAGAGTCAGAGAACATATTTTTATAAAAGCATGTTATTATTAATTTACATGTTAATGGGTCCTCTACGAAAATAAAATTTCAAAAAATTCTTAATTTAAAAATTAATTAAATTATTATGTTGGTCTCAAATTGCGACAAGTAAAAGTAATTATTTAATTAAAATTATTAATTTATCGAGTATTAATTTATCAAGATTCCCTTAAAATGTGAACTTCTTCCTTCATTATTAATTTTTTTTCTTTTTTTTTAAATTTTAAGTGTGGAATGGGCATGCAGAAAATTTGAGGGGTGAAAATATTAACCGGCCTTAGAATATTCACATCATTCATCATTTTGATAATCAGACGTTATATTCTCACGGTCGATTAAATTTGTCAAACTACATCCACACAAGTCAGAAACAACTTTGATGTAGAAATATGTTCATGATGATGACCAAAGATTTATGCGTAACCATGAAAATATTAACGAACATTTTAAATGAAACTAATTTTGTCCTCTCCAACACAAATTGGTCGGCCACAATGAAGCAAATGGATGACGTGTATGGTGAAAATTATCTGTAAAACGCGGTTACTGATTAATGAATAAAATTAAAAATAATTAATCAGTTAGATTAATTATTCCGAAAGAGAAGAGAGAGTGCGAGAGAGAGGGAAAAAAAAAAAAAAAGTTGGACTACTGGAAAAGAAAAATGAGCGGCCGACATGCAATGCAAGAGGCGATGGTTATCGTGAGCACACCAGCCGGCTTTTCGCCGCGACATGTTTCTCGGTTCCCTTTTATCTTTACCACCAACACCATCATAAATCTACCAAAGTTTCTATTGTTCGTACTTTACCACGTGATCGGATCATTTTTAATGCACTGTGATTATGTTTAACATGTATTTAAGAATGCGTTGTACTTTCATAGTAATAAAAATGTCATTTAAGTACAATAACGTGCCTTGGCTTACTCGGTCTTGGCTAGAGCCACTTTGTCACCACGTGTGAGGATAATAGTTTGAATTTCCGCAAAATTATTATGGAGTTTTAATTTTTTTTTATTAAATTTGATTGAAGACATCTTTTTTTTTCTTTGAGTAAAGTTGACAAAATTAATAAAATGAAGATGACTAATAATAGGAGTTATAATTCATTTTGAAAATGTGAGTGAGATAGATAAAGTTAACAAAAAAAAAAAGTGAGTTATAATTCCTTCCAAAATATGAGTGAAGTGGACAAAATCTATAAAATTGAAGAGAGCCAATGACACAGGCAACGAGTTAGAATGAGCAAACTGTAAAATTTAGTAGACATTCAAAACTTGCATAAGAAATAAAGAGGTTAAACAGAAAAATCAAATAAAATGGGTTTGAAAGTAATTTAATTTTATGTATAATTATCCCCTTTTAAAAATATAATTACAGATAATCCAGTGTATATTTTTTTTAACAATTTCAATTAAAGAAGAAATATTAACAATCAATCAATTAAATCCTTGCTAAATTACAATGAACCAACGAAATCTTCATTATTCTTTTTGTGATTTTGGTTTTTGACCACCTTTAACCATTAAGGTGTCTTATAAAAAAAACAAGTACCGAAGTGAATTTATCTATTTACTCTTATATGGTAAAAGTACCAAAGTACCAACTAAATTTTTTAACTTCATCATTTTTTATGCAAAAATTTATATTTTCAAAATGATTTATCTGTTCTACGCTATTAATATAATTATTAAGAGAAAAATAGTTAAACTATAATGACAGCTCTTTAATAAAAAAGAAGAAAAAAAGAATCTAAATGATTTAATTGGTAAAGCTTTTTTCTCTATTTGAAATTGTAAAGAGTAAAATAATTTTATTTCATAAATAAATTTAAAAACTAAGATTGGTTTCCATAAATTGCAGGGTAAAAATATCTCCACCCTTAGCCTGGGGGCACCCTAGCCACCTTATAATTATTAAACACGATTCTACCAATAGGCTTGTTAGATGATCTTGAAAATTGTGTGCCTTCACAATTATTAATATTGCTGCACAAATTCTAGTGAGATACAAGGGAATTTAAATATATTTGACTTAATTAGATTGATTATATGTATGTGATCTGACCTACAATCTGGTTACAATTGTAAATGTAGTAAGACATATATTTTTCACGAGATTATTTGATGCTCTAATTTTTTTTTTAATTTTAGGAATAATATTGAATATCTCAAAATTATTTCCCAAGTTTTATGTTTATATGCCAAATGGTGGATTGGTCCAGCCTGACCTGCAAGAGTTGTTTCCCATTTAGATTAAAATACGAAATGAAAATAAATCGCTCTCCATTCATTATTGTCAATAGGAGTGGTGGAAATAAATTTCTGAACTAATCGCAGTACATTTTTAAATGATAATAGTAATAAAGCCCAATTATATAATGTGTCTATATAGATTGTAACCATCGAACAATCAATTCTTGCTTAACAAGAAAATTTAGATTAGGTGGGGGGGAAAAAAAGATTAAACAAACATAAAGAATTGACAATCTGGGGCATTCAAGCTCATGAATCACGATGATCCTTAAAGAAACTGGCGGCATCTCATATATGCTCTGTCTCGGCCCCTTCGTTTTAGGCAGAATCTTATAAATAAATGATCGTTTTCCTCATCTGGCTTACTCCGACTCTGCAACTCAATCCCGGGCCTTGCTTCGGCAGAAAAAAGGTAAAAGCAAAAGAGATAGAGAAAGGGCATCATTCAAAAACATGGAGCCCTCAAAAGTTGAAGATGCCATCACGCTTATGTTAGCAAGCCCTGTGCTGTTGCTTTCGTGTGCCATGACGAGTCCAATCTTTTGTTCATTATCTCCATGTAAAAATATATAAAAAGATAACATCATCTTCTTCTAAACTGTTTCAATTTTACGTTACAATAAAATTCTACAAAGACCTTTGGCCATATATATATATATATATATATATATATATATTATCCATTGGCATTAGAAATGTGTCTAGATTCTAACCTAGATATTTATCTCGTCAAAATTGAACTAAAATCTTGCCCGGGCAAATACAAGCTTGATTATTATCCCATTTTCTTCTATGAAAAATGTTTTTTTTTTTTTTAACGTAAGTACATATTGTAAATAATTATATATATATATATATATAAAGAAAGTATATCTTTTTTTTCATTTAGCAGTCGGAATACATTCATGATTTTTATTGAAAATGAGCCTAATCAAACAATAATTATACAATAATTTAAAGCAGCTAATTAAACAAATGGGCAATCGCGTTACATGATTTTCCCCATTTAATTACCTTCACCCAATGACTGTAACAAAATACACGTACGGTTGCTGAGTTGGACTGTACAAAGACTGGTCCTCACAAAATTAATCATACAGCATACAGGTCCAAAATATGACAAGTGTCCATCATAGGTTAACAGAAGTCAAATCACTGAGTCAGGGCTCGGCCGATAGACCATGACAAAAACGAAAAAAATTATTAAAAGGGGCCCCGACAAGAAAATCGTTTTCTTTTCCTTCGGCCTGCATCCAACTCGTTCAAAACATGCAGCAGCTCTGCTCCTCTCGCCACTAATCTGTAAAGGCAAAGCCCTCTAAGTACCTAAAGAAGAAATTTTCTTTTACTCTTCAAAGCAAGACAGCCTACTTTTTAAGCTCAAAATTTATTGTTTATTTTCTTCTTGCAGTCATTTGTGCCAAAGCAATCGTGCCTGAGGCCAAAGAAGGCAAATCTGCACTGCAGAGGCCCCACTTTGTGGCTAGAATTCTCATACATGGTAAAAAAAAGCAAAAAAAAGCAAAAAAAAAAACCTCAAAATGAAGATATCTGAAGTTGTATTTAGGGCATTGAATATTTTTAACCAAACACAGGCATAGTTTTACATCGAGAACAGTATCAATTAATGACGATATGAGAAGTGGCTTTCGTGAAAAGCTATCAATTTTCAGATTTCATGTATATAGAAATAAATTCTTCTCAAGTTAATATTAAGCTATCTTTTATCTTTATTATATGATGCCTAAGGGATAATGTTGAATAATCTAATAACTGCCTCACGCAACTCGTGTAACTGTAAATGGTAATATATTCCATGGAAAAGAGACCGCCCAAATCTCAAGATAAGTTTGGGCACGCGTTGAGAATCAGAGGTGATGAGAATATTCATCAACTGCCTTGTTGCCCAACTTCCCCCCTTTTTTTCTTTTTTTCCTTCCAAAAAGAAAAGGAAACAAAAAAAGATATCCAAGTCTCACAAATGGGGCACTATTTTTTCATGAACATGATGACGATAAGAACACTAACATACCATGACGTCCTTATTTCTATTAAAATAGATGAAAAAAAGATACTTAACATCGATTGATTTTCCATATTAAATTCTGAAATCGTAGATATTTAAACATTCATGTTTGAAACGGGGAGTTTAACTGTCTGGATAGAAGTCGCAACCTCCGAGTGTACCCATTTCAAAACTTCACCACTTGATTACACGAAAGGAGTGGAGAGGCAGCTAGAGTGAGAGCTAACTCCAGGTCTAAACGGTGCTTTTTATTTGTTTATTTATTTATTTTAAAGGGTAAAAATGGAGGCTAAAATGGGCATGAATGTCACGTCGAAAAAAGAAACAAAATATTGTGATGGCCACGTTCTTATTGCTTTTGGAAATTTATTTATTTGCAAAGAATTAAGTAAGATCTCCCATAGCGACCGGCAGCAAGGACGAAGCCAGCCGTCTATTGAGTAATCACCCAACAACTCCCTCCTGTTAAAGCCTGTGCTTCATGTCCCCCCCAAAATCCATTATTATTACTATTGTTTTTTTTTTTTTATATCTGTGAATTTATCAAAATTTTAAGGATCTTTACTAATTAATGCCACACAGGCACACACATAAATGTTTTAAGAGATACATAATAATGAGCCTATTATTTTGCCTCCTAGATCTGCATTTACTAATGCATAAATAAAAAAAGTGCGCATGTATAATACCATAATTATTTGAACTTTAATTTAAAGCCCCATTAATAACAGAATACATCCCTACTTTTTTGTCGGAAAAATATTTATAACTGAATCGTCCATGACACTGTATGACTATGATTAATTCCTTCTATCTTTTTTTTTTTTAATAGACATATGTACATATATTCTGAAGTGGGCACACTTATTACGAGAATAGCCCTAGAACTAAAATAATAATAAACTATCTTTGGCCCATTCTCGCATCTATAAATACCAAGCAAATCTTCCAATCCGTTTGCTCATCACTCAACAATATTCACTAGCTGGATAGCTCCCGAAAGAGCGGTTTTCACATTTTCACTTGCTTCCGCTTTCTTAAATTTGTTGTTACATTAACACACAATGCAATACCAAACAGAGTCGTGGGGCCGCACGTACATGCCGCCGTCGAGGGACACACTGGAGCACATAGAGAGGCTTGCCTCGGAGAACGCCGTGGTCATCTTCAGCATGAGCAGTTGCTGCATGTGCCACGCCGCCAAGCGCCTCTTCTGCGGGATGGGCGTTAACCCCACGGTGTACGAGCTGGACGAGGACCCCAGGGGAAAAGATTTGGAAAAAGCTCTCGTTCGCCTCCTCGGCACCTCCCCCGCCGTCCCCGTCGTCTTCATTGGCGGCAAGCTCGTCGGCTCCATGGACAGAGTCATGGCTTCCCACATCAATGGCACCCTCGTCCCGCTCCTCAAAGAAGCCGGCGCCCTTTGGCTCTGAATTTCATGATCAGAACTCCATTTTCTCTTCCTATAACCCCCCCCCCCCCACAACCCAAAAAAAGAAAAAAGAAAAAAAATTCACTTTATTATTATTATTACATTAGGAGAAACTACGTGGCAGAGGAAGAGGAGTTCGTGTTGTGTTGCGTCTCCTCCATTTTGGTTTACATTGAGGAGTATCGACTACTAGTATTGTGTTAGCCAGCTTCTGCTTCTTCTTGTCTGTCTTTTAATTGTGGCCAGGTCTTTTACTTGTGTTTTGTTTGCTTTGTATTTTCTTTCACTGATGTAATGTAATCTAAGCTCCCTCCTCTGTAATATTTATTTATAGATAGAAAGCAAAAGCCGGTTTATTTTATCTTTATTATTTTGTTTTTCACACTGTTTTTATTATTTTTACTGACTTGGGTTGGGGTGAGTGAGGGAAAATTCGAAAAAAAAAAAAAAGTTTCTGGTTTTTGCCGGAAAATTCGCCGGGTGCAAACCCCACACAGTGCAATAACGTTCTTTCGGTGGATGTGCTGTGTTTGGTTTGGTTTTGCTGGGTTGGCTCGGGGGATAAGGTGCGGTGCAGCACCAGAATGTGATCGTGCATTTTAATTGATCAATTTTTTTTTAAAGGATTTAATTGATCAATTTAATCTGATAACCGTGCATTTTTTTCAGCGTGGGCCATCTTTTCATTCTGATCGATTGCTCGCGATCTGAATGGAATTGGACCTGGACCTGGACCTGTAAACTGTTCCCTCTTGCTAATGGGGTTGGGGGTGGCGTGTCGTTTAGTTCCCGAGGAAAATGTAGGAGTGGGGGGGTTAAAAGGGGGCACATGTAGAGTTGGGTCTTCGGTCTTTTCACCACTTTTATCGAACTTCTCTGTCCGTACATCTGGCTCCACCGCGAACCTCATTTAACAGCTCTGCGGCTACGCCTATTGTCGTCACTCTACATTACCTCTGATGTAACCGCTTTCTTTTTGGTTCCCCCAAAATATATACTTATATATATGTTCGGCTATATTAGAATTGTTTCGTCTAGGAGTAACTCCAACAATCGTACGGTCGTCATCATGCCCTGACGGTCAAAGAGAGTGACTAATAACCATACGGTTATTAGAGTTACTCCACTCCCAAAAGCAAGCCGATAAGTTATAACAACTACTATATGTATATTTTTTTAATTAAAATTACTGTAGTTTACTGTCTCTTATAAATTTATGTAAATTTTATTATTTATGTATATTATTCACACAATTTATAAGAGATTATAAATATTAATTACTGTAATTTAATGACTCTTTTTATATATATATATATATATATATATATATATCAGTGAATTTTCATTTTTATTGCAATTAGTGTGGCTTTCTCATATGATGACGTTTGTCATGTTCGCAATGACGTGGTGAACTCATTCTTGCCACGTAAGGCAGGCGGCATATGTTCTTCCCTCATAGCTGTGGTCGGTGGACGACGGTTTATGCTTGTACACTCGATTGGTATCCCCACCGTTCCCTCCTGTGCTTGATTCGCTCTTTTCCCTTCTTTATTCCTCCTTTTCGTTTAAAAACATTAAACAAAATATGGTTATATAATTCGTTGAATCAATCGCCACTAGTCTGTAAAGTGGACTTGAATTCCTACATATTCAAAAGTTTATTTATAATTGTAAATATTGAAATGTGATGCTTACTATATTGTATAGGGATTCTGTTATATGTTTAAGGTTACTTTTTTTTTTCTTTAACCCTTCCCTTTCAAGATTCTCTTTTATGATCTCCCCATCTCCAATTTCTCTATTGGAATTTTATCGCTATTTCAAAATAGTAATTTTTCAGATTAGAGGAAACCGAAAGCAATCACTTTCATACTTTATTTAAAATTAATTATGTATTTGATTTAATTATAAATTAGAGTTGAATAAATCAAATGTGAGTGTCAAATTTTATTTGAAATTAATCGCTTTTACAATTTTTTTCCCCTGGCATCAGTTGCCCTCGCTGCCCAATAAATAGATCCACCCCTCTCCATAGGCAGCTCATCTTTGAAGGTTCCAAAAGCGAAATGAGATGGGGTTAAGGAATGAACATTCTCATGGTCATAAGATTATTAGTAGATGAAAAAGTATTTGCATCTTTAACAATTAAAAAATAAAGATTGATAAAAAAAATAATAAAACTTTTGCTTAAAACAAGGATTTTAGTTGAAAATTGAAAAGTTTGATGGATCATGATCTGTTTTTGAGTCGGGCAACCAGCATTTTGACACATTCCTTTAAGATATGGTAAATTCGAATTAATACCCTGTCGGTATGTGGACATCTATTATATGGATTCTGTCTACAGAATCTAAAATTAAAAATAGTGATGGATGAGATGAGCCTCTTCAGGAATCAAGAAGATGGAAAAGAGGAAACCTAAAATGATCTTGGAAGCTATTTTGTAAAAAATTAATGTATTCGTAAACATACGACTCTATTAAAGTATATGTTAAGAATAAACGAGGTTGAAATTATTGAAAAAAATATATATTCTATTTGAGAAAATTAAAACTAAAGAGGCAAGCAAATTAATATAAAAATCAAGAGATCGAGGTTTACTAAGTTTCAATATCTACCATAATTCAACTTAATAATTATCTAATTACCAATCAATTCAAGAGAGTGGGACTAGTAAGTTTTAGAATCTGCTATAGTTCAACTTAACAATTATTTAATTACCAACAATCAATCTTTAATTTTAAAATGTCTACTCATAAATATAATAATTAAGTTTAATTAAAATTAATCTTATAAATATTCTTTTTCTACTTAATAATGTGATATCTAAATACCTCATATAAATAATATTGAATACTAAAGAGTTAAAGTAGTTTACTTAAGCACTGTAAGTAAATTATTTAATGAAAGACACAAAATTAAAGATAATCATACATAAACTTTATATATCTACGTACAGATTTAGTTAGATATTAATCGCAACATCAATAATGCGGGACAAAATAAATGAAAGTATTTAGTAATATTCAACCAAATATATGAAATAAGGAATTATACACATCAAAACATACACAGTGAGAAATTAGCAGAATAAAAATTAATTTATTTCATTGAACAAAGAATACATTATCTTTAACATGAGTCTGAAAAATTGGAAAGACATGGAGAGATTGAAAACACGAAACCGATAAAAGCCAAGCATTCAGCGGCCTTCAATTCCTTCCTGTCTCGCCGAAGGCTTGGCTTTGAATATAGAGTGAAAAAGTTGGCCGCTGCCACATTACAGAAGCGTTGTCTTTTAAAGAAATTAAAAGCCTCGCACTTGCTCTCCACTTTGATTTCAAATTAAATTATCAAAAATATATTTATTTTGCTATTTTCTTCTCACGTGCTTTCCTTACAAATTGAGCAATAGATTTAATTCTAATTCAACCTTAAACCATTAGCTCACTACAATTTAAATCCCTTTACGCCCTAACCTTCAATTCATTACCTATTTAATAAAATAATTTAATTAAATAAATAAAGGAAACTAAAAAGATAAGATTAGAGGCGAAATATATCAATAAATTTTACCCGTCATTGCAGAGATTCTGTAAAAACTGGACCCAAAACGAGAAGGACCAATGGGTTACTGGGCCCGTTTTAATGCACAGACGACCCATGTTGTCTTGGGAGTCCTTCCATTGATCATAACGAGTAATATTTTTGTCATTCATCACATTTATACATCTTTTTGCCATATTAATTTTATGAGTGGGCTTCCTTGACTGGAAATTTTGACATAAAAAAATTGACTTAATTTTCATTCATTTGATCCACTTAATTCAACGGCAAGAAATTAAACAATACAAAAAAAGAGAGAGTCATAATTATGTCTCCATCAATCTACCGTTAATTAACTGAATTCAATTGATAAAAATAGGAACAAAAATAAAATAGGAAAACTGTACTGCCTTCGAGAGAGCTCCGTCGACAGGAAGTTTGACAGAAAGAAATTGTTTGTTACTTGAAGATGGCTACAGAAGAATGGAAAGAGAGAGACGAATCTTACCAAAAATTTTGTTTATATACTTTCTATCATCAATATGATAGTATTAATGAATAAAATCTCACTTAAAATCTTAACGGCTCATTTGGAATTGCTTAAAGAAGATTTAAAAACCATTTTGAAAGATAAAAGAATTTTGGTGTGTGATAAAATTTCTTATAAATCACTTTTGAAAAAAGCACCACAATTAGCCATCCTATAACAAATTTTTAGGAGCAAAGGAGTAACTTTTAAAAATTTAATTTTGAGAATCACTTTTATACTTGATATAATTTCATATATATCCTCATATATATTATAAAATCATAAAATTATCTTATTAATTAGAAAATAAAATTATTAACTTTAACAAGATTATTATTATTATCATCATCATCACCAATTATGTTGAGACAAAAATTAAAAAACAAAATTAATAATATAAGATATTTATTTTAGTTCTCCATTGTTATAGGTACACAATAAAATTTTTTTTATATATGTGAGAATAAATTTGATTCAATAATATATCTAATTTAGTCATTTATATTCTCACAATAATTTAACAATAAATTTGTCAAACACATATTATTACTTTTAAAATATTTAACTGATTTTCTTTGTAACTGGTCATTTTCACGGCATAGCTGACAATAATTGTTTTAAAAACTACAATATTACCAACCTAGTCCTCAAAACCTATGATACAACCTTTTTCATGTATAATCTCACTTTTAAAACAAAGAAAATAATAAATTAAGATGAAATTAATCGATAAAATTGTACTAACTACTCAACAAGCAAAATCAAATAATTATGTCACCATTTTTTTAAGGCAATCCCTTAATTACACATTAGTGGCGTTTATTTTATTGTATGAAATCTAAGTAAACCTAAATTAATCAATTCCAAACATAGTTGATTGTTTGAATCTAAATAACATATGTATTTTCTTGTCTGAATCTCTAAAAATATGTACAAAATTATTTTTGTTTCCAACTATTAAAATTTGAAATCGGCATATCTGCATTTGTCCATTTACAAATTTAAATAAATATTATACATCTTAGAGAACATTACTGAGATGATATTTTATCATTACATAAATCATATTCAAGTGTATATAACTCTTTAATATTCTGAATTATAATATGTAATCAATTTTGTTGTAATTTATGAGGTTTTATAGGAAAAATATGATCATAAATAAAACAATGGTAAATTGAAGAAAATAAAAAGATAAAATAATAACATTTTGTTTTTATATTATTACAAGTATAAAGATGAAAAACTATGTTAATTAGTAAGTTTCATTTAGGTAAGTATGAAAAAAAAATTAATTAGATAAGAATATTTTAGAGGATATATTTTAATGATATCATTTAGATTTTTTGGATTAAACAAATGGCTAAAAAGGAAATTGGCATACTAACATGGTGATAAAAAATCTTTATTAAGTTAAATAATAAACAAATTTAATAATTTAACTAATTAAAATTAAGTCATTAAATTAAAAAAGAAACAAACAGTCTCAATTTAATAATGAGAAGTTCTACGCATTCTAAAATCTAATCGCAAATATGATATTTATTTATTATTTAGTAAAAATAATATAATTAATTCAGTAAAAATTTTAAAAATTTATTAATTACATAGTGAATGATATGCTGAATGCCGCGTCATTTTAAATGAAATTTAGAATAATTAAAGAGAGGTTATAGTTTTTACCTCAAATCAATAATTAAGACAACATTAATCTCAGTGCTAATTAGGAGGTTAAAGGCGTGTCATTTAACCAAAGACTTTTAAGATGTCGTTTTACACGCGTCGGCGATGCAATTAAACTCCACTCAGAATCCGCGTCGCCGACCACTTCAGTTTCCCTCGCTCCAATTTTTGGTCAAACTTGCCTAACTCGTCTGGCATCCACTATTTACCATTTTCAAATTAACCAATAATCAATCACCACGTTGGACTCAGCAACAATTTATTGGTTCACACAATTTTAAAGCACTGTGCTCGACGACAGAGAAACAGAACTCTATTCTATGCTTCGCCGGGGTGTTTTTACTGACAAGATTCGCTCTTAAAATCGGTCTCTCTCTCTCTCTCTCTCTCTCTAGACTCGTCAAAAAGAATTAAAAAAAAAAGAAAAGAAAACTGAATAACAGGAAGCAAAAATTATAAGCGAGAAATACAAAAAGAAACAAAGCAAGCTTAATCTAATTCTTCAACTACTATACACGCACACGAGAGTCGAAACACAATTAACTCAATAATAATAATAATAATAAAAATAAATCAATCAATAAATAATTAAATTAAGCCGCAAGGTCGGTGCCTAGTCTAGGGTTTCTTCTAGATTCGACACACAAGAAGCTCGAGATTCAGTTTCTCATTCAATCTTTTCTTGTTGAGGTAATTTTTTTTTTTGGTCTTGTTTTGCTGCTGTATTCTTATTGTTTTATATGTTAATTTGCGTTATATTTTAATGCTTATTGGCTTTACTTGTCATTTTATCGAAGTGTTAAGACTGCTGGGCTTCAGAGTGAATTCTAGGAGTTAAATTAGCTCTAATTACAGCATTTAATTTGCGTTATATTTTGATGCTTATTGGCTTTACTTGTCATTTTATCGAAGTGTTAAGACTGCTGGGCTTCAGAGTGAATTCTAGGAGTTAAATTGGCTCTAATTACATCATCCCCCCCCCCCCCCCCCCCCCCCCACCAAACCTTAATTTGGAGATTGTGGTTTCTATTTATGTCATTTTAATTTGTGTACATTAGAGATTATAGGGTTTTGGCCACTGTTTTTTTTTCTCTCAGTAGGGGTTGTCATCAAAATTTGCAAATTGATTTGGTATATTTTTGCTGTGGATTCAGTGCTCTTTTTTTTGTTTTTTCATCTGGAAGGGAAAGGTTTGCGGACACAGTTCTTGTTGAGGGCCTTTGTATTGGTAGTTAAAGAAAAGAAGTGAAATGCCGGAGGAGGAACTGGTGGAGTTGAAGTTTCGATTGTATGATGGATCGGATATTGGTCCTTTCCGGTACTCACCCACCTCAACTGTGGCCATGCTGAAAGAGAGAATCTTTTCCGACTGGCCAAAAGGTTAAGACTACAACTTTTTGAGAGTTAGTGTGTCTGTTTGATGGAATTTTTTCACTCTGCTTGATGAAAATTTCATATGATGGTCATCTATTAATGCATATCCTCCTTTCAGCATTTATGACCCCATATTTTGGAAGAAAGATACAACTCAAGATCTTTAGTAGTGATTTGATTTTTTAGTCTGATTTGTGGCTTTGTTTCTTGAGCTTTTCTATTGGACTTAGACAAAACATGTGGTCCATGAGAGCGGACTACCAGAACTGGACGTCCATTAAGTAATTTCTGATCTTCATGTCTTGGTTCCATTTAGTTAGAGTTTCGTCCAATGATGAAACATCTGGAAATTCTTGTTGTGCTATCAATCCACGTGCCCTATAAGGAACATGTGCATGATTTTTCTTGCGCATCCATGCTTTTCAATTTTTCCCAGTGCATGGAGTGAGGGAAATTTAGTGGCCAACTTTTTGTCTTTATGTATGTGCTGACTCAATGTTGATTATATGAGGTAGAAGAAGTTCTGATGTGACAGTTGATGGGATAATTTTACAACCCTCAGATTTTGTAGTCTAAGAATATGAGTGTATGTGTCCTGTACTGTCTTTTATATAGATGCAAAATGATGTTTCAGTCCTTTCATTTGTAGATGTACATTTTCACTTTACCAATAGTGCATGTGTACTAGTATTTTTGTTGTTTATCCTTCAATTTTGGTAATTATTGTGCTAACGACAATTTCTCATTTAATGTCCATCAATTCCTCTAGACCTTATGCCAAATTTGCTATATGCCATGTTTGCAAGTTTATACATTCCTACAGGAAGTGATACAGACCCAGAAAATTCTAAGTTAGATAGGATATACTAACTTTTTATCTTGATTTTGCTCTCTCTAGTGTGGTATTCTTAAAAAGGAAAATGCACTCTTCAACTATCAGTCTTTTTTGGTCTTGCTGTTTCCTTTTATCCATCCTGTGTTTGAGACATCCATGTTTCTCATGAATGCAATTGTATCTGGATATTTTCTTTTGTTTTGGCTACTCACTTGTACGAACATCCTTTTTTGAACCAGAATCTGTTTGAAATTTATTGAAAATAAAATTTAACTTCTTCTTCTCCTTTATCAAATCTAATGATAATTCTTCTTTATTAGAATCTAGTAATAAATTGTCCAATCAGTCTAAGATTTATTATCATGTGAAGTGCTATAGGTTTCATTAAAACTGAAAAATAAGCTTATGCTCAGATGTTTTATTGCAATAAAGATGCCTCGTTTCCGTGTCATCTTATTGTTTGTTATGGTGAAACAGATTCTTCATTCTGAGAAGTCCTCTCTCTCTCTCTTTCCCCCCCCCCCCTCTCTGACAATATTCTCGTATGCTCTACAGATATAGAGTATCCTCATTCATAGGGCATCCTAATTATTGGCCAGGTTGATAGGAAGATAATGAAGCCAGTATGAGAGTGATCAATTGTCTAGGAAGAGTTTGGCTGCCTGCATAGGGATAATTGGTCTTTTTCATTGTAATATATACTTGTGCCCTGAAATAGATATCACATAAGTGTAAATTGATTGTGAATGAAATTCGAACTATAGACATCTTGAACGAACCACCACCTCACAAACCAAAGGTTCCTTTGAGATCCTGCCAAGTTTCTTAACATTGTTAGCTCTCTAGGCAATGGATTTAAGTGAAAAGTGTACTTGTAATATATATATATCCTTTCCAATCAAAGGACTCTGTTTTGATTGTTCTAAAATTTCTTTTGTCATTGTTCTAGTTCACATCTAGATGGATAAGTTGATTTGATTCATATAGCATCTGAACCAGAACGATCAGAAATTTATGGGTAGGCAGATTCCTAGTTAATTATGTATTTATTGATTGTGGGGCCGGAAATAGTCACAAAGCTATTTGTGGAGTTTTTGTGAATGTCTTGGGGTGATCATGGCCTAAGCTTTCTTGCGTGCTGTTTGATCATGCAGCGTTGTCCACAGGAAAACATGTGGGTTTTGAAACACTTATATAAGATAATATTAGGTCTTGGATTGTGTTACTTGACAATGCTGATTGAAAGTTCTCAGCTTAGTAATTACGATGTAAATATGCAATGAATTTTTCTCTGAATTATTGTTGACTTGCACTTGATCCTGACAAGTGTTTCAGGAGTGTACTCCTAATAGTATCTATAGGAAACCTGTTATCTGGGTAATTCTTGATCTTCTACATTGTATTTATATATATAGCTGGATTCCCAAAGAAAAATACAATCAGTCACCGCTGTTTATGATCAGTCATTGCTGTTTCTCCTATATATTATATCTCCATTACTTTGGCACATACAATCACATTTGTGATTTCCGTGCCACACTGGGCATGACATTACACTTTAGCTTTGAATTCCCTTACTCTGTCAAGCAAGAGTGAGATAATGGAATGTGGAGTTATAGTTGTATTGACTTCTACTCAACCTCATTTCTGATTGTTTGATATTTATTTACTAATAACTGTTAAAAATTTGATACTTGAATTAGATAAAAAAATTGTACCCAAGACTGCCAATGACATCAAACTGATTAGTGCTGGGAAAATTTTGGAAAACAACAAGACTGTTGGCCAATGTAAAGCACCGTTTGGTGAGCTTGCAAAAGGGACTATCACAATGCATGTTGTTGTGCAGCCACCGTTAACAAAAGCAAAAACAGGTAAATTTTATGTGCTTTGTGCAAAGATAGAGCAAGGGCCAATTCATATGTCAATCATGAATTTGTGACATGAGATATAGCAAATGCACTATTTCTTATGTGTTCTCTGGAAGTTACAATTTTTGTTTGTTTACCTTCACAGAGAAGAAGCTGGACGAACCACAAAAGAAAAATTTTTGCTCATGTTCCATATTGTAATGGAGTTAGCGTAGATATAAGAAGGTCAAGCTTTTGAGATCCCATGGGGATGTGCTACGATCTTGTTGCCCACGGAAATGGATAGCTGGAAAGAAAAATAATTTGTAAAACAGTGTCATCCTAGCTGGGTAGGTGCGTGTTTGCTGGAGGGCATTCCTATGTGGCCTTGTGCACGACGGAAATGATGTGTTTGTGTTCTATAAAATGGCTTTTTGATGTTTTTGTAGCTGCAATTAATTATTATTATTATTATTAATTTTTTTTTTCAATTTTATACTTGTTTGGTATTGAAGGATCCGTGTATGTTTCTGCTGATATTGTTATTTGACATTGTCATTCTCGAAGTGTACAAGGTTTTGGAAATATCCATGGCGCTGGTAATATTGTTTGTTGGATCGAAGTTGAGGGTTGTATGGTTGTAAAGTAACACGTGTGCTTTGCAAAGCGCAAATTACTTGTTTTGGTGCCATGGTAAGGCACACGATTGATGTGATAACTTGGCTATAAGGCCTTGTTATTTATGAGTTTGAGCTTAATTTTATAACTTTCGGTACATCAATCTTTAGAGGGCTTTGTATTTCGCTTAGTTATACTAATTTAGAGCATCACTAAAATATCCTTTAAATAATTTTTTATTTCTTATTTAGAGAGTTAAATCAATATTTAAGGTTTTAAAAAATATTTAAATTAAAAATTTTTAAATAAAAAATAATTTTCTTTGTTCAAATTTAAAGAATTATTTTCTTCCTTCATAATTTATATTTTATTATTTTTCTTAAAAAAAGAAATATTTTAATTACTATTAATTTTTTTAAAAATAATTATTTGATTAAAATAATATTAGTATATTTTTATTTGAAATATTTTTAAAAATAATATATTTTTTTACTCTTTTATTTATCACATAGAAGATAAAAGAGTATCTTGAAGATACTCTTATAAAGGTTCTTATATAAAAGAGTATTTGAATATTTCTTTTAGTTAGATAATCTATAAACATTCATAGATTAAAAAGTATTTGATTTAAATTCGTCACTTTCAAAATATAAATATTGTACGGTATTTATTTTAAATTTATTTATCATGAGGTATACTATTAGTACTTGATATAAGTTTCATTATTATATAACTTAGCCAATCTCAATATAGAAGTTATTAAAGAATTATGAGATATGAAATGATTATAAGAAGTATAGTTCTCTATTATTTTATTATTATAATTTTATAAAATTTTTCATTGTACTACTCTTCCATTCGGACTATAAGTTGACTAGGAAAATACTAATTTTATCATTTATAATAAATTATACATATAAAGATATCAAATAATAGATATAAAATTATTGTTTTGCCCTTAAATTGTTAAATAACAATTTTAATCATGACTTTATGAACAACTTTAAATTTATTATCGCTGCAAAGTAATTATTTGACAAAAATGTCCCCAAAATATTTTTTGTCGAAAAAAGCACAATCTATTCTAAAAAAAATAAAACACTTAAAAACGGAAAATTGATCTTGTAAGTAAAGCTTTAATTTTTTTTTGAAGAATAGACTATGTGTTTTTTTTTTAAGAAAAATATCGAGGGTATTTTTTAATCAATTTACTACTTTTATAGTTATACAAATTTAGGGCTATTCTTAAATTCGTTGTTAAAACTATTATTTAACAATTTAAAGATATAATAATAATTTTATGTACATTATTTGATACTATGTTTATTTATTTTTATCATAAATGATAAAATTGTTACCTTACTAATCAATTAACTGATTAACTGACGATCTTAATGAAAAAGTAGTAAAATAAAAAGTTTTACAAAGTTAGAGTATAAAATGATAGGGAATAATACTTTTTGAAATTGTTTGATATTTTATAAATTTTGAAGCAGTGGGACAATAATAACCCTTATTAAAATAAGCAATAATTGGTTTACTTAGTATAGTTTGTAAATTTATACCTAATTAGGATGAGAGCTATTTACAATTAAACAATATTTACAAGACATAATAGTTTCGTCCTTCCTATGATTGCAAGGGAGTCTTCATCAAATTGTTACCTTGCAATGACCTAGGTAGCTAGTAATGAATCTAACGGGTTGTTTGGTTTTATGTCTAAAATCGACTTAATTTAAGATGTTTTGATATTTTACCTTATTTATTTTGGTATCTAAAGTATTCTTATAAAATATTTTTATCTAAACGAAAATAAATCAAATTTTCTAACTTCTATTTGAACAATAAAATGTTTGAATGGAAAATCAATTTCTTTTTCTCACAAATATTCTATGAAATGTGCTTATTCTCTACCTACCCATTACATGTCATATTAAAATTTTCCTTGATATGAAATTTTATTTGTATTAAGTACTTAACGTATGTTCATTTTGAATATGATTTTTTTTTAATTGTTATGCAGCAACTTTTCTATGTATAAGTATTATGTTAAATTGTAAAAAATAATATTATCAAAATTATTCTTCATAAATTATATATCAAATAATTACCTTATAGATATTTATAACATATAAAATCCATTGTATTAGAAAGCAATGTAAATATATACCTATTTAAACTTCAAGTATCAGTTTCAATGTGATAAGTGTAAAAATATTAGATTTAACATATTTTGGGTTTATGAAAACAAATGACTTGATACTTACATTCAGACATCAAAAAATTAAAAACAAATATATTCACATTCATGCAGAACTATTTAGACTTCAATAATATATTCAAAGTCATTCAGATTTCAAATTAAAAAATAATCCCTATGTAAGAAAATATATATATATTAAGTATCTGTTTGTTGATTTGGATCCTCTCTTGAGCATTTTCTCTCTTTATTCTCAAGGTTTTTTAAAATCTATTGACATGTGCCATTAATGAAATTAAATCGCTAAGATTTTGTTTTAATTAAGTCTTACCAAAGTAGACAGCCAAACCTATGTATGACTCTTATAATTTTTTTTTTTGGGAAAATTCTTTTCCTTTCACACACATCTCACTTATAAAAATACAGCAACCAGAGTTCCCACTTTTTAAGAGAAAGAAGAATTGTAGAACTTAATTCTCCCTGTTGACTCAAGTGTTTCTTTAAAATTCCGAGTCAAAAATCATTTCAACTTGACTTTTGTTATTGTTATTTTGTTCTAAATAAAACTTACTAAAACAACCCAAGAAAACTTAAATGCGAATTTGGGATTTTCCATCTTCCAATTTCGTCGATGCAAATCTTGGTGGCTGTTGGTGAGTCACGGTATGAACTCCTATTGAGAAGAGTTGTGACTGGGATCAAATTCAGTAATCATGGCAACTCCTTTGAGGGGAAAGAATTTACAGGAAAAAAAAAATTGACGAGAGTGACATGTGTGTGTGGATGTCTATTCAGGTAAAAATTAATTAAAATAGAATTTTAACTATATAATTTCATTAATAACACATGTCAATGAATCCTTAAAAACTTAAGAATAGGAAAAAAAAAAAAAAACCTACGAGAAGATTGGGATCTCTTTAATATTTTCTCCTCAAGTTCGATTTTTGAAAACTATTTTACGCTAAAACAATTTTCATTTTCAAAAACAATTTTCACCCTAAACAACAAGATGAAATACTACCTTCATTTTCAAAAAAAATTTCTAAAAATGCCATTTAAAACAAACAATTCCCATAGGGATCCTAATCCTACACTGATTTTTACCTATTAATTCAATTATATATGCCCGAGGCTTACCTTATCAAAGAGGCCTATGGCGTTGCGTCATATATGGGTTCTCATCATCGATCAAACGATCATTATAAAAAATTAATTATTTAATTGTCAAAAAAAAAAAATCTCTGATGAACAATTGTAAAACTTCTTGTCTTGCCGCCAATTCTTTTTTTGTTTTCGAAGTTTTTTTTTTTGATACATTTTTTTTCTTGAAGCCTGAAGCCAGCGGTTACGACATAAGGACGGGAAGGGGAATCAGGTCAGTGTGTGATAGAATCTAAATGCGATATAATTAATTAATTAATTAGTTAGTTACTTGACCTTTATGATATATCCTAAGGTCTCTCTTTGCAAAATCAAACAACTTATCCTTTACGGCTTTCCGTTTTCCATTTTTAGCATTCATCTCGTGGTTTTTGCATAGCATTATTACGTACACAAAAACAAATTAATATAAAAAATTCTAATAAACACGAGCCTAATTAATAATTAAGCAAAAGTACACGTACGTGAAAAGTGGAGAATTGATCATCATCAGCATCGCCATGCAGAAGCAGCAAGAAGTGCTCTATCTTGCCACCCCAAAAGCAAGCAACCATTATCCTCAGTCAGGCGGTAGCCATCACATGAATATAATCCAAGCAATATCTTCGATTGAGTCACAGCATTTGCACTCAACGGCACACCTTTGAATCCTTTCCCTTCCATTATCTTTCTCCATTTCTCAAGCCTCTCGTGCCTCTCCGTTCTCTCCGCCCCTTCACATGCCACTATGTTTTTTATATCCGGTGCAAATATATACTGCTCCACTTTTGCTCTCTGTGCTGAATCAGGAGGAAACGTTGCGTCTAATGAGTCGAAAATTGCGGAGTAATAGTGCAATGCCTCGAGGAACCGGCCTAAGAAGTATGGTCCGTTATGGCTTGCTTCTTGTTCAACTATGGTTACGATATTTGGTGCTTGGTCACGGATCATTGCTAGTAAATTTCCTAGGCAGTTACCGGGGACACGGTGGAGGCGGTTAACAGCGTTAACGGCAAGAGCCTCACCTACACGTCTGTTGAACATGTGTGGCTTAAGGTCTTCGAGTTGTTCACCTACGGGGTGGAACTCAAACGGCACATGGAGTGAGTGGGCAAGTTCTGTTAAGCAGCGTCCGGTTTCCTTCGCGGATTCTATCGTAGTCCCTACTCCAGTTATTCGCAGAAACGGAGCGCCTCCTGGTCGAGCAGCTAGGGCTTGCATGAAGGCCGGCCATTGGTAGCCCTGAAGGATGTCCAGATCGATGACATGGACACGTTCTTCGGCTTCAAAGGCCTCAAAGATAGCTTGATTCGCGGTGAAATGAGCGAACTTAACGTACGGGCAAGCTTGGTACAAGATTTGGTAGATCTTTAGGACTTCTAAAGAGTTTGGTGGGAAAGGAGAAAAGGGTTTTGGAGTAGAAGTGCTTGGTTTTGTGGTTAGGGTTGCTGCCAGTCTTGCACTTAGAGCTTCAGTGAAGCAGGAAGCAACACGTTGCATGGAGTCACCGAGAGGCGAGACTACTCGATTGAGGTGATGCAAGTATCTTCTTGCTAACATGAAATCCTCTTTAGCCACCGCTTCAGCACAGGCAAGAAGGAGATGCACCAACTGAAGCCCGCTGTCTTGTTCCTAAAGAAACAAATAAAGTTAGCAATCAAAGAAACAAAAATTAAAAAATGAAAATGCTCAAGTATCGACATTTACACTCCTTAAAATTTGCAATCATTCTTCTATATTTGTGTAAAGAGCCTTTACTGTATTAAAAAGTACTTTTACTTGAATATAAATATGTGATGGTGTTTTTATATTATCTGCACTTTATAAAATAGAGATGTCAGAACATGACTTTGATATATATATATATATATATATATATATTGAGAAATGCTTTGGCGCCTCAAAAATATCTACAAACAGCTATAGAATTATGACATGTATACAAAAACGTACGGGTATAAATAGGAACAGAAAAGTTTTTAACCTGCTCAGAACTGACAGGGAGAGGGGCCATCAAGCTGTGATTAAGATTCTGCCGCTGTTGTTGCTGTGCTTGCAGCTGCTGCTGTTGTGTTTCTTGCCTCTCCATTAGTTGCTCTTGTTGCAGTTGTTGTGATAATGGTGCAGCTGCTATTGATCCCATTTGATAAATATCACTGTCATCAGTCAGCTGAGAAGCTTCAACCGCTGATGATGATTCACTCATTGATCCACTAAACCTCGACGGATTATTATTTGGCATTGCTAAGCATTCAAGCGTTGCTGGAACCGTCATAGGCATATCAATTAACTGAGGTGAGCTCTCACCACCGCCACCACCACATATCTTCATCGGCGAAAACATCCCGTATCCATCCTTTTGATAATCATCCAAGAAATCTTCAATAGCCGTCGTCAAAGCAAGATTCTCCGGCTGCATATACTGGTTGCCTGGAGAGTTAAACACTTTATGAAGCGGGCTCTGCCCTTTTGCTCTGAGGCTGCTGCTGAATGCTCCAACCTGAGCCGAAAAGCGAGGAGGGGAACATCCTGAAAGGCTCTGTCCTTGCATTGATTGTGCATAGTTGTAATTGTAATTATTATTGTAAGCTGAAGTTTGTGGAGAAGGCAAGTTTCTCACCGGAGACGAGATCATGAAGTCACCGTCTAAGTGATCAGAGAAGAAGGTCTCCCATATTGAACAATCTGGTGATTGCACTTCGACGTCGCCATCTATTTGAAACTTGAGTGGTGGGAAGTTGAGGCTTGGTGGTGTTAAGTTGTTTGGCTGCTCCAAGTCAGAAGATTGAGGAGTTTTTTTTGTCTCTGAAATTGATGACTCACTGGGAGAAGTTGGATGGATTTTAATGCTTGATGATGAGTTCTCACTTTTAATAGTACGCACACTTCCACACACTGAATTAATCATCTTCTCCTCTTGGTATACTAAGCTCAAAATCTAAATATTCAAAACCCACAAACCCGAGTCAAGATATATGGGTTTACAAACTAAGAAGTGTTGATTTTGATAAAAAAAATAATATGGGTGTTTCAATATCTGCCAGCTAGCTTTTGCTAAAAAAGCTAGAAAATGTGCATCGAGCTCTCTCTTTTTATTTGAGTGCTTCAGCAAAGGACTTCGTCACATTGTCCAGAATGGCTTTAGAAAATGAAAGAGATGAATTGACAACTTTGAAATCTAATAGGCATATGATTGGAGGTTAGTGATTTATTCACCTCCAATTTATCACCTCTACAACGTAAGTTGTATTCTAGAGTTGTAAATTTGTCATCTTTAGCTGCCTATTTTAACTCTTTGTTACTCGGCTTTAGAAGGCCTGTGACTGCACTAAATGACAGTTTATTGAATGGGGTCCACTTCCTAGAGCCGGCCCATGCTGAAAATAATTTAGTTGGATTATTTGGACCTTTTCTTGGTTTATAATGTTAGTGATTATCGTTGCCTTCGTTCCAAGATTGAGGATTGGTTAATAAAGAATGATACAGAGGAGAAACTTACGAAGGAAATTGCTCTAAATGAGAAAGGACATAAAAGGGACCCATCTAAAATGTCAAATTCGAAAAGGACTTCAACAATACAGACTGACATTAGAGAAACAATTAATTTTGCGTTAACAAGAAGACCACCGTTACTATGCTATTATCATTGGGTTACAACCTTATCACGTGGTCAACTGCTTTAGCAATTTCGCTCATTTTGAATTATTCCTTTTAAGTTGAATTACTCTGGTAAGAATACAAATCGAAGATTGTAAACCGGTTAAACACAATGATACGTTTTCGAGGAAAAATTCTTTGAGTGTTCTCAGAATTTTTTTTTTTCGTTCACTTATCATCATGTGTATATTTCAATTAATTATAATAATACATGTATATACTAGTGAATGAACGAGGAGCAATATTGTAAGAGCACCAACACCTTCTTGTCTTCAAAATAAATGAAATGCAAGTGCATGAACTCTTAACATAAGCCTAATTATTATCAGTATTTTTAAGAAAAAAAAAAGTTGGTATTTATGTGTCAACAACCTCCCTTAAAGAAATGGTGGGGCATGCCACTTCGGAGCTTGATAGTCCAGCCCGCCCCATCGGGCCTACCTACAACACGCATCGATGTGGGACTCTATGGTGCCATGAAAATACCGTCTCCAACTGCCAACTATATAGGCTTTTGGCTATTCTCTCTTCAATAAAATCGGGATAAATTCTGTATTTGTTCAATCATCTGCAACGCAAATAATATATAGGAGTTAAATTCAAAACACAATAGTGGTCTTCTCATAATTTCGCTTGTGATTAGATCATCTATTCTTATTATATAGCTAATATTCTCATCTAACTTTTCTCAACATGTATCAAAAAGGTAGTCCCAATGAAATTATACAGCAATAAATAATATCAATTCAAATGTTTAAACTTTGTTTGTCCGAAGAGAGTGTGGCAATTAAGAGGAAAGGGACGAGAAAGTGATAAAAGAAGAAGAAGAAGAAGACAACAAAGAAGACATAGGCGAGATCGTCGGATTTGGCGTCGGTGGCGCCGCCCTACTTCTTGGATTTGCCAAAGGAATGAAGCTCTTGTCTCTCTTAATTGGTCGGCATTCGTTTCTCTCTTCTCTCTTTCTCTTTCATATGATTAATTATCGTTTACTTACTAATTAATTATTAAATGTAGCCATGCAGACGTGCCATGCATCTACCTTCATTGAAATCATTTCTCATCATCAAATTAATTAATCTTGCCCCGTTACATGGAAACATTTCACATTTCTTCACGAAGGACGAAATGAAACTACTTTAGTCTTTAATTAACCTTCCACATGAGTCCACTCACAACCATCTAATTTCGCTTCATTTCTCTTCTTCTTCTGTTTGTCAGTACTTGAATGATCCTGCATGGGAACTCCATGCTTTCAGCATTATCATCAGATTGGTATTAATTCTGTATTCTTATTCTTGTACCTGTTAATTATACTTAAGAACGTCACAAGACTACACTTTTTACGCTTGTTTTTGTGTTTGCATTTACAACTGTCATATGTAAACATTATAATCATGTTATATTTACAAAGTCGAGTGACAAAATTTATATCATTTAAATAAAATTCAGAGTCAGAATTTATATGTTAAATAGGTCGTATGTCATAAAAACCAAGTCTAGCTAGTGCCAGATTGCTTATGTCTCACGCTATGATTTATTTTCTAGGGAATTGCTTATGCAGTGGGTATACAGGATCATTAATTATCATTAGAGTAACTAAAAGTTGAGATTCGTCGATCAGTAGTTATCAATCATTTGTATAATTAATTGTCGCTGTAAAACATGCTCTCCCATGAGATCTTATCCGGTATTTGCAGCTTCAAGGCCAAGTCTGTATTAACTTTTCTCTTGGCAACCAAATGAAAGATGAATTCAAGAAATATTAAATTGGAGCTGATTAATTTTGCAAGTAGTTGTAACAACTTTCTGAATGCGATCACATTAATTGAAGAAAAATCTTACATGAAAACGACACTTTGCGAGCACTACAATTTGTTTTATAGCTTATTTTCAATTGATAAAACGAATTAATACTATTGGCTTTATTGCCCAATCCAACTATTCTCTTACACAACATTAATGGTCACCACAAAATAGCAAAAGCTCCTTTCAGATGGGAGCAAGCACCAAGCATGGGACCTTCAAAGTTCAGTGCTACATTTTTATGATATTTGCTTGTACCATTTGAAAAAGATCTGATCAGTACATTGTAATATTACTAGGGAAAATTTCTTTGACTAAGTTATGAATCTTTTATGGTCAGTTTGACATAACTTTTTAAATAGACCTTATTTAAATTGAGTTTTTACTCAAAAAATTTTAGTTGTTGTGGTTGTCAATAAGAGCTTTTATTACAAATTTATAAAACTCCTTTAATATATAAGTTTTTAAAGTTATGTTACAAAAAGAATAAAATAAAAATATCAAATAAATAGAGGACATTTTGAATATTTTAACATTTTAAAAAAACTTTTAAACTTCTTCTCCTAAAATATCAAAATTTAAATTTTGTTGGTAGAGACAAAATAGCTTATTGCCTTATCCAACCCAATTATGAGAAGGAAATAAAATGTGTGCCCTCAAAAGCTTCAATGATTGTTGATAAATCAAAAATCTAAAAGGGAAGAAAGTGTGTAAATTACAATTTGAAATTTTGGTTAGGATTAAGCAGAGCAAATTAAGGCATCATTTTCAATTGAATTGTAGAGATTACAAAATAAAGCAGGTTTGAGATTAGGATTCGGATTCAATGATGATATTTTTATAAGATTGTGGTTTTCTTTCACTGGAAAGGCAATTCATAGGACACGGCATGAGTATGATAAAATAAATGCATAACTTGGAAAATTTCTTTTGGTTTAACAGTTAATTCAAAATGCTAGCCTACCTAATATCTGTCTCTATGTCTAATATATGAACTAATTTTTTTTAATGAATAGTACGAATTGGTCCTAGTTTTAAGATGGTCTTTTAGATATTATCTTAAAACTTTGAGTTGTTTTATTATAATCGAAGGAGAAATTCTGTATTTGCAAGGTTATGAGGAAATGTACATGTGTTTAAAAAAGAAAAAAATTGAGTGATAATCAATCATGTCAATGACCAATTTGAATATTGGGTCTCCCCATGAACACTCTGGTAATGCAAGTAGCTGGTAGTGTGGGTGTATTGGGTGAACCGTTGAGCTCTTTTAGCTTGATTGTAGTTTTCTTTTCGGTTTGTGATTCTTTTACCGTTATCTTGGCATGGATACTTCGAAACTAGTTTGTTTCCATGAAATGCTTTGAAGGATAAGATGACTACGGTTGTTCCTTTTAATGAAGTGCAATGTGAGGGTGAGACAATGATGAAGGGCAACACTCCTTCATAGATTTCTTGAAAACGTAATTTTTTTTTATAGTAAAATTGAAATGAATGGCATGAGCTCTAGGAATCCTAGATCAGCTTCATTCAAAAAGGAAAACTAAAGGAAAAGATTGATGTTTAATTTTCTCACATGTTGCTTCAAAAAAAAACATCGTGAGATAGGAGAAAAAGTCCAAAAACAAAAATTTACAAACATTGTCTAAAAAACATACCACTGCACAAACAACTTCTCTTTTTTATGTGATTGGAGATCTTTAAAGCACTCCATGATGCTCTAATTGGTCTATACTTAGAAATTTTGAAAGAATTTATACGATTTGAATTCACCAAATTTCATTTTGAAATGGGAGAGATAATGAAGAGACATGAATCCTAGTGCATGATCATTCAATCCACCAAGTACAACTATCATTATCATTTCAATAATTTATTAAATATTATCATGAGTTAGATCCATGCATTAAGCTATTTTTTATTGGATATAATCTTATTATTTCAATAATTTATTTAGTCAAATTAAATTTAAATAAATAAATAGCCTAGTTACTTAATTTTATCTTTAGCAAATGAAGCCCTTTTTGATAAAATTAAATGGTTAATTGTGGCTTATTTTGTGATATATTTTTATGCTTTTTTTCAATCCATATTAGGTCCTATAAAAGCCCAAAATTTTGCATATGAAATTGGTCTAGAAGTTCATAATTATTTATAAACTAAAACACATCTAATATAATCATTTTATATACTCGATCTTAAACCCAATGTTTAATTAAGGATTTATGAAATTTATTTTGTTCCTTAATCTATTTATAGATCATCAACATTTTAATGTTAAATTATATTTAAGATATATATTCATTCTTTTAAAGAATTATAACATAAATATCAATTTTTCTAAAATTTGAAAATTGAACTTCTCATTTTTTAGCAACTCATTTTTCTTTTCTATTAAATATATGGTCTATTAAGTTCTTTATTATAACATAATATAACTATTTTAATGATAACTCTTTATTTATTAAAAAAATACTTAACTTTTTAGTCATCAATTGAAACCTTTCTAATGACCTTATGATATATAGCTTATACCCTTTAGCAATAATGATATTAAGGTTCTTCCAAGTTAGGAGTGACACTAAGCAAAATGTTATAGAAACTATTACATTGTTTCTCTATGTCCTAATCTTTTCATCATTCATGTCAAGAGAAAACATGACCTCTAGTTTAGTTTGTTAAGCACTTATGCTTTATCTCGAGATAAATCTAAATAAATTTAATATAAAAAATATAATTTAAACTCTTTTAAATATATTTCACCTTGGCCAAGGATTTTTCATACCAATTTATATTAATTTACAAAAGATATCTTTTTTGTTTATTACAAAGTGATCAATTTC
Organism: Aegle marmelos; assembly: GCA_030449875.1. Taxonomy (NCBI): domain Eukaryota; kingdom Viridiplantae; phylum Streptophyta; class Magnoliopsida; order Sapindales; family Rutaceae; genus Aegle; species Aegle marmelos. The sequence continues at coordinate 8,296,111 of JASUUL010000094.1, forward strand.
ATATTAGCCATATGCTTCTCTTCGTACACATGCAAACGTGATAGCTATTGCTAGATCTTTTGCTTGATTAGAAATCAGTCTTTATGCTTTCACATAACATAGATGTCTATGTAAGACATCTGTGATACCTTAGGTAAAGACTATTATTATAATATTTATTACAATGAATAATAATTCATTAACACTCAAAACTATATAGTTTATTATTATTTGGTTAAGTTTAGTAAATTTATTCTTGCAACAAGTACCTGTATGTTTAATTTGGTATCTCATATCAGTTATATGAAATTACCATCCATTTTAGTATTACATATCATAAAGGTGTCATAACACATACTAGTGTTTATAGAAATTTTTTACGTCAAATTATAAATTCACCCATAAGAATTATTTCAAAAGTGTAGTACAAGAGATACATGTTTTATATTCTCGACAATCTCGAGAATATATTTCTTAGCTATTTTACTACACAGACTATATTTATTAATATAATTTATAAATATTGATAACTCATTATTTTATAAATATTAAAATGCTAATCAAATGCAATAATTTCTTAAAAGCAAGCACCACTTGACTGACCTTTGGCACATATCACTAACAAATGACAACTATTATTAATTTAATAGGTGAGGTATTATCATCAAGACTAGTGAATAAAGATAGCCTACTCTGTAGTAATTATGTGATTTGAAATTCATTAAGGGTGTTTGGGTGGAGCACTTGGAGTAGAATATATTTTTGTTTTAATTCTCTTCTGAACAAGATCGTTGTAACATTTAGAAATAGAGCCTTGGCATTTCGATCAGTCTTTACTGGTTCTTTCTCGTTTTGGGTATGAACTTGCTGAAGTTGAGTAAGGGGTGAATACCAAATTAAAATATGGGGATTAGTAGCGTGCTATTGGCAATAATAATAAAAGTAAGGTGGCGGGTGGAAGTTCATTGGAACGTAGTGGTTGGGAAATGGAGCCTGCTAGAGATGACAAGAGTGCGCATGAGAAGATGAGGAAAAATTCAATTAAGTTGCTTCCTTACACAACTCCTGACATTATTATTTGGCATTTTGGCGAACAAGGTGTGTTTTACGTTAAACAAGGCTACAAATTGGCTGTAACTCTTCATGATCTTCGTGTTGCTGGGTTTCTTGTTGGTGATAGGCCTTATAATTGGTAGCCTATTTGGAGACTAAAAGTACTCCCAAATGTCAGAATTTTTCTTTGGATAGCGTTGGCTAATATTCTTCTAGCTTTGGTTACTTTATTTCAAAAGAGGTACTGTGAATGTGGAGCGTGTTTTACGCAGTCATTTACGGATGATGGAGGCCTCCTTAATTAGTTTGTAACCTCTTGACACTTTATTTCAAAAGGTATATGGAATATTTTGTACGAAGGAGACATTCTAAAAAATAAAAGTTTTCCTTCCTAAAGCTCATGTGGAACATTTTCTAAAAATATTTAATTTTTTCATTAATAACTCCTCTTTGTTTAATAAAAGTTATCTTTAATGTCATTATTAATTTTTTACTTATATTTTTAGTTGATAATTGAACAACCATAAAAATTTTTATTAAAAAATAATAAGTTGCTTAGAAGCTTCATTAGGAGAAAATTAGTAGGGGGTGGGAAAAAAATTAAGAGCATCTTAAACTGAATCAATTCAATTATCAACTTTTTATTGTTTATTTTTTTGAATATTCAAAATTTTGTCTTAACTTTTTCTTTTCTTTGTATTTTTTAGAACTAATTCGAACATATATTAGGACTTTATTTAATATAACTTTTCAAATAAAATTTAATCAATTATGTTTTGCAAGTAGAGTTTTTACCAAAAATATTTTAATTTGGTTTGTTAAGGAGAGACTTTATTAAAAAAATAAAATTACTTTAATAGGTAAAATTTTTACAGTAATATTATAAAAGAAATAAAATAAAATTGTTTAAAATTTTTAAAAAAACTTCTAAAATCTACTCATAAAAACTCAAAATTTGACTTTTTACTAATAAAAATAAAATAATTTATGTAATTCTAAAAAATTTTACTCAAAATACAACTAAACAGCATAAAAAATTTTTAAAAAGAACTTTTTGAACTAAATAAATATTAATCATTAAAAATCATAACAGTTAACAAACAATGCACTAAACGATAAACAGTTGGTTTCAAAATACAAGCAATGAACTGAACTCAGGTTAGGATTTAAACCGCATTACGAGCGTCTGCCTTTAGATAGTTGAGCAGTCTATAATTACCTAATGGGCCTTATAGAAAAGCCTATTTAAAAGCCCAACAAAGAAAATGGATTTTATGCTTGAATTAATTTGACTTGCTGAAACAAACAAGGAGATTTGTGATGGTCCAATTATTTGAAAAAATAGAGTATGTGGCCCACTTAAAGTGGGACTTACTATAGTTTGTCCCATAATCCTCAATTTCTAAAACTAGCTTTCTTGTCAGCTTGATTCAGTTTGATTGAGATTCGTACTTGGCTATAGCTAAAATACTGGTCGTTCAGGCACGACATTTTGCTGGCTCGTAAAATAAATAAATCAACGGCTGAGATTAAAAAGAAACAAAAAATAGAAAAAAATAGGTAACCTGTTAAACCGGTTTCTTAATTTTGAAAAATTAAGGGTCTGTTCGTATTGTTTCTGAATTGATATATATTTTTTAAAAAATAAAAATAAAAATAATATTTTGTAAATGTTATATTTTGAATATATATTCGGTAGACACAATTAAAAAAGATAAAAATAAAAAATATATGTTCGGTGGTACTATATTTAGAAATAATTTTTATTAAACATTTAAGTCATAGTTAAAAAATAATTATTTAATTAGTCCATATACAAACGTACTATAAATAATTTAAACAAAATAATTATAAATAAATTGGATGATGATAGTATTAGCATTGATAAAAATGATTTTATATTGTCAATATTTTTATACTATAATTAAGCTATATATTGTAATACATATAAATTAAACAAAATAATTATAAAAAAATTATGTGATAGACACTAGTATTAACACTTGTTGGAGATAAATCAAATTCAACAGTGTACAATGTACTCTCAAAGTACACTTATTTTATGAAAACAAGCTCTAATGACAACAATGTCACGTATGAGCATGCGCTTTCGCCATGAGCAAAGTGATTAGAGTATGTTAATGCAGTTTGACAAAATTTCAGCACGGAGTTTCCCTACCAACATAAAACATAAAACTGCTACCACTGAAATAGAGAACGAAAAAAAAAATGGATAGAAGAAAAGCAAGTCCCATGCCAAAGAAAGAATGAATTACAAGTGTTTATCCTCGAAAATGATTGATCCCAAATTAAATAGTGCAAACCATAAGTCTAAGCAATGCCAAGAATCCATATTTCCTGCACGTGAATTATTAAATTCAAATTAAATGCGTATATAAATCATCAAAATGAACTAAGATGCTCTACTAAACTTAATAAATACATCGAAGATTCAACACATGTATGCACATATGCATAAGAACAAATAGAAATTTGCACACTATTTATTATAATAATTGAGTAGATTATTTTTGTTTTTTTTTATTATTATTATTTCATATAACCAAACACTTTTCAATCAAATCCATACCATTGTAGTCAATGAGAATATAAGTAAGAGAACTCTATACAGATGTCTGTAGTTCATACAGAAAATGAGAATCATGATCTATGGACTTTTGAGTGTAAAAAATAAAAAAAATCCAAGAAAAAAGTTATTTCCTCTATCTCACATTTCTCACGAAAGGCTTTCCAATTAAATTTCAATTTTGAACTAATTTTACGAGGCCACCAAACACAAATTTTTGTAACTTATTAGACAAGTATTTGTTGTGAATTGATCTGCTCTATATGCTTGGCAAAACCAATTCACTGCCCAGGACTATGAACAAACCAATTCAAGTTGGTGACTAACAAGATTAACACAAGAAGAAACCTAGAAAAAAAAAACACTATGCAAAACCAATCAAGATTCAAGAACAAATTAATAAGAAAAAACCTCAAAATCACAAGAAACAAATAAAGATATACATGGTTCAATTGTACTAAGAATGACACATCTTACATCCATGGGAAAAGTCTTTTGGTTGGTATTTTATTAATCAACAATTGAGAATTAGAAACAGATTAATACAAGCGATTACAAAAAATGCTCTAGAACCCACCCTCTTCTCTCTTTTCTCTCATTCCTTAACAGGAAATCACTCACAAAGCACTCTATTCCTCAACTATATAACAACCTCAGGAACTAACAATCTCTTCTGTATATTGCACAGATAGCTTACATGTGTACAAGAGAAAATAATGACCTCACTCGGAATCAGTTCATGTGAATTTCACTTGCCTAACTTAAGAACATCTTAAATGACGTGTGTGAACTGTTGTTTCAAGTTGAATAAAATCGTTAGTGATGCATGTGCTGTTGCACGTGGCTTTAACTTATTTCTATAAACAATATGCTGTCGTTTCAATCATTAGAGTTTGATTCAGCATTAACCTTCACAATTTTCCACCTTAAATCAATACTCTGCAACAATTTTCCACTCAGAGATCTTCTTTTATCCATATCACCTGCATAATTTGAGTCCACATAACCCTATAATCCATCTCTTTTTCTTGTGTTTCTCCTATATACCAATCCAAAGTTTAATGTGCCACTAAGATACCTCATTATCCACTTCATAGCCATCCAATATTCTTTCTTAGGTGAGGCCATGTATTTAATTACAACACTAACAACATGTGCAATGTTTGGCCTGGTTAGGACCATTGCATATATCAAACATCCAACTGTATTTGCATAGGAGATTTTAATCATTTCATGCTTCTCTTTATCTGTTGTTGGACACTATAAACAACTGAGTCTAAGTGTAAAGCCAAAGGAGTTTGCACCGATTTAGAGTTATTCATCTAATATATAATCAATACTTTCTTTTGATATTTTTCTTAAGATATAATCAGCATGCTATCCTTCTTGTTCCTCCCAATCTCCATTCTCAAAATTTTTTTTGCCTTTCCCAGGTCCTTTATGTCAAATTTAGAATTAAGCAATAGCTTCAAATCTTCAATTACCACTCTGTCCTTATTTTTTAATAACATATCATCAATATATAATAGCAAATACACATGTGCTGTCTTTCACCTTGTAGTAGACACAACAGTCATAATTGCACTTATTGAATCCATTTGACATCCATGAATTCATCAAATCTTAGGTATGACTACTTTGGGGACTATTTTAAGCCATATAGCTATTTCTTTAATAAGCAAATATGATCTTTCCTCAAAGGGTCTTCATATCTTTCAGGTTAGGACATAAGTCTTTCCTCTTGTAGCCTACCATGCAAAAAGGCAATTTTGACATCAAGTTGATCAAGCTCTATGTCTTCAATTACAGTTAAGGCTAGAATCAATTTTATCGAAGCATGTCTAACCACAAGAGGAAAAACTTCTTTAAAGTCCACCCCTTCCTTCTGTGTATACCCTTTTACAACCAATCTTGCCCTTGTGTCTCTAAGATTCTAACTCATTCAAGCTTTCTTTGACTTTGAAGATCCATTTGCATCTAACTATTCTTTTGTTTGCATGCTTCCTGACCATTTCTCAAGTTTCATTTTTACATAGAGAAGTCATTTATTCATTCATAGCCTTCTGTCAATTCTCCTTGTAAGGGCCCTAAAGAGGTTCTTTAAAGGTCTTTGGTTCATCAACATCAATATCCTGTGCAGTTGTTAAGGCAAAAGCAATCATGTCTACATAGGTAAATATTTTTGGTTGCCTTATGATTCTTTTCACTCTATCCCTGATGAGCTGATAACTGAATTCTTGAGAACTTAGATATGCTTATGTTTGTGGTTGAGTTTCTATTGATATTCCAGGATCATTCCCAGCATCTTGAGAATCTACAGCTTCTGTTGTGCTTCTGTATCTAGGTGTCTCTACCTCAAACTCTATTATCTTAGACCTTTTAGCACCAAGGTCTGTTCTGTCTACAGGCTAACTTTTCATAGCTAATTCATATTTATTAAAAATAAAATCTCTTATTATTATGCATTCTAGAGGATTTAGATCAGTACACCAGAGTTTATACCATTTTACTTCTCTTGGATAGCTGCCTATGAATACTCCCCTCAATGCTCTAGGTCCAAGCTTCCCTTGCTTAATACGGATATAAGCAGAATAGCCAAAGGCTCTCAATTCTCCTTAACTAGCTGGTTTTCCACCCCACATCTGAACATGTGTTTTAAATTCAATAGTAGATGATGGGCTCAAATTCACTACGTATATTGCTGTCATTAATATTTCTGCCTATAGTGACTTAGGTAGCTTAGATTGAATAAGCATACATCTTACCCTTTCCATAATTGTTCTGTTTATTCTTTCTACCAACTCATTCTGTTGAGGAGTCAGCCTTACAGTTCTATATCTAACTATTCCTTTATTTGTATAATAGTTATCAAATTGTTGGTTATAGAATTTTAACCCATTATTAGTTCTTAGTTTCTTAACTTTTTTTCCAATTTGATTTCCATTATACTTTTTCATTCTTTAAAATTTTCAAACACTTAATCTCTATGCTTTAATACATAAGACCAAACCTTCCATGAAAAATCATTAATGAAGGTGACAAAATATCTATTCCCATCTAGAGATAATTCTTGAGCTGGTTCCTTGATTTTCCCAACTTACAATGTTCACAGAAGTCTATACACTCTATCTTATCACCTTTCAATAAACTATTTTTCAAGTTCTTTGAGTTCTTTTTTACTCATATGCCCCAACCTAAGGTGTCATAGCTTAGTTTTTTTTTTATATTGCTTTCTATTGAGGCACAGGACGCCCCAGCTATGGTTTTACTATCAAGAACATAGACACTATTCCTTCTTGAGCCTTTCATTACAGTGGTAGAGTTATTTAATACCCTTAGATTACCTAACTTTAGTTTAATAGTATACCTTATTTGATTAAATATCCCAAAAAAATTAAATTCCTCTTCAGATCAGGCACATGCCTGACTTGTTCAATCTCTGTCACTATTCTATCATGTAATCTAGGTTTTATATTCCCTAACCCAATGACTTTACACATGGTATTATTCCCTATCATTACTCTACCCACATTAAATTTTTGATATTGTGTAAAGTAACCAATAAAAGGACTCATATGAAATGTGCATCTTGAATCTAAAATCTATTTACCCTTTTGGTTACTGTCTGTTGCAACACAGACACTAGCAGACTCATATCTTTCTTTCTTCGCAGTAGTTGCATCTCCATTATGACTTTTAGGATCTTTAGACTTGTTTTTTCTGTTAGGAAAATCTCTTTTCAAATTACCTTATTTGTAGCAATGAAAACATTTCTAAGTCTTAGATTTATTCTTCTACTTGTTTTTTTTTCTTATCTTCTTTTTTGTTAAATTTCTCTTTTGCTATCAATCCTTCACCAGTGCCATTCTTCATTACATCTTATTTCCCCCGAAGTTCCCTTGTATTAAGTGTAGCCTTAACCTCATCCAATGATAAGGTTTGCCTTCCATACATCAAGACATCAATAAAATGTTCATAGGATTTTGATAGGGAGCTAATTAACAAAAGAGCTTCATCTTAATCATTTAAGCCTTCATATATTATTTTCAAGTCATAAACCTTATTAAATTCATCTATATGCTACTCCAGAGATGAATCTTCAGCCATTTCGAGTGTAAACATTATCTTTTTTTATATAAAGTCTATTTGCTAGTGATTTGGTCATGTAAAGACTATCTAATTTTCCCTATAGCCCTGCCACAGTCTTCTCTTTAAGCACTTCTCTAATAACTGAATCACCTAAACTCAAGATTATTGTGCTTCTAGCCTTCTTATTAATTTCAGCTAGTTCTTCTAAAGTCTTGAAAGATGAAGCCTCTTTTCTATCTTTGCTTGACACTGCCTCGATTGCTTCTTTTAATCTTTGAGTGATAAGCAAAACCTCAATTTTAATTTTTCACATATTAAAATCATTTTTTTAGTTAAATTTTTTCAAGTTAATCTTTGGTGTAGCCATAATTAAATCTTGTCCAAGAACCCCAAAGCTCTGATACAACATTTGTGAATTAATGTACTCTATATACTTGGTAAAACTAATTCATTGCCCAGGACTATGAACAAACCAATTCAAGTTGGTGACTAACAAGATTATCATAAGAAGAAACCTAAAAAAAGAAAGTACTGTGTAAAACCAATCAAGATTCAAGAACAAATTAATGAGAAAAAAATCTCAAAATCACAAGAAACAAGCAAAGATACACGTGGTTCAATTGTACCAAGAATGACACAACTTACATCCATGGGAGAAGCCTTTTGATTGGTATTTTATTAATTAATAATCAAGAATCAGGAACATATCAATACAAGAGATTACAGAGAGTGCTCTAGAACCCCCCATCTTCTCTCTCTTCTCTCATCCCTTAATAGAAAATCACTTATAAAGCACTCTATTCCTCAGCTATATAGCAACCTCAGGAACCAAGAATCTCTTCTCCATATTCCATAGATAACTTACATGTGTTCAAGAGAAAATAGCGACCTCACTCGGAATCAGTTCATGTGACTTTCACATGCCTAACTTAAGAACGTGTTAAACGATATATGTGAACTGTCGTTTTAAATTGAATAAAATCGTTAGTGATGCATGTGCTGCTACACGTGACTTTAACTAATTTTTGTAGACAATACGCTACTTTTCCAATCATCAGAGTTTGATTTAGTATTAACCTTTACAGTATCTATTTCTTTCCTTCTTATATTTCTATACATACATCTAAATAGATATGTGTTTCCTTTCTCACAAACAGAGCTAATAGCAAATCGTTCATTTTTCTAATAATCTTTAAATAAGATACAAAAGTAGGGCTCAAAAGACAAACATTTTGTTTGTCAAAAAATTTAAACAAATATGATAGGTCTAAAATAAACAAGAGAACCATACTAACAATTTACTTTAATCGAAAAATTAAAGAATAGTACCAACGAGCAGAGATGGAGCAAAGATGAAGCAAAGAGTAGTAGGAGTTATAGTCGAGACTGAGCAGAGATAGGGCAACAGTAGCAATGAAGATAAAGCAGTAGCCAATTTTGAGCACGAATAGAGAGAGTTGAAATGGTGGATTTTAGTTTACAAATAATTAGCAGCTACTGAGAGAGAGAGAGAGAGAGAGAGAGAGAGAGAGAGAGAGAGAGAGAGAGAGAGAGAGAGAGAGAGCTATACAGTAGACTTGGAGAAAGAGAAAAAGAAAAGAGAGAGAGATTTGTATATAATTTAGGTGGGTTGTAGTTAAAGAAGAAGTATCAGCCATGAAGAAAGGAGACTGAACAGATAACGAGAGAGAAATGAAAAAGGTTTCTCAAGACGCAAATAATTTTTATATTTTATTTTAGGATTTATTTTCTAATTTATTTCATAATTTGTTTGAAAACGTGTTTAAGATGTTCTCAATTTTATAACTGTAAAAGTGAAAATGAATATTTTGTTTTATAATTTATTTTTAGATTCAATCCACTGAACATGTATTATATTTGTCCTCCCAAAACAAAAACAAAAATAAGGCCTTGAAAACGGTACCGATGGCCCCTAAATTCCTTTTCTCACCTATTCAAATCACAATCTCTCGCATCATTCTTTGAAATCATAAATTTTCCTATAATTTCACTTTTCGATTTGTTTAGTACTCTTGCAAAATCAAAGCCACTATCTCACTCAAAATAAATAACAAGTGGAATCCATCAAATAATTACTGTCACCTTGAACTATTGAAGTTGAACAAAACTTCATCTGGTTCTTCTTTATTTTGAGTTAATGACAAGGCAAGAAATTAATTTTGACCTTTGTGGTTTTTATGTTGTCTTGAAAATGTTGTGTGAAACAATTAGGGATTTGTGCATCATATTAAAATTTTACAACTATATGAACCAACTAGGGGTTTGGGAATTTTAAGTGAAAAATATATATAGATGATGAAAAATTGATGTTAAAGAGTTGATTAATAGTTTGGAAGCATGAAATTAATAAGAAAAACACAAGAGAATGCAGGAATAGTAAAACCCTCTATGGGTTTGCCATTTGATGGAGCTCCACCTTAGATAGGGAGGATTGAATAATTTTTGAAGAATAGGATGGGAAATGAGAGAAAATAAACTCAAATTCTTAATAGGATTGGGTTTGGTTTGTATTATCTACCCCAACCCAACCCATTTCTCATTCTCATTCTCCATTATATATATATATATATTTTTCTTTAATTTTTATTTTATCAATTACAATGTTAATTAATACTTGATATAAATGGGCTATAGCTAAAAGAAAACTCTGTAACATAAGTTTTATTTAATCCTAAAATATTGTTATGTTTTCTTGTCTCTCTAAAGGTAATACTCTATTCAAGTATTTTTCAATTTTATATCATTTTAAGATATTATTTCAAATATTTAGAGATTCTTTTAAAGTAATTTAAATACTTTATAATGTTATAATGATTTTATTTGATTTTTTAATTTTTAATTTTTTAAAATTATGTATTTATATTTATTATAAAATAAATAAATGAGTAATATGGTAGGAATGAGAAAATCATTCCTTATGTGGGGATTCTCCATTTCCACCCTACTAAATTTATTAGAAAATAGAGATAAAATTTTTAGTAGGGTGGGGAATGGGGTAGGCCACCTCACCTTACCCTACCCCACCCCATTGGCATCTCTAAGATTGGTAGATTGAAGTAAAAGAGAGGTGTGGGTTTCGGGTTTTAGGGATAGAAGATGAAGAAATAAAGGGAGAAGGTGATGAATCAAGGGAAAGGCCCAACTGGTCTCATTGTAGCAGTAAATTACTGTGGCATGGCACAGCTTCTAGAGTCCATGCGATTAACTACTTAAATTAACTAGCTAATTGGACATTCTTTTTGGAGTCCATGTGGTTAGTTGCTTAAATCAGCCAGCTAATTAGACATCCTTTCTAAAGTCCATGTAGTGTACTGCTTAAATTTGCTAGCTAGCTAGCTAACTAGACATCTTTTTTGGAGTCCATACAATTAACCATTATTTTTCACTGGTTAAGAGCTTGTTCAATTTTGTGTCATAAAGCTATTCTACTTGTGCACATTTGACACCAAATGTCTAAGAGTACATTAATAATAATTTGACTTTTATTCTTGTCACTGGATGAAGGGTGCATATTGTGTGTTTATATCTCAAAGATGACCTTTTTATTCTTATTGTTGTAGTATGTTTCTAACAAAACATTGTAATTGTAGATTTTTATAGTTTATACCATGTTGAACTAAAACTTATCTATCCTTTATAATTAGGAGTTATAATCAAGTAATCAACTCTATAATTCCATACAAGCAATCACAATTATTTAAAAAAAAAAACAAATTTAACAACCACTGAAAAATATTGAGAATAGTGATTAACCATAAATATAAAACTTTGCATCCTAATCTTTGAATTAAGAAAAGGGAAACAAATGATGCAGGAATATGAATTCTAAACATGAGTTCAAATAGTTGAATGTCTAGTAGCTCTTTAGCCATGATTCAATTTAAATGCCATAAATTAACTTAAAGAAGAAGAAGAAGAAGAAGAAAAACCAATATTCCCAAAAATTGCAAGCATAAAAAAACTATCTAAACACAACATACTACTTATTTTTATGTGTCTAACAAAGCTAAATGACGTCAAGAAACAATTCAAACACACTTGACTACTTATTTTGCATATTTAATAAAGCTAAATTGCAGCAACAACAAAATTACTTGTGTACTACCTATAAAGAGCAAATTTTATATATGTATATATATATAGCTTTTGTCTTTTCTAATGGATAGAAGTTTAGATTATATTTAATTTTATTATTGATGATTTGATTTTAAAACAAAAGTTAAATTTGTTCAACTAAAAAAATTATAATTCCTTTTTCTATAAAATTTTATGTTAGACAAAATAAAATAATTTAATTTAATTACTCTCATTCTCTTCTCCTTTATTCTCTTTTCTTCTCCATTTCACTTCTCTCTTCTTTTCCACTTTCTTCAAATTAAACATCATTTTTTTAATCAAAAAGTAAACCTTTTATTGCTTATAACAGTGGAAATACATTCTACACTTTAGTCGGTATTGAATATAGCCAAATAGCATGTACATTTTTTTCTAAGCCAAATTTGGCTAAGAAATAGGCATAAGCATCACAATTTCTGGGTACAAACTAAAATAAAACTTTATGAGACTCCTTGCTTAGCCTTTGATCTCTAAAATTACTTATAAAATTTCTATTTTGCTATATTAGTGTTGTTAACTATCTCAATCACCTCTATACAATCTGATTCTATTATACAAGAGGTTATGATTGCTTTTCTCAGCACATGGATGCCCCACTGGACAGCTTCAGCTTTTGCAAAACTAATATTTCCTTTAAAAAGAGTTTGACAAACACCAACATCTACACTCTCCCACATGAGTTATTTACCACTGCTCTCATGAATATCTTATGCTCCTTGTCATTTATGGCTACGTCTACATTGATTTTAAAAATATTTCCAGGAGGACGAACTAGTTTGAGGGCTTCTCACTTTTGAAAAAGTCAACAAATGCAGCGTTCGTACTCCTATCTCTTTGGAATGCAGCCACCATTGATTCTACCTTAGTTGTTACTTCCTCTAGATAAGTCTTTTTTCCTTCAAATGTGAATTTGTTCTTTGAAAAGTAAATTACCCAGCAATATGCAACCAATAGCTCAAGATCAGCCTTCCTTAAGCTTTTTGCCAAATCTTGAAAGTTACTGAACATGTCCATATTCTAAAAATTCAAGCATTGTAGAGAGTAGGGGCCTTCACTCTAAATTTTCTTTGCTAATTTACAAGTTAAGAGAGCATGGGTAATAGTTTCAATATTTTTTCTACAATTATGAAAAATTGGCTCTTGTAACACCTTTTTATTTAGAGGTCTTCCATAGTGGGCAACAAGTCTTTTAAGGCTTGATCTTTTCTGGGAGCTCAAGAGACCATGGACCATTCCATTGGTGAGAATTAATCTTCTAGCTATTGAAAACCTTTGGAAATTTAATCTTTAATGCTAGCGGATACCCACTTTTTCCTGAGAATTCCCTTCTTTTATCAAAATGACATAGGGGTTCATCTTTTGCTTCATCTTTTAGCAATGGAATTTTCAGAATTACTTCAACATCTTTAGACATAAAGTGTTGTTTTAATTTTTTTTTCATTTCAATGGTTCTCTTTTGTTGATCAAATCAACCATTACTGAAGTCTTGGGCAGAATTGCTGGAGAGAAAGGCTTGAAAGTATTTGGCCTTGGCAACCAATTATCATTATATATTGAGGTCTTTTACTCATTACCTGTTCTCTATTTAATTCCTCTTTTAATTGCTTTCCTGTCCTATTGGCACTCAGAAAACTGAAGTTTTTATAATACTAAACTTGTAGAACCCTTAAAGACCAGAGAGTTTAGAGATTGAAGAAGCATTTACCCTTGTTTAGCCATTAAGACTCAATTGAAACTGGTGAAATCTCTAAACCCCATCCCTTATCTGCTTTTGGCTTGGCTTGGCTTAGCTTATCTTACTTTATCCAATGATTCTGTGCTTATCATCTTTCGATCCCTACTAGAATTTTGCTAAAGCCCTTAAATGTCATCGTACAAGCTTATTGGAAGCTTAAAAACACTTACTGCATAGGCTGGGGTTGCATGAACTACTACTTTAATGAAGACCTCTTTGTCCCTACTAGAAAACATCATATGCCACCAATTTGAAATTTTACTGAGCACCTTAGCCTTAATATCCTTGAAAAAGCTTATCTTATTTCTTCTAATCATTCATAGAAGGCCTAATACTTCTTATATTTAGAGAGCACTTTAAGATTAACAATGCCCTTAATTGCTATAATTTAAGCTTTTGAAATTTTACCACTGAGGAATATACTTGACTTTTTTAGGTTAAATAGCTATCCTGATGCTTTTGTATAACAATCAAATATCTCTTTTAGGTGCTTACTATCAGTTACTAATACTTGTATAAAGATGAGACTGTTATCTATAAATAACAAATGAGATATTGTAACATCTTTAGTAAACTTCAACCTTTTTAATCTCTGCTTCTTCTCAACCATTGCTAGTAAGTTAGAAAAGACTTTAATACAAATTATAAAGAGATAGAAGAAAGAGGGCATCTTATCTTAGCCCCCTCTCTGGCTTAATTTGACTTTTTTTAACCTCATTAATAATCACTAAAAAGGAAGTACTAGTGATGCACCTCATTATCAAGTCAACCTAATTATTAGAAAAACCCAACTTCTCTATTGCCTACTTCAAGAAATTCCATGTGATTTTGTCATATGCTTTGCTAATATCTAACTTAAGTGCCATTAGCCTTTTTTTTTTTTTTAACTATTGTTGTGTTTAATTTTGTGAAGGTATTCATAACTAATAATAACATTATTTGTAGTGAGCCTATTGAGTATGGATGCACTCTATATTGAGGATATTATTTTAGAAAAGATGAGTTTCATTCTATTTGCTATTACCTTTACAATAATTCTATACACTACGTTACAGAGGCTTATCGGTTTTTTTCCCAACACAGACACAGAGTATGGTTAATTGGGTTACCTTGCACATAAAAAAGACGTAAGCATATTGTCACTACTCCTTTACAAACTAATTGCCAGTGTTTCTGAAAGAAAACTGCTGGCAAGCCATTTGGTTCCAAGGCCTTTATGGGGCACATATGTGACAAGGCGGTAGTAATCCCTTTTGGAGTGAAAGGTTCACCTAGCTGGCTATTCATTTCTTCAGTTACCTTTTGAGATAATCCTTATAAAGCTATATTAATTTATAGCTGTGTTAGGTTGGATGAAGTAAGTAGTTCTTAAAAGTAGCCATAGAACTCCCCTTCTACATCATCTCTTTCTGTTTTCAGACCCTATCTTTGTCTTATACTCTCAAGATTTGGTTTTTTCTCTTCTGGGTTGATGCCTTGGAATGAAAGAACTTTGTGTTTCTGTCTCCTTCTTTTAACTAATTTACTCTTAATATGTGCTTTCAATAAATCTCTTCTTCAATGAGCATATTGTTAACTTGCCTCTCGATTTTCTTGATTTCTTTTTTATCTCATAGCCTTGAATTGGTTTATTTAATGAAATACTAACTAGACAACCCAAGAGGGGAAGTGAATTAGGTTTTTAAAATTCTAGCAAACAAAAAACTTAAAGTGATATAAATTAAGTAATTAAATTTGAGATAAATAAATAAATGAACACTAAAAATAGAGGGATATAGTAAGAGAGATTAAACACAATTATTTTTATGTGGTTTGGCTATCCTCGCCTACGTCCACGCCTCCAAGCACACCGAGCTTGAGGATTCCACTAAGCAAACCTCCAAGGCTTTAAAATTTTACAATTGACTTTCAAGGTGTCAATAAACCTTTACAAAAAGAGATTGTTCCCAATCTCTTAATTTAAATGTATCCCAACACTTACAATCACTCAAAACAAAGATTACAAATTGATTTTTCTCTCACACAATTTTTCAAGATAACAAATCAATGCCCAATGAGTAAATAGATGAAGTAAAAATCTGTTTAAAGATTAATATAGATCGTATATTCGTGTATATGCTCAGTAGTTTTGTTGTTATCTCCATTTGATTTGACTTGGATGAACTTATTTATAGTTGGAGCTGAAAAATAGCCGTTATTCATCATTGTTGATAAAAAATAGATTATCGTTCGTTACTAAAGGATAATCGTTCGCGTTGATCAATGTTATCGTTGGGCTTGATATCAAATTAACGGTTGATCGCTAATAATTACTCTTTCGTTGTTAAAATCCAGAGACCTACACAACAAAAATCCTTTATCTATTTTTGCTGAACGATTAAAGATTAACAAAGAATATTAGTCTGTATATTACCGATTACCGGTTATATATTAACGGTTCATCATTAAATTTTAGTATCTTATAAAACACAATGCCTAATCGGTTTCCTTTAAATGGTAAAGGATTAGCAAGAGTTGAAGAACTGAATATTATCGGTTAGTCGTTATATATTAACATTGTAAATTCTAGTAACTTTGTAAAACAAAATACTTAATCGGTTTCTTTTAAACGGCAAAAGCTTAAAACCGGATGCAGGTGTGAACATTATCCGTTAACCAATAAAATTAACGGTTCGCTATTTTTCTTTAGCAGGTTTAGAAGCTTATCGGTTAAGGATTAATAAGATAACCATTTTTCTGAGCATAAAGGTTAAATTCTACCCTAAACGGTTAGTCGTTTAAAAATAATAGTTAGCCGTTTAATTCCAGTGTTTGATTTTTTAGTGAGTTATAAAACACTTGGTTGAAGTTTTTAGAAAACAACCTCTCTACATTTTATCAGTTAACCGTTAAAATTAATAGTTTACCGATTTTGTATAAAATGTTCTAATTTTTTGATTTTTTGCACGATTTGGAGTTTTGAATCGGTAGAAATACTCTAAAAAAGAATAGGAAGCTTTCTATTGGTGTAATATGTTGCAAAAAAGGAGAAAATTTGAGAAAAAATGAGATGCAAAGCTTTAATTTCACAACAATGGTGGAAACGATGAGAAGGTAAGTGAGATGAAACAGGAAACCCGTAACCTGTTATATATTTTGCGAAAATGATGAATCGTTTTTCATAAACGGTGAGAGACTAAATTCCTGAGAGTGTGTAATGAGTAAGTGGTTAAAGATTAAGGATAAACGGTGAAGGGGCAATGTTAAGGTAGTCTTTAATCGGTTTACCGTTAATCTTAAACAGTGAGAGGGTAACAGTTGAGATACTTTTTGTCTTTAAACGACTTACAGTTATCTTCAAACAGTGTGAGGGTAGAGAGTAATTCAAAAATATCTTAGTTTCTAGAAATAAACGGTGAATCGTTTATAAGAAAACGATTATTCGTTTATTTGTTTCGCATATTAAATTCAATATCTGACCATCAAAAATAACATATCAAGATCATAACTTTGATATGAAAGTATTCTAAGGCCATTTTAATGCCAAATTCATGAACATATGTGTTTAAAGCAATTAATTCATACAAAACATACGTACACACTATTAAAGCATCACAGCATAAGTCAAGTTGTTGAATAAATAGCATATTTAGAAATGTCAATGTGAAAATTTAATCATCCCAAGTTTATGTCAAATTTTTAAAAATTGTTCTTTGTAAAATGGTTTTGTAAAAATATCGGCGAGTTGTTTTTCCGTAGAAATATATTCTAATGTGATATCACCCTTTTGAATATGATCTCTTGAAAAGTGATGTCTAATCTCTATATGCTTGGTTCTAGAATGTTGAATGGGATTCTTTGATAGATTTATGGCACTAGTATTATCATATTTTATAAGAATTTGTTCAAGATTAATGCCATAATCTTTAAGAATTTGTTTCATCCAAAGAGCTTGTGCACAACAACTACTTGCGGTAATATATTCGGCTTCAGTGGTTGAAAGTGCAACCGAATATTGTTTCTTACTAAACTATGAAATAAGTGCATGACTTAGGAAATGACAAGTACCACTGATACTCTTCCTATCAACCTTATGACCAGCAAAATCCGCATTCAAATAACAAGTTAAATCTATATGAGTTCCCTTAGGATACCAAAGGCCAAGATCTATGGTTCCATTCAAATAATGAAAAATTCTTTTCACAGTAAGTAAATGAGATTCTTTGGGACATGATTGAAATCTTACACACAAACATACGCTAAACATGATATCAGGTCTACTAGCAGTTAAATAGAGTAAAGAACCAATCATACCTCGATACATCTTGATATTAATCTTTTTACCTTTTTTAGCTTTGTCTAGCTTGATTGTTGAGCTCATTGGTGTACTTTTGGTTTTTGAGTTATCAATCCCAAAACGTTTGAGTAAATCTCTGATGTACTTAGCTTGATTGATGAATATTCCCTCAGAGTTTTGTTTTATTTGTAGTCCAAGAAAATATTACAACTCTCCCATCATGCTCATTTCAAACTCCTTACTCATACATGTAGAAAACTCTTTACACAATTACTCATTAGTAGAACCAAAGATAATATCATCTACATAAATTTGAACTATAAGAATATCCTGGTTCTTATGTTTAACAAAGAGAGTAGTGTCTACTTTTCCCATTGAGAAACTATTTTCCAGTAAGAAATTCTTAAGCCTATTATACCATGCTCTAGGTGCTTGTTTTAATTCATATAAAGCTTTTGATAATTTGAAAACATGATTTAAAAATTTTCATTTTCAAAACTAAGGGGTTGTTTTACATAAACTTCCTTCATAATATAACCATTCAAGAAAACACTTTTGACATCCATTTGAAATAAAATAAAATAAAATTTTTATGACATGCATATGCTAACAACATCCGAATGGATTCTAATCTAGCTACTAGTGCAAATGTTTCATTAAAATCAATTCTTTCTTCTTGATTATATCCTTGAGCTACTAAGCTAACTTTATTTCTAACAACTACACCAGATTCATCTATTTTGTTCCAAAACACCCATTTAGTGCCTATGATTAACTGATGCTTAGGTTTAGGGACTAACTTTCACGTATTATTTCTCTCAAATTGATTTAATTTCTCTTGCATTGCCATAATCCAAGATTCATCAGTTTCCGCATCAGCAAAAGATTTTGATTCAATTTAAGAAATAAATGTAGTATGCTTGCATGTGTTCTTAAGTGATGATTTAGTTGTAACACCTCTAGACGAATCTCCTAAAATGACATCTTTAGGGTGAGAAGAAACATACCTCCACTCCTTGGGGAGTGTTTGCACCGTGCTTTCTTGTTGCTCCATATTTCTTTGTTCTTCTTGATCATCCTCTTGATTTTCTTGTAATGCACTTTCTTGATTATTCTTTGATGATCCTTCTTGTAACTCTCCATCTGCATCATCATTAATAGCTCCTTTCTCCGCAGAGAAAGGGTTAGACTCATAAAAAAAATGCATAAACTCTTCCACAACTAAGGTTCTTTTATTATAAACCCTATAAGTTTTGCTTGAAGTTGAATATCCAAGAAAAATACCAATATCAAATTTTGAATCAAATTTTTCAATATTGTCTTTTGTGTTCAAAATAAGACATTTACAACCAAAGACTTTGAAATAACCAATATTGAGTTTTCTACCTTTCCAAAGCTCATAGGAGTTTTGTTAAGAAGAGATCTAATCAACACCCAATTTAAAACATAACAAGTAGTGTTGACGGCTTCGGTTAAAAAATACTTAGGTAATGCATTTGCATTCAACATGGTTCTAGCCATTTTTTGAATAGACTTATTCTTTTTTTCAACAAATCCATTTTGTTGTGGAGTTTTAGGTGATGAAAATTGATGCTCAATGTCTAAATCATTGCAGAAATTTTCAAATGTATGATTCTCAAATTCTCTACCATGATCACTTCTTATATAATTAATAGAATAACTTTTTTCATTTTGAACCTTTTTACAGAAAACTTTAAATGCATCAAATGCATCATCTTTATTAGCTAGAAATAATACCCAAGTGTATCTAGAATAATCATCTACAATTACAAATGCATAATATTTTCCACTTAAACTAGCATGTCTAGATGGTCCAAATAAATCCATATGAAGTAGTTGTAATGGTTTTGAAGTAAAAACATTATTCTTGTTTTTGAACAAAGTTTTGATTTATTTACCTAATTGATAAGCTTTACAAATTTTATCTTTTTGAAAGTCAAATTTTAAAAGACCTTTAACTAAATCATTTTTTGAAATTTTTGATGTCAAATCCATGCTATCACGTCCTAATCTTCTATGCCACAACTAACAATTATCATGTAATGTAGAAAAACATTGGTCGTAAGTAGATGCACAATCTATATCAATTGTATATAAATTTATATACCTACTACCAACAAATACTATCTTACCATTACATGTATTTTCGATAACACATTTTGATTTATCAAAGATAACCCTATAACCTTTATCATACAATTGACTAATACTAAGCAAATTATGTTTTAAATTTTTAACTAAACTCACATTCTCAATAAGAGTTGAAGAGTTTTTACCAATATTACCAATACCTATAATCTTTCCTTTTGAGTTATCTTCAAAAGATACATTTCCACCATTTTCAATTTTGGTAAAGCTTGAGAACCAAGAATAATTCCTTGTCATATGTCTTGAACACCCGCTGTCCAAGTACCACATATTCTTCTTTTTCTTAAATCCCTACAAAGGAAATTTTCAAGTCTTGGGTACTTAAATCTTTTTGAGTCCTTGAGTGTTAGCAATGGTTCCTTTTGGAACCCAAACACATTTAGCTCATTGATTTACTTTTATCTTAATGTGACATTTATAACTCATATAACCATTACCATTGCAGTAATGACACACAATCTTATGATTATTTGTAGAGGTGGCTCTAACAAAATAATTTTTATAATATTTATGCTTAATGTTAGGTTTATATCCTATTCTACCTTTATCAAATACACATTTTTGAGTGCTCAACAATTTTTCTAAGTTCTTCTAACCATTTATGAATTTTAACATAATTTCATTAAGTTCATTTGTCTTTTTCTTAAGAACTTCATTTTCTTTCAATAATTTATTATTATATAATTCTTTATGCTCATGTGAAGTACTTGGTTTATTTTTAATTGAGGTGATCTTATCATGCAATTCTTTATTATTTAATTCTAATATTTTAATCTTTTCATTTAATGTAATGCATTTTTTTTATTTGAAAGTTCTAACATTTTCTTTTTAAAGCATACATTCTTCTTACTAATTCTTAACCAATCATCATATAATTCCTTAAATGAATTTTTTAACTTATCATAAGTAAGATCACTTACCTCATCATATTTATCATCGACTCATC
This sequence comes from Aegle marmelos, assembly GCA_030449875.1. NCBI lineage: Eukaryota > Viridiplantae > Streptophyta > Magnoliopsida > Sapindales > Rutaceae > Aegle > Aegle marmelos. Next base: position 8,317,082 of record JASUUL010000094.1, read on the forward strand.
TCCAATTGCCATTAGTGCCAAAATTAACACTTTATGAGATTCCTCTTCATCACTCGATTCTTCTTCACTGTCATCCCAAGTGGCTACCATGGCTTTCTTTTTACGCTTACTAAGAAGTGGGCACTTTGATCGTATATGACCCGACTTCTTGCATTCATAACACACAATCGCCTCTTTCTTTTCCTTTTGATTCTTGAAGTTTCTGAATTTTCTTCGCTCAATAGGTTTCTTGAAGAATTTCTTAAATCTTCTTGCTAGCATAATCATCTCCTCATCATCCAGCTCACTATCCTCATCACTCTTATGTTTTGACACTTTGAGAGCAATATTTTTCTTTTTCTCCTCATTTCCTTTTTCAACTGCTAATTCTTCCTCGTAAGAAATAAGAGAACCAATTAGATCATCAATAGGCAATGTATTTAAATCTTTAGCTTTCTCAATAGCAGTCCTCTTAGGCCTTCATTCTTTTGGTAGTGATCTAATGATTTTCTTAACTTTCTTGCTGTTAGAGAAAGTTTTTCCTAGAGCTCCTAGAGTGCTTACTATATCCGTAAATCTAGTATACATAGAGTAAACACTTTTATTTTGTTCCATTTGAAATAGTTCATATTTTCAAGTATATCTGCTAATTTTAGACTCCTTTACTTGATTAGTCCTTTCATAAACAACTTCAAGTTTGTGACAAATTTCATAGGCACTTTCACAACTAGAGACTCTATGAAATTTTTTCTTATCAAGAGCACAGAATAATGCATTCATAGCCTTAATTTAGAGAAGCTCTTCTCTTTTTCAGTTCATTCCATTCCCGTGAAGGTTTTGAAATGTCATCTCCTAATTCATTTTTAATCATAGGCATAAATGGTCCATTACAGACAACTTTCCAAATTTTATAATCTAAAGCTTGCAAATAAATTCTCATCCTAGTTTTCCAATGTGGATAGTCATTACCATAAAAAAGTGGTAGTGTTGTGGATTGTCCTTCCCTAAATGTGAATTCATTTTGGGTTGCCATCGATCTTTTACTCTTAGATGGTTAGGTCCTAATAAGAGAACCTTACTCTGATACCAAATGAAATACTAACTAGACAACCCAAGAGGGGGGATAAATTGAGTTTTTAAAATTCTAGCAAATAAAAGACTCAAAATGATATAAATTAAGCAATTAAATTTGAGATAAATAAATAAATGAACAATAAAAATAGAGGGATGGAGTAAGAGAGATCAAACATAATTATTTTTACGTGGTTCGGCTATCCCCGCCTACGTCCACGCCTCCAAGTACACTGAACTTGAGAATTCCACTAAGCAAACCTCCAAGGCTTCAAAATTTTACAATTGACTTTCAAGGTGTCAATAAACCTTTACAAAAAGATATTTTTCCCAATCTCTTAATCTAAATGTATCCCAATACTTACAATCACTCAAAACAAAGATTACAAATTGATTTTTCTCTCACATAGTTTTTCAAGATTATAAATCAATGCCCAATATGTGAATAGATGAAGTAAAAAATTTGTTTAAAGCCTAATGTAGATCGTATATTCGTGTATATGCTTAGTAGATGTGTTGTTATCTCTATTTGATTTGACTTGGATGAACTTATTTATAGTTGGAGCTGAAAAATAGCCGTTATTCATCCTTGTTGACAGAAAATGGATTACCGTTAGTCATTAACAGATAACCGTTTGCACTAGTCAATATTACCGTTGGGCTTGATTTCAAATTAACGGTTGACCGTTAATAATTACTCTTTTGCCATTAAAATCCAGAGACCTGCACAACAAAAATCCTCTATTTGTTTTTGCTAAACGGTTAAAGATTAAAAAAGAATATTAGTCTGGACATCATCGGTTACCCGTTATATATTAGCAGTTTGCCGTTAAATTCCAATATCTTATAAAACACAATGCTTAACCGGTTTCCTTTAAATGGTAAAGGATTAGTAAGAGTTGAAGAACTGTATATTATCGGTTAGTCGTTATATATTAACGGTTCACTGTTAAATTCCAGTAACCTTATAAAATAAAATGCTTAACCGGTTTCTCTTAAACGACAAAAGCTTAAAACAGGATGCAGGTGTAAACATTATCCATTAATCGTTAAAATTAACGGTTCATCGTTTTTCTTTAGCAGGTTTAGAAGGTTATTGGTTAAGACTTAATAAAATAACCCTTTTTCTAAGCATGAAGGTTAAGTTTTACCCTAAAGGATTAGCTGTTTAATTCCAGTGTTTGATTTTTTAGTGAGTTATAAAACACTTAGTTGAAGTTTTTAGAAAATAACCTCTCTGCATTTTATCGGTTAACTATTAAAATTAATGGTTTATCGATTATACCTAGAAAATAATATTTTTGTACTAAATATTCTAATTTCTCTAAGGCTTGTAAACACATACAGAGTTTTTGATTTTTAAGAAAATATCTAAATTTCCAATAACATTATCAAGAGAGATTAATTGTTTGTTATCATCAAAATCAATAAACAAAACATGTATATGTTAACATTTAATATATTATATGAGCTAAAATAACTCATTATATTTTCTTTGCCTACTATCAAACACCTTCTTACTCTAGAATTTGTGCTGAATTAGAGTGCTTTTTGGCTGCCTTTTGAAAATTGAAAACTGGATCCTCGTATCCTCTATATCCATGGCTTGCCCGTTCATTCTTAACTATACTTTTGAAGGTTTCGTATGAGCTTTATATATTATTATAGTGGTCTTGAGAGAAGGTTTTATTATTGTACTTTAATCTAACACCTCTCTCTTTCACTTTTAGAATAATCGGACAATGATCTTATACTAATTCACAAAGTTTATTGTTATAGAGTCATGGAATTTACTCTTTTAATCTTTACTACAAAAGAATCTGTCTAGTTATTCTTCAACAAACTGAGGTCCATGTCTCTTATTTAAGTATGTGAATGAGGGCCTTTTGTATCCTTTATCGACTAAGTAGCAAGCTTGCACTACCTTTCTAAACTCTGCTACCATGCTTAGATTTCTATTGTTCCCTATATTTTTCTCATAGCGATGCATAACTTTATTGAAATCATTAAAACAACACCAAAGATAAGAAAAAAGATTTGCTAACCTTTTTAGTAAAGTCCAAGTATGGTGCTTTTTGCTGGGTTCTGGATGGCTATAGATATCTGTACATCTCTATATCAGTCCATTTTTTTTTTGCACCATTACGTCAATGTAATGAGAGCTATAAGAAGTAATGTGGACCTCTATTGCTGAGCTCTAAAATAAAGTTAATCCTCATCCCAGACCATTTCTATATACTATAAAATAATTCTCAAAATTAATTCTATCTACTATAAAATAATTCTCAAAATTAAAACTCTTGTACATTAACTTAACTTGTCAAGCCATCATCTTTGTTTTGTAGCAAAAGAATGTTTGGGGCCAATACAGATATAGAATTTTTTTTTTATTGCTAGGCGCGTTCGAGACTTCTCCAAACCTCAAACATTTTAATTTAGGGTTTTCATAGTTGCTAGTGGGGTTAACCACTAGCTTCCACTAATAAATCTTCCTTCATTACCTGAAATCCCTCTTATACATCTTGTTCTTCATCAACTAGTTTCAATTGTCAAGCTACTTGGAAAACCCTTATGAGCTTTAAGCTAAATATTAGCTTTGATGGGCTTAATTGATTGAATTTTAGAGATCGGTTTAATAGACTCATGACTCTTTCTTTTACTCTCTAGATTGGACCATTTAATCTCGCTGTTAGGCCTTTTGATATTGGTTGGCCTAATTGCACCCCTCTTTTAATCTTCGTGTTTCTAGCTTGCAACTTCCACTTCTTACCTTTGGGATTAGCTCTCCCCCTATTTAGCCCATTTGCTACCTCATCTTTTTTCATAATTTCAATTGTTTTCTCAGCCTTTTTTTGTAGTTGTATCCCATAGCTTGTTATTCTATTCAAGACTTTTGATTTTCCTCCAATTCTCATTTCCCACATTTCTATTTTTTCTTTTCCCTTGAATATCATTTTTTGCCACCTTGTCTTGCTCTTAGATTTTTTCATCTACCTTGTTTTGATAATCCTTATCAGATTTTCCAACTTAGAAGTTGTCAGCATTAATTGCTCGTTGTCAGCCCTTGGCTTATGGCTTATGTCTAATGGTTTTTCATTGTGCTCTCCCTCTATATTTTGTTAAGTGCTAAAAAATGTATATTTATAAAAGAGAAAATCATCATTTTACACTTCAAGTTTCACTAACTTCCTTACTGAAATTCTAATAAGATAACCCAAAAGGGGGGTGAATTGAGTTTTTAATAATTATGGAAATAAATCACTCAATCAATGCAAACAAATTCGAAATAATTGAATAAATAAATAGACAGTGATAAATAAATTAAGAGATAGAGAAGAGAAAGCAAACACAATAATTTTTACGTGGTTCGGCTATCTCCGCCTACGTCCACGCCTTCAAGCACTCCGGGCTTGAGGATTCTACTATGCAAGTCTCCAAGGCTTCAACAACTTATAATTGACTTCCCAGGTGTCAATGGACCTTTATAACAAGAGATTATTCCCAATCTCTTAACCCAAATGTATCCCCATACTTGCAGTCACTCAAGACAAAGGAATACAAATTGATTTATCTCTCACACAATCTTTCAAGGTTACAATTAATGCTCAATGTGTGAATGAATGAAGTACAAATTTGTTTTAAAGCTTTCTGTAGATGGTAAACTCATATATAAGCTTAGTAGTTGTGTTGTTGTCAGTCCTTGATTTGAATTGGATGAGCATATTTATAGTTGGAGCTGAAAACTAGCCGTTATTCTTCCATCTGACAGAAAACAGTTTACCATTAGCCGTTAACGGTTAGCCGTTTTCTTTGGTCAATGTTACCGTTGGGCATGATTTCAAATAAACAGTTGACCGTTAAGAATTACCCTTTTGCCGTTAACATCTAGAAACCTGCATAACAAAAACACTTGATCCGTTTTCTCTAAACGGTTAAGGGTTTACAAAGAATGTTAATTCTGAAACTTATCGGTTAATCGTTATGTATTAACAGTTTGCCGATTACTTCCAGTATCTCACAAAATACCTATCGGTTAAGGCTTAAGCTGTTAACCTTTTAACTTTAAAGAATTTTAAAGAGTTGACGATATCAGTTAGCCGTTATATATTAACGGCTTGCCGATTACTTCCAATATCTCACAAAATATCTATCGGTTAAGGCTTAAGCTGTTAACCTTTTTCGAAGCCAATTCTTTTTACTAACGGTTAACCGCTTAATATAATCGGTTAGCCATTTATACTCAGAACTTCATTTAACTTACAAAATGTTCTAGTTTCTCTAAGAAATGTTAAACACATATTTAGTTTTGACTCTTAAGAGAATACTAGAAATTATGTGAGTCTTAAAACACATTTATTAACTTAAACCCATTGTTTGTTATCATCAAAATCAATTACCAGAACATATATATGTTAACACTTATTTTTATATATTCAAGTCTCTTGTGATTTTAATTATGTGTGTTTTATTATAATTAGGTATTTTATGTATTTTAGGAGTATTATAGTTATTTCACAGTAAATGAGACATCAATGACAAAACAGACAGTAAACAGAACTTAGAACGGTTGAAAACCTTAGAAGGAGAATAAAAGTATAAAAGTCACTGTTCACATGTACGACACTGTTTACAGGTACAGTACTGTTTATAGTACTATTCATGACTCTGTTCATATATATTGTTCGATGATTTGGCATTGACCGATGATATGGCACCGACCAATGACGTGACAACATTTGATTAAAAGAATGATGTGGCATTGACTGATTATATGGTGTTAACTGATGATGTGACTTGACTGATGAGGTGTCACAATTTTATTGGATTAAAATATTTATGTATTATTGATCAATGACGTGACAGTATGTTAGTGGATTAGAAAAATGTGCATACAGTACATGTATATACATGAGATAATAGCCTTAATGATATGCTCAAACTAATCAGAACTTGCCACATGACGCAATCCTGTGCATCCAAATTGTTTTAATTTGAGGGCCATGATTTACTCGTTGTATCTATAAAAAGAGGGCTTTCTCCCTAATTTAACACATCTGAATTTATTTTTAAGCTCTATTTGCTTTAATTCGTTCTCCATCTTGTATTTTCTACGTATTTTAATAAAATTTTTATTTGACTCCTAATTCAAATATGAGTAGCTAATTTTCTTTCAAGCTTGAGTTGAAGGTGAAGTCTCAACATATTCTATGGGCTTAATTGGTAAATTTATTTTTTCTTCTCCTCTAATTTTTATAGATGTTTTGACTTTTCATCGACACATAGTAATAACACAGTTATTACTGTTTAGCACGATAAGTCCTTAGCACTATATTAATTAGAGCATAGTTCATGAAGAATGAATTTCTCCTTCATGATTTAATTAGCATTAATAAGAAATATTGAGTCCCGGTACATGTTGATGTAAATCTAAATACCTAAGTGCTTTATTATAATAGTTATCATTTATATTTATTCCAGCCATTCCAATTTAAAATTTAGGATAATTTCACTATAATTTTAACCACTCACTTAGAAAATTAATTCCATACATAATTAAAATTCACCTCTTCTTGGAATCAACACTCATCAACATTAATTTATTCTACAATAGATTCGTGCACTTGCGAGTTCAATAAAATTTGCACAGCATACCTTCTTTGCCCTAGTATGATCCAGTTTGTCCAGTCGAGTTAGGTTGATCTTGGTTTGATTTTGGGCTATTTTCTATTGTAACATTAGCTTTAGATTAAAACAATTCCCGGTTAGCTCTCTCTCTGTTCTGGTTTTATTCACCCTTTTTGCTTGTGTAGCTGCTCTCATTTATCCTTCAAAAGGCAAATCTTCTTTCTGTTAGCCTTTGTATTTCAAGCATTCTCTGCATTGATGACTAATGAGTGTGAAACATAAATAAAAATTTGGTAATTTTTCATACAAGATTAGCATTGGAATTTTAACCCCTTCTTATTATAAGAAGACAACCTTTTTCAAAGGCTTTGTAATGTCTAGGGATATTTAAACTTGAGCAAACTACGCTATGCATTCACCATGTTCATCCGTTTCTACCTCCTTAACTTTACATATCGTCTCCACCATCTTTTGAATGGCCTCATATTCATACATATTATGGGTATATTATAAATATGCACCCAAAATATTGCAAAAGTAAATGATTGATTTTTGATGTCATTCATACTTGTTAGTTCTATTCACACTATCAAGCCCCTATCAAAATGCCATGATCCCTTGTAAAGGCCATTTTTTTTTTCAAAAGCGAATTTGAATATAAAAACAATATTTCTCATGCTTTCATTGTTCTCCATGTTTGCTGCATTGTTGCTTTCAAGCTTTCTCTGTTTATACTTCGTGTGAGCAATACCTTTCCTACGAGATAATGAGCAATAATTTTTTCTCTATTTATCTATATCCTTCCCATGAGGCAATTATATCTTCCTCCTCTTCCTTTAAATGAATTGATTGACACATATGAATCAATTCTTCAACATCCATAATTTCTACGCTCCTTGAATAAACCTCTCTATCAACCCTTCACCATTATTGCTTAATACCAACTAACATAAATTAAAAAACCCAGCTAGTAGGTAACTAAAAGTAAGCTATAAAGGCTTTCAATCTCCTTTCATTCTAGTACTTTTTCAAAGAAAGCATACTGCAGAAGAAATAGTACCAAACATCACTTAAAAGTTATTAAATATGTCTGATTAATATGGTGCATACATTAAGGGGTTAACATGAATGTAACGAACTATGGAAGAATTCATATCAAACTTACAACTAATGTCAAACATGCAACACTTACGATCAAAGATGAAAGGAGCAGTAAAATTTTTATTTTGAAGCTTTATTCAAGACATCTAACAATTCAAGTCAAACATACAACATGAAATTTATATGTAAAAAATTTACATCAAACATGCAGCAATTGAGGTTAAACATGCAATACTTGAGGTTAAATATAAGAATCACGTAAACATGCAATAGTTCATGTGAAAGATGCAATAATTGTGGTCTAACATGAAACATAGACGACAAACATGAAACAAATAGGAAAATTTTCATTTTTTAGCTTCATTAAAGACATGCAACAATCTAAGCGAAACATATAATATGAAATTCACATGTAAAAAGATCACGTAAAACATGTAACATCTGAGACCAAATATGCAATAGTTCACGTGAAACATACAGCAACTGAGGTCGAACATACAACATGGACATAGACATGGACATGAAATGAGCAAGAAAAAATTGGGACTATTTAGAATAATGAAGTTGAGAAAAATAACAAAATCCATAAAAATTTTGATGTTAAATATGAGACGTCACATATAATTTATTAAATAAATATTTTTATTTTATTATATAAATTTTTTCTTTTGATTGGGATAACATTATATCTTTCTTTCATTTTTTGTTTATTATTTTTTCTTATTATTAATATTATTTTTTTTCTAAAACTTCTAAATTAATTTAATTTTTTTTTAAAAAAAGTGCAGCCGGTTTCTTAATGTCCTTGGCTGCCAAACGGCAGCCCATAGGCAGCCGGGCTCTCCTCTCAAGAGCCCGGCGCCGTACCGATGGCATTGTAGCCAAACCCTCGTACTTTTATTTAAGTCTTCTTGTGCTCTTTACTTTCAAGTCATTTCATTTTAGGGCTATATCAGGTATTTCTGAGCTGAAACAGACCTTTCCTTTTGACTAGAGTGCTTTTGGAAGGCGTTTTCAGATACAATCTTAAAATCCATTTCACAAGGAAAATGGTCGATTCAAAAAGTTGATAATAACAGATGAACAATGAAGTGCTTGTGAGTAACATCAATACGATACCCTCTCAATTCTGCATGACATATCTTCTTCTTCGTCAATGCTTCATCAATCCAAGCAACCAGCACAACACAAGCATTAAATTCACCGACTCAATCAACTTCATTACACATAAACTTACTCGTCTCATTTTAATTCATTCACATTGTTCTTGTGCAGTGCAAGAACTTGCGGAGATAAAAGTTTTTTCTCCTTATTAAATCAAAAGCCCCACAACACCGAATCTGACACACACACACACACAAAAGAAAAGAGCAATTTCAATTTCACCCTAATAAGAAAAGAATAAGGATCATCTTGTAGTATTTTTTGTTCTCTTTTAATCTCTTTTCATGAAATAAATGATCAAAATTAAATTTTAAAACTGTTGGCAATTAAACTAATTTTTTTCACTTTATTTACAATTAAATTAACTTTGTATATTAGATTTAAAAGACTTGCAAAGATTAAGAGAAGAAAACACTTTGAGAAAGAATCACTCCATATCAGCCAAAGTACATTCACATGTCTTTGTTTTATTATGGAAAAAGATAAATCTCATCAACTTGTTGCCTCCAGTTGGATCTCCACCAACTACAACTTCAACTCTTTATCCACACAACCACAATACTGATAGTACATGATAATGCTTTATTTATAAGCCAAACTACTTGTAGTGAACTGAACACTCTATGTGAAGTTCATCTCGTTTTATCTCTGCAAAATCTTGGTACCATGAATCCCATTTTCAGTTTCTTGGTTATTTCTTTTTTGTTTATTAATAGCACACACTCTTTGAAAGCTCACCGTCCAAAGCCCAATAATAATAATGCTCAAATCACTGTAATGGGCTTTGTGTTTTGTGATATTTGCTCCAACAACAGCTTCTCCAGCCACAGCTACTTCTTACCAGGTAAATAACCAAAAAAAAAAGTGTCTCAACAACCCATTAAAAGTTCAACTGAATTGATTGTTTTAATATGTGCTACATTGTTGTTAAACCAGGCGCTGAAGTCAAAGTTGACTGCAAGTTCAGAGCAATTTCACCAAGAATAAGAGAGCAAATATCATTCACAGTGAACAGGACAACAAACAGATATGGAATATACAAGCTGGAGATACCGTCAATTGAGGGGATAGCATGTGCAGAAGCAGCCGTTGCATCTTCATGCCAGGCAAGTTTGATGTGGAGTTCAAGTACTTCATGTAATGTCCCTGGTTACAGAACCACAACAAATCAGATAGCTATCAAATCCAGGAAACCAAATCTCTGTATCTACAGTTTAAATGCACTGACTTTTAGACCATCAAAGAGAGATATCACTCTCTGTGGGAATTAATTAATTTGAAAGAGAACACTTGCCAGCTTTTTCATTTTGTTGTCAGTGCATCTAATATCTGTGCCTGTTTACACAAAATAAGGGATTTGATGTTGAAGTAAATATTTGCATGCTGGGGTTTAGGGATCTTGCTATATTGGATATAACTCTTGGGTTAATGTAAGTTAGAACGCTATGCAACTTGGCCACACCGGAGACAAAACTTAAATTCGTTTTGTGATTCAGATTAAACTATTGTCACAATAATATATGGAATTTATGTAGTATTTGGAGAATTATTAACAAAATGAAATAAATTTCTTTAGCATTTTGAGAATTGAATTAATTTTCTGAAACTATACATCAATATCCTATCTGATCTTTAGGGAGTTCTGTACAGTTCTGTAAAGTGCAAAAATCCTTTCAGGACGTTTTGACACAAACATCAGGGATGATTTTTAACTAGCTTTTAAGCTTTTAAAAATTTAATTAGGGTACGTTATGAATTCACTAATCCACAAACATGCCATCCATATCTCACAGAATTTCAGTCTACGCCTAATTCATCTATCAAGCATGTAATTATTTTTCACTTCATAAAATTTAAAATGCATTCCTTGCAGCACCGTAACGTTAGTCTTTGTTTTTCCTCTCTATATATTTAGAGTCCCAAAGTATATATCCGATTGTGCATATTAGAAGGCTTTTTGATTGGAGAACTATCAATGTTTTAAGGGATAAAAAAATTGTCATGCCGATGAGGGCATAACCAGACATTTAATTTCAGCTGGGCAAGAAATTCCTGGGAGAGCATCATGCTCAAATCATAGTTATTAATGTGAAGGATTAGTGAATTTCATATTTGATGCTTTCACACTTGAAGTTGTTAAAAGAACAACTGATGCAAATAATCTATAAATCATAAATAGGCACACAACAACAATATAACCCATTCACAGTAAATAAATTAATAAATAATGCAGAACATAATTTAAATCACAGGAAGAAACAGAAAATATTTGCCAGTAATACAGAGTCCAGGTGAACCTTCAATTCCCATGAAGACCTTTTATGAAGCTTTCTTCTTTTACTGGTTAACCTCTAGATGGTACTAGACCTTGCATAGTGCTTTTCTTTTCCCACAGCACATAAATAAACATAATTCACAGAAAATCAAATTGAACCACAACAATGCGACATAATGAAAGTAGCATGCAGCGTGATAAAAAAATGATCGTGTGTCTCTAGAGAGCCATAAGTTCCTGGAAGATCTTCATTGCAGAAGCAGGCAACCCCAGAAGCACATTGATGCTTTTCCTCTCTTTGCCGTGAGATAGGAACAGACTCACTTCCTTCTCAGGCAGCGCCACCGGGCCTGATAGAACAGGCTCTCCCCATCCAAAGTCAGTAGTGTGGAAAGATAGCCTTGACCAAGTTGTTATCAAAAGAGTTGAAGATAGAGAAGGCCTTGCTCTTGTTACTTCAAAATAATCAATGGCAGATCTCATGTAACTGTCATTGACCATCTTAATGGCATCCTGGACTTGCCCCACAGCAAATGATAATGGTTTTTCCATCAGCTCACCAGCTTGGCATATGGAGTTTGTCAACACAATTCCATTGCCGAAGTAGCCTTTTGGCAATGGTGGATTGAATTTAGACCTTCCATCAACAGCAAAGAGGAGCTTTGTTTGTTGATCAGGCAGAAATTTTAGTGCCTTGGTTCGAGCCTTCCACACAAATGCTGAGAGTGCTTCAAAAGTAGTGCACTTGTCAAGAACTTTGTCTTCCATGGCAATCATTTTTAGCTTTTCGAGCTTTTCGGAGTCAAAACAGAAGGACCTGTAAAGCATTTCATCTTTGTAGAGTTCACTAGTGCCAGATTTGTCTTCTATTTCAGCAAATTCTTGGTGCAGGTCTTCAATCTTTGGAGGATTCCGTGCTCTGAGTATGCTTCTGTCTAGGAATGGAGGAATCTGCAGGGGCAAGCCTCTGGCTGTTTCAGCCCATGAGTTCACAAACTCCATAGCACCAATGCCATCAAACATACAATGGTTCATGCACAGCCCAAGAACAAATCCCCCGCATTTAAACTTGGTCACCTGAGAAAGTTTCAACTAAAATCATACTTCTATTGCAGGAAGAATCACTATGATGTGAACATAGCATGAAGAGGAATGTGTTAAATCAATTGTAAAAACCTGAGCAGCAAGAGGAGGCATTTCGAGTATGTTTTTTGCGCCAGGAACGTCATAAACCAGCTTCCCAAGAGTCTCAGGGTCAGGCTTTGTTATGTCTCCAATCTTTTCAAGTGGACAGTTTGCTTCAGCTTCAACAAAAACAGCCCCTTCCCCGGTACAATTTATGATAAGCTTGCCCTCCGAGCTTATTGTTAGCCTCCCAGCAAGAGGGTAGTAATGAACAAGAACCTTTTCAAGAGCATTCTTGATCACATCTCCAGCTTTTTCATTGCCTTTCTCATCTGACTTGAAGCAATATATTGTTCGGACGATCACAGCAATGTTTTGATCAAGGTTTGACAAGAAGTAGAGACCCTTCTCTGTTTCCTCTGCAGGCTTAACCAAAGTTGGCTCACCTTGCTTCACGTTAAGCTCAATTGCATGGCCATTAGAGTTCTTCATCACTACCGTCTCTTCAAGCTCCAAAACCTGAAAGCACAAGTTCAAGAAAACAATATCAAATATGTTACATTATAAAATGCACGTTGAGTGTACAAGGATTTATTAAATGATTGTAACAAACCATGTGAACAGACTGAAGAAAGACGAGAGTTTTGAAAGTAACTGAAGAGAATGCTCAGAACCTCAAGAGAGAAATTCCCAAAATTGATAATCAAACACACAAGGCTTGCTTTCAAACCTGATGTTTAGAATTATCAGAAAATTTGTAATGGTCTCATAACCGGCCAAAGGAGGGGGGAGATATATACGGAAAGTCTGTGGTCCCTTACTTCATATTTCTTTTGCTTATTTAGGTAAATAAACTTTGTATGAGAGGGACAAATGTTAGTGCCTGATTGGATTAGTACTTCCTCGCTAGTTTCGGTAGTTGAAATTAAATTGTAAAAAGAGAGAGAGAGAGAGAGAGACTTGCTTTTCTAAAATACTTTGGACCTTTTTCTAAGTTTTAGTTTTGGCCATATGGGTGGGATTAGGCCACTTAATAGGACCTAACAAGGAGACAGAGTCTCTGTTTGTGCAGCCTTGTTTGGTGAGGTTGGCATCCCAATTTGCTTACTTGATTATCGATTACTCTTATTATCCTGGTAATCACAATTACTTAGCAAGAGAAAATCATATGGAACTACGAAGATATTCCTTAAAAAATTACTAAGCTTAGAGTGATATGAACGATTCAAAATCTAGCTACAAGTATGTCTTTTTCTAAAATGAAACGACGAGTTTTTAACCTTTTTTTTAATTTTTTTTATTCAATTGAAATTAACATATTTATATGTAATTTTTTTTTTTTCAATCAAAATCCGGATTCCACCTCTGCTTAGAGGAGTTGGCAATATCGAGTCTCAAGTTACTTCTGAAATTAAACCATAAGATAAGAGCGAGTTACTCCTCCAAGGCAAAAGTTATAAGTTAACTGGTTTAACGGCAAAATTTTGGCAAGAGAAAGGTCATTTGATATTAATATTCTTGTTCAACACGAGGGGCAAATTGTTTAACATGGTAAGCACCAACCCAGTGGCCGGTGCTGCAGATTTCAGTGTCTGTAAAAAGGAAGAAACGTCAGCTGTTCCAGTTCATGACTAGTTGTTCATCTAACCACGATTTACTAACGAAAGCACTGTGCGTCCATAAACCTGATTGCAACGTTTCAACGAATTTGGTGTACAATTGAAAAATCAAAGTAAGAAATTAAAAAATTAAAAAATTAAAAAAAGATTACAGCCCCCGTAAACCCAATGCACTACAAAAATATCTTTAGCTAGGTTGACTCTCTCTTTTGATCCAAGAAATTTGAAAACAGGCTTTAACTAGCCCCATTGGTGCATCGATATAATGCATACAACTAGAAAGATTTTATTTTTTGAGAGCCGAGACCTTCACAAATTTACAATCCCCCACAAGTTTTACATTTTTCTTTGTAAAGTTATACACTGGGAACCGTTTGGTTTTAGTTATATATCATGAGATTAGATAATTTTAATATAAAATAATCTTTATATCACATTTGGTGTAAAAGAAATAGAGGTTGAATAATGATAATAGGCCTGTCACTTAATCCCCCAACAGTGGTCAAATTCCATCTCAAGGGAACTCCTGAGATTACTTTTTTTAAATTAAAATTTTACCCTAACTGTTCATAGAATTAAAGAGAGAAAAATCACTAGCTTGTTCTACTCTCTCCTCCATACTAACGCTTCCCGAAATCTCTCTCACACGTTGCCATAATTTCCTTTGTTTATGTGGTAAGACTTCTCAAATCTTGACACAAAAAATTAACTTTTGTTAAATATCTTTTCTATCACTTTATTTTCTGGTCATATTTTTTTTGTTTAATAGAGCAAGTTTTTCAATTTTATACGGTAGTTGAGTGTTTCTTAGTTTTTTTAGTAAAATATAGGTTTAAAAATTATAACATGTTAAATATAAAAACATTAAGGGAAGATTTTGTATTTTTTAAAATACATTTATTGATAATTATTGATTTAAGTTAGATTATATTTCATGTCATTTTAAAATAAATCTAAGATAATTTTGATGAATTAATATATAAAATATATTATTAGTTATTATCTAATCACATGACATACCAAAAACAAGACATAACTATATATAAATTCAATTGAATATTATACCAAACATAAAATTATATTATATATAGTTCAGTATTATCTAATCTGATCCAATCCAATTTAATTTGACATATCAAATAGAGCCCATAATGTTGCATGCAAGACCAACCTAATGTTAGCTTCTTCCATTTTTTTTTTTTAACATCGTGATTTGATAGTTTTTGGTTTAAAAATAATATAATTAAATCTAAATCAAACAAGTACATTGTTATGGATGTCGAGTGTGACAGAAGATGATAAACTTGAGCTGCACAATTCAACTCGCCATTGGATAAAAATTTGACTTAAAGGGTGGTAAAATTTGGATCCGGTGGGCTTATAAAGCCCTGGTCCGAGCATGCCTTTTGCTGGGCCAGGCTAAAAAATGTCTAAATTTTATGTTGTTCATTTTTAAAAAAACAAATTGTTATATTTACAAATTTTTTATTTTATAAATTTTTTTATTTGCGCTTAAAGTTTTTTTAAACGTTAAATATAAACTATGAGTGGGTTAATTAAATATTGAGTGATGATATAATTATAAATTCTTGTATAAATTTATTTTATCTGAAATTATACGATATTAACTCATTAGTTGAATAAAAATATAAAATAATTAAAATAAATCATGTGAAAGAAATGAAGAGTTCGCTAAGATGCATTTCTACAATTTTTAAGATTAAAAATTTGAGATTTCCTTTTCATGTTTTAAAGAAAAAGTTGTTCAGAGGATAAATATACAATTAATCCTGTACGCTTCATGTTTGTCTACTAAGTATAATCGTGACAGTTGGATTAAGTGAATAAAATCACACAGCTGATATTAGTTTGCTCTGTGATAGAGTTGATCCTACATAACTTGACCCGTTTACAATACATAGTGTGCGAAAAAAAAAAAAAAAATTCAGGCTTTTGACGCGACCTGGCAAAGAACATGCTAAGGCCGGCTTTCGCTTTGCCAAGCCTGACAATTTGGAAACCCAATCGGAAATCCACAATCCACAAGCATTGCTATTTGCAATCCTAACCACCTACATCTACCGCCACAAACACTTCTTAGGATTCCTCCCTCCTCTGTAATTGACGGTCATCGGAATGCTACTTCAACCATGTATCCACTTCCACTTAGAAATCCCCAACTTTAATAGTCAAGCCCAAGTTAAAATACAGAAAATAAAAATTTCAAACAATACAGGAAAAATTACTCTACAATATAACATATGTGTGTGTGTATATGTATATATATATATTTATATTTTGTTTCTTGTTTGTCCCTAACTTTATTAATCCCTAATAAAAAAATTTATTCCTCAAACATTCAACAATCACGGCAATTGGAAAAGAATCGAACAAACTAGAAAAAAATCAAATGCATGGCTGAAGCTGAACATTGATCGTTAATAATGCAATCTTAGACTTGGAATTTATTTTATTTGAGAGAAAATAACTGCAGGAAGTAAAACAATCGGGCAGAAACAGAATCCAGCTGAGAGGCTAGTTCCAACCTCAGCTGATATACATTACAACAAGCTTTGGGAATATACAAAATGAGAACCATTCTTTATTTTCAGTTTTCTGGCCACAAGATTACAGCAATGAAGCAATTGCTACGTTCTGATATCTTTCCAATAGGCTTACAGATGCCAGCATCGGATGCACCAATCTTGAGTTTCAACACAACTCGGTACAGCTCTTGAAAAACCTTTTTGATCTATTGATTTCTCTACCATGTTTTTGCTCATAATGTTATTAGAGGTATTGAAAACAGTTAATAGCATGACAAACTACCTCAGAAAGTCAAGACGGACCACACTTGCTAAGACATGCGATTCCTTCTTCCAAGTAATCATCTCTACTGATCCAAAACTCAGGTGCATCCTGCATGATCATCCATTATATTTACTTCTTAGATTATAAATAGTAGGAAGAGAATGCTAGAAACACTTTAGTTGCAACAATGCCCTGTACCTTGTCTGCCTTCAGGTGTGTGAATGTGAGAGAGAGAGAGAGAGAGAGAGAGAGAGAGAGAGAGATCTACCTTCATAATCCCAGCAAGAACTGCTCCTCCAAGATACACCATATGCTTCCTTCTTGGTGGGTCCTCAATTCGCAATCTCAACTTCTGTCACAAGGTATAGAAAATTAGTTTAAAGATCAAGTCCTTTTACAAATTCAGCTTCAAATCATTGCCTCATTTTCTGCAGCAGAACGAAGATCTTTAAGATCATTTTACTCCAGGCTGAACAAATGGCCACAACTTAAGAAAATTAAAAAACGTATTAATTTCAAAACCTATTCTAACAATTGATCACAGTAGTAATGAATCTTTGATACAAGCAAATGTTATCTGTAGCACCCTAACCAATGATATCCTTTGAAACTATGGTTGAGGGTTTCATCAGGCCCCTAAACATAATTTTTTGTAGCTTATTACACAAGGTACTCAGATCTTACCTTTAACCCATCTTTATTACCCTTTAGAACCACTTCGAGATATCGATCCAGGATTTCTTTTTCCAAGCTAAATGGGAAAAAAAAAAAAGTCACCCCATCAAAGTCTTATACCATATGAAAGCACAACAATGTTAAATGATGTGCCCTTGAGAGATGTCAACGTCGAACAATTTTTCTAGCATATTATTTGCTGACGGCAAATGTCAGTTAATCATATAACTAAGAATAGACTGGCTTGCACAACCAGGCCAAAAATTAAGAAGAAGAAAAGTGAAATGTCATTGCCATGTGATGCTAGGTTCTGAAATCAAGAACAAAGACAGATAAGAACAGTAAATATACATGAAGACCCAAATTTCTAAGAAAGCAAGGTGGAATGTCATGTGATGCAAAGAAAAGTTCAACATAATACCGACTGGGTAGTCCTGGATACATGGTGCTCCCTCCACTTAAGACTATATGCTGGTATAGCTACAAAGATAAATCAATAATAACTGAGAATTACAGAGCGGTCGGTTTATATGCACTCACACAAAAAGAAGGAAATACAATAAGGTAAACCATGTTTATCTGGGCCTCCAGCAAAGCTACACAAGTTAGCTTATCAATCACATACTATTGCAACAATGAACATCCATGTCCTGGTTATTTTAATATGAGCATAAAAGACTATACAAACCATTTAATCAATCACATTAGTACAATCATATCTGTACCCACCGAATAACTTAATTGAGGTTACCAAAAAAACACAAAGAAAATAAACAAACTGAAGGTACTAAATACAGTGTGGTAAATTGAAGTGCAGAATGTGGCCTCCAGTGGAAAAATTGGAACTACAACAGAAAAATTACTTCATACATGACTATAAAAAGTGTAATGATAAACCATCTCAACACAAGTATTTATCTAACCACCACCTATCACATGATCGTCACATCCAACTTATAGAAAAAAGGCATTATAAACTACATTCTACCAAAATTTCAAATAAATAAGAGCACAAAACAACTGCCAGTATCTGCATATTTTAATCATTTAAAAAAGAAAGAAATTACATAAATATAAGATCTTCTAGCAAATCCTTAGCTTTATTTTCAAATATGGAGGATATCAACATGTATTGATCTATAAGCAGAAATTAAAGAAAAATGTTCAAGGGAAGTAATGTATTTTGGATCCAATCATAATACCATCATACGATTGTCAATATCCATTTCCTGAATGCAGCGGAAAACCATATCAGCCATCCCATCACCTTCAACATCTATAAGCTCCTGAAAGGAGTAAGTATTTTAAATTCAGAAACTTCCACTGGTAAATGTAATCTTGAAATTTCCAGACTTTTCAATTCTCTGATACAAGTATATAAAAGTTCAAAAATAAAAATTGACCTGCTACTATTACTCCGCAAATAATTAACAGCAAAATACATCAATCAACTTCTTCATTTGCTACATAAAGCACTAGTGCAACAGTTTTCCATTTTATCAGAAATCATACCAATAAAGTGGCAGAGCCACATGGCCCCACAAGTCCCACCAAAATTTCAAGGTAAAAGAAATAGAGGACTTCTTTATACGATCAGCCCTCTAAATTATGCTTTTATTGCCGGGCCCCCACAAATAATGCTCTTTTAAATCATCAATCACTTCCCTAAAATGACAGATGGTTTTCTACTAACATAAACTAATAGCATAAACTAATAGTAGTATATAAAAATTCAAAAATGAAAATTGACCAGCTACTATTACTCTACAAAAATTAACAGCAAAATGCATCAATCAATTTCTTCATTTACTGTAAAGCACTAGTGCAACAGTTTTCCATTTTATCAGAAAGCATACAAATAAAGTGGCAGAGCCACATGGCCCCACAAGTCTAACAAAATTTCAAGGTAAAAGAAATAGAGGATTTCTTTAAACAATCAGCCCCCTAAATTTATGCTTTATAGCCGGGCCCCCACAAATACTGATCTTTTAAATCATCAATCACCTCCCTAAAATGACAAATGGTTTTATACTAACATAAACCAATACCCTACCATATATGTTGCATCCGTGCAGTAAACAATCTCAGTAAACTACAAATATTACCAATATGATATAAAATGATCTGGCAGCATACTAATGACAGCATGTTCGGTTGAACCTGAACAATGTTAGCATTAGTAAGTTCTAACGAATAGAATATAACAGAAAAGAAGTACAGGCTTACTGGTGTGAATAGAGCTTCAGGGGCCTGAAATCTCTCAGTTCCTACTTTAATGACTCTTCCATCTGGAAGCTGATAAAAAAATATATAAGGTTAATACTATGTTAAAAAAGAGAGTCAGAAAAAAAACTACTGAAGTCACAGGATTAAGGAAATAGAGAAACTCAGGCCAAAAATACCACTACAGATTTCTTATTTGTTGCATGTCCATTCAGAGTGACCATCACATAACATTACATGAGTGGTTTTTTAAGGGGAAAAAAAGTAGGTAAAGAATGAAAGAGGCTTCTATACATACCCCTAAACTAAGATTCTAAAGTAAAGCCATCTCAAAGTATTACAAATTGAGCATTTATATGGAAAAACCATAAGATTCATAAAATACAAAGATAATCAACTTACAGTATAATTCTTAACGAGGATGGTGGTCTCTAGTCCCAACTGATATTCCCTCTTATAGTCATAACTGCAGGAAATAATTTGATGTTACATTATAATGCAATAAATTCTACAAAAATCACACAAGAATGTACTTGATCCTCAACCTTATGTAGCACAGCTTCTCTTTGATTTGCCGAACAGTCTCAAAGTCTGCAGTTCTATTCATGGAATACCTACAGAAAACAAAATTTTACATTTAAAAGACAGAAGTATTCTAAATCATGTTCATCTTCCTAGCTTATTGATAATGAAATGATCCTCACCCTCTTCGTGAAAGTAAATCAACAAGATAGGATGTTATGTGCCGACCAGCTACATTCATTCGCTTAGTTAGATGTGGGAATGAGTAGCCATCAACAACAGGAACCTGGGTAGAAATGTTGAAATAATTATGGTTCAGAATTACCATGTAGAGTACCAATAGAACACTTTACATTTTCATATTGATGAAAACTCTCATGATTACTCTTAGTTTTGTATCAGATTGACAGATTTTACTTTTGTATCAGATTGACATATTTGTGTTCCATTAAGACAAATTCCTATATCTTAAGTGATATGCCCACTATTCTGTGGATGAATACATGATTTAAACAGCAGGATAAAAAGCTATGTAAGATTCAAATTCGAACTCTCCATTTAGAAAAATTCCTATTATAGGTATTATGGTATTTGTTGATTTGTTTCAACACAGTCTTCATCATATTTGTGCTCCTTTTGTTTTTGTTTTTGAATTTTTTTTTTCAAGTGGAAGCAAAAAGAGACCAATTTATCATTTAAAATAACTGGGATATTGGTTAGTTTTGCAAAGGGGAAAATAAATGCGAATAATTGAAACTGACTAGTTATAAAATTCCCACATAAAATTCAAATGCTAAATTAAACAGAATGGCTTCGCTCCAAAGTGCTCAATGATAAAATGGAATCATATCATATGCAGGCAACAAACATGGGAGTTAACAGTCCAATCAAGGAAATGAAGAACTGAAAAAAAAAAAAAAAACAGCAATAATCATTGCAAGAATATGAAAATGAAGTTAAATTGGTTCTTAAGTAGTTTACCACGTGAGTGACACCATCACCAGAGTCAATAACTAGTCCAGTCAGCAAACCTGTGACAATTCAAGATAATGCTGAAGAAAACAAGCAATGAGATTGAACAAAAAGATAGAACAATTGTAAAAATAGGGAATTTCTTTCTCCCCAAAAAAGGGAAAAAAATCTAGAAAGTCTTCACCAGGCAATATCAGTTTTCATGCCTATAGTTCCAAGGTCTTCAGAAGTGTCAATAGCAGAAACTATTTAGATATATGTTTGTGCACGCAGGTGTTCATGTGTCTGCTCGTAAATGTGCCTCAATCAGTTAATGGAATTTAAACCTTCACGCATCTTCATAAGCACCTTGAGCATACAAAGTTAAAACAGCTTGGATTTGAATGAAGACGCCAGCAAAGTTGTATTTCTCAAACATTGTCTCAACCTGTTGTGCCAAGTCTGGCCAAGTTCATGAGATCTAATTTTGATGCGACTGAATGTATTATTTATCATAATACTTAAGTAAAAAGAATTGGATGACACACCATTTTTTCACGATTTTTAGCTGGATTAAGAGGCGGGTCTGTGAGTAATATCTTACATTCTGGTGGGTCAATCTGTTGATAGAGAACGTGGAGTCAGAGACTATCTAGAGAAACTATATTACAGAAGAGAAGAAGGGAAAAAGAAAAAGATTTAAGCCATATATTATCAACAAAAGCAGCATAAAACTTACTTTCAATTCACTGAAAAAAGCATGATCCCAAACTTGACCCATATCCTCCCAGTTTTGCACAATACCATTATTAACAGGATAAGATACGTCCAGTTGATGCCGCAAGTCTAAAGCTGCAGCTCCAACTATAGTATCCTAAATGAATTTGAATCAAAGAATGAGAAAGAAGACCTTTCTGAAAAAGTTCTAAGCTGCAAGAATTAAGCAGTGCAACAAATGCAACCTGACCACTGCGGGTTACAAAAATTCACATTATTAAATTTGAGAAAGGACTTGCTTGCCTATCTCCAAAAGACTAATGTAGTTTCATGATAGGAAATTATATAGAGTCTGACCTTGAGCTCTTGTTCCATGAGTGATTCTTCGTAGCGTAACATTGGCCTTCCCACAACACAAGGGAACACAGAGGTAGGAAAATTTTCCCCTGCGAATCCGCACTTGACATACTGCAGTAAGTAATCAAATTATACTTTTTCATAACTTAATGAAACAACAGCAATTCATTGTAAACATGTAGAGGTTTAGATTTAACATTCAATTTACACAAGCAACTACATAAGGTCAAATTAGCAGATTCTAACATTTAAGCAGATCTACAAAATAGCAACCAAGAAGAATGAGATTAGAAATTAAAGCACGTGCTTGTGTTAAAAAAATAAATACTTTAATCAAAATTTTCTGATCATTGATCGATTTAGATGACAAAGCGTACACGATCGGAGAAGAATGATAAAAGAGAGGTACCCCAGTGCCATTGTCGCAAACGACGACGTTTCTGTTGTCCATTACACCGTGGTGTTGTTGCCAAAGCGGAGGAGTAAGTGGGAGTATTGCTGATTAGTAGCTGCTTTCTTCATCCAACCGCTTTTCTTCAACCGGAGGACCTTCCAAATGCAGCAAAGTATTTGCTGCGCTTCGCGAATAATACGAAATACGATACGCCCGTATTCTACTTCAATGCGATGCGACGTCGTCTGGCCTCTGTGTTTCGTGTCACTTATTAAATGGATGTGAATGTTCATTTAATTTCAATTTTTTAAATTTTTTTTATTTTTAACAGATTTTTTTAAGATTAAATAAGTTATTTTATATGTAAGGACTATAAATTCTTCTAAAAAATTATTTTGTATAAATTAATATGATAAAAATATAAAATAATAAAAATAAAAAATATAAGTCAAGAGCTATGTATTTCAATCAATTAAATTATAGCTCATCTATTTGTATAAGAATTTATAGTTTAATCTTTATTGATTTTACCTTTAATAACTAAGAGCTCAAATTTTAAATTTTTGAGAATAAAAGTTAGAGAATATTTTCAAAGGACTAAATGTTTTAAGATGCCTATTATTTATTTTATACTTTTATTTTATCTCTTTTATAATATAATTTTCAATACTTACTTATTCAAGTAATTTTATAATATTTTATAAAATCTCTTATTGGAAACTAAATGATTAATTTTTTTAGGTAAAAACTCTACTCAAATTAAATTGTATTTAAAAAAGTTATACCAAGATGAGCCTTAGTCCCAAATGTCACCATTTTAAGAAATTATGTCCTTTTGCTTTGCATTTGGTTAATATATTTAGGAATGGGATAATTAAGAATTTAATAAAAGGTAAGGTTATTTATACTTTTAAATATTATTCTGAATACTTTTATTTTAATAAATTATTTTATTACAAAAACATCCATTATATGAATTATTAAAACGACTTTCTTTCATAAATTAATATAATATAATACTGTGAGCACTTATTATTCTATTTAATATATAATTCTCCTATATAAAACTTAAAAATTTAATTTCCAATCTCTTAAAATAGTATTTAGTTAAACAACAAGCAAATCAATATTTTTCATATATTTTAAACATACTTCTACTTTTTTATTTAAAATATATTTTTTATAGTCTTCTACTTCTTCTTCCTTTTCTTTTCCATCATTTTCTTTCTCTTCTCTAGTTCTTCTTTTGGTTTTTTAGGATAATTTTCAGTTTCATCCCTTGAGGTTTGGGGTTCCTCCAATTAGATAGAAGTATAAGGGTATCTTTACTTTGTGCCCTACCGTTAGTATAAAGTTTAGACTAAAATATTCTTGCACCAGTAAAATAATATTGTAAATATGTATTGGGCATTGAATCGTTCACAAGTTTCTTGCCAAATTATATATCTCAATAAAACTCTTGAGAAATATATTTATTATAGTCAAGTCACCACAAAAAAGAAAAAGAACCCATCTTTGTCAATATTACCATTGAATCAAACGACTGTATTGGCAAAGGTCATGGCTATAAATTCATCTCTTCTCAAGGTAGAATTAAAAGTCAATTTGGTGCATAATTTCAACACAAATAAAAGTAGATTAATACAGCTCACTTTGGCAATATTTAAAAGTAATTATGTGTGCATTTTCAACATAAAAAAGCTAAGGAATACAACTTATTTACTACAAACTGAAGAAGCAATTTTGAGTGCATTTTCAACACAAAAAATAGTAGAGAACACAGTTCGTTCACAGCAGCTTCCAACAACATTTTGATGTCAAATTTTAGTAGAAACAACAGTTGAGGAGGATAGCCCATTCCAGTAACAATTCAACTTGTAATTTTTGCATTCAATTTCAACACAGAAAGAAGCTAATGAATACAGTGATTCATAATAATTTCATCTCAACATTTTCATTCATCATCTATCTTAATCTCTACTTTGAATCATCACCATATTTATCTAATAAGATATTGTACAAGCACGTAAATTCAATAGACTCTTATTGAATGTTATAAAATATATATTTATAAAGGAGAAAATCGTTATTTTGTACTTAAAGTTTCATTAACTTCCCTACTTTTATTATAATTAAGTATTTTATGTATTTTAAGGGCATTATGATCATTTTACAATAAATGAGACATCAGATGATAAAACAGACAATAAATCTGAACTCAAAACAGTCGAAAACTTTAAGAGGAACATAAAAGTATAAATGTTATTGTTCACATGTATGGTGTTGTTCACATGTACGGTACTGTTTATGATACTATTCATAATACTATTGATATATATTATACGATGACGTGGTAGTTGTTAAGTGTTAGAAAGTGTATATTTATAAAGGAGAAAATCGTCATTTTACACTTTAAATCTCACTAACATTACTACTTTTATTTATTTAAGTATTTTGTTATTTAATTATATGTGTTTTATTATAATTATGTATTTTAGGGGCATTATGATCGTTTCACAATGAACGAGTGATCAGACAGCAAAACGGACGTCATATTTGAACTCAGGACGGTCGCAAACCTTAAGAGGAGCATTAAAGGAAAAAAGTCACTGTTCACATATACGGTACTGTTCACGACATTGTTCTTGTATACAGACCGATGATGTGGCAACTACCTATAACGTGGCAGTTTCTGATTGGACGAATTATGTGGTATTGACTGCTTATGTGGCGTTGACCGATAATGTGGTATCGACCGATGATGTGTCACGATCTTATTGGACTAAATTTCTTATGTACTGTATATCGATGACGTGGCAGCATCTCAGTAGAACAAAAATCGTGTGTACAGTATATGCGCATACATGGGATTATTTACTATTCAGACGACATTACTGTGTAAATAAATGTTGATTATTATTGACTATTGACTGTTGACTGATGACGTGGCGCAATCCTGAGCATCCGAATTATTTTTAATTCGATGGTCACGATTCACTCAATATATCTATAAAAAGGGGGCTCTCCCCCCTAATTTGATACCCCTGAATTCATTTTTAAGCTTAGATTTCTGAAATTCCTTCTCCTTCTTTTAGTTTCTTTGTATTTTAATAAAATTTTCTTTTTTATCCTTAGTTAAAATATGAGTGGCTAATTTTCTTTTAAGCTTGGGTTGAAGGTGAAGTCTCAACATGTTCCATGGACTTAATTTGGTAAATTTACTTTCTCTTCCCCTCTAATATTTGTGGTTGTTTTGACTTTTCGTCGACAAATAATAATAGTCTTATCTAGACGTACTGGTTAAACCTAAGACCCTAAAAGATGAGGTTCTTATTATTTGGCACGTAAGCTCTTGGCACCATACTTATTGGAGAGTGGTTCATGAGGTGTAGAATTCCCTTTTATAATTTAATTCGTATTAATATGAAATATTTAACCCATGGAGCATGTTGATGCGGATCCGGATGCCCAAGTGCTTTATTATAACAGTTTTATTCTTAATTATTCCCGCCATTTTAATTCACAATTTAGAATAAAAGTTACTATAATTTAATTGTTCCCATTAAAAGAAAATTAATTTAGCACATAATTAAAATCAACCTCCTCGTGGGATCGACACTCGTCACCATTAAACTATTTTACAATAGATTCGTGCGTTTGCGAATTCAATAAAATTTGCATAACAAGTTTTTGGCGCCGTTGCCGGGGAGGTAAGTTATTTTAATTTGTTGAATTAATTTTTTTTGTTTTCTTGTATTCTTTTCCTTATAAAAAAATAATTCTATAATTCAATTTTTGTAATTTAATTTTATTCTGTGATTTTTTTAAATTTCTGTACTTTAATTTTTGCTTTACTTTTCTTTGTAATTTATTTTGTTTATCTCGTAATTTATTTTAATTTATTCGTAGAATTAATTCATAGAATTAGTTTTTTTAAGTAAATTTTTTTTGTTATTGCTTTCTTTAAAAATTAAAAAAATTAAAAAAATTAAAAAAATTAAAAAAAGTGAATTTGTAATTTAATTTTGGTAATTTAAATTTCTTTAAATTTCAATAATTTAATTTCTGAGTTATTTTTTTGTAATTTTGGTTTATTTTGTTAATTTATTAATCCATAGAATTAATTTTTTTTGTTGTTTTCTTTTAAATCTTTTTCTTGTAATTTAATTTCGTTTCTTTTTCTCTTCTTTATATTTCTGTAATTTTTCATTTTTCGTTGTAATTTATCTTCTTGTTTTATTTTTAGTTAATCTATTTCTTATATTTTCTTTTTAGCACTTGAGTGTATGTTCATAGTAAGGTTATAATAACGTCACAAGGTTAGTATCGTAATTTCTCTCTCCTCTTTATTTTTATTTATTTTATTTTCATTTATTTTGTTATTTGCATGCATGGTCGAAGGTCATTATCACCTAATCTTGAACCTTTAGACTTTGATTTGGAAAAAACACTTCGCACGCACAAACACACTGTTTTTCAAAAGAAATTTGAAATGGATTTGCAAAATCAACAACCAGAACCACAAGAGAGGCCATTTAAGGATTATTTTAATCCTTTAGCTAATTTGAGCACATCATGCATAAGGTACCCAAATGTAGCTGTTAGGAGTTTTGAATTAAAACCTAATGTGCTAAACTGTCTCCCCACATTCTATGGCCTAGAAAATGAGGACCCATATAATCATCTGAATGATTTTCATACTATTTGTCAAACTTTTAAGTATAAGAATTTTTCAGATGATGATGTTAAATTTAGATTATTCCCATTTTCATTAAAAGATAGAGCTCATTCATGGTTTAATACAATGCCTGCTAATAGCATTATATTATGGGAACAAATGGTAACTAAATTTTTAAATAAATATTTCCCAGTTCATAAAACCAATACTATTCGCAGGGAAATTTCAGAGTTTACTCAAAGAAACGACGAGTAGTTTTTCGAAGCATGGGAGCGACTTAATGGGCTACTCTTGAAGTGTCCACATCATGGGTACGAGAAATGACACCAATGCCAATACTTTTTGGGGGGATTATTGCCACATATGCAAGAATGGCTAATGGCAACCAGTGGAGGAGAGTTAATGTCCAAAAGTGCATAAGAGATTTGAGAATTTTTCCAACGGCAATCGGATAATTTTTAACAACAGAGTCAATCACTCAGAAATACCAGGAGAATTAAGGGAGTGAATGAGGTTAATATTAGCGAGTCAAGCTTATGAATTAAAGAAGTCAAAGAGATGGTTGAAGGTCTTGCTCGACAAATAGCATCTTTGACAACTGCTAAATCAACAGAGCCACATGACCATAACTCATATTCAGATCAAGCCAATACCATAGGTGTCATGAGAAAACCATCAAACTACAACCCTTACTCCAACACATATAACTCTGGATGGAGAGATCACCCCAATTTTTCATGGTCTCAAGGATTCCAACAAAATGGACCATTAGTTCCACCTCCACCAATGCAACCAGTTCCTCAAATGTCTCAAGCCTCTCAACCACCATTTAGACCATACAATCAAAATCTAAACCATTCTCAATCCAAACCATGGGATGAGACATTCCAAAATGTTAGAAATCTTACTAACTCCAAGATCGAGCAGCAGAACCGCACCATTGATGAATTACGAAATGAGATGAGAGCAGGCTTTAACTTATAAGCCCAATCAATTTCTAATCTCGAGAAAATGGTAGGTAAACTTACCTCTTCAGTTCAAACCCTAGCAATGACTATTGAGAAAGGAAAATTCCCAAGTCAACCAGTACCAAACCCTAAAGGAGTGCATCAGATAAGTACCAGTTTACCTCAAGAACATGAAGAGGTCAAAGCGGTGATGACTTTGCGAAAAGGAAAAGAAGTCGACAACAAAGTGGAGATGCCAAAATCAACTTAGATTGTACCTGTGAACACTGAGGAATCATCATCAGAGGAGAAAGAGGAAACCAACCCACGAGAATATGTTCCTAAAGCTCCATTTCCTCAGAGGTTAGCTAAAGGGAAGAAAGGAAAATCCACAGGTGAGATTTTTAAAATCTTCAAATAAGTAAGTGTCAACATCCCTTTGCTTGATGCTATAAAACAAGTGCCATCATATGCAAAGTTTCTTAAAGACCTTTGTACTAAAAAGAGAAATATTCATGTTTAGAAAAATGCCTTTTTAATAGAAAATATTAGTTCTATACTCCAACATAAAATGCCTCTAAAATGCAAAGATCCAGGCTCCCCTACTATCTCATGTAGTATAGGGAACCACACAATTGAGAATGCTTTGTTGGATTTAGGAGCTAGTGTAAATCTGTTGCCTTACTCTGTATTTGTGAAACTTGGACTAGGCGAATTACACCCAACTCCAGTGGTGTTACAGCTTGCAGATCGATCCATTAAAATACCACGTGGTATTGTGGAGGATGTACTTATCCAGGTAGATAAGTTTTATTTTTCTATTGATTTCATTGTAATTGACACTCAACCAGTGTAGGATTTAAGGAAGCATATCCCCATTATCTTGGGTCATCTATTTTTAGCTACTGCTGATGCTCATATTGAATGCAGAACTGGAAATATGCAGTTGTCATTTGGCAATATGATCATGGAACTAAATATTTTTAACATTGCTAAACAACCTCACAGTACAGATGATGAAATTGTAGATGTGGATTTAATTGATGAATTGATTGATCATACATCTTCTTTAAACCTTAGTGATGACCTTTTACTGACATGTTTAACTCACTTTGGTTTGGATTTTAATATTGACAGGTCGATTGATGAGGTTAATACCTTATTGGATTCATTGCCGTGCATGGATATTGATAAATAGAAGACAAGGATAGAGCAATTGACACCATTAAAAGAAAATCTCATCCCATCATCAGAATCACCACTAGGAATTGAGTTGAAACCTTCACTTGACCCTTTGAATTCTATATTCTTGGAAGAAGAAAAAATATTGTCAGAAATCATCTCATCCTCTCCTGATTACAAACAAAAGAACACAGACATCATTAACCCCATTTTTGGTACAAAAAAGAGAATACAACTGGCAAAACCAGAGGAGATTCGTAACGACAAAAATGCTAAGGACTACAGAAAGCGAATGAAAATCCTTCGTGACAAGCGGAGCATTAGAAAATCTTTCATACCAGGTCAGAAAGTATTTTTGTTCAATTCTCAAGGGCACGTTTCTCTAAGTAAGTTACGCTCTCAATGATCTGGTCTATTTACGAATCATACTGTTTTTCCACATGGAGCCATTAAATTTAAGAATCCAAGAAACGGTGTAATTTTTAAAGTTAATGGTCAAAAAAGTAAAGTCATATCACGAATACCAACCATGTGGAGAAAACAGCACAAAACATTGAAGTGACCTGACATTTTTCTTTTCATTTCCTTTCGGTGATTTAAAGTTTTCTTTTCTATTTTTAATTATGTTTGTGAAAGTGTGTCTATTTAACTTTTAAGCTTTTATTTTTTATCATTTTTCTCACGAATATGTCAACTAAAAAGTATCTCTTCAGCATTCTTAGATAGTTTCGACGTATTCAATTTCATCTCAGAGGTCAGATACGATTTTGTAAAACACATCGTATCTGACAGCTACAGCCACTAGAGTTAGTAGCCCATGTTGAAAATTTGGAAAGCCAACTCCGAGAAACTGAGAGAGGCATCTACAACATCCAATTGGAGCTTGAGGTAAATTCAATAAGAGAACGATTTTAGTTTGTTTTGTGTATTTTAATTTATTTTCTTGTTTGTGTGTTTTAGTTTGCTTTGTGTGTTTAAAGTTTGTAACCCCAGTTAAGTGGCGGATAACGGTACTCCGTGACAATCAAGTTGGTTACTTTAGTTTTCCCACAATAACTGATATTCTGAGACGAAAGTATGGACAGAAATGAAATTTTAGAAAAGCTTCATAAACTATTTCCTTCACTTCCTCAGAATGCTCTCCTCACCATTTATAAAGCTCGGTCCGAATGCATGCTATTGCTTATGAAGAATAACATCCCTGCTGACATCCATTGGTTAATCGAGGCAAAAGTTCACTTAGCAAGTGAGTTACCTCCTAAATTTATTTCATACATGCTTGGTTGTGGTAAAGAAAATTATGCGAGAAAACGACGAGCTCGAAGACTTTTTGTTGCTTGTCATAAATATGCAGAATGATATGCAATAAAAAATCATGTTCTTTAGGAATGGTGTCTGATAATAGAGAAGATAAGATTCAATTCATTAAGGATGGCTTGAATAAGGAGTCATTGGATGATATCTTTTTGTCTCTTGAAACTCATCCTAGTGGATACGTCCAACATGCAATACTCCAGTTATGGCCATTATTCTAGAAAGAATGTGCAAACTATAGTCTCGGGAATCTGACTATAAAAGACCCTGTTTGCCAGTTTGTAAGAAAACTGGATGGGAAGCCTATCCTCAACCCATAGAGGGTGTTCAAGCCGTTTCTAGATGTAAAACCAGAGAAAGATGTGAGCCACAATCACAACTATCTGTAAAAATCTTTTTACTTCTCTGTTATTTTATTTCACTGTTATTTTACTATTTGCATTATTGTTTTTAATAATTTCATTTACTTTTTCTTTTTGCTATTTTCTTTTTGACTTTTGAACCATGTGTCTTACACATTAATTGACATAATATTCCATACATAGCTGTAATCAACTGTCACCAAGGTCTTTAAATACGAATTGTTTTTACTGAACACTCACAAGTTATTTTTGAGCAGTATCTTAATGGCAGCTTCTTCTAGTAAACAATTCAAGAACATTTGTGTGCTTTCTGGGTTTCATTATGGCAAACATAAAGAGTTCATGGAGGCAGCCATAGATCTTGATCTAAGAATAGCAGAGAGAAAATTGCACTTGGTGTATGGAGAAGGTGACCGAGGGTTATCCAAAATGGTATCAGAAGCTACTTTTGTCAGAGGGAGCCAAGTGTTAGGTATCATCCCTCAAATCCTAAAACCTTTAGGTTGTTTGGACTAAATTTCTTATGTGGTATCGACCGATGATGTGTCACGATCTTATTGGACTAAATTTCTTATGTACTGTATATCGATGACGTGGCAGCATCTCAGTAGAACAAAAATCGTGTGTACAGTATATGCGCATACATGGGATTATTTACTATTCAGACGACATTACTGTGTAAATGTTGACTGTTGACTGTTGACTATTGACTGTTGACTGATGACGTGGCGCAATCCTGAGCATCCGAATTATTTTTAATTCGATGGTCACGATTCACTCAATGTATCTATAAAAAGGGGGCTCTCCCCCCCTAATTTGATACCCCTGAATTCATTTTTAAGCTTAGATTTCTGAAATTCCTTCTCCTTCTTATAGTTTCTTTGTATTTAATAAAATTTCCTTTTTTATCCTTAGTTAAAATATGAGTAGCTAATTTCTTTTTGAGCTTGGGTTAAAGGTGAAGTCTCAACATGTTCCATGGGCTTAATTTAGTAAATTTACTTTCTCTTCCCCTCTAATATTTGTGGTTGTTTTGACTTTTCGTCGACAAATAATAATAGTCTTGTCTAGTTACAGTCCTGGTTAAACCGGCACCCTAGTACAAGGTTATTATTATTTGGCACGATAAGCCCTAGCACCATACTTATTGGAGAGTGGTTCATGAGAGGTGTAATCCCCCTTATGATTTAATTGGTATTAATATGGAATATTTAGCCCATGGAGCATGTTGATGCGGATCCGGATACCCAAGTGCTTTATTATAACAGTTTCATTCTTAATTATTCCCGCCATTTTAATTCACAATTTAGGATAAAAGTTACCATAATTTAATTGTTCCCATTAAGAGAAAATTAATTCTGCACATAATTAAAATCAACCTTCTCGTGGGATCGACACTCGTCACCATTAATCTATTCTACAATAGATTCGTGCGCTTGCGAGTTCAATAGAATTTGCACAACAGTAGTATTTGATTAGAAGAATAATGTGACATTGACTGATTATATGGCGTTGACTGATGACGTAACTTGACTGATAACGTGTCATAATCTTAGTGGATTATAACATTATGCACTATTGACTGATGACGTGGCAGTATATTAGTGGATAAAAAAAATGTGTATACGGTACATATATATACACAGGATTAGCCTTGATGATGTGTTCAAACTAATCAGAAATTGCCACGCGACGTAATTCTGTGCATCCAAATTATTTTAATTCAATAGCTATGATTTACTCGTTATATTTATAAAAGGAGAGTTACCCTCCAATTTGACACCCCTGAGTTTATTTTTGAACTTCATTCTCTCTAATTCCTTCACCATCTTGTATTTTTAATATATTTTAGTAAAATTTCTATTTTACCCCTAGTTCAAATATGAGTAGTTAATTTTCTTTCAAACTTGGGTTGAAGGTGAAGTCTCAATATGTTCCATGGACTCAATTGGTAAATTTATTTTCTCTTTCCCTCTAATTTCTGTGGATCTTTTGACTTTTGTCGATAGATAGTAATCACACAGTTATTACTGTTTGGTATGATAAGCTTTTAGCACCATATTAATTAGAGTATGATTCATGAAGAGTGGAGTTTTTCCTCATGATTTAATTGGTATTAATAAAGAATATTAAGCACTGGTGCATGTTGATGCATATACAGATACCTAAGTATTTTATTATAATAGTTGTTACTTTAATTTATTTATATCATTCTAACTTTAATTTAAAGATAGATTAGATTAATTTCACCACAATTCAACTACCCATTTAAAAAATTAATTCAACACATAATTAAAATCCACCTACTTGTGGGATCAACACTCGTCACCATTAATCTATTCTACAATGGATTCATGCATTTATGAGTTCAATAAAATTTGCACAACAAGTTTTTGACGCCGTTGCCGGAAAGGTAAGTTATTTTAATTTGTTGAATTAATTTTTTTAATTTTTTTGTTTTCTTGCATTTTTTCCTTATTATTAAAAAATAATAATTCTGTAATTTAATTTTATTAATTTAAATTCTTTAAATTTTTGTAATTTAATTTAATTTTGTAATTTCTTTAAATTTCTGTAATTTAATTTTCAAGTTATTTTCCTTGGTAATTTTTTTTCATTTTATCTTGTTAATTTATTTAAATTAATTCGTAGAATTAATTTTTTAAAGTCATTTTTTATTGTTTTCTTTTAAAATTGTTATTAAAAAATTTAAAAAATTTAAAAAATTTAAAATAAAAAATTAAAAAAAGTAAATATGCAATTCCTGTAATTTAAATTCTTTTTTATCTTCTTTATATTTTTGTAATTTAATTTTTACGTCATTATTGATTGTAATTTTTTTCTTATTAAAAATAATAAAAATTCTGCAATTTAGTTTTTGTAATTTAAATTTCTTTAAATTTTTGTAATTAAATTTCTTTGTAATTTCTTGAATTTTTTATAATTTAATTGGTGCGTTACTTTTCTTTATAATTTTTTCATTTATCTTGTATTTTATTTTACTTTTAGTCAATCTATTTCTTGTATTTTATTTTACTTTTAGTCAATCTATTTCTTGTATTTTCTTTTTAGCACTTGAGTGTAGGATCATAATAAGGTTGTAACAACGTGATAAGATTAATATAAGGTTCTAACAACGTGATAATGTTAGTATAAGGTTGTAACAACGTTATAAGGTTAGTATCGTAATTTCTCCTTCCTCTTTATTTTGATTAATTTTGTCCTCATTTTTTGTTGCATTTTTCATTATTTTTTTTATATATGGTCAAAGGTTGCAATTATCTAATCTTGAGTCTATAAATTTAGTATTGAAAAAAAATACTTTGCACACACAAACACATTGCATTTAAAGAGGAAACTGAAATGGATTTGCAATAACAAGAACCACTATAAGAGAGGTCATTTAAGGACTATTTCAGTCTCTTAGCTAACTTGAGCACATAATATATACAATACCCAAATGTAGATGCTAAGAGTTTTGAATTAAAATCTAGTGTGCTAAATTGTCTCTCAATATTTTATGGCCTAGAAAATGAGAACTCGTATAATCATTTGAATGATTTTCATGCTGTTTGTCAAATTTTTAGATATGAAGAATTTTTCAGATGATGATGTTAAACTCAGACTATTCCCATTTTCTTTAAAAGATAAAGCTCGTTCATGGTTTAATACATTACCTGCTAATAGCATTATATCATGGAAACAAATGGACAAAAAATTTTTAAATAAATAATTCATAGTTCATAAAACTAATTGTATTCACAGGGAAATTTCAGAGTTCATCCATAGAGAAGATGAATAGTTTTTCAAAGTTTGGGAGCAATTCAATGGGCTACTCTTGAAATGTTCACATTATGGATATGAAAAATGACACCATTGCCAATACTTTTTAGAGGAATTTTGCCAAATGTGTAAGAATGACTAATGACAACAAGTGGAGGAGAGCTAATGTCCAAAAGTACATTAGAAATTTGAGATTTCTTCCAGCGACAAGCAAATAATTCCTAATAACGGAGTTGATCGTTCAGGAACAATAAAAGAATTAAAGGAGTGAATAAGGTCTAAGTTGGCGAGTTAAGCTTGGAAATCAAAGAAGTAAAAAAAAAATGATTGAAGGACTTACTCGACAAATCGCATCTTTAATAGTTGCTAAAACAACAGAGCCAAATGGTTATACTCATACTCAGATTAAGCTAATGTTATGGGTATGATGAGAAAGCCATCAAACTATAACTTTTACTCTTACACATATAACCCTAGATGGAGAGATCACTCCAATTTTTTGTGGTTTCAAGGATTCCAACAGAATATACCAATAACTCCAGCTCCACCAATGCGATTAATTCCTCAAGTTCCACAAGCTTCTTAGCCACCATTTAGACCTTACAACTAGAACTCAAATTATTTTCAACCCAGACCATGAGAAAATGCATTCTAGAATTTCAAGAATTCTACCTACTCTACCTCACTATTGATGGATTATGAAATAAGATGAGAGTAGACTTCAACTCACAGACCCAATTAATTCAAACCTTGAGAATATGATAGGTCAACTTGCCTCTTCAGTTCAAACCTTAGCAATGGCAGTTGAGAAAGGTAAATTCCTAAGTCAACCAGTGCTAAACCCTAAAGGAGTGCATGAAACAAATACCAGTTCACCTCAACAATATGGAGAACTCAAAGCCATAATGACCTCGCGAAAAAAGAAGAAGTCGGCAACAAAGTGAAAATACCAGTAACAAAAATGACTCAAATTGTACCTGTAAATACTGAGAACTCATCATCAGAAGAGAAAGAAGAAACCAACAAACGAGAGTATGTTCTTAAAACTCCATTTCCCCAAAGGTTAGCTAAAGCAAAAAAGAAAAAATCTACGGGTGAAATTTTTGAAATTTTCAAATAAGTAAGTGTTAATATCTTTTTACTTGATATTATAAAACAGGTACCATCTTATATCAAGTTTCTTAAAGGTATTTGTAATAAAAAAAGGAACATCATGTTTAAAGGGAAGGCATTTTTAATAAAAAATATTAGCTTTATACTCTAACATAAGATTTCTCTAAAATGCAAAGACCCAGGCTCCTTTATTATCTCATGTAGTATAGGGAACTATACAATTAAGAATACTTTGTTGGACTTAGGTGTTAGTGTAAATATGTTATCTTACTCAGTATTTGTGAAACTTGGACTGAGAGATCAATCTACGAAAATACCTAGTGGTATTGTGGAGGACTTGATTATCCAAATAGATAAGTTTTATTTTAATGTTGATTTCATTGTAATTAACACTCAACCAGTGCAAGATTCAAGAAAGCACATCTCTATTATCTTGAGCCGTCTATTCTTGGCAACTGTCGATACTCACATTCAATACAGGACTGAAAACATGCAGTTGTCATTTAGCAATATGACCATGGAACTAAATATTTTCAACATTGCCAAACAATCTCACAATCTAGATGATGGAATTGTAGATGTGGATTTAATTGATGAATTAGTTGATCATACTTTTCTTTTAAATCTTAATAATGACCTTTTACGAATATGTTTAACTCACTTTAGTTTAGATTTTAATATTGATAGATCGATTGATAAGGTTAATATCTTATTGGATTCATCGTCATGCATGGACATTGATAAATGAAAGACAAAAATAAAGCAATTGACAGCATTAATAGAAAATCTCATCCTATCATCAGAATCACTACCAAAGATTGAGCTCAAATCTTCACCTGACTCTTTGAATTCTACATTCTTGGGAAAATAAAAAATATTGTTAGAAATCATCTCCTCTATCCCCAATGACAAACAAAACAATACAGACATTATTGATCACATCTTTGGTTTAAAAAGAAGGATATAACTGATAAAACCAAAGGAGATTTGTAACAATAAAAATGCTAAGGACTACACAAAGTGAATTAAAATCTTTTATGACAAGCGAAGCAAGAGAAAATCTTTCACACCAAGTTAGAAAATATTTTTGTTCAATTCTCAATGGCACATTTTTTCAAGTAAGTTTTCTTGATGGTCTGGTTCATTTACTAATCATATTATTTTTTCACATGGAGTCATTAAATTTAAGAATCCAAAGAATGGTATAATTATTAAAGTTAATGGTCAGAAAAGTAAAATCATATCACGAATACCAACCATATGGAGAAAATAACACAAAAGATTTAAGTGACCTGATATTTTTTTTTTCTTTTAGTGATTTAAAGTTTTCTTTCCTGTTTTTAATTATTTTTACATAAGTATGTTTGTTTAACTATTAAGTTTTCTCTTATCATTTTTTCTCATAAATGTCTTAACTAAAAAGCGTCTCTTCAACATTTTTAGATAATTTTGATGTATACAATCTCACCTCAGAAGCCAGATATGATTTTATAAAATACATCGTATTTAAAAGCTACAACCACCACAATTAGTAGCCTATGTTGAGGATTTAGAAGGAGGTCTCAAAGAAATTGAAAGAGACATCTACAACATCCAATTAGAGCTTGAGGTAAATTTAATAAGTGGACGATTTTACAGTTTTTCTTCTTTCTTTTCTTTGTGTGTTTAGTTTGCTACCCCAATTAAGTGATGGATAATCGTACTTTGTGACAATTAATGTCGGTTACTTCAGTTTTTCATAATAACTGATATTCTAAGTTGAAGGCATGGATAGAGACAGGATCTTAGCACAGCTTCACAAGCGATTTCCTTTACTTCTTCAGAATGCTCTCCTTACTATCTATAAAGCTCGGTCCAAACGTATTCAATTGCTTATGAAGAGTAACATCACTATTGATATGTAATGAATAATTGAAGCCAAAGTATGGTTGACAGGTGAGTTATCTCCTAAATTTATTGCATACATGCTTGGTTGTGGTAAAGAAAATTATTCAAGAAAACAGAGAGCTCGAAAACTCTCAAATATTTATCATAAGTGTGTCAGAATGAGATGCGATAAAAAGTCATATTCTTTAGGAATGGTGTTTGATAATAAGGAAGATAAGATTTAATTTATTAGGGATGACTTGAATAAAGAGTCATTGGATGATATCCTTTTGTCTTTTGAAATGTGTTATAGTAGATATGTACAAAACACAATATTCTAGTTATGGCCATTATTCCAAAAAGAATGTTCAAAATATAGTCTCGAAAATCTAACTATAAGCAGCCTTATTTGTCAGTTTGTAAGAAAACTGAATGGGAAGCCTATCCTCGACCCATAGAGGGCGTTTAAGTCGTTTATAGATCTAAAACTAGATGAAGATGTGAGCCGCAATTACAACTACTTGTAAATATCTTTTTATTTCAATGTTGTTTTATTTCACTATTGTTTGATCACTTACCTTTTTATTTTTAAAAAT
Source organism: Aegle marmelos (assembly GCA_030449875.1). NCBI lineage: Eukaryota > Viridiplantae > Streptophyta > Magnoliopsida > Sapindales > Rutaceae > Aegle > Aegle marmelos. Next base: position 8,355,532 of record JASUUL010000094.1, read on the forward strand.
TTCATGATATCATTATTTGCTTTCTCTTTTTACTATTTTCTTTTTGACTCTCGAGTTATGTGCTTTACAAGTTATTTGACATAGACATGCGGCCTCATTTACAACTATGAACCATTATCACCAAGATCATTAAAAATAACTTGTTTTGTTAAGACACTCACAAATTATTTTTGAGAAGTATCCAATGGCAACTGCTCATAACAACCAAATAAAAAATATTTATGTACTCTATAGATTTAACTATGGTAAATATAAAGAATTTATTGAAGTAACAGTATATTATGGTCGAAGTATAACAGTTAGAAAACTATACTTAGTTTATAAAGAAGATGACCGAGGGTTATCAAAACTGGTTTTAGAAGCTGCTTATACTAAAGGAAGCCAAGTGTTAGGCATCATCCTAATAATTTTAAAACTTTTTGATTGTTTGTCTGACTTACCAACTGGAGAAGAGTTAGTTATCTCAGGTATGCAAGAGAGAATAACTGAAATACTGAATCATGCTGATGCCTTTATTTTCTTACTATGAAATCTTACAACTCTAGAGGCACTAATAATATTAGTATCTTGGTCTTATCTGAACATTTATCAGAAGTCTATTGGTTTGTTAAATCTCAATAACGTTTATGATCACTTTATCACATTTCTTAACCATATAATAAAAAACTATTTCATTCCTTCTACAGTGAAAAAAATCTTTATTTGTGCTTACACTGCTAATGAGCTACTTGATCTGCTCCAAGCTTATAAACCAGAGCCACATCATAGGACTTTAGTGTTGGGGTGGTCAACTAATGATGGTAACAGTAGCCGCAGCAAGAAGTGCAAATTAGATTTAACTCTTCGCTTATAAATATTTTTTTCTATGTTGCAGTACCTAGGTGATATATTCTAATATCTAATTATTTCTTTTAAAACGTTGAGGACAATGTTTTGTTCTGGTTAGGGGGAATGAATAATTGATAATTATTGAATGTTTCAATCTTAGTGAAGTTTTTACTAATTTTTGTTGTAGAAACTAACTATTGTTAACTTTTTACATTAAAGATGGCTGAATATAGAGTGTAGTGACTCTAGAAACGCATCTTCTTAGTTCGAAAGTTAAAAAAAATTCAGTCATTTTTTTATTAAGCTTTATTTTAAGTGTGATTTTTCTAATTTCATCTTTCTAACTTCTCTTTTATAAATATACACTTTTAAAATTTTAAGTTGAAGATAATTGAACATGGAATGTCGTGATTCTAGAAACGCATCTTCTTAGTTTTTTTAATGAAAAAAATTAAAAAAATTATGATCTTTTTGACGATGACTTTTAAATTTTAGTATTTGTATTATCCTTGATCTTAAGTTTTGTTACACCATATTTACTACTCTACATGTTGGTGTTAGAGACAAAATATGAGTTACTTGAAGGAATATACATATCATAATAAATTCTAAGTGAGTTCTTGAACCTGTTATTTTTCTTGGAGAGTAACATTTTTTGCCTATTCTTTATAAAGCTTAGTAGTTTATTGTTTAATACAAGATCTCTAAATTTCTTTTGAGTCAACCTTTAAAAAAAAAAAAATTTGTGTTGCTACGTCTGATAGTTTATCTAACTAGTAGATATGGAAGACTATTTAGCGTCCCAAAAGACGATGGAAAGGTCATATTTAACCCGTTTTAGCTTTTCTAGTTATCTCTTTTATAAAATATCCTTAGTTAACCTTTTTGAACCTTTAAAAAAAATTATTATCTTCTTCTTTTTTAACTTTTCATCTCGACCCTGTGTTTTAGTAAAAAACAAAAAGAAGAAGAAAAAAAAGAAAAAAATTCAAAAAATATATATATATACACACACACACACATATATATATTAGTTTAAAAAAAAGAGAGAGGTACTCTAGTATCTTTAAAAAAAATAAAACTCTACTTTTTCTCAAACATGTATTTTATTTTTTTCCCTATTTTTGCATCTTTATTCGCCATGTCCCTAACTTACGTTATGTCCTAATAAAATTTCTTCTTGATTTTAGGAAACTGTAATCTGAAATAAAAATTAGTTACATGGGCTACAAAGATGTAATGATGCATAAAAAAAGAAAAAAAATAAGGAAATATATTGGTCTGACTCATATTTTGGTCTGAGATCGTATTATTTTTAAGCTGTTGGCACATTTATTTCATCTTAGTGAGAGTGTGTGATATTACTTTAATATTTTCTCTCAATTTACTATTCATAGGAGTGACTATTATTATTGGGTTTAATTTTTTTGTGAGAGTGTTATTACTAGTGAGATTTTGGAGACATGTCATTCTTGAAAGCAGCTTGAACCTATCAAGTGTGATAATACTAGTGCTATAAACCTATCAAACAACATTTTAGAACCAAGCATATAGAGATTAGACATCATTTCTTGGGAGATCATGTTCAAAAAGGTGATATTGCATTAGAGTTTGTCTCTATAGAAAAGCAACTTGCTGATATTTCACAAAATCTCTTTGCGAAGAACAATTTTAAGAAATTGGCATGAGCTTGGGATGATGAAATTTTTGTATTAACATCTTTTATCATGTTATAGACTATTATAATTTGATGCTCTGATGAGTATTGATGACTTTATACATGTTTAAGCATAATTAATGAGTATTACCTTTGAATTGTCAATCTATGAATGCTTACATATGTTTGAATGTGTAAAATTTATGCTTGATTAATAAGTTAATCGATTGAATTTTTGATCTTTTGAATGTTAATTATCATGATTCATGAATGAAAATTAGTTTTGAAGTGTTTCAGGATCATAAAATGGTCTTCAGACTAATTAAACTAAGTCGAAAGAGAGTATTGTGCAAAAAAAAAAAAAAACAGAGACTAGGCACCTAGCCGCCTGAACCAAGTGGCTAGCTGCTTGGTCTCAGCCCAAAGGCTATTTCTTCTCATCTTCTTGCTTCTCTCTCTCTCTAACTCGTGACCTCTTTCCTCAATTTCTCTCTCAATTTTTTTTTTCGTTTTTGACTCATTTTCTTGCCAAAATCATTCACTCAAATCATTTTCCAACCATTAAATCTTCAATATTCATCATTCAAACATCATTCTCTTATTTACTTTTTCCAATCAACAAATCAAAATCCAAACTTACCCATTTCTCTCTCTACCATTTTAAGCCACGTTTAATCTATCTTTTTTTAAACCTCAACCATATCTTGTCTTAAATTATCTCTAGGATTGGTTTTCTTGTTTTAAAAATACTTATTTTACTTAAAATCTTAGAAATCTGAATTTGGGTATTTAAATTTGTCTTTGTTTCAATCATGGTGAGTGGTGAGAAATCCAAGGGAAAGCATATATCCAAGAAAAAAAAGAAGAATCATATCCGTACTTTATAATGACTCATCTACTAACTATACATCTTCGGAAACAGTTTGTTGATCTTTTCATATTAAAGCCGGTAATTCCTCCATATTTCGTCAATCTTCATAATTTGAATAATTTATATATTTATGATAAATCTCTTAGTGCTTTACTTGTACAATGGGTGGAAAAATGCTTTAGTTATTAAGGAATCATATTATGAGAATTTAGTTCGAGTTTTCTATTCGAATATGGTTATCTCTTCACAATCTTCAAATAGAATTATTACAAATGTTAGGGGAATTCCTATAGAATTTGATGTTGAGGATTTAAATCGGATTCTTAGAACTTCTAATGAAGGATTAGAGGTACATACTGTTAGAAGTCAACTTCATTATCCTCGGTATTCCGTTGAGGACACTATTAGAAAAATCTATAAACGTTTCAATTTATTCTTTGATGTTTGTTAGTTCCCTTTAAAATTCCAAGCATTATCACTTCAAATGAGAATCCTTCATTATGTTCTTCAACTTATAATAAGTCCTAAGGGTGGATATGGAGATGAAGTTACTCATTTAGATGTTGCTTTATTGGATTGTATTCTTGAGGGTAGAGTGTTGAATGTTGGATATATCATCCTTCAACATATGTTGAGTGTTCTAAATTTTTCAAATTAGAAACTTTCTTATGGTAGTATTATCACTCATATTTTCAAACATTTCGTGTTCCCTTAATCGAACCAATATTCTTGACTCCCAAAGAATTAAGAGATGATGCTATAGCAAATTTGGGATTTTTCTTTGAAAATAGTCAGTGGTATAAAGATAAGAGACTTAAAAAGAAAGTTTCTACACTTGCCCTTCCAGATCATTTGTTTTTTAATGATGTATTCACCCATATAAGCTTCCTGATCTTAGTGCTCCACAACGCTTACATCTTTCACCATCTGAGGGTTCCTTACGTTCTACTTCAGTTGATCATACAGATTCGATGCAGCAATTATTGATTGACGTGCATTCTCTTTCTAAGCAACACAGTCAACTTTAGTCACAGTTTCAAGCTTTTCAGATTCAATCCATTTCCGAACATCAATGCCTCTTTGAGTAGCAGCAGTGATTATTTAATAACAACAACATCTTTTTGCTCAACAACAGCAAATTCTTAATGGACAACAGTAACTTTTCGCTGCTTTTGGGTTTCCACCACCATCAACTTCTTCATATCCACTATTTCTATAATGCTTTGTTTTAATCATATCTCACTCTACACTACATCTTTATATACACTGTTATTTTAATTATGTATGCATATCATGAAGCTTTTAGACAATTATGGACGATTGCTCTTTGTTATTTGGATATATAGTTAATGTTGCTGGATAATATGGATTTTATAACTCAATGGTTAATTACATGATTAAGTTTTATATGTTTCTTGATTAAGCATTTATGTTTATTGGTCTTTGTATAATTATTGGTAATTTCGATGATGAAATGGGAGAAATCATGTATTTTAAATTCTTAACGATAGGTATCTGTATTTTGATCTTGAGAAGTTTATTTTAATTGAATTATTGATTGAGAGTTATATTGAGAGGCAGTTTATTTTTAATATGTTAATTCATGTATGTCATCTATTAAGCGAGAGTATAAATGTCAAAATACATGAGATGTTTGTTATCATAAAAAAGAGTGAGATTGTTAGCCTAAAGGCTGCACATAATGTAATTTTGATGATAACAAACATATGTTTTAATTGTTGTAAATTAATAATGTATTTCACATTTTTCACTAGGCTTTTGAAGGATAGTATTTATGCAAGTGAATCAAGTGAAATCAACTTCAAGACTCTCAACGGACAACAGCTCAATCAAGAACAAAGTTTGGAACACAACGGACTTATTATTACGATAAATTCTTGTGAAGCCGGTATGATTTAATTTATACTTGATTTAGCAATTTGTGAAGCTCAAGATTTTAATTAATTAATTATTATTCATTAATCTAAAATTTTGATCATAAATCAAGTATTTCATGCAAAATAATTAATTTTCTAAATATGGATTAAAGTGAAAAAATTTTGTAATTTTTTATTTTAATAAGTAATGTTTTAAATAAGAATTTGAGTTTATTTAAGAAATCAGAAATATTTTTAGTCATATCATAATTTCAGAAAGTTGTGGGAATGAGAAATATTATTTAGAAATTTTGAAATTAATCTTGTTCGCAAAGATTTTTGACATTTTGGGTTATGGTACAATTATAGAAATATATTGGGTAAAATTATAATTTTATAAATAGTATTACTGTAGCAAATTAAAACTATTTCAAAAATAGATCTATTTATAAAGTTTTATAAGTTTTTAGGCTATAATATAATTATAAAAAGTTTTAGATAAAATTATAATTTCATGAATAGTATTACTGTAATAATTTCAAATTTAATGGTAAATTTATTGTAACAAGCGGCTAACCGCTTAAGTGAAGAGGCTAATTGCTCCGGCACTGGAATTTATCTATAATTACTATCTTTTGAGTTTAAATTATATAAAACCAAATCAAACTCATTTCTAAACTCTTGCACAATTAAAAATAAGTTATTACATAATTGATTGAGTTTCTAATTTGTAAATCAATATAGATTAAATCATTATAGTGCTATATTTGTTCATCCATTCTTGAAGAGAGTTTTTCTTATTGTAATTTTTAATCTCTTATCAAATTTATAATTGTATAAGTGTGGTAAATACTTGGGTGAAGGAATTGAGAAATAGTCCCTGGATTGTAAGGGTCCATTGACACCTTGAAGTCAATTATAACAGAATTAAAGTCATGAGATACTTGAATAGTGAAATTTTCGAGCTTGGTTAGCTTGGAGGTGTGGACGTAGGTAAGGTTTGTTGAACTACGTAAAAATATATGTGTTTGTTTTCTCTTCTCTACTCTTTTATGTTTTAACATTGATAAACTTATTGTTCTTGGTTTCATTAAGGCATTATAATTAATTGTTGTGTAATTTGCTTAGATTAATTTTTAAAATCCCAATTCACTCCCATTTTAAGTTGCACAATTGTAATTTTAGTATATAATGTCAATACTTTAAACCTAGTGTACTATGAATTCAATCAAGTCTTTTATTATGCCTAAGGGTTCTATGCCTACAAAAGTAAAATAGCTATTTAGAGAGATGACATAATCTAATAATAGCCTCTAATACTTCACAACTACATGCAATCAATTTAGAGAAAGCAACTTAGTAATCCTAATACAACATATCAATAGATTTGAGTACATAAAACTGCATGTAAATAACCTTAGGCAATCTGTAATCCTTGATAAATTATAACATAAACATCAATAATTTAGGTTTAGTAGTATGAAATTTTCAATTCATTACAGTTGTATATAATTACTTCAGCTCAAGCAAACTTGTACTCCTAATCAAAACACAACATATCAGGAACTTTAGTATATAAACATGTATCAACGTTCCCAACTTATTTCAGTAACTAAGCATAAGTTGAAATTCTAAACCTCGGAAATTCCAGCCATTAATACAAAGCAAAATAAATAAGCTAAATTATAACAAATGTTAAACATTAACCATCAACTTAAGTTTCATTTTAGTAGTAATTTCATTCATTAAATAGAATCAAGCTAAACATTTATTAACTATATCAGCTAATCTAGCTCATTTAGCTAATCAAATCATAACCAACAGAACAAGCAAAATCAGAACCAAACATTTGAAATTCTGACCACATAAAAGCAAAATAAACTAGCAAAATACAACTAAACATAAATATGAATGAGCTAAATTAATTTTCATTCTAGCAGTAATTTTTTGAAATAAAATAATGAAGTTATACATTCATATTGTTACAACAAAATAGGTCCACATATCCTAGAAACTAACTACTAATAGTTTACTTTTGTTAATAGTTAGAAAGGCAATAGAGCCTTATCAACTTAGTATTTTGAGTAGCGTTTAACATCATTCAAAATATACAAAAAATTCATATTTGAGTAACAAAAGATGATACACTATCTTGAGCGTAATGCTTACAATTAAAGGTGTTGTATCATCTAATCCCTTTAAAAAATTAGTATTATAGGATTAGCTAGGCCTGTGTTGTTACATACTACCATGTTGTTTGCTGCTGGTGTTGCCATATATATTTTCATTACTGTAGGCCAACTGCGTTTTATAACGTTAAAATTTTATTTTTATTAGTTTTAAATGACATTAACTTAACAAAGTCATGTAATTAAAAGTCTATGCATATTTATTCTTAAAAAAAACATTAAAAAATCAGACCATCATGATGAGTAGTCTGAGCCGATCCATGAGCTTCAATAGAATTAGTTCCTAAATTCAATTCTTACCCTCCCTTTTGCTTGAACTCTGACTTTTAAATTTTTCAAAGCTTCAAGTATGACCTTTTTCATAATTACTGCTTGATCTTTGTCTCTTTTACAATAAAAGAAGTTATTTTTTATTAGTGATATTTTAATATACTGTAAATACCCAAATATTTATTTTCTCTTAAAAATACTGAAAAATTTGAGTCTATAGCCTGGATTGATGATAAATCTAACTTATTGACTGATTTAGATCCCTTGATAGCTTTACAAGTCTTGATATTGTGTCCATATTCATCACAATTTGAGCATCTAAGACTAGAACTTCTTTGAAAAGTCTTACCCTTAGCAGTCTTTCTTCTTCTCTTAGTTTGTGGTCTGCTAGGAGCCTTTACAACAATAGGTGGAAGTATATGATCATGTAGAAGTAAAGGCCACTTGCTTTCATCAGGGATAGGATACGGTTGGTGCTTTTAAGTATTTAAGAACAAATCTTTTTTTGTAAAGGATGGCATATTCGCTGACGTTATACAACATTGTATCAATGCAACATAAACCATGTGGATAAGGCAAACCAGATATATCACATTCCTCATAATCACAATGTTTCTATCTTAAAAAGGTAACAATTCTACTAGAAGCATCTCTTATAACTTCAAATATGTCATGTAACCAAATATAATAGAGAATGATCTAGCTTCTTCTCTACCAACAACTATTTTCCTCCAAACTAGTGATGGCAGCTCATCCTGCCAAGTAACAGCTTGCCGATATCTTTTATAGATCAGAACCATGAATTTTCTTCTTATTTTCTCAAGCATCCTAACTATTAGCATCCCTCTAAAGTTATTAATCTAGCTATTGAAGGATTCAGTCATGTTATTAGTGACATGAGAACACTTGGTGTAGATGAAGAACATATATTTAGCCCAACAACTAATTGGAATTTGCATAAGCCAACGGTGTGCCATGGAACTAATGCTATATAACTTTGACATGTGATTATGGAAATCAATTATGTCGAATGCTCTACATGCTTTCTAAAATGAAAATTTCAATAATAATCTAGGAAATTTCTCTTTAAAGTTGGCATAGATATGTTTACAATAATATCTTCTCAAAGAAGCATGAAATACCCTATCTAATGCCTTTAAAATACCTTTTTATCTATCACTCATAAAACATAAGCCTTCACCTTTGTGGCACCCTATTTGTTCATATAACCTATTTATAAAAAACACTCATGAATTTGTGCTTTCACTCTTTACGACATACAAGGAAAGTGGATAAATGCCATAATTAGCATCAATGCTAACAACACTCAAGAGTACACCCTTGTGCCTTTAAGATGACTCCTATAAATTGTCTACAACCCTAAAAAAACCCTTTCCTATGAGCATTAAACATGACAAAAAACCTTCTAAAATGTGGCTGTTGTTTATCATCTAGGTATTTTTTTTTCTAGATCAACAGTTGAACTGGGATTAGAATTTAAAATCGTATGTATATACCTAAATAACTTTAAAAAACTTGCCTTATGCTTTTGCCCCAACACTTCTAATGCTTTTTTCTTTGCTTTCTACAATCGTGTGTTACAATATGTGATCTTATATTGCTTGAACAATTCAGCAGCTATGACGTTGATGGTAACTTGATTATTTACTTTGACCAAATGAAGAAATGTTGCAACAATCTAAGTGAAGTTAGCTTTATGGTTGTCATTGTTTCTCTCACATGTATGCTCAAAATAATAAGCCTTCATTTGGAAAATGTCTTTTATTCTAATTAGGGCTAGCATGTATCCTCCATGAATAGCTTGGAGCATCACATTTCAATGTAACCCTCAATTTCTCAATCTTTCTCCTTTGAAGCCTAAACCCATTTTGAATTACAAATGCCTTCACAACTGTTCTGGACTCATCAATGTCTTTATAGAGATGATCAGGCTTTAAGATGATTTTCATTCCATCTTCATTGAATACAAGCCCATTGCATTTTGCTTATATCTATTATAAACTATAATGACACCATTACCAACCTTACTATCTAATTAAACCCCACTATTATTTGCTGACTCATAATCATCTAGCCCAGTATCATATACAATATCAACATCATTTATAGGGTTAAAGTCACCTTTATATGATCCTCTATCAACTTCTTCTTCATACTGTCTAATATTTGGTATATCAACATCGATATTTGGCATTATAGGCTCATTTCCTTCTCTCAAATCCAACCATTCAGATTGATCATTTAGATGTACAACAAATTGATCCTTAGGTGATATATTATGTTTATTGGTCTTTACAATATCAACTTCACTTGATTGTGTACTTGTATTATTGGCAGTTTTTAATTGGGTTGTAACAATAAAAATAGTCTATCTATATGACTTTTCCCTCAATTTCTTAAAAGCATCCTGAAGATCCTAGTCCCCTTGTAAAATAATTCACTTGTTTCCCATGGTAGCATAACTTTAAATGTGGGTGCTTTAACTTATCTAATTAGGTTGTCAAAACATACATCCTTGATATCTTCATAAAGTTTTTTAAGATTGTACTGTTTTGGAATAACTGAGCCTACTTTAAATACTTCTCCATCAACAACTACCTTTATGTCCATATAAATGAGGCCATAAAATGACAAATATAGGCATTAAATTAAAGCAAAATATAAGACACATGTTGTGCCTGAAATTAATACTGACAACTACTAATAGATTAGATATAAATTCAGTACACAACTTAAAAAATGCAGGAACATTTATGAAAATAACTATAATATTTTAGGACTTTTCAATTCTAACCCCTGGAAGTTTTTTCAATCAACATTAGCCAAATAAGCTTTTTGAGGACCAATTACCCTTGCCATTCTCACCTATCCCTCTCAATTAAATTCTCCCTCTCTCAACGAACCAAAATCAAATATACATCATCGGAGGCGTAGATCGATTCTAGAGTATGTCGGCTGAGTTGGTCGGCACCCCGATCACCAAATCCTAGGTGAGCTATTACTTCCTCATTGATTTGTATTGTAATTTTTGGGTGTTTTTGAGTTTAATAGTTGTTATTGTTGTTATGTTTATTGGTTGTTTATTAATGAAGGTGGTGGGATTTTGTTGAATGAGGTGGGAGTTCGGTAAAATATTACTGGAGTGATGGCCGGCCCAGCCAACACGCAAAAACAGCATGATGGCCGGGCCAGCCATTGCACAAATAGAGCAACCATCGCCCGAAAACTGCGCGATGGCCAAGTCATCCCCATCACACATATTTACAAAACAATTTCTATTTTTTTGTGCGATGGGAAACCGTCACTCGTATTTTTGTGTGATAGTAATCCATTGCCTAAAAAGACAGTCATTGTTTTGTACTTAGCCGTTATTTTTTTTGCGACAAACTTACTGTCGCATATAATTATGTGCGACAATTGATCGATCGCACAAAAAATAATTCTTTTTATTTTGTAAATAAATAGTCCATCGCACAAAACAATGATTGATTTTTTTGTTCGACGAGAAGTCATTGCTCATTTTTTTATAGGACGGTTAACTGTCGCTCAAAAAGATAGTTGTTGTTTTGTGCTTGGTCTCTATTTTTTTGCGCGACAAGCTTATCGTCGCACATAATTATGTGCGACAATCGGTCTATCGTACAAAAAATAATTCATTTTATTTTATAAATAAATAGTCCGTCGCACAAAACAATGATCGATTTTTTTGTTCGACGGGAAGCCGTCGCTCATTTTTTTATAGGACGGTTAACTGTCGCTCAGAATGACAGTTGTCGTTTTGTACTTGGTCTCTATTTTTTTGCGTGACGAGCTTACCGTCGCATATAATTATGTGCGACAATCGGTTGATCGCACAAAAAATAATTCTTTTTATGTTGTAAATAAATAGTCCATCGCACAAAACAATGATTGGTTTTTTTATGCGATTGGAAACCGTCGCTCATTCTTTTATGTGACGGTTAACCGTCGCTAAAAAAAAGTCGACATTTTGTTCTTGGTTTCTATTTTTTTGCTCGATGAGCTTATTGTTGCACATAATTATGTGTGACAATCTGTCGGTCGCACAAAAAATAATTCTTTTTATTTTATAAATAAATAATCCATCGCACAAAACAATGATCGATTTTTTTGTGCAACGGGAAGCTGTCGCTTATTAACCGTTGCTCAAAAAGACAGTCATCGTTTTGTGCTTGGTCTCCATTTTTTTATGTGACAAGCTTAATTATGTGTGACAATCTGTCGATCGCACAAAAAATAATTCTTTTTATTTTGTAAATAAATAGTTCATCATACAAAAGAATTGATCATTGTTTTGTGCGACTGGAAGCCGTTGCTCATTTTTTTATGTGACGGTTAACCGTTGCTCAAAAAGACAGTCGTCATTTTGTGCTTGGTCTCCATTTGTTTTGCGTGACGAGCTTACCGTTGCATATAATTTTGTGCAACAATTGGTTGGTTGCACAAAAAATAGTTTTTTTTATTTTGTAAATAAATAGTCCATCGCACAAAACGCGACGGGAAGCCGTCGATCATTTTTTTGTGCAATGGTTAACCGTCTCAAAAAGATTGTGTTTCGTGGACGCTCGTACACAGTTAGTGAGTTTAACAATTTATACTTGCTTTTCTTTAGGTTTTAATTCGACAAGAGTTTAATATATTTATTTTGGCTAATCGACAGGTTCTTGATGACCGACCAATTTATACGAATGTTAATGATCATAGTGATTACAGTCCACTATCGATGTACAGTTTCTATAGGGATCTAAGCGGTGATGGAGACCAAATTCTCAGTAATGAGCCACTAGGCATAAGTAAGTTCGGACGTCCTTACCGGCCCTCCTACGTATTTAATAGTCCTTACATGATTCCACATTTCAAGAGAGTGAGGAACGTGAAGCCTCTACCTTTACTTGAAATAACAGACCATGGTATTAACGAACAAATAAACGTGGATATAAACCAACACAAAAGATTAAAGGATGGTATTGACGAACAAACAATTATGGATATAAATCTACTCAGAGGACTGAAGGATCCAAGCCTGTTTCATGAATTCGATCAATGGTTTGCTAGAAAAATAATAGTTGATCGCACCATCCAACAGCCATATGAATTTTTTCAAATACTGTTGGGTCATGCTTCACTTGGATGGTTAGGGGATTAGGTAAGTATTATTAAGTGTTATTTCTTTACCTAATTTTTTATTGTCTTCTGTAATACCCCATCTTATTTATTTTTTTCCACAGCATATTTATGAGTATTTTTGGTTGATTGGTCAAAAGCAAGGACAATTCCCGAATGCCTTATCTCAACGCGTGACGCACACGGATACCTATTTTTGGGTAATGAGTTTACAAAATTCATAATAACGGATTTCATATCATTCGATTCATTAATCATTAAGGTCTTTTAATTTTTAATTTTTAACGTTATTTATCTATTAGCAATTCCTGTGACAATTATGGAACAATGGGGATTGTGATGTTAATTTATTGGAATATAGCTATAATTTTAATAGCTATATTAATGGACGACCAGAAATCATGTCTAACTGATTCATAGATGTCGATATGGTGTGTATTAATATAACAAACTCATTGTGTTTTTATTGTTTTCTTTTTTTTTTAATGATTATGGTTATTTCATAAATTGGTATATTTATGAAACTTTATGTGTTCAAGTATTCATTCTCGTAAATCTTGACAATGATCACTGGATATTAGCTCGAGTAGACTTGCGCAAGAAAAATGTATGGATCTATGACTCGTTGGTGGAACATCGCAACCATAAGATATACGAACAAAGGTTCAAGTCATTTGTAGTTGTTTTCCCTCGATGGCTAGAAGATGTTGGATTCTACAACATTCGGCAAGAGCTACAGAATGCCGACCCTTGGAAAATCAGAGTTGTCAAGAACATACCACAACAAGAGCCCGAAACTGGTGATTGCGGTGTTTTTTGTTAATGTTCACAATGTATTTAATGTTTGGTCTTAAACTTAATTTTAGTGGTATCCATGGTCAGTACTTTGGGAAGAAGAGTGTTGTAGACATATTTAACGGTGATATTGGACTCTAGTGTTAACATAGATGTATTATTACTTCGTTATTTATTCAACTCATAATTTTACAATTTAATTCAAATCAGATACATCGTTATTTATAATTATGAATCGTTAAAATTGAAATTAAATACGTCGTTATATATAATTTTGTAATAAATTAAAATTAAGCACTAAAAATACATAAGTATTTAAAATGATACAATAAATTAAAATTAAGTGATGAAAATATATAACTATTTAGAATGATACAATAAATTAAACTTAAGTGCTGAAAATACATAAGGATGGTATTGACGATACAATCAGTTTTGATTTGACATAATGGAATTCTTACATCTCTTGCGATTATGACCTGTTTCATTGCATTGCCCACATCTTACAGTTCTCCTGCTTACATCCTCGCCAATAGAGGGTATTCTGAGCTCACGACAATGACCTGGTGGTCGTGCTTTTATTAGTGGGTTAACTTTCATTGCTCGGATGTCATCGGGAACCTCTTAATCTACTATGTCGCCAATGGGCTCTACTGGTTGTGCATAGGCCATCATTAATGATTCTTTAGTATAAAATTCAGAACAAAGGCTTATGTAATCTACTTGGATGCTTAAGCAAGCAGCAATTGCATGTGCACAAACAAGCTGATCAAGTTGGAACACTCTACAAGAGCAAGTCTTATTACGAATGTCAACTATTCCCTCTTTAATACCACCACCTAAAACTTGAAATCCATATTGAGATACAGGGTGAATAGTCATTCTTTCAGCCAAAGTTCTCCTGTCAAAGACAATTTCCTCTGCCCATGTTGTTAGACGAGTATTTATTGATTTAGCAATAATTTTCCTATCATAAAACCATTGCTGTAATGTTTTTCCTAAAGTGATCAACAAAATGAGTAATAGGAAATTTACGTGGTTCCCTCATGAAAGAATTCACGCTCTCTACATATATTAGTGGTAAGAATATTGTATCTCCTGCCTTCAAACTCAGACCTTACCCTATTACATGTGCCAACATTATTCTCTAGGTAGTCAGCAGCACCCGAGTGAAGTTGCCATAACCCTTCAAGTTGGTTTTTAAATTCTTCGTGTCCATATGCTTTTGCTACATTTATGAAGGCTAGCTTAAATTCATCTCAAAGAGCTTTGGACATATTGAATTTTGACTTCACGTTACCTTTTACATGGTAAAAATAAACGCCATGGGCAGCAGTGTGAAATACTTTTAAAACGGCTCTCTTTATAGCAGTGCATCGATCCGAGGTAAATACTAACTCTAACTTATCACCAATCACTCCATGTAACTTTATCATAAACCATTACCAAGCATCATAATTTTCTAAATCCATAACCCTAATAGCTAACAGATACAATTGATTGTTTCCATTCAAGTATGTCGTAATAAACATACTTCTATGATATAACCCTTTTAGATGAGTACCATCTACAACAATCATTGGCTTAATGCACTACATCAAACCCTTGATTGAAGATCCAAGAGCTCCAAAGTAGTATAAGAAATTATCATCTGAATCCCGCTGCAGGTGAGTAACGGTACCTTCATTTTTTTTAGTCAAAACATGAGAGTATTTCGAAAGTAAGTTGTATGACTCAGAAAGGTTCCTTCGAACTATTTCAAGGCCAACTTATTTAGCCCGATATGCTTGTTGATATGTTAATTTCACATCGTATTATTGCTGAATGTCAGCTCTGATGTCATTTGCAGTGTATATATATTTTTCTTCGATAAACTTATTTGCAATAATATGATCAACAACCTGGCTTCTTACTTGACGAACACCACTAGCCAGTACGTCGTGACAACAAGTGTGTACATTATTAACTCTTCTCACACACCAAGGAACATTTTGGTCATTCGAAGATCTTGTTACTCGAATACGCCATTTACATGATTCCGAAGAACACTGGGCTTCAAAATGTATTGTTGTCGACCGTGTGATCTTGAAATCAAATTTACCCCTCAAGGTAATTTTTCTCAATTCTAGTATTAATTCATTCTTATCAACAAACAATTTACCCATACCAATATTATCATAATTCTAATTTCTGACCAAGTTTGGAGCAGGCATGCTTGAAGGCAAAGTTAGAGTAAGACTCACAAGGTAATCAATTGTTAGTCTCCTTCTTGCACGAACCACTAAAGGAATAGGTCCGCTATCTCTAATATTAATTGGAATATCATTCTAATCCTAGTCCTCATAATAAGTAGAAACATCAGAAGGACCAACGCCCCTCTATCATTATTTACTACTGTGTCGTCAATGTCATCAATAGGATTGTCATTATCACGAAATTCATTATTTTAGAATGGAGAGTAACATTGCTCTAACGACGTTGTTACTGGTATTGCCTCTTCTTCAACAACATCTGCGAAAGAAATGCCATTATTATTAATTGTGTCATTGTTGTCGTGGAGTAGAGAATAACATTGTTAGAAAGATAGTGTCTATAATAATACCTCTTCTTTACAATCTGGGACAGAGATATTTGCTCTAAAAAACATTTTAGTTTTTATAGGTAGCTCAACATCTTGGTTTTAAACTCGAGGAGCTGTGGTAAAAAATATAGGAATGCATCCATAATTGACCACATCAGAGGCCATATGTAACACAACATTAACCATTTCATTGTTAAAAATGTCTATAGGGAGTGAACATGTACCATACATTGTATTACTAGACTTTAAAGTAGTCTTCATGGTGATATTGTATTCATTATGATTTATCTGTAAAATATCGTAAACTCTTGCCAGCAATTGGTCAAAGGTATAATTTTTTCGAATTAAAAAAGCTGTATTATTGCCACTCACATACTCTACATGCCCATTTGTGGATGTCTCCCACCAACCTTTGTAACACAATCGAAGCACGACTGAATTCATAAAATTTGAAAAAATATTTAAAAAATAAAATAAATGTGGTTATATGTTAAAAAATATTATAAACTTTATATGCGACAAATTAAAAGATCTATATGTTCTTGATGTGATAGGTAACTGTCGCCTAAAATTTTGGGCGACATCTTCATGCATTGTTGAAGTGTGTTGAATGTGATGGTGGGAATATCTTGTAATGGATACTGCCTAATTCGTGAAAATTTGAACAATGATTAGCATCCATCGACACAAAGCGAGGAGTATTTCTGAAATTTTGAGCTACGGGTAACTATCATACAAAATTTTGGGCGACAGTCACCTGTCGTACAAAATTTTAGAATATGTTTAGTGCGACAGATTGTTCTAAAATTTTATGCGACGGTTGACTGTCACACAAATGTTTGGGGGACAGTCGCCCGTCGCCAAAATTTCAAAATATGTTTGGTGTGATGGATAGTTTTGAAATTTTGTGCAACAGTTGACTATCGCCCAACCATCGAACAAAATAACAACACAAAACCACAACACAACATGAGAATAAAATAAAGCATGTGTCTCAAATTGCTAACCTTGGGTTTTTGAACTTCAATTGTTTATCATAGAGATTTTCTTTGATATTACACGTGATTTTGGTGAAAATGGAGTTGTTGAATGTAATTCCGGTGAGATTGCCACTGGTGATGGACTCCGATTTTGCTTTGCTGGTGAATGGCGAGAAGTTTGTGTGAGTTACAGGTTTTGGTGAGCTTCAGTGAGATTGACAGGGGTATTTTAGTCCAAAAGTTTGTTAGTTGGCTAGTTTTGATAAAAAAAACTTGTGTGGTTAATTTTATAATTTCTTAAAGTATTATGACTAATTTCATAAATTTTCCAAAAATACACATATCTTGCATATTAATTTTTCTGTAAACCTAATAACAACCACCACTACTAATAAATAACAGTTAAGTAATTTCATGATAAACAACATTGCCATCTTTAAAATCAAAACATCAATTGATAGAGATAACAAAAGCATCAGTTTTATTTAATTTAATGTATAAAAATAAAGCTCAATCATTGAATCCCAAAGACTACGTTATAAGGCTTAGCACTCTGTACACTGATCAGTTACTCAGAAAAATAAAATATTAGATTCATAATTTATAAGATGAAACAAATCCATACAACTCTAGACTTAAACAGTGAAAGTACCCTTTACAGTGAGTACTTAGTCAACCTACAAACTCAAGCATCATTCACTTACAAAAACTTAACTGAAGTTAGACATTCAATAACAACATTATCATCTTCAAAATTAGTGCAAAAATAATTTTTGGAGCCAATTTTAGCATTAGTTTTACTTTATTAACTTTATTTTTTTAAAAAGGCTTAAGCTCCCAATTCGATTCACAGACCAACATTATCATACTTAATAATCTATACACTTAATAATTACTAAAAGAAATTAGGTGTAGATTTTATTAGTTTAAATAAATACATGCATTTTTCATATTATTGCTCTAAATATAGCT
Organism: Aegle marmelos; assembly: GCA_030449875.1. Classification (NCBI taxonomy): domain Eukaryota; kingdom Viridiplantae; phylum Streptophyta; class Magnoliopsida; order Sapindales; family Rutaceae; genus Aegle; species Aegle marmelos. Next base: position 8,373,715 of record JASUUL010000094.1, read on the forward strand.
TGAAATATTTGTCTTCAATAAGATGTTAACCAACCTAACAACTATTTATGCAATGGATATTTATAATTTATAGAACGAAGCATATAACCCAACTGAAATTAGTCATGATCTTAATTCTAGCAGTAGTGAGACTCCAAAATCAATATCTAAAGAAGCAATAACCAACTAAAACAATAAAGGGAAAAACACATGCACCAACTCTGTAAACCCACAATCAGCATTATTGTTCAATCTTAGCTTTATTTTTAGCTTATCCCAACATCGTAAAAAGAAAAAATTGTACAAAAAATAAAGAAAGTTTTAGTGATGCGACTCCATTGTGAGTAGGTGGGTTCTTGGTCGTCACTGGTATTTGCTCACGGTGGTCGAATCTATTTGAACTCTTACATCAGTTTTTGTTAAACTTGATTCCGATTGCTTCCCCATCATCTTGTTCTTCACAACAACAAATTCATTGAGAATGAATTTACTCAGTGCATTTTTTAAGAGTTGATGGTGATCTGAATTTACTTTTTTGATTTATGAAGATGAAAATAAAACAAATTCTTGTTTTTGATTTAGTGTAAAACTCATTGAATACTAACTTGTTTCTGTATTACCCAGTAGACATAAAAATGCTTTAGACATGATCCGATTTCCAAAGTACAAATATTTTTTATTTGATATAAAATCCATTGCACACTAACTGCTTATGTTATGATCTAGTGGACATAATTATGCTTCAAATATGTTTCAGTTTCAAAAGTGCAAAAATTCAAAATGTTTTTATTATTTAATAAATTTAGCATCCAATTACTTAAATGTCCTCACATACGAAATATATACTAAACTTTATACTAATGGTAAGGGTGCAAACTAGAGATACCCTTATACTTTTTATCTCGCTAAAAAAACCCCAAACCTCAGGAGATGAAACTCAAAATTGCTTGATTTTTTTTTTTGGCCGAATGACCATTATTATTATTATTATTTTACAATTGTTAGGTTAAAAATTGGGTTGTGAAAACCGAAATTAAACATATTCTTTAACAGACAAAGACTAACAGCTAAAACTTATACTAGTTAATTTGTTTAGAATATAATTTAATTCCATTATTGTATGTGTTAAATTGTTATTATTTCATTTTGGATATGCCAACTAGTTTGATCCGTGTTTTGAATAAATTAATTTAACTAGTTTAAGTAAAGTTTTTTTTCAAAGTAATTTTTAAAGTACAAACAACCTTATCCTTTCATAAATCACAAATGTTCACCTTTCAAGGTTTAGGTTATAGTAATAAAAAATCTCAAATCAGCTGGCTTTAAGAAAGCTTGCAACTTGCGAGCCCACCTATTTACTTTAATAACTTTGTGGCATTTATTTATTTTTATTTTTATATTTTTTGGTCTATAATTATCTTGCAAGCTTGACCAGATGTATGTAAAATACTAGTGATAATAGATACATAAATTTTGTACAAATTATTTAATATACATTTTCATCATGCACTATTCATATTTTTAAATATAATTATTCAAATTTTATTATTAATAAATTATAATAAATCTAAATTCATAAATTATTAATTTACATTTACACAAGAATTTAGTTTAAATAAATAATATAAGATAGTAATAAACCTAAATATTTTCTAAATAAATATAATACATTATTCATAGTAATAAACCTAAATATTTTCTAAATAAATATAATACATTATTTTACTTTCACTAATGAAATCATTTTAACTATTTTACTTTAAATACATTGAAGTGTCTTAATTTTATTTAATATTTTATTATTTAATAAAATAATGTATTTAAATTAAACAATTATATTTGACATTAATGAATAAAAATTAAGTTTATTATATAATATAAATTATATTATATAATTGTATAATAATATATTTTTACAATATTATATTTAATATACTATATTATAATATGATTATACTATGTTATTATAACTAACATATATAGCTAAAATTTTATTATGATATGATATTATTAATAGGCAATGACTATTAATAACCATACATTATAACTTTAATTGTATTGTTATAAAGTTGTACTCTAGTTTAGAATAATTCTAACCTAGCTAGACTCTTATTAATAATACAACATAATGTATCTTTTTATTATTTAATAACAGTGTATTATATTATAAAAGTTAATGTATAAAAATAATTATTTAATATTTATTTCAAAAATTTATAATAAAAATTTAAATTATTAATAAATTAAAATAATGTTATTTTATGTAACATAGTTTATATTATACCAAACATAGTATTGCATTACAACTTATGCAATATACTTATTATAATACATTATGGATGCATTTGGAATACTGTATCGCCTTACACTATATTAAATTACTTTTAATGCAAGTTTATGATGCTACACTATATTGTAATAATTTTCAATTATACTACATTTAGTGCTATACCACACTATATTATTTATTTTGGTGATTGATTTAAATTATATAGTTGGAAAACAATTCTTAGAAAAATATTAATCTAAAGGTTGTAAATTTTAGTATTTTTATAAATGTAAAAAATATTCGTAATTCTTCATAAAACATACGTAAAACTAACAACTTCTAAAATTTTTGACAGCTTAATATTTATTTTTTCAGTACTTCCTAAATATATAACTTATGAAATAAAGATTGAAACAAATAATTCAATTAAACAACCTCTAATAATTGAATAACTGTAACAAATGTGGGTTGTATTAAATATTCCAATCGTTTGCTTCTTTATAGGACTATAGGATTAAAAAAATGATCATGAAGTCCTCAATCATGATACTTCAATAAGAGGACCTGAATCATGGGAAACCACCAACGATCATAAAGGACAACATGTATATGCTTAGTGAGAGCTTTTAACTTCTTTTGAGTATTTGATTCTTTTTTTGTTTCACCACCATAAAATGTTATCCTTTTTGAATGAATTCTTTAAATAGAATGAACTTGTCAATATTCCTTTTCCGATTGTTGTTCTTTGGACATTAATTTCCCAAAAGCATGACAAAGTGTTTAATCATGGTTCCTGCATCAAATACATGTGCCTAGTAGAAGCATTAAGTAGTGGTGAACTACAAATTGGCAACATGTATCATACTAAGCCATAAAGGACAAAAGCTATTGTAAAGAAATTAATGATAAGAAAATAATATCAACCTTATGAATATGAAAGACATGAAACAAAATTTACTAGTATATGGAAAACATAGTTTGGGCTAGTATAAGAACAAAGTCACTAAGTATAAAGCAAACCATCAGTAACTATAGTTAACCTATCCTATACCAAGTCACTTAACTTTGAGCAAAATCTATGTACAACACTTTCAATTCTTTGTTCAAGATTAGTAGTCCAACCATCAACATGTGATATTTTATAATATGCCATGTTTTAGAAAACAAGTATAAGGACAATAAACAAAAGAGAGAAAACTTTCTATACTGGATACTATATTTTGACAATTGATAAGAGCAATCATGCTTACCTTAAAGTAACATGTATGGATGAGTTTTCTCAATATTTTTCTAAATCACAAGTGTCAAGTTCCAGTAATATGCTTCAAAGTAGAATGCATGGTTGACAAAATAAAATGCAATAAAATGTTTTTCAAATATCAATTGAAAACAATAATGTTACTTATGGAAGAAAAGCACTTAGGATAGGAATCCTTACACTTTTGCTAATCTATTGCTCAAAGCAATTCTCAACACTTGCACAAAGTATAATCAAGTTACTTCTTTCTCTAATCCCTAATGTTCTACATTTATGGAGAATATCTCAAAATATTAATGACTTTTATCATTTGAAATAAACCCTAACCCTATTTAATTACAGTATCTATCTCTCTTTAAGCTAAATTTAGGCTAAACAAAATAGTTATGTTTTCGAATTAAAATTCAAAAATACATGTTCCTAGTTAAACATAAAATAAAATAGATAAAAAGAAAATTAATGACATAATAGCATTTGTCCAAAGGCATACCACTATGCCTACTAATGCCAAAAGACCTCTTGCACTTATTTTGTCCATTGTAGATAGTATAAAAATAACAAATATTATTCATTCCTTATGTAATGCAAAAAATGAGAAATCAAAATCTCTCAAATTAGCATGACTTCATTTTAATTCCAGTAAAAAAAAATAAGCATAATTCATTGGACTATTCAGTTAAAAGAATACACCTCTCCAGATAGAGCTTCGTTAGATTTATGGACATGAAAATCACATAACAATTTCATGTAATCAGGGATGCAACAACTGTTCATTGGGCAATAAACTAAATCAATTATGGCGGAGAAAATGATTATAACAACACATAACTAAATTTAAAGCAAAAAATCAAACCCTAATATAGATGTCAAGCATGACAATGATGTTATGGAGTAGGGTAATGGTGGAGTTAGTTGTTGCACTTTGATGGAAGATGGTATGGTGGTGAAGACTTATAAAGAGCTAAGTGAGAGAAGAAAGAATGTTAAGAGTAAGCATAATAATGGAATTGTGCAGTAAGGAGGCAGTGGAACTAGGTGTCATGCAGAAAAGGTAGATGGCATATTAGTATAGTGTTGTGCATTTGTTAAGCCATTAACTAGAGGGAAAGAAAGTGAGAGAGAGTTTTGAAACAAAATTAATACAAATCAGTATAAATTTCAATAAGAGGCATAACTTCATGGATAGCCTTTTCTTTATAAGCTTATTTTATTAAGAAAAATAAGTAGATTCATCTAAAAATTAATCTTAATGTTTTCACAATACTACATCTATTAGCAAGTAATATATGTATACTCATTCTTTTATTTAAATATTCTAATTTAACTAAAAAATAATAACTTAAAGCTCACTAGTGCTCGAGGCCTTTATTTTCTTCTAATTGTACTAAGTAAATTCCCGCTTAAAATGAACCAAGTATAACAGATAGAGGTAATTGCGTGCACAATCACAAATAATGACAATATCAAATAAAGTTAGAGATGATAAGTTAATACAATGTCCTTATAATTAAGGATTGAAGATTTTTTTAGTGCATAAATGCTTATACTTGTCCCTTGGGCATTTTTCTTTAAAAAATACCTTTATTTAGAAAAACATAGGGCATGACTTTAGGAGTGAGAATTGTGCTCCTTTTTTTTGGGTGTGTGTATTAGCCTTGTAACCAACTTACATCACTTTCTTTATGTTCTCGTGATTCTTTCTTAGTGATAAACATTATCCCAATATTTCCATCTTCCTAGGTTAGTGTTTTTAACCAAATTAAGACCTCAGCTAAGACTTCCCACCTCGAGCGGTCCTTAATTCTCACTTGATAGTTTATATTCCTACCTTCAATGGATCTAAAGTTCTCTTTTGGAGATACTAACCCCCTTTGAGGTAGTATAAATGACTAAATTCCATATCAATACAAGCCTTTAATTCATGATAACAGTTTTTGAAATTCAAAAATCACTTATTAAGAACTAAAAAAATCAATGGACTCTTATCTAGATTTAAAATCCAAATTACACACCATTTTTGGGATAAGTATCATTCCCAATCTTTACTTATTTTTCATTAGTGGACTCTTATCTAGATATAAAATCAAAATTACACACCACTTTTGGAATACGTGTTGTTCTAAATCTATGCTTATTTTTCTCTTCTTCTTACATCATTTATGTTATTGCGTGCTTAAAAATGTATATTTATAAAGGAGAAAATCATCATTTTACCATGTAAGTTCCACTAACTTCTTTACTTTTATGTATTTAAGTCTCTTGTGATTTTAATTATGTGTGTTTAATTATAATTAAGTATTTTATGTATTTTAGAGGGTATCATAGTCATTTCACAATAAACAAGATATCAGATGATAAAACAGACAATAAATTTGAACTCAGAACGATCGAAAATCTTAAGAGGAGTATAAAAGTAGAAATATCATTGTTCACATGTACAGTACTGTTCATGGTACTATTAATGACACTGTTCATATATATTATACAATAATGTGGCGTTGACTGATGACATGACACCGACCGATGACGTGGCACCGGACAATGACGCAGCAGCATTTGATTAGAGGAATATTGATTGATTATGTGGCGTTGATTGATAACGTAGCTTGACTGATGAGGTGTCATAATTTTATTAGATTAAAATGTTTATGCGCTATTGACCGATGACGTGATAGTATATCAGTGGATCAGAAAAATGTGCATACAGTACATGCATTTACATAAGATAATAGCCTTAATGATATATTCAAACCAATCTGAACTTGCCACGTGGCGCAATCCCGTGCGTTTAAATTGTTTTAATCCGATGACCATGATTTACTCATTGTATCTATAAAAAGAGAGCTCCCTCCTAATTTGACACCTTTGATTTCATTTTTGAGCTCCATTTTCTGTAATTCCTTCTCCATCTTGTATTTTCTATGTATTTTAATAAAATTACTATTTTATCCCTAGTTCAAATATGAGTAGCTAATTTTCTTTCAAGTTAGGGTTTAATATGAAGTCTCAACCTGTTTCATAGGCTCAACTGGTAAATTTATTTTCTTTTCCCCTCTAATTTCTGTGGATATTTTGATTTTTCATCGATAGATAGTAATAACACAAGTATTACTGTTTGGCACGATAAGCCCTTATCACCATATTAATTAGAGCGTGGTTCATGAGAAGTAGATTTTTCCCACATAATTTAATTGGTATTAATAAGAAGCATTGAACCCTGATGCATGTTGATGCAGATCTAGATACTCAGGTGCTTTATTATAATAGTTGTCATTTTTAATTATTCTTGCCATTCCAATTCAAAATTTAGGATAATTTTACCATAATTTCAACTACTCACTTAGAAAATTAATTCGACACATAATTAAAATTCACCTTCTCGTGGGATTGACACTCGTCACCATTAATTTATTCTACAATAGATTCGTACACTTGCGAGTTTAATAAAATTTGCATAATAAGTTTTTAGCGCCGTTGTTGGGGAGGTAACTTATTTTATTTTTTTTAATTAATTTTTTTGTTTTTATTGTCATTTAATTCTGTAATTTAATTTTTATAATTTAAATTTCTTTAAATTTATGTAATTTAATTTTTAAGTTATTTTCATTGGTAATTTTTTTTGTTTTATCTTATTAATTTATTTTTGGAATTAATTCATAGAATTAATTTTTTAAAGTAATTATTGTATTGTTTTTTTCTTATAAAAAATTATGTAATTTAATTTTTGTAATTTAAATTTCTATAATTCAAATTCTTTGTAATTTTTTAAATTTTTATAATTTAATTTTTGCGCTACTTTTCTTTGTAATTTTTTTCTTTTATCTTGTATTTTATTTTAATTTTGGTTAATCTATTTCTTGTATTTTTTTAGCACTTGAATTTATTTTCATAGTAAAGTGGTAACAACGTGATAAGGTTAGTATCATAAATTCTCTATCTTCTTTTTTTTTATTAATTTTGTTCTCATTTTTTTGTTGCATTTTTTATTTTTTTTAATGCATGGTCGAAGATTGCAATTACCTAATCTTGAGCCTATAGATTTAGAATTGAAAAAAATACTTCGCACAAACAGACACATCCCATTTAAAGATAAAATTAAAATGGATTTGCAACAACAAGAACCACCATAGGAGAGGCCATTTAAAGACTATTACAGTCTCTTAACTAACTTGAGCACATCATGTATATGATATCCAAATGTAGCTGTTAGGAGTTTTGAATTAAAACTAGTGTGTTAAATTGTCTCCCAACATTTTATGGCCTAGAAATTGAGGACCCATATAATCATTTAAATGATTTTCATATTATTTGTTAAAAATTTAGATATGAAATTTTTCAAATGATGATGTTAAACTCAGATTATTCTCATTTTCTTTAAATGATAGAGCTCGTTCATAATTTAATATATTGCTTGCAAATAGCATTACATCATGGCAATAAATTATCACAAAATTTTTAAATAAATACTCCTCAGTTGATAACATCAATTCTATTTGCAGGGAAATTTTAGAGTTCATCTAAAGAAAAGACGAGCAATTTTTCGAAGCATGGGAGTGATTCAACGGGTTACTCTTGAAATGTTCACATTGTAGATATGAAAAATGACACAAATGCCATTACTTTTTAGAGAAATTATTACCAAATGTGCAAGAATGATTAATGGTAACAAGTGGAGGAGAAGTAATGTCTGAAAATGCATCAGAAATTTGGGATTTCTTTCAGCGACAAGTGGATAATTCTCAATAACGGAGTCGATCATTCAAGAACAATAAAAGAATTAATGGAGTGAATGAAGTCTAAGTTGGTGAGTCAATCTCTTGAATAAAAAAAGCCAAAGAAATGGTGAAGCACTTTTCCGACAAATCACATCTTTAATAACTGCTAAACCAACAGAGCCACATGATTATAACTTATACCCAGATCAAGCCAATGCCATAGGTGTAATAAGAAAGCCATCAAACCATAACCTTTACTTTAACACATATAACCCTAGATAGAGAGACCATCTCAATTTTTTATAATCTCAAGGATTCTAATAGAATGGACCAACAATTCTAGCTCTACCAATGCAACCAATTCCTTAAGTTTCACAAGCCTTTCAGCCACCATTTAGACCTTACAACTAGAACTCAAATTATTCTCAACCCAGACCAGGGGAGGATGCATTCCAGAATTTTAAGAATTCTACTCACTTTACGATTGAACAACAAAACTACACCATTGATGGACGACGAAATGAGATAAGAGCAGGCTTCAAATCACAAACTCAGTCAATTTCAAATCTTAAAAAAATGGTGGGCCAATTTACCTTTTCAGTTCAAACCCTAGCAATAACTGTTGAGAAAGGCAAATTCTTAAGTCAACTAGTATCAAACCCTAATGGAGTACATGAAGCAAGCACCAATTCACCTTAGCAACATGGAGAGGTCAAAGCCATCATGATCCTATGAAAAGAAAAAGAAATCGATAACAAAGTAGAGATATCGGTGACAAAAATGACTCAAATTGTACCTGTAAATACTGAAGACTTATCATCAGAAAAGAAAGAAGAAACCAACCCAAGATAATATGTTCCTAAAGCTCCATTTCCCCATAGGTTAGCTAAAGTAAAAAAAGAAAAATCTCCGGGTGAGATTTTTGAAATCTTCAAACAAGTGTTAATATCTCTTTGCTTATACTATAAGACAAGTGTCATCTTATGCTAAGCTTTTTAAAGATCTTTGTACAAAAAAGAGAAACATTTATATTTAGAAAAAGACATTTATAATAGAAAATGTTAATTTTGTACTCCAACGCAAAATTCCTCTAAAATGTAAAGACTTAGGCTCCCTCATTGTCTCATGTAGTATAGGGAACCACACAATTGAGAATTCTTTGTTGGACTTAGGAGTTAGGGTAAATCTGTTGTCTTATTTAGTATTTGTAAAACTTGGACTAGGAAAATTACATCCAATTCTAGTGGTGCTATAGCTTGCAAATCAATCCACAAAAATACATCGTGGTATTGTGGAGGACGTGCTTATCTAAATAGATAAATTTTAGTTTCCTATTGATTTCATTGTAAGTGACACTCAACTAGTGTAGGATTTCAAAAAGCACATCCCCATTATTCTAAGACTTCATTTCTTAGCAATTGTCGATACTCACATTTAATGTAGAACAAAAAATATACAGTTGTCATTTAGCAATATGACCATAGAACTAAATATTGTTAATATTGCTAAACAACCTTACAATGCAGATGATGAAATCGTAGACATGCATTAAATTGATGAATTAGTTGATCATACCTTTCATTAAAACCTTAGCGATGACCCTTTACTAATATGCTTAACTTACTTTGATTTAAATTTTAATATTGATAGATCCATTGATGAGGTTAATGCCTTATTAGATTTATCATCATGCATAGACATTAATAAATGGAAGAAAAAGATAGAGTAATTGGCACTATTAAAAGTAAATCTCATCTCATCATCAAAATCACCACTAAAGATTGAGCTCAAATCTTCACCTGACCCTTTGAACTCCACATTATTATGAGAAAAAAGAACATTGCCAAAAATCATCTCATCCTCCTTCGATGATAAACAAAAGAATACAGACATCATTAACCACATTTTTTGTTTAAAAAATAAATTATAACTGGTAAAACTAGAGGAGATTCGTAACGATAAAAATACTAAGGACTACAAAAAGTGAATAAAAATCTTTCATGACAAGCGGAGTATGAGAAAATCTTTCACTCCAGATCAGAAAGTATTTTTGTTCAATTCTTAATGACATGTTTCTCTAAGTAAGTTACGCTTTTAATAGTCTAATCCATTTGCTGATCATACTATTTTTTCATATGGAGCCATTAAATTTAAGAATCCAAGGAACGATAAAATTTTCAAAGCTAATGATTAGAAGAGTAAAGTCATATCACAAATACCAACCATATAGAGAAAACAACGCAAAAGATTTAAGTGACCTGATATTTTTTTTCTATTTTTTTCGATGATTTAAAGTTTTCTTTTCTATTTTTAATTATATTTATGTAAGTGTATTTGTTTAACTATTAAGTTTTCTCTTATATTTTTCCTCATGAGTACCTCAACTAAACAGCTCCTCTGAAACATTCTTAGACAGTTTCGACGTATACAGTTTCATCTTAGAGGTCAGATACGATTTTGTAAAATACATCTTATTTGGGAGCTACGACCACTAGAGTTAGTTTCCCATGTTAAGGATTTAAAAGGACAACTCAGAGAAATTGAGAGAGGCATCTACGAAATTTATTTATAACTTGAGGTAAATTCAACAAGAGCACGATTCTGACATTAATTTTTCTTTGTGTGTTTTAGTTTGTTACTCTAGTTAAGTAGCGGATAACAGTACTCTGTGACAATCAACGTTAGTTACTTCAATTTTTTATAACTTATATTCTGAGTTGAAGGCATAGACAGAGACGCAATCTTAGCAAAACTTCATAAGTTATTTCCTTTACTTCATTAGAATGTTTTTCTCACCATCTATAAAGCTCGGTCTAAATGCATGTGATTGCTTATGAAGAGTAACATCCCTACTAACATCTGATAGATAATTGAAACTAAAGTGTAGTTGGTAAGTGAGTTGCCTCCCACATTTATTGCATACATACCTAGTTGTGGTAAAAAAAAATTATTCAAGAAAATAAATAGCAAAAAAGCTCTCTAATGTTTGTCATAAGTGTGCCCGATGATATGCGATAAAAAGTCATATTATTTAGGAATGGTGTCTTATAACACGGAAGATAAGATTCAAATCATTAGCACAATACTTCAGTTATGGCCATTATTCTAAAAATAATGTATAAAATATAGTCTCGGGAATTTAACTAAAAACGATCTTGTTTGTCAGTTTGTAAGAAAACTAGATGAAAAGCCTATCCTCGACCTATAGAGGGCGTTCAAGCCGCTTTTAAATGTAAAATCAGAGGAAGATATAAGCCACAGTCACAATTACTTGTAAATATCTTTTTATTTCAATGTTGTTTTATTTCACTATTGTTTGATTACTTATATTTTTGTCTTTAATAATTTCATGCTATCATTATTTGCTTTCTCTTTTATTATTTTCTTTTTAACTCTCGAGTCATGTACTTCACGAGTTATTTGACATAGATGTGTTATCTAATTTACAACTGTGAATCATTGTCACCAAGATTATTAAATATGATTTTTTTTAGGCACTCATAAATTATTTTTTAGAAGTATTCAATGGTAGCTACTCTCAACAATCAAATCAAGAACATTTGTATTACTCTCTGAATTTCACTATGGTAAATATAAAGAATTTATTGAAGCAGTTGTAGATCTTGGTTGAAGCATAGTAGCTAGGAAACTACACTTGATTTATGGAAGAGGTGACTGAGAGTTATCAAAATTGATTTCAAAAGCTGCTTATACCAGAGAGAGCCAAGTGTTAGGCATCATCCCAATAATCCTAAAACCTTTTGGCGATTTGTCTGACTCATCAACTGGAGAAGAGTTAGTCGTTTTTGGTATGCAAGAGAGAATAACTGAAATACTGAATCATGCTGATGCCTTTATTTTCTTACTAGGAGATCTTACAACTCTAAAGGCACTAATGATATTAGCATCTTAGTCCTATCTGAACATTCATCTTAGTCCCATCGATTTGTTAAATGTCAATAATTTTTATGATGGTTTTATCACATTTCTTAACCATGCAGTAAAAAATTATTTCATTCTTTCCATAGTGAAAAAAAAATCTTTATTTGTGTTCACACTACTAATGAACTATTTTATCTGTTATAAGCTTATAGACCAGAGCCACCTCCCAAGACTTTAGTGTTAGAGTGGCCAACTAATGATGATAGCAGTAGCCGCAGTAAGAAGTGCAAATTATATTTAACAATTCTCTTGTAAATATTTTTTTCGTGTTGCAACACCTAGGTGATATCTTCTAATATATAATTATTTCCTTAAGGAAAATATTTTATTCTGGTTGGGGGAGGGAATAATTGATAATTATGGAATGTCTCAATCTTGGTGAAGATTTTACTAATTTTATTGTAGAAACTAACTGTGGTTAAATTTTTACGTTAAAGATGGTTGAACATGGAATGTAGTGACCTTAGAAATGCATCTTCTTAGTTTGAAAGTTTAAAAAAATATATTTTTTAGTTATTTTTTAAGCTTTATTTTAAGTGTGATTTTTCTAACTTTTCCTTCATAAATATACACTTTTAAAATTTTGAGTTGAAGATGGCTGAATATGGAATATTGTGATTCTAGAAACGCATTTTCTTAGTTTTTTTAACAAAAAAATTTTAAAAAAAATTTTGTGATTTTTTTGACATGATAACTTTCAAATTTTAATATTTGTATTATCCTTAGTCTTGAGTTTTGTTACACCATATTTGCTACTCTAAATGTTGATTTTGAAGACAAAAATATGAGTTGCTTAAAGAAATATACATGTCATAATAAATTTCAAATGAGTTCTTGAACCTGCAATTTTTCTTAGAGAGTAACCCTTTTTACTCATTCTTTAAACAACTTAGCAATTTATTATTTTATACACGATCTATAAATTTTTTGGCGTCAACCTTCTAAAAAATAATTGTGTGTTGATACGTCTGAAAGTGTATCTAACTAATAGATACGAAAGATTATTTAGAGCCTAAAAGACAATGGAAAGACCATCTTTGACCTAATTAAACCTTTCTAGCCATTCTTTTTGTAAAATATCCTTTATTAACTCTTTTAAGCCTTAAAAAAATTATTATCTTTTTCTTTATTAACTTATCATCTTGACCCAACTTTAATCTGAAATATTACTCGAAGTCATACAAGTTCCATCACCCATTTGTGTTTGAGAAAAATATAAAAAATTATTTTGGTCAATAAAATTATGTCTTATTAAAAAAAGAAAAAAAGAAAAAAATTCAAAAAATATATATATATATATATAATAAAATTGTGCCTTAGTTTAAAAAAAAAAGTGAGTGAGGTATCCTACAATCTTAAAAAAAATCTCTATTTTTTCTCAAATATGTATTTTATTTTTCTTTCCTTATTTTCTGTCTTTATTCGCCATGTCCCTAACCTACGTTACGTCCTAATAAATGTCCTTCTTGATTTTAGAGAACTATAGTCTCAAGTAGAAACTAGTTACATGGGCTAAAAAGATGTAGTGATGCATAAAAAAAAAAGAAAAAGAAAAAATACATAATAAAATAATAATAAATAAATACATTGGTCTAACTCACATTTTGGCATGAGATCATATTATTTCTAAGCTGTGAACACATTTATTTCGTCTTGGCGAGAGTATGTGATATTACTTTAATATTTTCTCTTAATTTATCATTTATGGGAGTGATTATTGTTATTGGATTTAATTTCTTTGTAAGAGTGTCACTACCGATGAGATTTTTGGCTATTGACATGTCATTCTTAATTTGGATAGTTGATTTGAGAGTAATATTTTTTAAAGATTAGAGATAATGCTTGTATTTTTATTTGATTGTTATAATGCTTATATTTTTATTTGATTGTTATCATAAGTTTAATTAAATAAACAAGATAGTTCTAAAAAAATATTTTGGATTTTAATTTGATTTCACTTAATTTGCTAGGGACTAGTAATAAGCTGGTTGGGGGGTGTGTTGAGTGCTAGAAAATATATATTATAAAGGAGTAAATCGTTATTTTACACTTCAAGTTTCACTAACTTCTTTGCTTTTATGTATTCAAGTCTCTTGTGATTTTAATTATGTGTGTTTAATTATAATTAAGTATTTTATGTATTTTAAGGGGCATCGTAATCATTTCACAATAAACAAGACATCGGATAATAAAACAGACAGCAAATCTGAACTCAAAATGGTCGAAAACCTTAAGAAGATCATAAAAGTATAAATGTCACTGTTCACATATACGGTATTGTTTAAATATACGATGCTGTTCATAGTACTATTCATGATATTGTTTATATATACTGTACGATGATATGGCATTGATAAATAATATGACACTGACTAATGACGTGGCAGTATTTGATTAGAGGAATGATGTGACATTGACTAATTATGTGGCGTTAACTGATGACATGGCTTGATTGATGAGGTGTCACAATCTTATTAGATTAAAATGTTTATGTATTGTTGACCGATGACGTGATAGTATGTTAGTGAATCAGAAAAACGTACGTATGGTACATGCATATACATAAGATAATAGCCTTGATGATGTATTCAAACCAATCAGAACTTGTTACACGGTGCAATCTTGTACGTTCAAATTATTTTAATCCGATGGCTATGATTTATTCATTGTATCTATAAAAGAAAGGTTACCCCGCTAATTTGACACCACTGAGTTCATTTTTGAACTCCAATTTTTGTAAATCCTTCTTTAACTTGTATTTTCTATATATTTTAATAAAATTTTTATTTTATCCCTAGTTTAAATATGAGTAACTAATTTTCATTCAACCTTGGGTTGAAGGTGAAGTCTCAACATGCTCTATGGGCTCAATTGGTAAATTTATTTTCTCTTTCCCTCTAAATTCTATGGATGTTTTGACTTTTCATCGACAGATAGTAACAACACAAGTATTACTATTTGACAAGATAAGCCCTTAGCACTATATTAATTAGAGTGTGGTTCATGAGGAGTGGATTTCCCCCTCATGATTTAATTAGTATTAATAAAGAATATTGAGCCTTGGTGTATATTGATACAGATCTAGATACCCAAGTGATTTATTACAATAATTATTATTTTAATTATTTCCACTATTCCACTTCAAAATTTAGGATAATTTCACCATAATTCCAACCACCCACTTAAAAAATTAATTCAACATATAATTAAAATCCACCTCCTCGTGGGATCGACATTTGTCACCATTTATCTATTCTACAATGTATTCATGCACTTGCGAGTTTAATAAAATTTGCACAACATATGTCTCCATTCTTTTCTTCGTTTTGTGCCTTCCATGAATCTACTCGGAGTTGAGTGCAGCAAATCAAGTAAAAGTGGAGGGAGGTCATATAAACACATCACCAAGAGTCTCACATGTCGTTTCTCCTCTATTTCTCCTCTTTCTAGGACTATAATCCATATTGATAATAATAAGGACTAAGGCATCCCAATAAAGGGGTTTCTAGCTAGTCGGTAGGAATCTAAAGCCACTGTCTGCACAATCAACAAGTTAAGGAATGATTTTCACATATTTGCTTTTGTAAAGTTTAGGATTCCAAAGCCGAATGAAAATATGACAATACTGCCAAAGGGTTTTGTAGTCCTTTACTATTCTATGTTTAAAGTTGCTATTAGGTTACCCTTGCACACTTTTATTTGTTCATTTTGTAGGTCTTTTAATATTGCCTTAGCTAAACATAACTTCATAGTTTATAAGGCCTTTCCTTGTCATTATATACTTTGATAGCGTTTAAGAATCCAATCTGATATCTCGTTTAATGAATTCAAAATGTTAAATTAGATCAAATTAGTGGCTAGAGGAATTGGTTGGTGTTATTTGGCTAGTTAGGCATGCATTGATGCTATTATCTGCGCTAACTTCTTTAGTAAGATTAATAGCTGGAAAGATTCTTGATTTTTTACTTTTTAAATTAAGGATAGCATTGTGTTTTCTAATAGTATGAGCGTCAATATGCAAGTGTAAACAATAAGTATTATAATGATAACTATTTAAGATAATTTCCATAAGGATTATTTAGATTTGCTACAGTAATATAAATAGTGCAATTCTATTATAAAAAGAAGATAATTTATGAAACTAATAACTATGTAAATAAAAATACAATAAATGAAATTCTTATGTCGAACACAAGGATAAAACCAATAGAAATAGAGTAGTCGAGTAAACAAAGTCAGTTAATAGTGTTGACTATTTTTCTAATTAAAAACCTATTACTACAACATTTATTATAATACTAGATAGAATCCTTTATGCATGCTCAGCTGTCACCTATTAGATATCTTATATCTAATGCAACTTAACAGTGACAAATTGTTACATCAATATTAAATATAACATTAGATGATCAAGGTTTTATTTACCCTGTAAGGTGAATCCCTTTGCTAGTTCATTATTATTTTATATCAAACATAGCCCTTTTTTAATCAAGATAAACTCAACTTAGGAAATCCAATCTAAAACCAAGTATTGTATTAATGAGATCTATTAAGTCAGATCTTTTTTAGATTCTTTCTTAATTAATATCATTAAATAGGTAGTCAATTAAAATAGAGAATTAAAATAATTCAACTAAGACAAAACACTATAGTAAACACAAAGCAACATGCATACGTAAATCAAAACCATTAAGATTGTTTGTCATTCAACTATAAACTAATTTAGTACATGATTTGCCAAAAATAAAAAATAAAAGAGTTTTAATTAGGGGTGGGCAAAATCAGAATTAGGTCGGGTTCAGATCAATCGAATCGGGTTTCGAGTTCTTCAGGTTGTATAAAATTGTATCACAACCCGATTATATTACAGTAAATTTATCCGATCAGGTATCTTTCACTACTCGAACCAAAACCAAAATTTTTTGAGTCGATCTAGATCGGGTTGGGTAAAATGCTTGCCCTTAGTTTTAATCATCAAATACATCCCTAATAAATAGAAAACAAGAAAAGAACAAGAAGGAATGATTTTCAGTGGATCTCTATAATTTCCCTTTTATTATAGCCCTTAATCTCTCTCTTGAATTTTCTTTTTCTTGTGTTTTCTAGTGATCTTTCTTTTTAAATGACGGCCTCTTTCTTTCTTTTGCATGTGTACCACTTTTATAGTTGAAAATTAGGGCAACTAGAAGTCTAGGGTGTGTATCTTCCAATTTGGGAAACTCCAGTTCATAATTCTCATAGGATCTCGGGCGAAATCTTCTTTGTCAATGCTTTAGGATTGCTATAGCAATAATGTCACAGCAATGACTTTTGCATTTGCACTGTTCCAGAATTTTTCAATTATTCTATTACCGAGTTCTTTCCTTATCTTTGTAAGTCTATTGCAACATCATTCCTTCCTTGAAATTTGAGCTTTTGGTTACCTACATTTATATATATGATCTAAGTACACAAATTATTCTAAAACAAACTAAATTTATTGAAATAAATTAAAATCAATGTTCATGCAAAATATAATTAAAAAGTAATAAAACATGTCATTTACTCTCTAAGTATTCCTGATTCAAGTCTAAAAATAATATAATAACTTTTTTTTCATAGAATTATTAGGCATCTTAGTGACTCTAACATTGGCAACCTGTTCCTACTTTCTTTTAAACTCTAAGTTGATTTTTTTAATAACATGGCGTTTATAGTCTATTATTTTTCTCATATGATTTTAGTTGCAGCAATATGTTATTCTCTGTCTATTTGATTCATAGAGTTATTTGGCAACATTGAATAATTTAAATTAGTTTTCAAAATTAAATATGATTTTTCTATTTAGTAAGACTTCATACCAAGAATTTGATACTATTCATGCTCAGTACATTCCACATTGTTTTGCATTATGACTAATATTAATTTTCTTCTTTTAACTTTTTTGCATTTATTTAGAGCTCAGATATGTAGTTACTATGACTCAAGTTGGTAATAAAAAGAAGACAAAGCCAATAAACTTACCTCATAAGAGTCTCTCTCTTAAAAGTGCAGAGCTACCTCTTTTTTTACTCAATCTCAGTCGTTTGAAGCCCATTCAAATCAATCTATCCCTCGTGGCACCCAACAAGCTAAGAAGAAAACCTATCTACCAATTAGCTTAGGGTTATCTGAACACATTTAAGCTCTCTTGTTTGATAATTTGACTAATTAAACCTTCCAACACAGTGAGCTCAAGTATGTCCTAACTAACATTTCTTTTTTAAAGATGGCATTCCCTCATTAAAAATGTCTATGTTTAAAATAAGCTGACCCAAAGGTCATATTATCTGCCTCCATAGGTAATGCTTGCAAGATTAGTTTTATGATTTTCTTTTGGGCTTGTTTTTACTCTTTACTATTGAAATTGTTAATTTTTTCTATTAGTCATTCATACGTTACTATAAACATAATTTAAGCGTACAATCTTTACTATGATTCAGGAGGTGAATATTCTAAAGCCAATAGCAAGAAGAACAAGATTTCAGATGAAGTAATCTAATTAAGGACTGAGCTTGTAACCCTCAAATCCATCTATGAGTCTCTCAAATTAGAGCATAACATCAACAATAGGGCAATTAAGATGAAGAGATATCTTTCTTAAGGGAACAACTCCATAATAATTATTAAAGCCATATCAAAGCTTATCCTTAATTGGGTGAACTTAAACAGGTAAAAGATGTGAAAATCTTAACTAGGGTTAATGAATGTAAGAAAATGGCAAAGGACTATAACCCTAAGTAGGATTTAAAATTATTGGATGATTACTATTTTAAGGCCCCTAAAGTGGATGATTTTGGTCTGTCTTTAAAGGATAAATTAATCAGAAATGGTGTTGATAGACCAATAGGCAAGTAGGACAAACTAGGTTATGTTCGACCTCGATCAACTTTATTTATAGATACGACAACTACTTTTGGACTTATTGATAGGGAAATAAATAAAGAAAGGGATGAGTCTTTTTGTTGAATAGTCCTTTATTGGCCACTATCTACTTAGGCGATATCCCAAAAGGAAACTAATGTTGTTTAACCTTTCTTGTTAGTGCTTTGAACTTTTAATAATAGTGTTCATACTTTAAAAGTTTTGTTTGCCACTTTTGTTGTCACCTAGCAATTTGTCATGTAATGTTTTCCGTCTTGAACATTTTTAATTCCCAACCTTAAGTTTGGTGGCATTCTTGCCTTTATTTTACACTTCAACATTTAGCATAAATTATTTTTTGATATATGTAATTTAATTCCTCTTAGCAGGTAGAATACACTTGAATGGTGATGATTTATGCTTACTTGCCCCATTATTTAAATAGTTATGATTTATACTTAAATGATGATGACTGACATTAATTCAGATAGTCGTTTAAATATTGACGATTCATATCTTCTTATATAAATATGAAAATTTATGTTTGTCAGAACCCTTGAATTAGGATAATCCGTGTTTGCTTACACCTTTAGTTAGATGGCAATAACTCAATGCTATCTCTATGTTGGCCAGGCGATGATGTTTCATGGTTATTTATGTTTCTATTTAGGTAGAGATGCTTACAATTATCCATAAATTATGTAAATGGACAATTATGATAGGTTTTCATCTATGTATCATCCAGAGTCATTTTCTTGATGACTTAGTAAGGATCTTTCTAACAAAGGCATAATGTTTTCCTACCACTACTACTTGTACTTTCTTAAATACCATGTGTCTAGATTAAAAATCTTATACTTTGACTTTAGACTTTTAGTATCTAAAAACTTTTCTTTGGCGTACTACTAACTTCTCTATAATAGGTTCTCTTTTTTACTTCAATCAAATCCTTTTCCACCTCTAAAAGCTTATTATTCTCATCCTAGTAGTAGCAAATGATCTTTTACATGTGTAATTCCACCTCAACTAGGGCTACCACATCAGTGCTAAAGCCTAAAGAAAAATGGGTTTCTCCTGTTCAAATACGTCATGTTGTTTGATAGGTCCACAACATAGCTCCTAATTTTTCTATCTAGGTACCTTTTAAATTTTCCAATTAATTTTCAACTGGAACATAATGATCTTGTTGACATCTTCCACTTGTCTATTACTTGAGAGTAAGCTAGGAAGCAAAAAAACATTTGTTATAACCTAAGTTGGGACATAATAATTTTATGTTATCATTATTTGCTTTGTCTTTTCACTATTTTCTTTTTCACTCTTGAGCCATATACCTCTCCTTCAACCATGTAAATATTTTCTTCGGTGCTGCAACATCCAGGTGATATCTTTAAATCTCTACTTCGTTCCTTTAAAACATTGAGGACAATGTTTCGTTCTGGTTGGGGGGAGGGAATAATTGACAATTGTGGAATGTTGAACTAACCATGACTAACTTTTTGAATAGAAGATGGCTGAATATGGAGTTAAGTATGTGTTACTGCATCTAAATATCCACTTAATTAGTAGATATGGAAGATTATTTAGAGTCTTAAAAGATGATGGAAGGCCATTTTTGACCCGTTTGAGCCTTTCTAGCCATCCCTATTATGTAATATCCATAGTTAGCCCTTTTGAGTCTTTTATTTAAAAAAAAAATCTTTTTCTTTATTAACTTATCATCCTGACCCACTCCAATTTGGAGTATTACCCGATATCATACAAGTTCCATCCACCTATTCATGTTTGAGAAAAAAATGATAAATAATTATTTTGTTCAGCGAAGTTGTGCTACATAAAAAAAATTCAAAAAAAAAAGAAAAAAAAAGATGTACAATAGCAATAAAAATGTATCTTGTAAAAAATTTTTGAATTTTTTCTCAAACATATATATTTTTTGTTTCCCTATTTTTCTTTCGTTGTTAGCCATGTCCATAGCCTACGTTACGTCCTAATAAAAATCCTTCCTGATTTATGGAACTATAGTCTAACATAAAAGCTAGTTATATGGGTAATTAAGATGTAGTGATGCATATACAAAAAAAATTGATAAAAAAAATGAAAAAAAATGATGAATACATTGGGTTGACTAATACTTTATTTGAGATCGTATTATTTCTAAGATATGGATATATTTTTTCATCTTGGTGAGAGTGTATGATATTTCTTTATTATTTTTTCTCAATTTACCATTCATTGTAGTGATAAAATTTTATTAGGATTAATTTTTTGTGAGAGTGTTACTACAACTGGTGAAATTTTGGGGTTGGATATGTTATTCTTGAAAGTGACCTCATTACTATTACTACAATAAAGTCTGCTGGACTGATGCATATGGATGGTTGATGTGGGTATGATATTTCTTTAGACTGGAAATAATGCTTGTACTTTTATTTGATTGCTATCATTAATCTGATTGAATAAACACATGTGTTTCCTTTAAAAAAAAAGTTTTGAATTTTATCTACGCTTTATTTGCTAGGGACTAGCAATAAGCTGGTTGGGGGGTGTGTTGAGTGTTAGAAAGTGTATATTTATAAAGGAGAAAATCGTCATTTTATACTTTAAATCTCACTAACATTGCTATTTTTATTTATTTAAGTATTTTGTTATTTAATTATATGTATTTTATTATAATTATATATTTTATGTATTTTAGGGCATTATGATCGTTTCACAATGAACGAGTGATCAGACAGCAAAACGGACGTCATATTTGGACTCAAGACGGTCGAAAACCTTAAGAGGAGTATTAAAGGAAAAAAGTCACTGTTCACATATACGGTACTGTTCATACGTATGGTACTGTTCACAATACTGTTCACGACACTGTTCGTATATACGGACCGATATGTGGCAACTACCTATGACGTGGCAGTATCTGATTGGACGAATTATGTGGATTGACTGCTTATGTGGCGTTGACCGATGACGTGGCGTTGACCGATGATGTGTCACGATCTTATTGGACTAAATTTCTTATGTACTGTAGATAGATGACGTGGCAGCATCTTAGTAGAGCAAAAATCGTGTGTACAGTACATGCGCTTACATGTGATTATTTACTATTCAGGTGGCGTTACTGTACAAATATTGACGGTTGACTGTTGACTGATGATGTGGCGCAATCCTGAGCATCCAAATTGTTTTTAATCCGATGGTCACGATTCACTCAATGTATCTATAAAAAGGGGGCTCTCCCCCCCTAATTTGAGACTCCTGAATTCATTTTTAAGCTTAGATTTCTGAAATTCCTTCTCCTTCTTATAGTTTCTTTGTATTTTAATAAAATTTCCTTTTTTATCCTTAGTTAAAATATGAGTAGCTAATTTCTTTTTGAGCTCGGGTTGAAGGTGAAGTTTCAACATGTTCCATGGGCTTAATTTGGTAAATTTACTTTTTCTTCCCTTCTAATATTTGTGGTTGTTTTGACTTTTCGTCGACAAATAATAATAGTCTTGTCTAGATACAGCTCTGGTCAAACCGGCACCCTAGTACAAGATTATTATTATTTGGCACGATAAGCTCTTGGTACCATACTTATTGGAGAGTGGTTCATGAGGTGTGGAATCCCCCCTTATGATTTAATTGGTATTAATATGGAATATTTAGCCCATGGAGCATGTTGATGCGGATCCGGATACCCAAGTGCTTTATTATAACAGTTTCATTCTTAATTATTCCCGCCATTTTAATTCAACAATTTAGGACAGAATTACCATAATTTAATTGTTCCCATTAAAAAGAAAATTAATTCTGCATATAATTAAAATCAACCTCCTCGTGGGATCGACACTCGTCACCATTAATCTATTCTACAATAGATTCGTGCGCTTGCGAGTTCATTAAAATTTGCACAACAACCACCTTCTAATGGTTTTACTAAGGTTGGCATATATATGGGGTATTTCTTTAACACCTCAAAAGCTATCAAGCATTCATCATCCTAGATAAAGTTATTATCACCCCAAAGAGTTTTAAATAAAGGGGTGTATTTATCTATCGTGTGTGAAATGAAGTGACTTATGGTGACCGATCTTCCCTCTAAACTCTATATTTCTTTCTTGTTAGAAAGAGTTTCATCTCTAGAATAATGCACACCTAAATAATGTTAGCATCCATCCTTTAGTTATGAGCCATGTAGTTGAGAAACTTATCTGATGTTACCCTGAATATGCATTTGTTCGGGTTCAATTTCATCTGGTACTCCTTAAAGATTGCAAATGTTTCCTACAAGTAGCAAACATGATCCACTTCCATCAAACTCTTAATAAGCATGTCATCTAGTACATCTCTATTGTTTTCCCAATTTAAACATGAAACATGGCATTTAAGAGGCATTGGCAAGTGGCTCCTATATTTTCCAACTTAAAAGACATCACTCAGTAACAATACAGTCCTTGATTAGTTATAAAGGTTGTTTTCTCTTGATTTGCTATGGATATCTAGATTTTCTTATACCCTAAAAATGCATGCATAAAAGTTAGTAAACATTTTGAACAATTGCTGGTTAATTTAAGGAAGTGGACAACAATCTTTGGGATAAGCTTGATTGAGATCGAGAAAATCTACATATGTTCAGAATTGCACATTTTCTTTCTTAACCAAAACCATATTAGAAATCTATTTTGGCTATAGGACTTGCCTAATAAATTCTACTCCTAGCAACTTTTCAACTTCTACTTGAACGGCCTCATTACACTTCTAGTTGAAATTTTTTTCTTTTTCGTTTGACTAGTGGATGTTCGAAGAGTGCATTATATAATTTGGCTTCTTATGACACCATGCAAACACATCTTTGTTTTTCCTTAAGAAAGATATCATAGCATCTCGTATTTCTTCTTAGTAGGGCTAGTGAATCTTTCTCTTTAAGATTGATGCTTTTTATTATTACACTATAAGAAACACAGACAATAGATTAGAATTTAAAATAATTGTTATAAAAGAGGGTGCATGACAGATAGTTTATCCATCATCTATGTCACTGTCATTAATTTATAATAGAATATTTTTCGTCGTGAATTCATGATGGCATTTTACAGTCATATATCTATCACATAATATTTTAATAAAAAATTAATTAAATTAAAATTTAAAATTATTTAAAATTTTTAGCCATTGTTTTTAATTTTTAGGGTGAGAGATTATATTATCATTTGTAAATTTATTATTCAATTTTGACGAAAACTTATTTATGACAGAATATGTGCTGGGTATTTCCCGTCATGAATTTAGATTTATTTTTAAAAAATATATATTATGACTATAATTTATTGATGAATTCCTGTTTACAATTTAATTAATTAATAAAATGAATATCATGGAAAAAAACTAAAAACAACTAATATTAATTAGCATCCATTCAATCCAAAAAATTAATTTCGAAAGAAATACATATAATAACCCATGTGACCACCACTAATACATAATAAAACATCTCAAATTGGAAAAACCACCCTAGAGTATAAAATAATAGTTAAATTCCAACCAAACTCTAAAAAACAAAAAATTAAAATTCTAGCCACCAAACCAAGTTACCGAATAATACTTCCAAAGATTAATGCAAGCATTCCAATAGCAAGAGTTTCAACAAAATTTCTAGCAGTAATATCATCTTCCAACAACACTCTAACTTATATGTAGCAATCCACCATCTTCCAATAGCATTCTAATTCTCGGCATATACCTAGCAGCATTCCAACCAAACTAACAAACCAATCTATACAGAATCAATCAAAATACACAATGTTGTCAAATGCATAACATCTACACTACAATACTTAATAGCAACCATTATCGTTTGTGTTGAGTGCTAGAAAATATATATTTATAAAGAAAAAAATCGACATTTTATACTTCAAATTCCACTAACTTCCTTATTTTTATGTATTCAACTCTCTTTTGATTTTAATTATATGCATTTTAATAATTAAATATTTTATGCATTTTAGGGGTAATACAGTTATTTTATAATATACGAGATATTAGATAACAAAACGGACAGCAAATCTAAACTCAAAATGGTTAAAAATTTTAAAAGGACCATAAAAGTATAAATGTCACTGTTCACATGTACGATATTATTTATAGTACTGTTCATGACATTGTTTATAAATACTATACGATGACATGACATTGACCGATGATATGGTATTAATTGATGACGTGGCACCGACTAATGATGTGGCAGCATTTAATTGAATCAATGATATGACTTTGATTATTTATGTGATATTGACTAATGATGTGACATTAACCGGTGATGTGTCACAATCTTATTAGACTAAAATATGTATACACTATTAATTGATGATGTGGTAGTATGTTAGTGGATCAGGAAAACATGCATATGGTACATATATATACACAGGACGATAGCCTTATGATCAATCCAATCAGAATTTGTCACGTGACGCAATCTTGTGCTTCTAAATTGTTTTAATCTGATAACCATGATTTAGTCATTGTATCTATAAAAGGAGTGCTTTCTCCCTCTAATTTGACACCCTTGAGTTTATTTTTGAGCTCTATTTTCTCTAATTCTTTTTTCATCTTATATTTTCTACATATTTTAATAAATTTCTCATTTTACCCTTACTTCAAATATGAGTAGCTAATTTTTTAAAAAAACTTGTGTTGAAGGTGAAATCTCAATATGTTCCATGGGCTTATTTTGGTAAATTTATTTTCTCTTCTCCTCTAATTTTTGTGAATGTTTAGACTTTTCATTGAAAGACAGCAATAACGTAGTTATTATTGTTTGATACAATAAACCCTTACTACCATATTAATTAGAGAGTGGTTCATGGGGAGTAAATATCTCTCTCATAATTTAATTGATACTAATAAGGATTATTAAGTCCATGGTACATATTAATGTAGATCCAGATACTCGGATGCTTTATTATAATGGTTGTTAGTATAATTTATTTTTGTCATTCCAACTTTAATTTTAAAATAGATTAAATTATTTTACCATAATTCCAACCACCTACTTAGAAAATTAATTCAACACATAATTAAAATCTATCTTCTCGTAAGATCGGCACTCGTCACCATCAATCTATTCTACAATAGATTTGTGTACTTGCCAGTTCAATAAAATTTACATAATAATTTGACACTACAAATTTAATTTCAATAAATTGTAACAATTAATAACTGTAGTTTCATATTCTTACTAACCATTCTGCTATACAACAAAGATATAAGAAAAATGGTTAGTCCACTCCAAATACAAACCTCATCTAATTCATCTTGAGTGTATTCGTTCCTTCGATTAAATTGTTAATCACAAGATTAATATTGTGAAACTTCATAAGTAATGCCATATATATTGAATAAAGGTAGCTAAGATATGTCATCATTAGCTTACATTGTTTATTAACAAACTAATTTATGTTATAAAAATGTTTATACTTCATAACAAGTTACAAAACTCCTTCCAATTTCATAGTTTTTTATCCGAAAGAAATCAATAACACTTGTCAAATTTATCAAACTCATCATCAACCTCCCAAAAGATATTTTCAGTGCAAAATAGCCTAAAAATTTTTCTAAGAACTATTTTGATCTATTTTGATAACAGAACTACAGCAAAAGATCTAAAATTTATATTAAAGTTTTAAGTGATACTTTCAAATGAATTAGAAAGAAAAATATTATTACCTATGTTAGACACCATTATCAAAGTCATAGCAAATATCCTGTAAATATAATAACAACATTTACATTAGTTTATAAAACTACTTTTATTGTTTTTTTGCAAGGATATGTAAACAAACAATAACAATATTTAAATTTATATATAAATTGTACCTTGAGAGACCAGCCATTAATGGTAAACGTTTATATATATATATATATACATACATCAATTTAGATTATTTCAATGCCCAGAACTAGAATATTAATGGTGTATATTTATCATGTAATTAAAAATTACATTATTTTTCAAATGTTGATGATCAATTTATTCTCAAGCTATGGTTTCTGCAAAAAAATGCTCTAAAAATATTGAAGGTAATCATATTATAATGTTTACACTTATAATTTGGTCATCTAATTCTTTTTTCAAGTTTATTTGTTTAATAAATGTATAACTAGCTTCTACAAATTCACTTTGTAAAGGGAGCAATTCATTTGCTATTTTTAAAAATCCTAAAATAAATAATCACCAACAACAAAATACTTATATAAAAAATCAAAATCCACCAAATTCCAAGTGGTTAATCACTTATGGAGTTTAAGTAGCAAGAGGCCATCAATTCTTCATAGTTTTTTTTTTATCACTATCATTATTTTTATCTTCTCTTTAAATGGTTGTTGTTGCCTCCTCATTCTCTATTCATATTACATATTTTGTTAGAAAATAAGGACACAAGGTTGATAGCAAATTTAGGTATCTAATAGACAAGAAACTATTATTAAACACTCTAATTTTCCTTTGCCGAAAAAGGCATAATAGGATTGGTCCGTTTACAACTCTAATCATATTCACAGATTTTGTTTACCAACCATCTTTGTGACTTAAAATAGTCTATTAAACATAATTAAGAATATCTAGAAAGGAACTAATAATTTTAAAACTAATATAATATCTGTAATCAAGAGCCTTATAGTCATATTCCTTACAAAGTAGTATGGGTATAGAGTTATTTGCACAAAGCAAACTTGTGCAATGATACACCTTATAAGCTTGAGAAATGGGTATATCACTACAACATCAACAATAAATCTAGTTTCTATCCATTAAAGTTTTGCAGCAAATAGAGACATAACAACATGATTAATTCCTTAATTAATAATATACAATAACTATATAAGCTAACAAAAATTCTACATATACATGATTACAAAAGAACTTTCAAAAAATTGAAGTTAAAAATGTCACTTCATAACCCTAATATAAGACCAGCTGCGGAATCAAAATTGATTTCATTAAAAATTTTAGATTTTTTCAATCACCAAATTAATAACATCAAATTCAATTTCTTAATATCCTACCTAGAGCTATCACAGTATCTATCAAATTATAGTTAATTATATAAATCAATTAAAATTTCCTAATACAAGATCTATTAGAGAACTTCAAATAAAAAAGCCAATAACCCAGTAATTTAAGCATGAGATCTAATCAACCTAGATAAAAAAAAATCTCAAATTCAATTGTAAGCCAAAATATGGAAAGGAAAAAAAATTAAACCCATTTTCATTTGATAAATTTTGATTGATTTTGATTGATTTCATCATCATCATGATAAACTTGCAAACCAAAATTTGTCACCATTTCATATAAATAAGAACCAATAAATTTATATAGAAAGCTCATTCTATTTACAAACCCCATGATTTTTGGACCCAAATCAAAGGAAAAATTGAAAGGAAAAAGACTCCAAGTATTTACCTTGCACGAATGGAATCAAAGGTGAGGGTTCATTAAATAGCTTGTGGCGAAAGGACAACGAAGCAAAATGACTGTCCAATTACGAATCATAGTTTGGATGGCAATAGAATAGTGGAGTTTTGAATGGCAAAATGGTGGCATTTTTTTATTAATTTCTACTTTAGGGTTTCTAAAGATGAGAGAATGAGGACAAGTAGAGTGAGTGAGCATATGTCCAACACTTAGACAAAACTTTTGTGTTTTATCTAAATGCAGACTTAAATGCCAAAGTTTTTGTTTCATTTTTTTATTTTTTTAAATTTTTAAACGAAATAATACATTAAAAATTAGTTAAACATGATTAAAATCAAATAATTTTATCATGATTTCCTGATAGAGTAAATTTCTATCACAACTTTATCATTGATTCTTGATATCCAATTATTCTATTATAAAACCATCATTAATTCATAATTAACCAAAATTCTATCACGAGTGTATCATACATTTATGGTATAAGCCATTTTACTCAAAATCTATCATAAACTATCTGTCATCTATTGCCAGTTTTCTTGTAGTGTTAAAGCAGAACTTTCTTTGGCAATTAATTGTCTTCCTCTTATTATGACCATTATGTTCCTTAATAGGAATTTTATAGTCGAAGCATACGTAGATGTAACTACTTTGATTGAGTTTAGGAAAAGTTTCCCTACAATTATATTGTAAATAGATGGGCAATCTATGACAAAAAAAAAATCAACAATAGACATTATTTAGTCTAGTGTTTCTCCTATTATAACTAGTAATTGATTGGGCACTCAGCTATGACATTTTCTCCTTTTAAACCCATCAGGGGTGTTTTGATTGACTTTAGTTTATTATTTCTAATATTCATATTTGTTAATGCCTCTATGTCGAGTATATCTATGTATCTTCTATTATCAGCCAAAATCCAGTGTATTTGGCAATTTGCCACCATTATGGTAATCATAAGCGTATCATTATAGGTAGTTTCACTTCTGCTGCTTTTTTTTCTGTAAAAGTAATTTTGTATGGCACAACCAAACATCGCTGCTCTAGGTAGTAGCTATACATCACTTCTCTGGCCTATTTTTTTTATTGCTCTATGGGATATAATACCTTTCATTGTCAAACATCTAAATATAATTTTGATATGAATTAGAGCTTTCCCTTTTTCTCTATTGTGTTTATCTTTTCTAAGGCTTTTTCTTTTTGTTGGCGTCCTCTAAGAACTCCTATAAATTCCCTTGTTTAATCAACTATTTAATTTACTCTTTAAGTGATTAGCAATCTAAAGTGTCATACTCATGGTTTTTTTATAGAAATAACAATACTTTGAATTATATCTATATTTTTAAGGTGAAGTAATCAATAATCTTGGCCACTTGAGATAGGGCTTATTCTTTATGTGTCAAGACATGTTCTTAGGCATTGTTCAATGGGGTGAAATAGTTGAAATGTGATCGAAATGCTGGTTAAATTTTATCTCACAAGATGTGCCATTCATGCAACTTGTCATCTGCAAAGTTTTTCTCTCTCTGTATCCTCTTATGATTTAGTAATTTTGAAAGTAGAGCTAATTCATGGCAAAGTTTAGTTCTTCAACTCTTGAATATCTTTACCCTTTACATAAAAAATCAATTTAGGTGCAAGATAAGTTCTTTAGAATTGACTAAAGAAATTTTCCTAGTTGAGACTCGCCATCATTGTCGTTAGTGCTACCCCATCATTATATCATTTTATTTACACCGCCTCCCTATTAGATAAACCATACTTTCTAAGACTTTCATCCTTATTGTTGAAGTTTCAGAGGATTCTTGATCCAATTTCAGCCAATCATGAAAGAAATTTGCAGCAACAAAAACAAAACGAATCACAAACGCAAACCCAAAACAAAGATTCAATAAACTGAGTTGCCAGTTTTAGAAAGAAAAATATGCTTCTCTTTATTAATCACAATGAATCAAATATAACAAAAAATCAATAAGAGATTATAAGTTGTTGAACAAAATAAATTTCAGCTTGTTTCACTAAGAATCGAAGAAAAACGGATGAGGATATCAGAGGCTAAAGACCAGCTTTTTATACACTGATAAATCTGAAAAAGCTTAACAAACTTAACAAACTCAGCTTTTGTTGAGGACAAAGCCACCACATGTTGAGGTGAAGCTTTCCAGCTGATTAAGCACATATTTAACATGAATATGTACCCTGAAATTGACTTCCTTTTATCTAAATCTCCACCAAAGTCAGAGTCCACATATCCCTCAACCAAAGTTGACTTGTTTTTTAATTTCCTATAAAGCAAACCACATGTGATAGATCTTCTGAGATACTTTATTATCCACTATACAACACTCTAATGAGTTCTGCTATGACAACTGAGAAACTTGCTAACCACACTCACTGCATGAGCTATATCAGGCCTGGTGCACACTACTGCATACATTAAGCTTCCAATAGCTTGAGCATATGGGAACTCATCTACCTGAACCTTGATATTTAGAGATTGGTCTGTTGACAACTTGAAATTAACACCTAGGGGAGTTAGAAATTGGAAGTTAGAAATGGTTTGCAATCCAACATGTCAAACCTTTCTAAGACTTTCCTTATGTACCTTTCTTGGCTTAAGAACAAAGTACCAACTGCCCTGTTTCTGAAAATCTCCATGCCAAGAATCCTTTTGGTATTACCAAGGTTCTTCATCTCAAACTCTTTATTTAGCAAATTCTTCAGCTTATCTATCTCAGACTTATGCTTACTGGCAATAAGCATATCATCTACATACAGTACCAAGTATACAACTTTCTGTTCATTTAAGCCACCAAAGTACATATAGTTATCATATTTGCTTCTATAGAAACCAATTGAAGTCATAAACTCATCAAATCTCTTATACCATTGTTTAAGAGATTGTTTAAGTCCATACAAAGACTTATATAGCAAACAAACATAATTTTCTTTCGTTTTGCTCTCAAAACCCTTAGGTTGTTTCATCAGTATCTGTTCTTCAAGTGCATCATGAAGGAAGGTTGTTTTAACATTCAATTGCTCTAATTCTATATCAAGTAAAGCCACCATAGCTAAGAGAGCCCTTATAGAGCTGTGTTTCACAACAGGAGAAAAAATTACATTGAAATCCACCTCTTCTTTCTATATGAAGCCTCTAACTACCAGCCTTACTTTAAACCTGGAGGGTTCAGCACCTAGAATTCCTTCATTCTTCTCAAAAATCCACTTGCAACTGACTATTTTCCTATTCCCTAGATTTGGCACCAAAGACCAAGTCTTGTTTCTCAACAGTGAATCCATCTCCTCCCTCATTGCTCGAAGCCATTCATAGTTGTCTTTACCTTTAACAACTTCAGTATAGTTTCTGGGTTCTTCAATTGTCATATCATCAGTACAAAACAGTGTATAGTAATTAAGTTAGCATAACCATACCACACTAGAGCCTTGGTTTGCCTTATAATCTTGTCTCTTGCTAACTAATAGTTTTCTAGATCAGCTTGCTATAATTTTGATTCATCAGCATCCTTTGTGTCATTTCTTGTTCTATCTTCATCACTAGTCTCTATATTCTCATCAACTCTATTATCAGATAACTCCACCTTAGGCTTGGTGTAGTCAGCAGAGGTGTTCTTATCTTGATCACCAAACACATCAATATCACTCTTTGTACCTTTCTTTAACAAGGCAGCTTTATGAAAAATAATATCTCTACTGATAATGCACTTCCTTTGCTCTTCACAATAGATTCTGTACCCTTTGACCCTATCTGGATATCCAACAAAGACTCCCTTCAAGGCTCTTATTTCACGCTTGCCTTGATTTATGTGGACATATACAAGGCACCCAAACCCTCAGATTTTCATATTTTGCAGGTCTATCTAACCACATCTCTTCTGGTGTCTTGAAACTAATAGTTGCTCAAGGGCTTCTATTAACTAAATAACATGCTGTATTTATAGCTTCTGCTTAGAAACTTTTTGAAAGCTTAGAATTTACCAGCATGTATCTAGTTTTATCCACCAAAGTCTTATTCATCCTCTCAGCCAAACCATTTTGCTAAGAAGTGAATCTAACTGTTTTATGTCTTTTAATACCATGGCTTTGACAAAAATCTTCAAACTCTTTGTTGCAAAATTTCAGGCCATTCTCTGTTCTAAGGCATTTAAGCTTAAAACCAAACTGGTTTTCCACTAGAGCCTTCCATACCTTAAATTTCTGTAATACCTCATTTTTAGTCTTTAATATGTAAATCCAAACCTTTCTTGAAAAATCATCTATCAAAGGCATGAATATTTCCCACCACTTAATGATGAGACTTGAGCTGGTTTCCAAAGGTCAGCATGCACATAATCTAAAAACTTCTTAGATAGATGCTGCCCTTTTGGAAATTTTAACCTGTGAGCCTTGCTAAATATGCAATTTTCCCAAAAGTCCAGCTCTTTAATTCTATCTTTACCTAGCAGCTCTTGTTTGCTGAGCTTTTGCATCCCTTTCACACTCATGTGTCCCAGCCTAAGGTTCCATATCTTGGTCTTGTCTTCTTCAGAGATAGCAGTTAATCCTGTTAATGTAGTCACTGATGCTCCTTGCAATACATACAAACCATTCTCTTTAACTTCTTTCATTATCACTTTAGTCCATTTTATTACCTTTAAGCCATCATTTTCAGACTTAAAGTAATGTCCTGAGCTGTCTAGCATTCCTAAAGAGATTAAATTTCTCTTTAGCCTAGGAGCATGCCTCACTTCATGTAAAGCTTTTATAGTTCTATCAAACATCTTTAGTTTTCCAGAACCAATCCCAATAATTTTACACACATTATTATTTTCCATTAAGACTCTACTACTATCTACAACCTCATATTTGTAAAATAAATTTCTATCACGGCACAAGTGAAATGAGCAACCTGAGTTAATTAACCACTGACCTTTTGTATTGCCATTTAAAGCCACAAGCAAATCAGCACTGAGGTATCCATCTTTTGAAGCATCATCTGAGGCTACTGATGCATTTCTTGAATTCTATTTATTCTCCTTCTTCTTCTTTTCAAGATAGTCATTTATGTAGTGACCTTCCTTTTTTGCAGTAAAAGTATTTTCTTTTCTTCTTTTTCTTCTCTGCAGTTTCTTGATCTTTCCTTGGTTTTTTGTTCTTCTGATTTTTTTTCTTCTTTGTTTTTACAATCAACTCTTCTCTATTGTTCACCTTATGTCCATTGTTCTTTTGTATCTCTTTTAAACTCAATGAAGCTTTGACATCTTCCAGAGTCAGAACTGTTCTTCTATACAACATAGTGTCAACAAAGCCTTCATAAGACTTTGGCAATAAACTCAGTAGAAAAAAAGGTTTTATCTTCATCAGTAATCTTCACATTTTTAACTCCTTCAAAATCAAGAATGATCTTATTAAAGGTGTTGATATATTCTTGGATGGATACCCCTTTCTTCATAGTAAAGGTGTACAATCTTTTCTTCAAGAACAGTCTATATGCCAGGGATTTCTTCAAAATACCTAGGGCTATTTTCTCTTCAGAAATTTCCCTCAAAATTGAGTTACTAAGACTCAAGATTAAGGTACTATAAGCCCTCTTCTATATCTATCTTTTATGTTCATCAAGTTAAGAGCCACCTGCAGCATCTTAATCTTCTTCTTCTAAAGCAGATTCAAGACTCTGATGGACAAGAAGTTCCCTCATTTTTATCTTCCATAGAGAAAAGTCACCACCAATGGTGAATTTCTCTATTTCGGGTTTTAGAAGAGACATGGTTGAAAAACACCAGGCTCTAATACCACTTGTTGAAGTTTCAAAGGATTCTTGATCCAATTTCAGCCAATCTTGAAAGAAATTTACAGCAATAGAAAGAAAACAAATCATAAACACAAACCCAGAACAAGGATTCAATAAACCAAGCTGCCAGTTTTAGAAAGAAAAATATGCTTCTCTTTATTAATCACAATAAATCAAATACAACTAAAGATCAAAAAGAGATTACAAACTGTTGAACAAAACAAATTTCATCTTATTTCACTAAGAATCGAAGAAAAATAAATGAAGATATCAGAGGCTAAAGACAAGCCTTTTATACACTGATAAATCTGAAAAAGCTTAACAAACTTAACGAATTATTTGCCACGTCATCTAGGAATATATCAATAGCACCCTTTCAACTGAAGTCATACTGCACTTTAGCTATCAAACCTCTCAAATAACTTTATCTCAGTCCTCGAAAAACTAGAACACATCTTCACACTTATATTAGGTGACTGATAATAGATGAGTTAATGATTTTTTTCTACTACCTTGCTTCAATGAATTATACCATGAATAATTTCAAGAGCTAAGCAAATGAGCTAGTACTTTCTAGCTCTAATTGTTTGAATTATTGCCTAGTTGATCCTATTAAAGTGAGGGAAAACTTTGCACATTTTTGCCTTTGAAGCCCCTTGCAACTCTATTAACAATTTATATGATTCTAGATGGTCAATAGGATCCCTATGGCTATTATATGATTTACATCTAGTGTTCCATTCTTTTTTCATCTTCTTAAATTAACTCTGCCACTCTCGTTCCATTAGGTCAAAATGCAAATGGCTAGTTAGAACTTAGTAAGAGCTTTGTGGGTTCTATGGCAAAGGCGACTCCTTTTCATTTGAAGTATCGTCTTCTAGTCAATCTTTCACCTAGTACTGCTATGAGTTTGGAGATCACAATATTTATAATTGCATTATAATTGATTCAAAACTATATTGGCAAAGGTTCTCTTTCGAGTGCCAATTTTTTACTATTGATTTTTTTCTCACCTGAAACAAACCGAATGCAACAAACAGAGGTAATCTACACTTATAATTACAAACAACGGAAAATGGTGAAACAATGCTAGAGATGGTGGTTTTTGGTATGCCAACTCCGATGCTTTAATTAATACAATGTCCTTGTAAAGAGATTAGAGAATTTTTAGTGCATAAGTGCTCATACTTGTCCCCTGACATTTTTCTTTTAAAATACCTTTATTTAAGAAAACATGGGGTTTGATTTTATAAGTTAGGATCATGCTCTTTTTTTTAGGAGGTGTATATTAGCCTAATAACCTAACTTCCCTACCCACTTTTTTTGTGTTCCTGCAATTCTTTCTTTATAATAAATATTATCCTGATATTTCAATGATGATGGGCCAGTGTTTTTTACCAAATTAAGACATTGGCCGAGAGTTCCTTACTCTCACTTTCATATCAATAGATATTTCACTCATTGTCTGATTAGCATATTTTCAATTTATTTAATGCATTTTTTAATTTTTTTCCTAAAAAGATTTAGGTTGTGATATTGGTGTAGCTTTCCACCACTGATGGTTCGGTATGGAATTATGAAGTAAAGAAAGACACGTGGTGCCACACTTTAGTTAATTACCGTACTGCTTGGCTAAATAGCCATAATGTCTAAATATTGTCTAGTTAGCTTTAAAGGAATAAAGAATTAAATTAATAAAGGCTAAATATGTGCAACCAAGGGGAGCAGTAGCGCTAATAGGACAAAAGGTAATTTTTTTAATGAAAAAATTTATTAATAAGAAAAAAGGAGAGAAAAATTAAAATTACAAGTTAAGTGACAAAATAATACTTAAGCAAATCTCAATCTTTTAAAAACTTCTTTAGAATGAAAACTGATAAGTAATCTTACCAATGAAAGAATTAGAAAATAATCTCAAGTTTTTCAAAAAATTGGCAATCGAATTCCCCTCTTTATAAAAATGAGAACTTTTAAATTTTATCTTCTCCAGCAAATAAAGACAATTAACCCATCTATTGTGAAGAGCTCAGGAAAAGTTATAATCTTAACCAGTGAGGTATAAAAGCACTACAAATGAGTCTTTCTTTAATCATACTCGGCACCAACTATTATGGAAGGCAACCTCAATAGATAGGACAATAGCAACATAACTCTAGAAAAAAACACTATGATGAGCCAAAGCGCAAAGTAAAACAATTTTAAAGATGCTATTAAAGCCTTTATAAATAGTAGCATGAGATGAATCACCTAAATTTATTTTGTTTCATCGACGCATCTGTATTAATAGTAACCCAAAATATTATTAATGAATGCCAAAATGCTGTGAAAATCTTTGGACTCTAGGTAAAGGCTTGTTCAAATTTAAAATCTTTTAATAACATGTCAGGGCATGCCATACTTGAATAAAAGGTAAGGTGGTTTGGGTTTAATTCACTTTAGTTTTACACATGTATACTAAAAAAAATCATGAAAAGTAAAAAAATAACTTCAATTAAATCATCACAAAACTGAATTAATATCATTCAAGTCTGGTAAATAGTTGAGAATATTCGACTTCAATCAAGCTATGGATAATTAGTCATTCAACTTAAATTCTCTACTTTTTCATGTAAGTTGGGTAAATAATTGAGAATATTTAACTTTAATTGAAATAAAAAATTATTTAGAGAATTCTCGACATTTTCACGTAAGTCGAGTAAAGACTTAAAAATACTCGATCTTAGTTTAATCTTATTGGATATTTATTTAGTAAAATTTTTTACTTTTCATGAGAGTTTGGCATTAATCGAGAATACTTGACTGAAATTGAAATAAAAAATTCACTTTTAAATAAATCGAATAAAAAATTAAATATATTCGACTTTAATTATGTTATTATTTAGAAACTATGGTAAAAGGAGAAAATATGGATAGATAATTTTTAAAGTATTTTTAATTTTTTACACTTTTATAATGTATATAGAATAGGGTATAGGTTTAATATTTAAAGCAAATGGTGTATATTTAAATAATAAAAAAAATCTGTAAAATAAGTTAGCCAACTAAAAGTCACATGCAAGTGTGACTCAAGTGGTGGCAACATGTAATTGGCAAGCCAACACCACGTATACATGAATTAGCGTTCGTTTATCATATAAGATGAAAAGCGTCACTTGGCTCAACTCTCTTTAACTCACCTTTACTTTAATTTATTTATAAATTTATTTTCATCCTTAGCACCCTTTTATCTCCATATAATCTATTTATATTATTAAAAACTTGCTGCAACAATTATACAACCAGACATGCGTTTTTGTTTCAAGAATGAAGTAGGAAATTAGGTTGAGCTAGGGCACAGTCTGAAACGCAATAGTTTAACTTGCGCCTAAAATTTAGCTATTTAATGAGAGAGTTTTTAGGTTTTTAATCCTTTTCCTTCTTCACTTTTACAATACCCAGAGGAGCGAAGCAGCGGTAGAACCAGCTCGCAAACCCGGCTGCTCGAAATGTTGAGTATGAGTTGCATCGCTCTCTTTAAGCAACAAGCCCGTTATAATCTCTTTATTTTGTTAAAACGATGATGGTGAGACAATAGATTATTCTACATCCCTTGTTTTTGTTAACCTCCAGGCAACAAAACGAGGCGTAAAAGCACTAGTCGCTGCGTCGAAGAAGAAAATGGTACTTAATTTTACTACTAGTCCAGTCTCTTTTTAATGTTCAAGCTTCCTTTATGAGTATTTTTGGTTTGGTTCTGACGGTGTCGTTTTGGTGTTTTTGTTATTTTGAAGGACAAGGTAATAAATCCATTGTTCCAGAAGCGGCCGAAGCAGTTTGGAATCGGAGGCGCATTGCCACCAAAGAAGGACCTGACCCGATTCATTAGATGGCCGAAACAAGTCAATATTCAGATGAAGAAGAGGATTTTTAATCCCAGGCTCAAGGTCCCACCTGCTTTGAACCAATTCACCAAGACCCTCGACAAGAACATTGGTATTAATTCTAATTGCTTTCTCAGTTATATTATAGATTTAGTCCATTTTATTATTAGTTCGCCATGTTTTGTTAATTGTTCTTTCACTGATGTGTGATGTATGTATATAACACTTCCATAGCATGTGGTACGTCTAACTTGCGTGTTTGGTCCTGTGATTAAGTGACTAAACACTTGTTTTTAACTAGGCTTTAGCCCGGTGGTGAATCTCTACCCTCATAGTTAAGTGTGATTGTGAGGGTAGGATTTGAGTCCCTATAGACTCAAACTCTCTCGATTAAGCATTGTGCATGATTGTGTGGAGTTATTTGTCAATCTTTCTCCCTTGCGAAATGCGAGTGAAGTACAGACATTCATAATTTGTGAGGGTTATTTGTTTAGACAAGTATTTCATAGAATTTAATGTAATATTATAAGTCTTAGTTGTATTTATGATTGTAAATATCAGTGTAGCTGTCTGCTGTAATTGCAATTGTAAATATCTAATGTAATATCAGTAATTTGAGTGAGAGCAGGAAAGAATGAGAGACTCTTGAAAAAGGCTCAGGCAGAGGCTGAAGGAAAAGCAGTG
Source organism: Aegle marmelos (assembly GCA_030449875.1). NCBI lineage: Eukaryota > Viridiplantae > Streptophyta > Magnoliopsida > Sapindales > Rutaceae > Aegle > Aegle marmelos. The sequence continues at coordinate 8,412,549 of JASUUL010000094.1, forward strand.
GAGAGTAAGAAACTCATTGTTGTGAAATATGGGCTTAACCATGTGACCTACCTTATTGAGCAGGTATTGTTTTTCTGCAATTGCACTTCAGTTTCACTCTTATGTTGGATTTATTTTCTCTATCAATTGTTCAATTAAATCTTCCTTGCAGAACAAGGCACAATTGGTGGTTGTCACTCATGATGTGGACCCAGTAGAGTTGGTTGTCTGGCTACCAGCCTTGTGCAGGAAGATGGAAATCCCTTACTGCATTGTGAAGGGGAAAGCATGCTTGGGAGCGGTAATTATGTAATTTGTTTTTCTACTAGCTTTAGAATTTGTTTTAGCATAAATTATTCAAGAACTAAGTTTTTGCGTATTCTGATAGATTGTCCACAAGAAAACTGCATCTGTTTTGTGCTTGACCACAATCAAGAATGAAGATAAGATGGAGTTCAGCAGAATCTTAGAGGCTATCAAGGTAATATAAAGTTAAAATCTTTTATCAGGTGCACAATAATACTTTCAATAGTTGATTGATTTTTTGTACATCCTTTTTGTTTTCTCAGGCCAATTTTAACGATAAATATGCCGAGCATAGGAAAAAGTGGGGTGGTGGAGTTATGGGTTCAAAATCACAAGCCAAGACCAGGGCTAAAGAAAAGCTCCTGGCTGAGGAAGCTGCCCAGAGAATGTCTGAATAGCCAATCTTTTGCAATTTTTTTGCCTAGGATATGAGCATTGGGGCTTTTTACCCTCTGAGATTTTTGGCTATTTTGAAGTTGTTCTGGTTGATTACAGAGGTTTTCTTTCATTATAGGGAAATTAAATTTAACTGAGAGGTAAAGCAGATGATTTGACATGAATATGCATTCTTGTCGTAGGTTTAGTCCTGATTCAATGCAAATGCTTGTCTAGTATAAGCTGTTTTTCGTCTTTGTTGAGCATTTATATTAGTGCCTTAAGTCTCCTGGTAAATTCCTATCTTGTGAACGTCTTGTGAAATTTTCAAGTGAGTTAATTTTGTTTACGGCATGCACTTTTTCAACTTCCAATGGGTGAGAATGGCCTTCTTATTTGAATCGGCTGGTTGGAACTGTGTCGGTACAATCCCTTTAAGATTTAATTCACATACAATAAAAAAAAACATTTTTGAGAACCTTGTTCCGCGCACTTCTTTCAACATTAGCATAAAAATCATGTGTACATGAAACAAATTAGTAGGAATTGTTGCCTGACGTCTTATTATTTGATGATTCATCTAGAAGAAACACTCCAGCGACATCTTACGCGTGGTTTTTTTTTTCCTACAATGGGCTTTTTAATTCATTTTTGCTGCACCTTTTTTGTCTTTCAACTGCTTTAATCTCCAAGAAAAAAAGTGATTATCTTATTACATTTGCTAATGGGTAAATTGCAATCACATCACTAGTGGGTATCATTTCATACTGCCAATCACACGGCCGAACGTCATAATTTATTCCCACAAATATGAATTTTTCAAGGATAAGCAAAGGGTAAATAATAAATCGAATCAACAATGATGAATAGCAGCTTTTATGTATTTAAACAAATATTATGAATAAAGTAACCCTGGGACACATGAGAAAATAGAAAGCAAATTTCCGAGATAAAGCATTACTGAACGCTATTGTTAGCGTTGGGTCGTTGGCAAATTAAAGTAACACACCAATAAATTATGTGAAAAAAAAAAAGCAGTTCATTTTTTGAAAACACCTACCATACCATAATGGTACGGTATCCCCACACATATAAACAGTATATAAAACTTACATCACATATTATTTATGTGTATAGAAATATCATACCACTGTACTATAGGAAGAAGACCTTATTTTTTTTATTATAAAATAAAAAAATAAATAGACATTGGAGTGTATATGTTATTATACAAATGTTATTATTATTATTATTTTTTGCAGTTAACATCTCTTAAAAAGAATTGCACACTCATTGTTTCTCTATTAGTCTCTGCAATTCAACAAACCCTAGCAATCTCTGTGTCTCTTTCTCTCTCAACTCTCTTGCCAATACTCAGGCTTTTAATTTTCCTGCGAATTCCTGTGATGGCTGACGGAAAGCTTGATCTGCCGGACGATATCCGCTCCACCAAAACGTTCGATCAACACCGCTCTGTCAAAGGTTCTTTTTATTTTTTATCTTAATTTGTATCTATTTAATCCCATTGTTATGGAAATAAACCTTCATAGCCATATCTGATCGATCTGCGCCGCATATATATATATATATATATATATATATATATATTTGTTTGCTCGTTGTCAATTGTGAGCTGTGTATATTTCTCAAAGGTTACTTCGAATTTTGGCTTTTAAGTCTGTTTTGTCTTATCATAAATCTGTTATTTTCTGTTTCGGGTGCTCATCTAATTCTAATCGTCTTCAGCTCAATTTTTGAATTGCATATATTGTTTATTTCTTTACTATGGCTATTAAGTGCAACTATGAGAATGAATTTTAGTAGTTTTTTGGTTTGTAGTCTGCTCAACTATATAGCTACTTCTGGACGTGGATGATGGATTGACATTCTGTGAACTGAATGTTGTATATTAAATTGTCTCTTGTTGCTTTTTCAGTTTATAATTTTTTATTTGATTTTAAATGAATGATTCAATTTGGTGTCTGTATATATGTATCAATGATTTCAATTTTGTGTTATGCTAGATGAAGCTTGGGGCAGCAGTGGTGACCAGAAGTCAGCTATAGGGTTACTTGATGAGTCAAAAGGTGGACTGATTATTTTTGCTGGAGTTCTGTCAGTGTTGTAACTTGGTTTGACAAGGACATGCATGATGCCTTTGCTGTGTATTCAATTTCTTTATTTTGCTTTTTATTCTTTTTGTGTCTGATTGTGTGGTTTTTACTTGGGTTTTGTATGGTTGCAATTTTACTCTGATTGCAGTTGCTGATCAGGCAACTTCAGACAGCAGCATACCTTTGTCTCCGCAGTGGCTCTATGCTAAACCCATTGATTCCAAGACATCAAGTACAGGAGCATCAGGGGTATGAAAATCTTGAATAATAATACTACTATAGTTAATTATTTGTGTCTAGCCATGTAGAGCCTTTTATTATATATGGAAGAGGTGGGCAGGTATGTTTCTAGTTAATTCACCGGTACATCGTGGTCTTGGTCAATGGATTTATAAGTTTTTCAATTTTCTTGCTTGCTGGGGTGATGCTTGCTTTTATTTTCAGAAGAAAATAAATTTTCATTATATGTTGCTACTGGCTATGCTTCCAATATTGCCTCTAGGTAATCTTGATTGATTAATATTTCTGCCATTTGCTATCTGTTGATCCAAAATCAGTTGATTTTGTCTCTTATCTTGATTATGCATTGGTTGCTACTGAAGTAGACAGACCTTGATTTGTTGAAAGAAAGATCTTTTTCTTCCTTAACCCCAATATGATAATGCTCCTGACTTTGTCTTTCTTAGTATCTCACGATGGTAAATTTGTACATTTGGCTATTAAGTGACTCTATATCAGCCTTTTATGAATTTTCTCTAGCTGTAAAATGTCTATACTGTTGGGTATTCCCATCACTGCTGAATATGTTATGATATCTGTTAAGGTTGTTTCCGATTTGCAGCTTGAAATATCTTATGAGTTGAGATGCTTGATGTCATGTTTGTAGACATCTTTTTAAATGCTGGGGTGTAGAATTTTTCTCTTCTACAATTGCTGGCCTTCATTTGTATTTAGAGTCTCTAGATAAATTTTGTGTTATGGAGATTGGAGGCAGAAATTTTAAATTATAGATACTCTTGACCGTGTTTTTGGACCAAGTTTATTAGCATATTGCTGCAAAAAGTTCCGTGTCAAAGAGAGGTCTAGCTCGTTATAGTTTTCTTGCATTTTTTTTTCTTCTATTTAAATTAGTTTGGTCTTTTTGCTCAAGTCATAATTCCAAAATTGAGTAAGCTAGATTTTGTTTTGGATTTTGAAAAAAAAAAAAAAAAAATTGTCTAGGTGTAGATCATCAGTCATAACTATTGAAGTTTCACTACTGCTCTGAATTCTTCTTAGTAGCATGTTTGTTACTCACCTTTATCTTTATCTGTACCCAAAAAATGGCAGGAAATGTGTGCACCAAATTCTTTGCCTCATGGAAATATCACTGATCCTAATCTAAAAGACAGTTGGCGTTTAGACGGATCTCAGGATAAGAAAGACTGGAGGAAGACTGTGCCTGATGTTGAAAGCAACCGCCGTTGGCGTGAAGAGGAGAGAGAAACAGGCTTACTTGGTAGAAGAGATCGCAGAAAAGAAGATCGCCGTGTTGATGCCTTACCTAAGGATATGTCTGAAAATAGACCCCTGTCTTCTACAGATCGTTGGCTTGATTCCCGAAGAGATAGTAAGTGGACTTCAAGATGGGGTCCTGAAGATAAAGACAAGGATTCTCGAAATGAAAAAAGGACAGATGCTGAGAAGGAAGATATTCAGATCGAGAGACAATCTTTTGTCGGTGGGAATCGCCCAGCCTCTGAGCGTGACAATGACTCTCGTGATAAGTGGAGGCCACGCCATCGTATGGAAGCTCATGCTGGTGGTCCTGCTGCATACCGCTCTGCACCAGGATCTGGGCCAGAGAGGGGACGAATGGAAGGCTCAAATGTGCGCTTTGCAGCAGGACGAGGAAGGTCTGCTAATAGTGGAATCGCAGGCAGATCCCCTTCTGTATCTGTTATTGGTTCTGTTCCTGTAGATAAATCATGCAGCTCCTCTGCTGCCAGTACATATTGCTACCCTAGAGGAAAGCTTCTTGACATTTATCGCAAGCATAAGACTGTTCCAAGTTTTGATGCCATACCTGATGAGATCGAACATGTATCACCAATAACACATGTAGCAGCCATTGAGCCATTGGCTTTTGTTGCTCCTGATGCAGAGGAAGAGGTATATAGTTTCCTTCAGTAAGTATCTATCGTTGTAGTAATGGCTGCTTAAATTGAATCTTTGTTTTCTGCAGGCTGTTCTTTGGGACATATGGAAAGGAAAAATCAGAAGCTGTGGTGTGTTGCAGAATTCATTTCAGGACAAAAATGTGCCATCTAGTGATGATACTACAGGTTAGTAGAGTTGCTTTTCATGGGCTGTCGTAGAATAAAATATTTTATTTTTCTCTGATGGAGGATTATTTTCTATCCAGGTTTTGATGACACTAGTGGAGGACAAGCGGGTGCTTCGGTACTACCTGATGAAACTATTGAAACTGTTGAAAGGGCTGCTGTACATAGTCCTTCTCAAGGTAATGGAGCTGAGGTACTAGATGTGTCTGATTCACTGGCAGCTGTTTGCAAGGGTATGAAAATATCATTTTAAAGCTATGGCTGTTACTGTAATTGGAGTATATTGATGATAAATGATTAATTGAGTGCATGTCTATTTGAACTTATTCTCTATTTCAGAAAGGGATGCTTTGATAGAAGGCAAAGGGAAGTTTATGACAGGAACAACTGATGCAGTTTTACGCGATGGCCCTATAAGTTCAATTTTTAACAGACGAAATATCTGTAGTGCAGGGGATACTTGTGGTCTGAGTGATGGTGTGAATGATCCGAAATATTCTGAAAGCCAACAACAAGAAGATTTGATTCTGTCAAAGCAATCTAAGTTGGGGATTATTGAGCCAGTTGCTTTTGATGTTGATGGTCAGCTTCCTGATGATTCAAGTTCTCTATTTGATTTTACATCCATCCAGAAAAATTCTAGTGATCAGCTTCATCTACAAGGCGATGACAAGGCACATTCAGTGGGTGCCATACCGCCAGAGCCAGAGGATTTAAGCTTGTTTTATCTTGATCCTCAAGGAGAAATTCAGGGACCATATATGGGAATTGATATTATTTTGTGGTTTGGGCAAGGGTATTTTGGAACCGATTTACCTGTTCGGTTGTCGGATGCCCCTGCTGGATCACCCTTTCAAGAACTTGGTGAAATTATGCCACATCTAAAATTTAAAGCTGCGTCTGCCCCTGGTGCTAATCGGACTGCCTCATCACAGCTAGCTGATGCTGTTGGAGGTACCTTGGAAGACAGTCTAACCCCTAGTGTTTCTGGTTCTGACTTTAAGGGGTCTGCTCTTGTAAATGATCAACAGTGGGTTTCAACTGGTTTTGAGGCAACTTCAAGCATTAAATATGATTCAAGAGTGCCTAATAATGAAGATAAGTCCGAGTTGCATTATACTGACAGTAAGAGCTTCCAAAATTTTGCTGCTCAAGATGAAGGTATGTTCCATGGCTTAAATTTTCTATTAGTATTTATAATTGTATCTGATTGTTATGCCACTTCAAGTGCTTATGTTTATTTGCTACAGAAATTGTCTTCCCTGGGAGGCCTGAAAGTAGCTGTGGAAATCAATTTAGGAAATCAACTAGTGATATTCATAGTTCAATCTCGAGTCCTGCTAGCCACCATTCCCTTGCTAATGAATTTTCTGAAACTAGCATGCCTAGACATCAGGATGATGATAAACTGCATCCTTTTGGTCTTTTGATGTCTGAGCTCAAAGACAGCTCTCACTTGAGACGTAGTCAGTCATCAAATATGACCTCAGGCATTGGTGATCAGGATCAAGTCATGGATTCTTTACTTGAGAGAGAAGCCACATTTGTCAATATGAGTGGTTTTTGTACAACGGCTGATCAACCCTCTTTGGGGGAGTCCCTTTCTGATGATTATAGGAGAAACACACATTCTAAACCGGACATTCATCAAGGTTCTGTAGATGCTCACTACTTATCCCTTGGGGAGCAAGCAGTGAATGGTTTTAATCTGGGAGAGCACAGAATATCACAAAAGTTGCAAAATGAACTACAGAATCACAATCTTTTTTCTCATCATTCTTCACACGCCACTGGATTGGGAATTGAGGAAATTCCGGGTTATGCTCTTTCTCAGAGCAAGAACCCAAGTCTGCCACGTTCAGGCCATCCACGATTAGAAATGGAACAACTATTGGAACTTCAATTTCCACAGCAGCGACATCTTGAGCTTCAGCAACAGCGGCACCTTGAAGAACTCCAACAACAAAGGCAACTTGAAGAACTCAAACAGCGGAGGCGACTTGAAGAACTCCAACAACGGAGGCAACTTGAAGAACTCCAACAACGGAGGCATCTTGAAGAACTTCAACAGAGGCATCTTGAAGAACTCCAACAACAGAGGCATCTTGAAGAACTTCAGCAACTGCGAAATTTTGAACTTCAGCAACAGAGGCATCTTGAGCTTCAGCAACAGCAACGGTTATTGCAGCAGCAGCAGCAACAGCAGCAGCGTCTCAACCAAATGAAATTGCTTCAGCAGCAACAGCAACAGCAGTTTCTTTTGGAACAGTTATTTCGGCATCAGATGTCTGATCCTGTTTATGGACAGTTGAATGCAGATACTATGAGAGACAACCCGCTAGATCAGGTTCAGTTAAGGATGCACCTTCTGCATGAACTTCAACAAAACTTTCAAACAAGGCAGCTTGATCCATCAATGGAGCAGATTATCCAAGCAAAGATTGGTCAGAATGCACACCGAGGACAGTCAGCTGCTTTACTAGACCTCATATCACAGGCAAAGCATCGAAATATGCTTTCTTCAGAACAGCAGCTTCATTTTCACCAAGACCCTTTGCAGGGTCGGCAAGTATCATTGTCCTTGAGGCAGCAGTTGGAGTTGGAGGGGGAAAGGCACATCAATGGGCCATGGTCAGTCGATGAGGCTGGTCAGTATTTTAGGAATCCTGCTGATCCTCACCATGTTCAGTCTGCAGGCCTTAATTCTTCAAATTTTTACCAGCAACAGCGGATGCTTTCCTCACCTGAGGAGCAATTTTACCCTCGTCATTGGAATCCTGCAATACAAGAACAGCATCAGCTAGGCTTTTTTGAACCTAGCTCTACAGCATTGGATAGGTCAATGAATTTAGATAATGTGAATGCTTATAGCCAAGGTTTAGATTTCCCAGATCAACATCTGTATATGCATTCCTCTGGCCAGCTTGGTTCTTTGTCTTCAAGTGTCTCTTCTCGCTCCCGGCATGTTTCTAATGAGTTTTATGCTTCACATCCAGGCATGATAGAGCACCACACTGCAGTGAATAGTGGGCTGCAAGAAAGTAACTGGATTGAAAAACATATTCAACAATTGAATCTTGAAGCTGAACAGCAAAGAAAGGAGTCAGATATTAATACAAATGCTGTGGATTCAAGTATATGGGCACCCACCTCAGGTGATGAGGAGAATTCAAAGCGAGCTCTGACGGACCATTTCCGTCAAAACTTGGGTCATAAATCTATGCAGTCATCAGAACTTGATTATCAACATCTTATATCATCTTCTAAAACTCAGGAAACTGTTTGGCCAGTTTCTGAGACACACTCTTTTAATCTTCCTTTTAGTCATCTACCAGATCAAGAAGTCAATGAGGGTAGCTCCTTTATTGAAGGCCCCCAAAATTCCAATAACAGTGCAAAATTTAAGCATGTGGGAAACAGTGATAGATTGCTCCAAAGATCTAGCTCTGGAGCACCAATGGAACAGTCATTCTTGTCAGGCATTGTAGAACATTCTAACTCTATCAGTAAATCAGCTGTGGAGTCTGAACTGCAAGGGCTGAAGGGGAAGAGACGTGGGTCAGAAGGCATGAGCTGGTCAGTTTCAGAGATCAAGGATAGCTTGGTGGAGGAAACAGAAAATTCCCTGGATTGTGGGGAGCTACCTAATAATGCCCATAGTAGGCAGAGCTCGCTGAGTACTTCTGGTAATTTGTCAAATATTCTTCTTGATGGATCTTTTTTTTTTGGTTTAAATGAATTTTGAAAGCACTCAAAACTATGCAGGTGGAAATGGAGGCTATGATATTGGGTCAGATAAGTCAGTTGGAGAAGTTTCTAATGACAGGTATTTTTTTTCTCTCTCTCTCCCCTCTTCCCCAGATGTGTACTGCTAAATCACCATTTTTCTTTTTCTTTTTCTTTTTTTTTTAAAAGAACTGCTGTCCACTATTGTTGGAATAGTTTTGCTTAGTGATTATGAAGTACCTAGTGGCTAGTGCTACATTGTGCAACTGTTTATCCCTTAGCCACGTTGTTAAAGAAGTCATCTTTTGTTGACAGGCTGCCTTCCGTGTTACCCAAAGGGCTTGATAATGATTGGAACAAACGCCAACCTGAAATAAGAGTTTCATCTTCCCTGGATGAGCCAACTGCTGCTACACTTGTCAAGCAGAAAAGTTCAGCTTCCCTTGCTTCTGACGGTATAAAATGTGTTTCAGTCATGTCTTTTGCTTTTAGTTTGTTGGTTATGGACCATTAGTTCATTTATGGTTGTGGTAACTTTCAGAAGGAAAACAGGAATCTGTTAATATTCCAGTAAGAACCAGAGCCTCTGATACTGGCAAGAAAGATCTGCGATTTAGGAGGACCTCATCTTGCAGTGATGCAGCGGCCTCGGAGACTTCATTCATAGACATGCTTAGGAAACCAGTTCATCCCGAAGCAGATCCATCAAACTTGGCTGCTTTCGAGTCATCTGATGGTGCACCAAGTGGGCGGGGTGGCAAAAAGAAAGGAAAGAAAGGAAGGCAGATAGATCCCGCTCTCCTTGGATTTAAAGTTTCTAGCAACCGGATCATGATGGGTGAAATTCAGCGCCTTGAAGATTGACCAGCTACAAGATGTAAATTGTAATTTTCTGCATTCTTTCTATAGGATGATTTTGTACAGTTCATTAGTTTAAGTAACTGGATTTTCGTTGTTTTTGCATTCTTTTTTGTTTGGAGATGGGGTAGCTGATTTTGTTTTCAACACTGCCTGGGCATTCTCAATGTATACAGTAAAACGTAAATGAGGTATAGCTTGTGTAGAGGGGATAGAGAAAATTGAAAATTCTTTTGTAGAGTTGCATATACTAATAAAAGAAAAAGTTTTTTCAATTTTTTATTTTTGGTAAACCCAAGGGTGTAAGGGCACTCCTAGGACAGATTCCCGAATATACAAACTTGTTTTCACCCCAAGAGGCTTCTTTCTGCTAAATATTTCTGCTTCTGTAGGATTCATACTTTACTTCTTTCATATTGGATTGCAAATAGATTCATGGATAATTAAGAAAATGGACGAAATAGCAGATGCTTTGCAGTACCAATGGTTGCTAAACACTGGCTGTTCTATGGTCTTGATGAACTTCATTCACGAGATGGTAGTGCAAGCAGAGTCCATGCTTCCCTTCCCAATGATAGCTCACTCCCTCAATGAGCTCGTCGAATCATAAACTCTGCTTTCTCTTCTTCACGGTAAGTTTCTTTTGCAGTCTTGCTGTGATAGAGGCTTTAATTCTACTGCATCAATCCTGACTATACAGAATACAATAGTAATAGTTTTAGCATTCTTGGTTGAAGGTTTATGGGGTCATGCCATGGACTTGCACATGAACGCGGGAGCTCTTATTTTCATTATATTTTCATCTTTATATCAATTGTCCCTCTCTTGCTACCGTAATTATGTAATATAGAGTGACAGCTACAGGTATTGAAGAATGACAATTATCTAGAAGTCTGGAAACATGGTTTCCACTTGTTATTGCAGGCAGTAGACAACTCTTTTGTGATCGTGTGTGCTTTCATGCTGCTGCTTGTAACAGGTGCCATCACACCCTTCATAAGACATCTTCATGATCCTTCAAGGAGGTATGTAGTTTATACAAGAAGACCTGTAATGCATTCCAAGCCTGACTCGCACTTCAGGATATTCCTATTGCCATCAATGTCCTTGATACTTTTTTTAAGTCCCACCTATCAAGGCCTTATTACCATCTATATCCTCCACTTCATTGTGCTTTATCAGAAACTCACTTTTCACAGACCAAAGTCCCTCTTTATGTGAACACCTGGTCAATATCTTCAGATTCTTTGTGCAGAGCAGTCACAGCCTGGTCTCAGTTGTCCTGTTAAATACCATATCTCAAAGAAGGAAACTATCATGCGTTGTACAGAGAGGGCAGCTGTGGATTGTGCTGGGACTATGGCTGTGATCAAATCCTTGGAGAACAATAATGAACTTGCAATGGTGAGAAGGAATCGTGATAATCTATCACCAATCAGGTCAAGGCTGGCATTTTGGAATGAGTACAGAGTTGGGATTGATAGGTGATGTGTTGGCTTCAGCAGATTTTATGGGCAATACCACAATATTGGTGGTGCGACAACAGACAGAATGTAGGAAGTCAAAGTCATGTCAAGGAGAAGACAATTAATAGCCTTGTGTAGGAAGGAGTCCTATAGAAGTGAGAAGAGAATTACTAAAGGATTCATGATAACAGAATTAATAGACAAGGAATCATGATAGTCTATCACGAATCATGTCAGGGCTGGCATTTTGAAATGGATACAGAGAGTTACAAACGATAGGTGATGTGTTGGCTCTAGCAGATTTTATGTGCAATACCACAACATTCGTGGTTGCAACAACAGACGGAATGTAGGAAGTCAGAGTCATGTAAATTAGGAAGACAATTAATAACCCTGTGTAGGAAGCAGTCCCTTAGAAGTGAGAAGACAATTAATACACTTAATTTCCACATATTGTAGACCATAACTGCAGAAAAATTTGCACTTTGGTTACTGTTTTTAGTCACGCCAACGAGCCAGATCCTAAAACATAAAACATAATCGCTGACTTGGGAGCATTAGAATACCCAACTAACACCCAGGGTATGAACTGCTGCATCCCTTACGAGCATCAATTTCGGAATCTAGGCATCTTTCCTGCAATGCATGAAGCAACAGAAGAATAGGCTCTGGGTATGAAGAAGACGAAAGTGATGCAAATAATTCCGTAGAAATTTCTTGCAACAGTGGAGGTGAGCTCTCTCGAATCCATTTTATGTGTTCAGTGGCCATTTCAACTTCTCTGGCATCAGCTAAAGACTTCAGCAAGATAACATGGGACTCTGAATGTCCTAAATCAGAACTGAGACCATGGAGCAACTTAGTAGCAACGAGAAAATGACCTGCGTGAAGCTTAATCAGAGCATGTAAATGGCTTCTCATAAGAAACAAAACATAAGAGCCAGTTGAATTCATACCTCTTCTACAGAGAGAAATCATGAATGTGCTCAAAATGCTACGTGCGAGCGTGACATCCTGATTAACAGACTTGTTAAAGACTTCGAAAGCAGCTTGAAGATTTGTTTCTTGACAAAGCCCTTCAAGGAGGGATGTGTAAGTTGTAGCATCAGGCGCCACACCTTTCTCCAACATATTGTGGAAGAGCCTCAAAGCGCCTTCAACTTCACCAACTTCTGAAAGCTTGCTAATAAGTATATTGTACGTCTTCAGATTTCCACTGCAGCCACTAGCAAACATCTGATCCCACAACTTTTTAGCAGGACGCAGCAAATTTTCTCTACAACATGCTTCCATGAGAGAATTATAAAGAGAAATATCTGGGTCTAATCCTTTCCTCTTCATCTCCTGAATAACCCCATACGCTTCTCTTAGTCTCCCTGAAGTGCAGAAGAATGAAATCATCACATTGTAACTCTCCATATTTGTGAAATAATCATTAGCAGACAAAACCTTAAAAACCTCTACCAATTCATCACTCTTGTTATGCTTACATAAATTCTTACTCAAGTTACTCAATGTCAATAATGTCGGTATTCTCCCTCTCTCAATCATAAAATTGAAAAACACAAGAGCAGAACTAGGATCAATGCTCGATACCGAACCTATTAAGGCATTTAAAACATCATCATCAATTGAAAAATTCCCACTAACAATCACTTCGCCCAATTCTTTTGCTTCACATATCCGTCTCTCCAAAATCAAACCTAAAATAAACTCTCTGTAGTCATTAGTTCTTGGAGCAACGCCTAGCTTTCTTTTCTTCTTCAGTACTGCTTCTCTTTCAAACACACATCCCATTAGTTTAAACTCTTCAGCTACAATTCTATAAGCAATGAAGTCAGGTTTATACTCTCTCATCCTCAACTCATCTAATACTTTAAAAGCCTCTTCTACTTTTTTACCCTTACAAAACCCATGAATTATCAAAACTGCAATTACCGACCCATTAATCATTGAATTCTCTCTCTTTCTAACCTCATCCAACATGCTTAAAACTTGACCCAGTTTAGCATTTTTACAGAACTTCCAAATAAACACGCCAAAACCAATGGTACTAAACTCAGCACCTTTATGAGACATTTCATCGAACATTTTCAAAGCATTTTCAATGTATCCATCAGAAGCTAATGCAGCCAACAGAGAGTTGCATATCTCAGGCCCAATTTGTTCCCATTTGAACTTAACTTCATTAAAAACTGAAAAAGCTTTCTGGGTATTCTTTCCTTGGATCAGTGAAGGAATTATAAACCAATAAACGGAAGAATCTAGAGTTATTTTATTGACTTTGACTTGCTTTAAAACGGAGTCAATTGAGTTGATTTGGCGGGAAAGAGAAAGAGATTTGAGGATTGAGTGATAAGAGAGGGCGGAGTGAGTGAAGTTAGGCTGTTGGGAGGCCCAGTTGAAGAAGCCAAGAGCGAGCGAGTGGTGTGTTAAGAGATACGGATCGATGACTCGGGCAACAAGCGATGGACTCAGCGAGTCACGGAGACCGAGTTGGTGGAGAGTTTGTTCGAGTAATGGGGTCCATTTCCGTATTGGTCTTGTGTGGTTCGAAGCGGAGATTATTGCTCGGCTGATCCGAGACGCGAAATCAGTTGCCGGTCTCATTGTCATCGGAGTTTAATAGTACAGTTGCCGTCGCAGAGAGAAAATAGGAGACCACAAATTAAACGCAGCATTTCACTTTCTGGAAAAAAATGAAAATAAAAAACTAACCACACGGCAAAATCTTTCGCGAGCTTGGGTCATGGAATAAAATACGGTGAATTTTAAATATTTTTTAAAAATAAAATGAAAATAAAAATAGTTTTTAAATTAGGTAAAATTTAATTTTGTACTCTTTATTTTACACTCATTTCAATTCTTCATTATATGTAAATATTTTAAATTTTTATTTTATTAATTATTTTTTTTATTTAATATAAATAAGATATAATTCAAAAAAAATCCTACCATATAATTTTTATTACAAGTGTTTACAAATAGCTTATGATAAAACATTTTCTTAAAAATATTTGTATTGAAGAAATAGTTGTTAATTTTATTATTTGATATTGTAGGATTAAAGTGTTAATCATAGGTTATATGAATATAATAAAGAGAAGATGAAGCCATTAATAAAGAAGGATTTGAAACATTACTAGATTTTTATTTTTTTTAGTTTTTATTATCAAAAAAATTTGCACTTTTCATACAATTTTATAATATTATTTCAAACTTTTAGAGTTTTTTCAATAATTTAAATTATTTTTAAAATAGTAATAGCTTTATTTAAATATCTAATTTTAAATTTTTTGAAATTATATATTCATACTTATTATAAAATAAGTAAAATAAAGAAATGGAGTAAGGAAAGAGAAAGTATTCCCTACTTAGGGATTTTTCATCTCTACTCCCATTAAATTTATTAGAAATAGAGGATGAAATTTTTAATAGGATGAAAAATGAATAGGCTTCCCCATATTCATCCCACTCTATTGTCATCCTTAGAGCATCACCAAAAGTCTCTTCAATTAAAATTTTATTACTTATTTAAAGAGCCAAGTCAACATTTCAAGCTCCAAAAGGCACTTCAATTAAAATTCTTCAAAAAAGAAATGATTCTCTCTCTTCAATTTTGGAGAGTTGTTTTCTCCTTCTTCAATTTATATTTTATTACCTTTTATTGAAGAAAGAGAGAAAAGTGTTTTAATTGCTTTTGACTTCTTTTCTTAAAACAATAACTTTTTATTAAAATAATATTAACTTATTTGTATTTGAAGAGTCTTTTGGAGAATAGCATATTTTTTTACTCTTCTATTTGCCACATTGGTAAACAAATACATATTTGAAGAGTAAAATTTGTAAAACCTTTTGGAGATGCTCTTACACCTCACCTTTTAATATTTAACCACCACCAAGCCCTATATCTTGATAGGGTAAGTAACTTCAGTATATTATTTTTTCTTTTTCTTTTTTTAAGTTAAAATAGTGGTAAAATGCTAAATTAATTTTTAGTTTTTAATTCTCTTTAAGGACTCATTTGGATGACTAGTTAAATAAAATTACTTTAAAATCATTCAATCATGTACTCCTTGAGCATAAATTTACTATAACAAATTTGAAATTAAAGGAATTTCAATAATAATGGATTCAAATTCTCTCTTGATTTGAATTTTTTCAAAATAGAAATTCACGTGTTAATTGATAATTAACAAATAAAAATTAAAAAAAAAGTTAAATCATATCCATGTACTATTACTATACACACATGATACAAATTTTTAAAAACTCAAAAGAACTTAGATAAAAAAAATATCCTAATCCAAAGAAAGGAAAGACCACTATGATATAAACGATTATATTGTGCCTGAATAGTGCTTCATTTTAACATTAACACTATTTTTATTTTCTTAGTGTCCTATTGTTGTTCAAATAGTATTGCGGTAGAAAGATTGTAATTCTTGAGGTTGATTTATATTTCATTTATATCATAAATTAATCCAAAAAAGTTTCAAAATTTTATATTATAATTGACTAATGTCGTCTGTCTATGGGTGTTATTTGTAACCTTAATCCTAAACAAATTAGTGGATTACAATTAACAAAAAAAATAATGACATAATTATTAATCTATTCTTTATAAACTATAACATTTAGCTATACACCAGGCAGGCTTCGTCGCTGTCTAATATATGTCTCCCACTTATTAACTTTGTTGGTTTGAATTTGAAATTTCTAACATGTATAATTCTTTTCATGGTATGACTTAAGTATTTAATTAATCATATTTGTCTTTTTTGTTTTTATCTAATAGACTAAGTTATATTTTTTGTATTTTAAGAATTATTTGATTATATATATATACACTAAATTGAGTAAAATGCCTAACATAATTCAAAAATATATTTAAAATAAATTTAATATTAGCAAAGCTATTCGCCAGCAACAAAAAATAAAGAAGGAATACAAAATAAAGCGTAAAATAATAAAGCAATATATTATAGAATGATTTTCTTTATTTCAATTGTGTATAAATAAAAAGAGATGAATTATTCTTTTATAGATTATAACTCTTATGAGATAGTGAGAGTTATAAGGAAGCAAAGGGTTACTAGTGAGAAGACTAAAAGATATTTGTTATAAACATCCACATTTATTTTAATAAACTCATAACACTCTCCCTTGGAGGTTAATTAAAAAAATATCTCATTAAAACCTTTACTTTAAAAAAAAGGTTTATGTGAGAAAAATATTAGTAAAGGAAAATAAGTGCATTAGATAATTTTGAAGATATAAAGTTGCCTCATTAAAACCTTCTTAGGAAAAAACCAATGGGATAAAAACCTAGTGAGGAAAAATAGTATAACATCTAAAATTATCTTCAATATAAATTATTTTCCCCAAGAAGTATACTCCCTCTCATCTTGATGTAGATGGTTCAAGATGTGGATAAAAACTTTGAGTTGACGCATCCTAATTCAGTGTACCAAATGTTTAAATGTTGTAGTTGGTTGGAATTTTGTAAGCAAATTTTCAAGATTGTCACTTGAGCGTATTTACTAAATATCTATATCATTAGTGTTTTAAAGCTAATGCATATTAAAAAATTTTGATGATATATATTTGGTCCTATCACCTTTTACATAACCATCTTTAATCTTACAATACAAGCTGCATCGTCCTCATATAATATTATGAAATTATTTTTAAGTGATGACAATCCACATGTTTTCTCAAATATGTTATAATATTGATCTTAATCACTTGGGTTTACAACTTGTTTCATGGATAACAAGTACTTCTGAATGATTTGAAGACATTGCAACTATTATTTGTTTTATTGATGGCCATGATACAACACTATTACCAAAGGTATATAAATAACCCATTTGAGATTGAGCCTTATATGAATTAGAGAGATATCCAATATCTGCATGTCTAATTAGTGGTGATTTTGATTCATTTAGATGAAATAAACTCACGTCAATCATTTTACAAAGATAGAGAAATAAATGCTTTACACCATTCAATGCCTAAGAGTTGTTGTAGATCTACATCTTAGTAATAAATTAACTGAAAATGAAAAATTAGGTTGAGTATAATTTAAAGATATATAAGTGCACCAATTACACTTAAATATGGTGCATAAGGACTAAGAATTACTTTATCATCCTCTTCTAGATGAAATAGATATTTTTCTACATTAAGTAATTGTACTACCATTAAAGTACTTAATAGATAGACTTTATCCATAGAAAATACTTTATCCGTTAAAAAAAAAAACACACACACACTTCAAAACCTTTTTAGAATATATTGACCGATGTAAGAGTATTCCACTTGGCAAGTACTTAATCTGTAAGCCAATACAAAATTTCTTTTCTTAAGATCTTTTCTTTCAAATTCATTTTTAAAACAAGAATCTATTTTTGAAAGTTATTCAGGAGTTCCAATAAAATTTTAAATCATCAATATTTACTGCAACATTGCAAATCCAATTTTAATTTTTTTAATAAAAATATAAGGACCAATTAGACTATTTATATGTCCTTCTTTCAATAGATAATTATTCAGGGAATTATAATGCTAGACAATTTTAATTCATACAAGGATTGTTATAGCTTCAAAGACTATAAATTGCAACATTTATATTTATTTGCTTCTAATATTTTAAATCCTTCGAGGATTTTCTTATAAATATCTGTATCAATAAAACCATGCAGATATGCAGTTATAATATCTTTAAAATGCATATCAAGTCCTTCGAAGGTTGCAAGACTAACTATAAATCGAAACATAATTACAATCATAATTGGAGAATATAGCTCCTCATAATCAATGCCAGACTTTTGAGAGAAACCTTATGCTATTAATCTCACTTTATATCTCACAATATCATTTTTCTCATTTAATTTTCTAATAAATATCCATTTATATCTAATAGGTTTGACATCTTTAGATATAAGGACTATTGGTCCAAAAACTTTTAGTTTTGCATGTGAATTTAGCTATACTTGAACAACACTTTTCCATTTTAACTAGTCATTTCTATGTCAAAATTCTTCCATAGATCCACATCCTCATCCTTATTTATGATATTAAGAGTGATAGTAAATAAAAAAAGAAATATCACCAATAATTACATCATTTCAATCCTAAGATTTTTTTGTACCAACAAAACCAATCGTAATTTCATCATTTTGTGTTTTTTTTTTTTTAAAATTGACATTTCTTCAATTGTTGGCAAATTCTCTTCTTGTAGGTCAATGGGACCAATACTATTGGATTGATCAATTTTTGTTATTTGATTAGCAAGTAATGACTCTTTTGGATTGCTAATTTCATTTTTAAACTTTTCTTGTGTCTCCCTCATTTGGAAAAGTTTATTTTTTGAGCCAATTGGCCTTTCACATTTCAAAAGTGCTTTACTTTTATTAGTATTGTCATCTTGTCTTGTGGGGATCTCAACACATGATAAGGCATTTTTAAATAAAATATGTAAATCTATTATTTTTTTAAATTAATAAATGTATCAGGAATTTGATTTGTAATATTTTACAAATGAATAATTTTTTACACTTCAAGCTCACATTGATTTTTACAATGATCAAGATGATGCATGCCATATAATTTCACGTCATTGATTTATTTTTACCTTTTCTCCCTCTAATGATGGAAAAATTTGCTCATCGAAATAGCAATCCATGAATCATACAGTAAAAAAGTCTCCAATTAAAGGTCTAAGCTACATAATTATTAATAGAGATTCAAAACAAACATAAATTCTAAGTCTTTATTGCAAATCCATTTTATTTCTTTGTGGAGAAACAACTGAAATACAAACAGCACATCCAAAAATTTTCAAATGAGAAATATTTTGTTGTTGGCTAAAAGCAAGTTGTAAAGGTGAATATGTATGATAAGAACTTAGCGAGTGGGAAATAATGACGCAATATGTAGTATTGTATGCCCTCCACATAAAAAAAGGCAAATTTGATTTAAGAATTAATGGTTATGGTCTTGCAATTTATTTTAAATGTTTAATCAAAGAATTAGTTAAACCATTTTTTATATGAGTTTGTCCAACAAAATGCACAACATCAACTCCAATAGACATATAATAGTCATTAAAAAATTTAGATATAAACTTACTAGTGTTATCAAAACTAAATTTTTTAATAAGAAAGTTAGGAAACTGTGCTCCTAATCTAATGATTTAAGTAAGAAATCTAGCAAATATAACACCATTATTAGAAAGTAAAGAGAATATGGCCATCTAGTTGATGTATCTATTAAAATCATAAAATAATGAAATGGTCCACAACTTGTAGGACCACATTTATCCCCTTGGATTCATTCTAAAAATTTAAGAGATTTGAAACTTACTTCTATGGGAAATGGCTGAATTATTAGTTTACCTTGAAGACAAATGATAATTCTATGAAATAAGAGTTACCATGACACTTTTGGACTTAAATCATGATTACTAAGAGAGTAAATTACATGTTTTAATTGCATTTTAATTAGATTTGTATGAACATCCATTTTAGTTTAATTTTAATAAATTTTGTTTGATTTTGAATAATTTACGTCCTTAGATCAAATGTATAATTGTAGATGGTTGGAAGCTTAAATTTCAAGAAAGGAATGTTGTTCCAATAGGCTTATAACAATGAGAAAAGAACTTAATTATAAAAGAATTGAAACAACTCTGGAATAGTGCAGATGTTGTAGTTATTATTGTAGCAACGTTGTTATAGCAATCCTGGAGCATTACAGAGAAAATTTCATGCGAGATACTTAGCAGATTGCGATATGAGTTTCTAAATCTGGAAGATATGCATCCTAGACTTACGGTTGCCTTAATTTTTAACCATAAAAGAAGTACACATGTAAAGAAAAGAGGAGACCGTCAACCAAAAATAAAAACCAAAAAGAAACAAGAGTAAAACATAATACAAGAGCAAGATTTAGGGCTGCATCAGAGAAGAAAATTGTAGAGATCAATCAGGAAATCAATTTATTCTTTTCTTGTTTTCTTGTTTCCTCTTTAATTATGGAGAGCTATTTGATGGCTAAAACTCTTTTGTTTATTTTTCTTTTACAAACCATAAGCTATTTTTATTTATGCTTGAGTGATAAACAATCTTAATGGTTTATTGACTAAATATATGTATTAATATATGTATTGCTACATGTTTGCTATAGCACTTTGTTTTGATAATACTTATTTTCATTCATTATTTTGGTTGACTACCTATTTGATAATACTAGCTAAGAAAAAGTCACAAAAAGGACTGTCTTAGTGGAACATATCATAGCTTGGTTTTAGATTGAGTTTCTTGAGTTGATTTTAACTTAGTTTCAAAAGGGTCATGCTTAATCTAAAATTAGTAATAAATCAAATATAGAGATTCACCTTGTAAAGTAACTAGAATCTAAGCGTGTAAAGTTATGTCTTATGTTAGTAAAATAATTAATTCTTGTTAAGTTACATAAAGATATAAGACATTCAACATGCGACAACTGAGAAAATTAAGGATTCTACCCAATGTTGTTAGAGATGTTGAAGCAATTAAGCCTAAAATTAAAAGAAATAGTTAAAACTATTAAGAGAGTTTAGTTACTCAAATAATCTATTCCCATTGGTTTTATTCTTGTGTTTGACAAGAGAATTTCATTTATTGTAGTATTAATTATTATATTTTTATTTTAATTAGTTTATTAGTTTCATTAATTATCTTTTCTTATAGTGAATCTGATAAAATCAATCCCTAGAGAGACAATCTCAATTATATTACTTATTATGTACACTTGCATATTAACATCAATAGCATTTGAATTCATGACAATAACAAGCAGCATATGGACTTTTAGTTAATAAAAGAATTTTCTGATTATTTAATTGATGTTCATGCAAAAGTTTAAAAATATTTAGATCAAAGAACTTCTGATTCATTGCAAAATGTATTCCTATTGTTCTTATAGTTGTATAATACAACTCAAAAGAAAGAGAATGTAGTTTTTTTCATATATGCTTTTCGCTTGAAATAGTTGAACTAATGCAAAGAAATTTAAAATTATCTTTACCCAATGTTTCAATGTGGTATCTATTTTGATGAATATCCTTGAAATTAAGCAAATTTTTATTGGATCTACTATAGTATAAAGCATAATGTATTTGTAATTTTGCACTATTTGGTAACATAAAATTGGCTCTTTTGGAATCATTAATTAGATTAGTAGAACCAGATATTATATTAACACTAAAGTAGTTATTCAAATTCATTATTTATATTTACACATGGATATAAAATAAGGCGAATTAAGTGTAAAGAATATTAAAATAGTATAAAGAAAACATTTCAGAAATTGTTTACATACCAAACTCTCATAAAATACTCAAAAAAGAGGAAACTTAACACTTTTGCAGCATAAAGTTAAACTCACTAGTACTGTATTATATTTTAAGCACACCAAACTTTAAAAACACACTTCAAAATATAGCATTGTTATTTGGTCCTCATATGTCTATCACCAATCAAATAATCAATTTTATCATTTGGATATTTAAAAAATTTTGAAACATCTATATAAGTTATATCAATTAGACTTTCATAGTTAACCAAATTTATCTCAATTTCTTTTCCTTTTGCATTTTTGGATACTTGAAAAAGATTGGCTAAATTTTTTAGTATACAACAAACACAACATTGATGTCCTTTCATATTACATCTGAAGCAAACATTTTCGTAATCATTTGAAGATTTCTTTTGCGGATCTTTTTCTTGCTTCTGAATACTGTTATTCCACCTCGAGTGCTTTGATTGATATTTCTTGTTATTACAACCACTACCTCAATTATTTTTGTAGGCACAGCTTTGATCATGATCTCGATTAGCACTATAATTGTTAGCTAAAGTACCATTTTGTTTTGGGAGAGATAGATCTAGTGGGATGAGACTAATAATTTTTCAACAAAAGTTCATTATTTTTTCAGCCACTAGAAAACATAAGAGTAATTTAGAACACTTATTAAATCTATACTTTTGATATTGCTACTACAAGAGCAAATTTCGAAGCATGAAAGTTAGAGAACGTCTTTTCCAACAAATTTGCATCGATAACTTCAGTTCCACACAATTTCAATTGAGAAATAATTTAAAACTATGTAGAATTATATTAATTGATAGATTTAAAATCTTGCAATCGTAAGTGTATCCAGTTGTAACGAGCTTTTGAAAGTATAACAGTTTCTTAGTGATTAAATCTTTTATTAAGACAATCCTAAAAGACATGGTTTTTTGACCATAAGATACTCACTTTTCAATTGTTCCCAAGATGGTGGTGAAGATAAATCATTGCTTTGGCATGGTCTTGAGTTGATGCGTCATTATTTTCCTTAATAATATCTTAACAATTCATTGCATCAACAGTGATTCGAGCATCCAAGACCCATGATAAATAATTATCACCAAAGATATCAATTATTACAAATTCAAGTTTTTCGAAATTCGACATTTTTAGACAACTAATCAAAATCTCACGTTGATATCGTATTAGAAAAGCTATTAGCTAGCAACACCATATAAAGAAGCAACACAAAATAATGAGTAAAATAAGAGAAAAATATATTATATAATGATTTTATTTATTTCAAGTATGTACAAAATAAATAGATAAGTTCTCCATTTATAGTTACAAGTAATACATAAAATTAATGCAAACATTATAGATCATAACCGTCTATGAGATAGTGGTAATCATGGGGAAGCAAAGGTTAGTAGTAGAGAGACTAAAGAAATATGTTATGAATGTCTGCATTTATTTTAATAAATTCATAATATTTTAATGGATGAAATTTAAAAAATAAAAACAAAAATATGTAGAACAAGTGATATACAACAAATATATGACTTTGCTCAGGGGGTAAGTATCTATATATTTGTCTTTTTATGATCCAACCATTAGATCTAACCTAAGAGTTGTAAAAAAAATTTTAATGGAAGACGCATATTTACTTGGTTATTAACATTGTAGTCCTTTATAGTCCTTGAAAATAAGAAGAGCTAAGGATGTGAAAATTTTGAAACATAGGCCTGAATTTATTTTAATTTTTTTTATAATTATCTTGTTATCAACAAATCTTTTAAAAAAAAAATTGCGTTCCAAGGAATGATCTTATAGTAGTCTTTTAGTTAAAACAGTTATCCTTGTGCTGATTTGATTTCCGCACGCTCATTCTTATGATGAGCGATAAGTCCGAAAAAACGAGAGAAGAATGCATGAGCCATGTATCAACTCATGGGGAATGAGACATGTTATAGTGACTATCGTTCTGCTACGCTGTAGCTCCATTGCAGAGAGGATATTAAAAGTTGATTGATGATCATAAGGTTAACCATGAGGTCAAGCATTGTGGGGTTCGCGTCAAGATGTATCCAATGGTGATTAAACTGTCTAGGCAAATGCCTGATACGGTGATTTTTGCAAAGAATGAAAGATGACGCGAACAATAGCCGCATGCAATTATTGAAGGACACGAACGTTGTTGAGGTGCCAACATTTTGGTTCATTGTATCACCGCGAGTCCGTCGTTTCTCCAAATAATACCCACGTTGTGGGTGACCAAACATAGTTTTATTGTAGCGGAAACTCTTTTTTCCGCATTTTATAGAACACCTTACGGGCTTAAATTCATGTCGTTGTTATTTTACATGTACGGAGTTTCATGAAACCCTTTTAAATGTCCATCCACATATCAGGTTAATTTCTCTCATTTTTCCGTTCTTTATGAAAGTTGTTAATAAACAATCTCGTTTATTTCAAATTAAAAAAAAAAAATCTGACATACTTTGTATAAGCGAAAGGTCATCACTAATTCAAATATTTTTCCGCAAGTACTTTGAAATAATAAATTTCAGTGTAAGTGCTAATAAATTAAAAATGAGAATTTTACCAATGAAAGTTGTTAATAAACAATCTCGTCTATTTCAAATTAAAAAAAAAATCTGACATATTTTGTATAAGCGAAAGTCATCATTAATTCAAATATTTTTCCATAAGTACTTTGAAATAATAAATTTCAATGACAGTGATAATATAAGGAAGACGTAATAAGAGTTAAAATTCTCAATTTTTTTTCCTGGCCAATATAGTAGTAATTTCATTCCATTGTAAAGTAATGATTCAAATAAAAAATTAAAAGGGGTTTGAAGTTATAGCATGTGGGGTTTGAGCAGCTCAACTTATAACAAGCTAATTGGTAAAATTAAAACAAATAGGATTTGTGTGTCAAAATTTAAAAATCTTATTAAAAAAAATTACGACAGAGAATAGGAAATTGCAATGTAATTGAACGGAAGGAGGACTAAATTTTAGCTTTACCCCTATGACTTAATTAAAAAAATGAGCTGGATTAGTATCTTTTCAACTCAGATGGATCAGTATTTGAAATGCAAGACAATTCAAATTTGTCACGACACCAACCCAAAGAATGTTCAATTTGGCTGACGCGTAAGTCCCATTGCTAATGGCATCAGGGTATAAATTTGGATCAAATCAGGCCTAATTTATTTTTCAATAGTTAGTGTTTGTTTGGAAATATTATAATTTTTAAAATAATTATTATTAATTGTATTATAAAAATAATTAATTATAAAGAATATCAGTTAAATATTTGATAAATTATATTTTTAGAAGATTGTAAGCTTTGAAAACAATAATGGACATTTGCTAAATTTTATTACTAGGTTGCTAAAGGAAAATAAATAATTAAAATATATATAATGTAGGATAAAATTTATTTATACACATATATATAATATTTTTAATTATTTATTATAATAATTTTAACTAAAAATAAAATTTTAAATATATTTATTTATTTTTATTTTTATCTTAAAACAATTGATACTGAAACAAATTTAATAATAATTCGACCAAGAAATTAATATTAATAAATTTATATTTGATAAAATATTATAAAAATTTATTAAAATATCGATCTTGTTTCTAATTAGATTAAGAATAATTTTGAACTTACGTAATAATTTTAAAGATATTTATGAAATTATATTAAAAAATTAAATTAATTTTTTAAATCAGAATATAAAATTTAATACTTCCCTACTTTTCAAAATCATTTTGATGAAAGTAAATTTAATTTTTTTACTAAACATTAAAATTAACTTTTAGATTTTAAAAATCACTTCTAAATCTTTTAAAAACAATCACAAACAGACCCTTAGTATAAATCTTAATGGCTGGTTTCACATTGTTCAAATAAAAATTTAGAAAAACTACTGTTCCTAAATTTAAAATATGGAATTTCAATTTTTATTTGCACGCTTAACCATCGGATACAAATGATGCTAATCCACAAATGAATTTTTACATCCTAACCAATATAATAATAACGTTCACGTACATACCTACATATATCTCATATATATTCCATTAAACTGAATCTATATACAAACAAAGTTTTTGTACAGCCCATATAACTATACACTGTACACAGTATACACCAATATACACTAAGTGATTTCTTTGGACAGCAGCACCTAAACATATGTACACTAGAGCACAGCAGCAAGGAAGATGTGTACACTGAGGGCAGCAGCAAGGGAGTTGTCCTATCCATGTACAGTCTGCAACTCCCCAAGTGTCACTATTTTTGAGTGTTGTTCTAAATTTTATGTACAGCATTTACTTTCTATGAATATACAGGAACTTACGAATAGGATCTAATCAACTTGAAAGTCTGGAAAGTTCGAGCCTTAAAGAAGTTCCCCAAGAAAAATCCTGTTGTTGTCTCCTTAGGCAGCTTTGGTGCAAGAATTGTGTTGCGTTTTACCTGCAGTTTGGTATGTCCAATCTGCCGGCGTATGGAATCAATAATCTTGGAATCAACAGGGTTTCCTGTCACATCTGTGACATAGAAAGTGTCTTTAACCTTTCCATCAATTGTCGAAATTTCAGCTCTTCTAATACTCAAGCTGTTTTCGCGGAATATCCTGGTAATGTCCGAAAGGAGTCCAACACGATCGTCAGTGCACAGTTCTAGCTCTAATCCCTGCATGTCCATGCAACATTCTTTAGCATACAACTCAATGAGAATGTCCTTCATGATAAAATATTTACATAAATATTCATATACCTCAGAAGCTCGCCTCTCAATGGCTGCTTCAAGACACTGTATAACACGCTCTCGCTCTGCTTCTGAGCTTATGGGGAGCCCATCAACATGTCGAATATAAAATTCCTACAAACAAACAGAAGAGCATCTGTTAAGAAAAGGGAAAATTATTATTGCTGCTGACCCTGCACACAAATTTAGATAACTGAACTGTATCCAAATTGAGATTCCATTCCAAGATGGAACACAAAGTCAAGATACGTTCAAGGCACTAACGGTTGTCAAAGACAACCTACTAGAGATCAATAGCAGTCTCCAGGTTATGACCGCGAGTTAATAAAAAAATTTCCTCCATAGTTAATAAAAGTGTTTTCACTATCTTGCCTGATAAGCTTCCGTCCTTCCTGCGTTGACCATTCCATGAAACACTACATACTGCATGTCTGTTAGAGTGCAAACAATGTCAAACAACAGTTTTGGCCTATCTTTTGATCTCATAGTGATGACAGTGTAATCTTTCTCAATATTTAAGAGAGTAACTTGGGGTCTTGAACTTTCATCCTCAACTCTCCCAACCGCCTTCTCAACCCTTTCATAGTCCCTGTCATCGAACATAATCTGATGCAGCCTTCTCTCCCTATTCATAATACCAGGAGGTGAAAGTGATGTCTTTGCTTTTCTGAAATCATCATAGCCTCTGAGCACATTACATAGCAATTCCTTTATTGTTGAGAGACGTTTTGGGTCTTTGATTGCACACCCTGTGGAATGGTCTGTGACATGAACTACAGCTGCAGCTCTATCATTGTGTGTCCATATCTCAGCATTTACCACATTACAGTGAAGATCTGAAAGAACTGCACATACTTCTGAAAATAAACCAGGTCTGTCAGTGCCGGTGAATTCAATTGAGGTATGCTCTTCAGAAGGCATCACCCCAACAGAGCTTCTTAACGACGGTGCAAAGCTGGCATCAGTTTCAAGCCTCTGTAAAGATATAAGTCACCTGATGAGCTTGGTCAACATTTTAGAGAGCCAATTATTAAGAATGAACGATAAAAGAAAAGGATGACCCAATTCCTCTTAAGGCAATAAGGTATTTTCATATAAAGCCAAAATAAACTTATACATCTGAGATGGTTTCAGGTGATCATTTCCTGAGAATGGAAACGATTAAAGTGGGGCAAAACTTCTTTCTCTTTGTTTTCTCTGGTTTTTGTCAGCAATCCAATGGATGATCAAACAGAAAGATAGCGATCAAGGACAATTTCTTACCCGTTGAATATAATCGATGACTTCCTTATCTCTGATTTTTTTACCATCCCGATCGATCACATTAAACACTGAAATCAAATAATGCAAAAAGAGAATAAGATGAGGAACAGAGAAAGACACTCAACTCCTGACAAATGAAGCGATTGAAAACGAATAAACTTTACCATCCATAAACCATCCCCCATCAGATGATATGTAAGCTTTCTTTATTACAAGGTTCATATCGTTAAGCACTTGAATAACTTGCAGGAGAATTCCATGCTTATTGACACTGTCTACCTGAAAACAAATCCAATTCTTACAATCAACATATCTTAAGGAAATCACAAACACAGAGGATATATTTAACTTAGTTTTGCTAAATCCAGGACCAAATCAAACCACAAAATTACCTGTATAACAGTGGCATCCTCACATGTATTATTGTCTATTACCACTCTGCAATAAACCGGCCACTAATAAAATCACCAAATACAGCAATAAAGAGAAAAAAATAAAAATAAAAAAGGCATCCCACATAAATTGGAAATTTTTAGAAATTTCTTAAAATTTTGCTCATTTAATTTCGAGTAGGAGTTTCCATTTCTTTGCTTAGAAAAGTTAGTGAAAGTACAAAGAAAAGCTTCCCTTTCTTTTCCTTTTATAATCTCCTCTGCTTTCTGAACAAAATTCCCAAATATAAAAAGAAAAATGAAACTTTGCAAATATCATGAACTTCAGAACATAGAGCAAAAAGATAGAAATCTGAACCTGGGTGGATTCATTCTCCTGATCAGCTTGGCATACTCATCGTCCATTTTCTCCAAATTAGCTGTTCAATATGGAACGAAACAGACCCAAATTATGAAAACTTTTGACAAGTCACTACTTTTAAATACAAACCCAGAATCAAAATGAACCCAGAAGCGAAAACAAAAAACAAGAAAGTAAAAGAAGAAACTTTATTCCGCGTTGTGAATTTACTGTACAAATTTCACGTTGATGCGTCTTTCCAATATTCAAGGAGTTACCGCATACAGCGGGTAAAAAAGGGGCTTTTGAGAAATGTTAAGGGGTGCCCTTTGCACAACACAACTATCAACGCGATTATCGGAACAAGACTTCGTATCAGTTTTGAGTTTTGCGTTTTGTGGGGGCACTTTGGTTCTGATTGTGTGACGTGGTGAGCTGTTATTGGGTCGATGGGGACGGTTAATCTAAAGCGTGGGAAGTTTTGACCATTTTGGGTCTGTCGAGTTGAGCTTGTCGGCACGTGAAAGGGTAAGAATGCACGTGGCGGTTCCAGAATGGTCGGGGTTATTGGATTGCCGGTTTTTTTGGCGGCAATCCCAGCGGGAGCGAAACTGGTTCTTTGCGCACGTTATTTCGGTGATTAGATTTTAGATATTTATTTAACTGCTCACTCGTGTGACTTTAATTTAAAATATTTTATATGTTTTTTTCTTAGGTCTCCATACAATTTTTTACATAAAATTTATTTAAATAATATTTTTATTAATAGAATTTTTATTTTAAAAATTTTAATTATTTAGTTATTTATAAAGATTTTTATTAAAAATTTATAAAATTACTTTAATAAATAAATTTTTTAAAATTATGTTATAAAAATAATAAAATAAGTTTGTCAAATAAATAAAGAATATTTAAAATATTTTAATATTTAAAAAAATTAATCTCTACTTTTAAAAGTCTAAAATTTAAATTTTTTTTAGTAGAGATAAAATAATTTGTTTAAATTTAAAAAGTTCTACTATAAAAATTAACTAAACAACAATAAAAATTATAATAAGAGCTTATATGATTAAATAATTACTTGTGATCATTAAATAAGTTGTACCAAATAAGTACATAGTTAGTATTAAAATTTTATTTCTTAAATTGGTGGATAAAATATTACATAAACTTCAACTAATAAATTTTTGTAAATATTATTAATTTTGATTAAAAACATCTTGAAATGTAATTTAATTGATTATTATGTTATCCTAGTTTACATTTTCTTAATTTAGAATTTTGACATGAATATTAAATTATTAATTTTAAGAAATTTAATGCTAAATGAATAATTATTATTAAATGTTATTAAATGCTATTTTAACTTTCATTTTCTACCATTCAATTGTTTAAAATCAATCTCAAGGTTTATGTCCCAAACCCCCTTTTTTTGGTGAAATTTCCTAAGGTGATGACTTATATTAATATTTTGTCTTAGAACAACACTAACTAATATTATGTTTATGCCAATTAGTGGAGTAGGTAAAATATGCAAAAGGAGGATTGGGATTCAAATCCGCTCACATGGGTGGGAAAGAAATTTATACATATACATATACATATATACATATATCAATCCTCCAAGTACACAATGGCTCAAACGATGACCTATAAGAATGTGGGTTACCAATTACTTCAACTTTTTGAATGGTTTCACAAAATCCAATACTTTTGTTACCTGAATTTAATCATGGAGGTAATATGAATACAAAATTCTTAATATTAGATTCACTAATCACATGATTCAAAATCTAGAACAATTAGGCAAGACAATCATTGGTCGAGTTGCAGCGACTCCTTACCCTTTATTGATTTCAGGGGAGTTCGAATAGTCTTGTGTTAAAGTACAAAATTTATTACAAAAGTGATTTAAGATGTTTTTGATAGCCAGAAAAGTGATTAAAAATGAACATCCAAAATTATAAAATCATATGTAACATGAAATTTGATATGAGATAACTTTTACAAAAATTCGAATGCTATGAGTTTAATGTTATAATAAACCCATATAATAATAAATTACCAACATCCAAATCAATGTAAAGACTATTTAATCAAGCGATTAATTAGTTTCTAATCATATCAATATATTTGTTTAAGGCAGTTTAATTTCTTCCGCTTACCCAAACTATTCGAAGATAAAAGGTAAGAGTGATACGGAGTCCCTAAACGTGGAGTGACACACAAACTCAAATTTCATTTTCATTAGTGTCACTTTATTTGCTTACATTGGCTGGCTATTTATATATCTCAATTATTTTGAAAGTGCAGTGCAGCAAGTGGCTTTGAATTGGTCTTGTAATTAACAATTTGAAAGCAGCTGCTCGCCACTAGTGTCTTTTACATTTAATTAGAAGGCAAGGTCGCTTTCACGCTCCCTTAAATAGTTTCGATAACTTTACTCGGTTAGTGATTAATTAATGTTGAGTTAGGCCCAACTAATTAATTAGTTGGTTGGTAATCTGCCAGCAGAAATGTTAATAGCTTATTAGCCGCAGCAGCCATTAGGTAAAGTTGAAAAGCACATGTAAAATCCAAGTGCATGCCTAGCTAACCAAAAAGTTTGGTAATATATATTGGTGGATTTAGTTATTTGTTAAAGGAGTTAATTGAACTTTGGTCATCTGTAACATGTACGGAAGACGAAATTGGAGATTTTACCATTTTGATTAATCGAATTAATCATTGAGTACTAAAGCTAGTGGCACCCCTATGAAATTCTAGTAAGATTAATCTTCTTGTATAAAGTAATAACTTTACCTCGATTGAAGAGGTTTAAAGTTGGAGGGGGAAAAAAATTAAATAAACCCCCGCATCAAATTGCAAGGTGGCCCGGATCTAAAAAGCTCTCAAAAGAATAAGGGCTTAACTTATATATATACATATAAGCTTCAATCCGATTTTTTTTTTTTTTTTATGAAATTAAGAATCAAATCACTAGTGATAATGCCTTATCTTTTACTAAATCGTTTAATAATTTTTTTTTATTATTATTATTTAAAGAACTTTTGCGTGATTCTTCTTCAGATTTTCTTGTCATCTTTAATTATTATTCTATATTCAAAACCAAATTGTTGGGGATACAAACGAAGAAAAAAAGAGAATGGGATTTAATAGAAAGAAGTAAGATATTTAAATCGAACTAATCGTGATGGAGGGGTACCATAAGCACTTTATCTTTTCTAGTTAAAAAGTACCATTAGCACTTTTATCGTTTCTAGTAAAATCATTATTTTTTGAAAATCAAGCTAGTGAAAATCCTGCAAACTCCAATAAGAGAATCTGAGGATTTGTTGACAAATTAATCGAGTTAACACCTTAACATTCTATTATTATATCGACTTGAACATCAGTTAAATTTGGGTACTTGATACATAATGGCCTAGAAGTTATTTACAATCAAAATTAATGTTGAGAAGAGTTTAATTTTGAAGTTGAGGTCTATCTCTAAAAGCCTTCTCGTATTGTTTAAATTTCATTTTTATCTTTTTCTAAATCACAGTTCAGGATTGTTCAACGACACTGCTCATCGAGATTTATATTTATATGGAAAAAAAAATGTAGGAGTTAGTAAAGTAGTTGTTTTTATATTTCTTACCTCTTTAAAGATTTGCACTTGAATCACTTGGTTGAGGTTTATTGAGAATTATATTTAATGAAATGATTTCTTTAACATACCATAGTCAAACTTGAGACTGGGATTGAGTTTGCGTGTGCAACTAATTGAGTTGGAAAAAAATCTTGTGCTAAAATATGTTTAAAGTTTGACCTGCTCATTTGAGTAAGCTGTGAACAATTACCCACAAAATTTTTTAAAAAAAATAATGTCTAGATAAAGGATTATAAATATAAAAAAAAACATAATTTTTATCTAATGCGATAATAGATTTAATCATGAAATTGATTTTTTATGATTATAACTTCTCAAATGTAAATGATTGAATACGATTTAATATAATCACTGGCTTCAATCTAGTGACTAGAATCTCTCTCTCACAAGTGTGAGAGAAGATGTTCGAACTCTTACAGTTATATCGAAGATGTTTAATTTAAAATTCTTTTTTCATTTCATGAGTAAAAAATAAAATTTCATAAATATTATTGTATTATATAAGAATTGAAATAAACTAATTTTAATTACCTATAAATATAATTTATGTGATATCCGAAACAATAATCTCTTATAATAAAAAAATATAATTTAATGCATATTTCCACTTATATCATATACTATTACAATTTTTCTTATTTAATTCATTATTAGATCAAGGGTGAAACCGTACGAAAATTTAAGGCCAGTGAAACCGTACGAAATCGACACCACACAGACAGGGCATCAAAGTTTTTAAGTCGATAATTTTTTTTTTTTTTTCCATAAACGACGGACCTCTCTAAGTGCCAACAGGAGCCTAAGTCTTAGTGCCCTTTAAAATAAAAAACAAATAATGATGATGACACATGCTTGCGGCTCATAGCAACAAAAAAAAAAAAAAAAAAAATGGCTAACTTCGTAAAGTGAAGAAGCAAATTAAATGGACAAAAGTATTCATAATTATCAAGAAAAGAACATCATCGGATCACCCATTGGTGCTTTGTAACGTGTGATGCTGTCAATTGCATGAAAAAATATCTGAATGACTGAATCCACATTCCACAAAGTGTTTCATATTGGCGCGGTCTGGTGGGAGTATAAAGGCAGCAAGCTTTTGCCTCTTGGGATACTTGGAGAGATGAAGAATTAATGAAAGCCAACAAAAGAGGAGCCGCCCCTCTCCAAAAGAAAATTAACGGATATCACACACTTGTTAGCCTAACCAGAGGGGCGGATCAAATTTTGGGTCCCAAAAAATTTAGTGAAGGAGAATAATTTATTAGATAGAGGTCGAATTTTACAAGGGAAGCCAAGTGTGAATGATTTATTCGCAATGTGCAAGATAAGAATTATATGCAATTTTTTTAGATTTTTTTTTTTTGGTGTATATAGTCATAAAGATGCTACAAACATCAATGTTATGTTATTAAGTCTTAAATTTGTTTTTTTTAAATATCTCTCACTGTTTTTTTGTTACTAATCACCTAGTTTTCGTTCTCGATTATCCTCAAATTTGATATAATGTATAATTTATGAAAATCTAGGCTCTCATCCTTCAAAAAGTTTGAAAGATATAATTGAAAATTTGAAATGATCAACATGCGGTGGAAA
This sequence comes from Aegle marmelos, assembly GCA_030449875.1. Taxonomy (NCBI): domain Eukaryota; kingdom Viridiplantae; phylum Streptophyta; class Magnoliopsida; order Sapindales; family Rutaceae; genus Aegle; species Aegle marmelos. The sequence continues at coordinate 8,446,073 of JASUUL010000094.1, forward strand.
AGTTATATGCAATTATTCTCACATGTTGAAAACATAAAAAGTTTTATTTGAATTCTCTACGATTCATTTCTCTCCATATTTCTCGAATTTTCCAACTCCATTATAATCACACACAAATCGTGAGATCAAAAAATTAGTCCTATAATACCTCATTTAAAGATTATTTTAACGTGTATCCCAAAGCCACATACTAAAAATGTTCTTGATACTAGAAGATTGTATGAAAATAAAATAAATCAATGGACTTTTCTTAAAATAAAAAATAATAATCTTTTTTACTATAATTAGGGGGAGAGAGCTTGCTTGGATTGCACACTTGGCTTGGTTGGTGGGTGTGATTACACCATTAAGTGTCAAATTGCGGAAAGATTTGTTTGACTTGAGAAGTATAGAATAAGATCATTGAATACCGATGATGTTGATTGCTGTGGTTCTGTGAATTAGTTGAAGAATCAAACACCCCTTTTGTAGTCGCCAATTACTCATGCGGTAGTGGTTAGTGGTAGGCCTTGTGACCTCAAATTAATGGAACATTTCTAGATTCTATTAGTCATCAATGTGTTTGGTGTCGAGGACTAGGATGAATCCACACCTTTCATATTATGATTGGGACTCCCAGGCCAAAGGACTAATTTTAGTTACTGCTCTTCATGGCAGTTTTATTACTCCACGAAAAAGGGCTAGCCAGGGTTTTGATGAAGAAAAGAAAAAAGAGAGACGAAGTAGCGATTGGGTTAGAATCATCTCATCGATTTTTTCGATCATGGAGACTTCTTATGCCATTGGATTAAGGAGTTAAGTGGAATTTAGATGCTAAGTTAGGCATAAGTTGTTCTTTAAAAAAAACAAGAAATATGTGTTTATATACGTATATAATAGGTTTCTAAGAATTATCTGATAATTAAAATAAATTTTGATTAATTTCATAATATTACTATGTTATATGTGACTTTTTTTTTAATTTTATGATAAAATAAAATAATAAATGATTTTACGTTGATCATAATCTTGCATTATTAAATTATTAATGACCAAATCCATGTTATTTATTAAGATTCTTTTAAAATAATGAACAAGAGAGGGGATGATGACGAAATCCTCCAATAATATTATATATATCATTACTTCCTTTGAGTTTAGGTCGGATAGAAATAGAATCGCCCCCTATCAAATCTAGTGGTTGAGACCCTAAAAACATTGAAAATCATATAAAATTGGATTGCGTGACAAAATGGGCATTGACTGGAAATTTCACAAGTCTTCCATACTAGCAGTGACTCTTATCATATTTCTTCGGAATAAGTCTAAATGCCTGGTTCATACATCATCATAGTAATAAGCGATTATTCACTCTCATAAGTTTTCATTAAAATTTTTATTATTTTTATTATTATTATTTTTAGAGTTTTTAAAAATTAAAATAAATTATTTTATTTTTATTAATAAAAATTCAACTTTTAAATTTTTAACAATAAAGATTAAAAATTTTTTTAATTTTAAAATATATAAAATATCTTCTATTTATTTTATTTTTTATAATAAATTTTTTAAAAAAATTACTTATCAAATAAATTTTATAATTTTTAATAAAAATTTTCATTGACAGTTAAAGAATCAAACTTTTTTAAATAAAAATATTATTAACAAAAGTTTATTTAAATAATTTCTACTTAAAAAATTATATAAATTAAAGTATAAAACTATACCGATCGAATTCTCAAACTGTACCTTCGATTCAGACAAATCAGTTCGAGAATTTTTTTTTTTTTGGGTCATCCATGTTTATTTTATTCTCATTCTCTTTGTGCGTAATATGCATATTGCGTCAATATATGCTTCCATTCTTTTTTGATGAAAGAACAAAAAAAAGTCAAAGCAATTTGCATGTGTAGTGCATTTATGGTTGGCATAATATGATTTTCTTTTCAATAAAACCAATTTGGAAGAATATCAAAGCAAGAATTTAAAAAGATTTCCAGAAACGAAACTTGATGAATCAAGTTGACCAGTGTGCTGGCTACCAGCTGTATGTTCCAAACCTTGATTGATGAGTTGAGATTGTTTAATCATATAGGCGGTCCCTCCAATTCATTTTCTGTGACGGTGAACTTTAATTATTCTCAAGATAATTTTTAATTTATTTATTAAAAATATATAGAAACTTCAATTTATTTTTATCATTTTCCAAATATTAAAATAAATAGAAGATGCATTGATGGATTTTTTTTGTTATTAACAATAAACAAAAATAAATTAATACTTTTATATTTTTAGAAGATAAATTAAAAAAATTATCATTTTAAATAGGGAACAAATTAGAGCTTACCCTTTTTAAATTCATAAATTGGATGAGCACAAGTCCTCGTGGGGACGAAATAATCCCATATAATGTTTTATCATTTAATGCTAACTGGCCAAAAGTATTAGTATGATAACTTTTTTTTTTAAAAAAAAAAAAATTTGGATCTCTTCATTTGTTGGTACGTATGAGTAAGATAATGTTATTAGAAACAATCTTTAATTTGTGAGCCTCCTTTTATGATGATTTGTGTGAGACTTAAAAAATAATTTTAAAAAGTTAAAAATTAATTTTAATATTTAATAAACTCGTTTATAAGTTATTTCTTGTGAAATCATCCCATCATAAAATTTTGAAAAATATAATAGGACTAACTTTTCGAGATCTAATTTTAAGAATTAGTTTTATATTTAGCACAATTTCATATATATATATAGAGGAAATAAAATAATAACTTTAAAGAGATATTATTATTAATAAAATATTTATTTTAATGATCAATTATTATATATGTATAATAAAAAATATTATATATATGTGTGTGTTTATAAATGTATAAATAATTTTATTTAAAAAATAGATCTAATTTTATCATTAACATTCTTACAGTAATTTAATAATTAAATTTATTAAATACATACAAATATTTTTAAAATTCATAATAATTTTAAAAATAAATTTTATTAAATGTTTTAATTAATTCTTATAACATCTAATTATTTCTACATCACAATTATTAACAATTATTTTAAAAATTATAATTTTACCAAAGACCCTTAATATGTTTAGACTGTAAATTAAGTTGACACGTAATTAAATTTAACGAATTCCAAAAGAAAGTATTAACAAAAAGAATAACTAAAAAGAGTTAAATAAATAAAATTAAAAAGTCAAGACGGCGCAAATGTGCTTTGTATGCCATTAATTGTCTGTCGGCAATTAATTAATTGGATGCTACATTAAACGATGGCTATCTCATTTTCGTTGATTTTTTTTTATATAATTCAAATTTCAAATTGAATTGTTGAACTTTGTAGTCTTCCCTTTCACACTAGGCTTGATTAATTAATTATATCATCGGACAATTAGCAATAACGTTTCCCCAAAGTTAAACATATGTTTTGTGTACAACAGAATGGAAATATTTCATACACTGTTGGCAAGAAAATTCACTTATTTACAGAAGAAAATGAAAAATAAGGTTTATTGAATCCGTTTAACAAACAGATAATACAACTTATTTGACATTTTTTGATAAAAAATAATTATTTTTGGTACATGTTTTTAAGTGTTTATTTCATAATTTTCTCTATTTAATTTAATCGCAAGTCTAATAAGCAAATAAGAGTGGCTTTTATAAAATAATCTAATAGGATAATAATAATGCTTTCAAAGTTCATATTATAAACTGATTATTATTACTTTTAAAAGGTAACTACATCATATTTTTTTCCCAATTAAAAAAATAAGAAGTGTGGATAATTTAATGTTATGTCTATTGTTGCCATTACACTATAAGAAAACTTTAACAATAAAATTTAATAAATGCATGTGCTTTGCTTTTGAAAGTTAGGAGACCATATAAAATCTTCAAGAAAAATCAATTGTATAGTCGCTAAATATGTGGGAGCATCTTTTTATATATTTGTTTCTACTCTTAATTTTAGAAGAAAATCCACCTTTATTACCAACAAAGGGAACCAATTAACTTTCCCTTATTTTAAACAATAACATTTGGAGAGGTGCTTGAAATTAATTGTGAAGGGAATTAATTAAGCTTTTGATAAGATTTAATTTTAAAAATATTGAATTTAAAAAAAAATTATTTGTGTTTAAGTATCAATTACTATTTCATAAGTTATAGTATTATCAAACTAGCTCAATAACTAGATGACTAATAATATAATCAGAAACTCTTATACTAATTTTTTTTAAACAAATTGATGTAGCATGATTAAATTAGTTGGATTAGATATGTTTTAATCCACATAATTTATTTTTATTATTTTATATTTTTATTCAATCGATAAATTAATAATAAATTAATTTATATAAAATAAATTTATATAAGAGTTTGTAGTTATATCGTCACTCTAACTAGATTAGTCTAGAAGCTGGGATTTAGGCTTGATACAAGTATTAAAACCCATTTTATAATGTGTGACATTTGAGTTCAATGACCTTCAAAAATCGTTTCACCCATTAAACTCCTTAAACACTTGCGTAATTTTTATGTTTTTTTAAAGAAAAGAAAGTGATTTTAAATTCACTAACAATCTTACATATACAGTGATACAAATAGTTGAAACACAATCCATTGCTGGGGCCTACTTTAGTTATCGACTGGGAATATTTCTCCCACAGCCTGTGTAATCTCTCCTCCCTCTATTGTTAAGTTATAAAGAAAAAATTCAACTTGGCTGGGCCACTTCTAGGGTTTGTTCTAGTAGTGTCTATTTGGGCTTTACTAATTTAAAATGAAAAGGCCCTTCGGCTTGAATTTTTAAACAGAATCTGTTTACTCAAATTATAGTTTTGTTCACCTTTTACTCCGAAACTTGCAAGCCACAAATTTGCTTGTGGAATTAAATACCAGATTAAACAGCTACGAAGGGTTGTCGTGGAATATAAAATGGTTCCAAAAATTGATATATAACTTCGAATAATATTCGGGCTGATCCTTAATATCTGAAGATGAGTTAGATGTATTTTGCAGTAACTAAAAAGGATTTAGTGAGCAACTTCGCACCATATGATGAGCAGTAAGATACCTGTTATTATTTTTTGACTTATTATCTTTATTTTCATTAAATGTTTTGAAAATTGATTTCTGGAGACAATCCTAAAAAAATTTAAAATTTTCAGGATAGTATCAAATTTGTAAATTAACTAGACCATATCGTGTGGCCTACAATTATTAATTTTATAACCTTATTTTAGAAATTAGTACATTTTTTTAACATTGCATATAATAATAGAAAGCAAACTTTTGCCCCCACCTATGTATGTGAAGTAGGGTGTTCGCATATAAGATTTTATAAATTGGCATTAATTTATATTCAATTTATGATTTTATGAATTATAAATTTTCAATCCAATCTAATATATGAATTGGTTAAATCAATCTAAATCCAATTTATACGTCTGCGAATCAGATATAAATTTGATTTAATCCATATCTAATATACTATTTTGCAGTTTTTTTGTGGACTAAAAATTTTTAATTTTGTCCAATACAGGAACTAACTAAAAAATTTAATGTAAAAATTATTACTACTGATCAGATTTAAAATTAAATAAAATTTTAATAAGTTAATTGTTTAAATAACACCAAGAAATACAGTCAAAGTTTTAAAATATAACAGACAAAAATGTATCATTTATATAGATCAATAAATGAAAATTAATTATTTAAGAAACTATATTTGTTTATTTAATTATTTTTTATATTATATTATTATCAAATAAGATATAATATGGTGTTAATATAACTATATTTTAAATTAATTAATTATTAATAAGTACTAATATTATATTTATAAGTATAATTTTTTTAATTAAATAAATATTTTTATTTCTTTTAGATTCGTAAATTTTTACAGATTTATAGAAGTAAATCTATATTCAATTCATTGACTACAGATTTTTAAATTATCAATCCAAACCAATCTATAGATTGAATTTTTATAAATCAGACGGATTGAGTAAATCAAGTTAAATTTTGAACACCTTTAATCCAATTCAATCTACCTAATTTACAAATTGAATTTTTACGAATCGAAATTTTATGGATCAAATGAATTAAGCAGATCGAATTAGATTTTGAACACTTTTAATGTGAAGTTCAAATCTCAACTTTCTTTTACAATCCAAGAGGTTCTACTGGAATATATGCACCCACCATATGTGGGAGTGGCAAGGTCAGTGTCTTGTTATAAACTAATTATTATTATTATTATTACTTTTAAAAGGTAAATACATTCTTTCCCAACCAAAAAAAAAACACAAATAATTTAATATTATGTCTATTATTGTCATTATACTATAAGACAACTTTAATAATAAGATTAAATAAATGTACACATTTTACTTTTTAAGTTTTAAGGAATATAAAGTCTTCAAGAAAAATCAAAAGTATAATTTAGCAAATATATAACTACTTTTTGTGGAATTTGTTATGTCTCCTAAACACTGGAACTGAATTCTCTTATAAGCCATAACAATTTGGTCCAAAATCTTATAAAGGTGAAATTTGTTCTGAATTATTGCATTCATCACTAATGAATCCACTCATATAAGTGGAGAATCCACTTCGTAAGTGAATTTATTTGTAGAATATTTTAACACCCGTTGATGCACATGTTCTTCAACATAAATATAAGCGAAAGTAATGTAATTGATAGGCCATTGCATTTTGGCCTTTGATTCGTATTCAATTTCATTTTCTCTCTGCTCATTCCTTGTTATACAAACACAAGCAAAGTTCAATAAAACTTTTGGTTTGGCAATCTTTGTTCCTACGCTAATCCTCTTCTACCCATGAATTAAGCATAAATGATTTACTTACCCATTTCAATAATTGCTCACATATTATTCCCTCAAATTTTTAATATGTTATTAACAAGGCTTTGCTCTTGTACAGGAAGTATTATATCCCTTTGATTTTTTTATTTTCCACATGTGTATTTAAAATTACCTTACAAATAAGGCTAATTATTTACATTTTTTTATTAAATATTCATTATACTAATCTTTGCTTATTCATTTATGATAATATCTGATTTGACAAAACTAGAGTCTAATGTCTTGGATATATCTGGTGAAAATTATTTATCTCAAATCCTACGTGTTAAAATTCATCTTGATGTTAAGGGTAGGCATTAGCTAGTTTGATACAATTTGGGACTAGAACCGAAATCAATCAGTTCTCAAGAATTCAAACTGAATAACAAATCAAATTTATGAATTGAATCAAAATATTTGTATTCAATTCTGTTCGGTTCTTGAATTCAATTTATCTAAATTCGGTTTGGTTTAGTTTTTTACATTCTTTTGATTTTACCTCTTTAACCTAATATTATTAGATTTTACCATTTCCACTTGATTTTACTAAATTTTACCATTTATGTCTATATTAGTTATCGACTACACTCTACACACATAATAACATTATTATAAATAAACAAATTCAGAGTCCTTATTAATTTATTATTATGCCAAACAGCAAATATTATTTCACTAACAAAAATATGATACATTTGTTTTTAAGCTTTTAACCCAACTACTAGATACTAAGAAATAGTATTCTCTCGCAAATGAATTCTTGGCCATAATATATAACTGTACACAGTTTTCACTGCATAAGCCACAACCACTACATTTGGTTACCATTTTTAAGTCCATTAACAATATATCATACACACCAACAATCCAACACAAAATCAAGTAATCAACTAGTGATAGAAACTAAAAAAATACACGGCATAAATTAAAAGAAAAAAACACACATGTACACCCACCTCTAGGCTACAGCACCCAAGATGATCTTGCATGAGGAGCCAACAAAGGCATCGCTATGCTTGAAAAGAGGGGCTATGCTATCGTTGAGGCACTATGCCATAAGGAGAGGCGTGAGGGAGACAAATGCAATTGTGATTTTAGGGGTTTTGAAATTGAAATTTGATTCTATAATTTATGTTTTTATATTTTAAATTGAATTGAACTGATCAATTTGTTGATTCAGTTTATTTTTTACCATTTGACTTTTACCCTTAGAATTAAAGTGTTTGCCCACCCCTACTTGATGCTATGGGTCTTAATGGCACAATAAAAAATAGTAGTACTCATCTTTTTAGGATCGAGCTAAAGTCATATTTTTCTATGTCATCATCTCCAAAAAGCATTGAAACAAAATACTTTACTATAAAGAACTGATATGTCCTTTGGAATAATTTGTATGAAAGATATGGTCATTTAAGATTAGTAATTCTTTCAAATACTCGTAGTAAATGAAATACTTTTAGGCTACAAGACTTTAAGTCAGTACATGTATATACTTCTACACTGTATAAAACTATTTCACAATTAAAACTTTGTAGGGAAATGTTCATCTTATTTAAAATTTAACATGTGTTTTAAGTTTGTTTATTTGTTTTTTTGATGTTATCTAATCTGTATTTTCTTTTTTACTTTTGATTAAGGATATGGATTTTAATAAAATGTTTGATAGAGAAATATGTTTAGCTGATAGAGCAACTGCACATATGATTTTTCAAAACAAGAGGTATTTTTCAAATTTTATTAACGTAAATGTGAATATAATATTAAGTCCAATAGATCTTATTGAAGGTACTAGAAGTGCAACAATTATATTAACAAAAGGTACAAAGTTAGATATTTATAATGCTCTATATTTACCTAAATAAAAAAATTAACTTGGTTTTAAAGACATTTGCCATAATCTTATTGAAGGTACTAGAAGTGCAACGATTATATTAACAAAAGGTACAAAGTTTGATATTTATAATGCTCTATATTCACCTAAATAGAAAAAGAAATTAACTTGGTTTTAAAGACATTTGCCATAGTTATTTTCACACATAGAGATAATAAATGAGAATAATGTAGAATATCTATACATATTTCTAACATGTCTGGAAAGAAACAAATATTAGGAAAATTTCTAGTTTTCTTAATTGACTTATATTATATGATGATATATTAATAGAAAGTTATGCAGTCATAAAAGTATCAGTTATATGATCCAAGATCTTTTATATTTTGGCATGACGACCTTATTCACTTTTGATTAATAGAATTACTAAAAAACTCTCGTAGAAACCTATTAAAAAATTTAAAAATTTTATTGTCTAATGAAAATGGATGCACTATATGCTTATAAGGAAAATTGGTAATTAGTTCATTACCAAGTAAAATCAGTTCTGAATCTCCATCATTTTTATAAAGGATTTAAGGAGATATCTATAGATTTATGCACTTACTAAGTGATCAATTTCATTATTTTATAGTTTTGATTAATGCATATACATGATGATTATATATTTGTTTATTATCTACACATAATATTGCATTTGTAACATTTCTTGCACAAATAATTAGGTCATGTGCACAATTTTCAGATTATCTAATCAAGACCATATATCTAGATAATGCTTATGAGTTTACTTCTAAAATATTTCATGATTGCTGTATGACTACGAATAGCAAACAAATCCAGACTTGCCCCGAAACTGAATTGAATTTGAAAAATTTGGCTCGAATTCAACTCACAGTGGATCAATTTTCATTTACAATTTGAATGATGAGAAATCGTATGATTTCAGGTCCGACTCCAAGTTCAAGTGAACCTGCAAATCCAAAACCCAGATCCAAATTTTCTTATTTTAGTATTAAATTTTTTAAAAATTATTTAAGATAAATAAAAAGAAGCCCTAATGTAAAACTCTCAGACTCTCTTAGCCACAGTTGTGGGATGCTAATCTCTTATTTCCTTTCTTAGTCTCTCACTCTCTCTTCAACTTTCCTCTAATTTCTCTTCTTCAAATTAATTAATCACCGTCACCATCACCTCACCTATCACCATCTTTGCAAAGTGTCTGTGTTCGTCTCGTCAGCATCACTAGCCTTCTTTGTCATAACCAGCAAAACATGTTGAAATCTACCTCGATTGCAACTTCTGTTATGTGTTTATTATCATATTTATAAGTTGCTATAGTGAATATTTGTGAGTCACAGCTTTTCTCTCTCAAGTATGCTCTATTATGCTTTGATTATACCTTATTTGCAATTTAATTATACTGTCTTGGTAATTTATGTGTTTTTATGTTCTGTTCTCAATTTATATATTTTTCTCTTTGCAATTTATTTAATTTATGTTTTGTCATGCTTTGATTATACTCTCTTTGTGATTTAATTAAATTATCTTTGTGATTTATATGTTGTTATGTTGTCTTCGTATTTTACAGGCTTTTGCAAATGGGCTTTTCTCTTTGCAATTTATTTCATTTATGCTATGTTATGCTTTGATTATATTATCTTTGTAATTTTATTATACTATCTTTGCAATTTTTGTATTGTTATGTTCTTTTTGCAATTTTAAAATCCATACTGTATGATTTTTAATGTCTATGTTCTATTATGCTTCAATTTTATTATTTATAGTTTATTTATTCTTGAATTATTTTTCATTGTTGTTGTTAATAGAATAGAAATAGTATCCCCAAAATATTTATAGCTTTTATAGTTAAAAATAAGATATAAATTAGAAGAAGTTGTTGAATTAGTTGTTAATTATAGAACTAATTATGCCTTGACATAGTTTATTTATTAGGATCAAATGAATTTGTTTTATTATTTTTATTATCAATTTATCACTAAATGGTTGTCTTATTCATTATGTTTATGATTTACACATTTTTTTAGATGGAATTCTAGAGGAAGCAATATATTTTGTAGAGCATTTGATTGATGAAGGTTTGATAAGTGAGCAGCAGTCAAATTTGATAAGTGAGCAATAGTCAAATAAAGTAGATAATTAAGAGTTTAGTTTTTAGACAAGTGGTTTCAAATTTGAACTCGAAATTATAGATTTACGGTATGGATTTTTATTTGTGGATGTTTGTTGCTTTGAAAACTTTGAATTTTAGATTCCATCTTTGTGCTATATTTCTTTTAGAACCTGGATGTGTCATATGAATAGGGACATGTCATATAAATATGTGATTTGTATTTATTTTTTCATTAGACAAGTTTCTGTGTTTTTTTTCCCCAAAAGAAGTTAAGTTTAAGCAATCTAGGTTTAAAACCCAAAATCTATGAACCCAATTTTTTTTGGGTTTAACCGATCGAGACTTGGATTAAAAATTTCGGGTTCAATTCTAGGTCCACTATAAAGAAATGTGTGTCTAAGTCTAAATCTAGGAAGGCTGAACCCAAACCCAAACCTAAAAATTGCCATCCTTGTGTATGACAGTTTAGATTGGCATGGAACACCTAGTATCACATGTACTTACCTAGAATGGATTAGCATAATCTCTTATCTAATGTCTTCTAAATAATTGCTGGAATTTTACTATTATGAAGTCAACTAATTATTTGGATAGGGGGATTTGCCATTTTGCATGCTACCACATTAATCCACTTTAGGCCCATTGCCGATCATAAATATTTCCTATTACAATTAGTATTGAGACATCAATTAGATAAATTCCATTTATGCATTTTTGGTTGCACAATATTAGAGCCAATTACACCCTTACAATGCATTAAAATAGGATCCCAATGTTGATTGAGAATTTATACGAGATTTGACACATCATCTATTATTAAATATATCGAACTAATGACAGATGATGTATTTATTGCATAATTTGGCGATTATCATTTTGATAAGGCATATTTTCTCTCTTGAGAGAAAGAAAAAAGACCCATAAATTTAGGCATGGTCCTCGATTAAAAGTGACATAAGTATCTTATTTAAATCCGTGCACATCTTAGAATGAAAATGAAGTGTGTATGGTAGTTCATTTACAATAAATTACAGAACAATTGCTAGTTGTCTTTACAAATATGGCAAAAGTAACCAAATCATATATATCAGTTGGTAATGCAATTGGCCAATTCATTCTTCTTGAATAGTAATTAATAAAAATGTAGCTAAACAATTGTCTATGACACACCAGAAGCATGGTAGACCAAATTGGCTCAAAAAATAGTATTCTGCAGAAAACAAAAGTGTTTAAATAGCGTTCTATTGCAAATAATGCTGAAAATCTAAAAGAACAAATTCCTTCAGAAAAGCAAATAAGGACAAAAAACTTGACAATATACAATTTTGTATAAAGTAAAAAACCTGAAAAAAGTACTTTGTTAACGTATTTGTATCCATAATATTGATTTTAATAATAATAAACAAAATTAAGAATGATTAAGTTTTAAAAGCTCAAGTCATTTTTCATAAATCATTATTTTGATTTTATAACGGGTTTATATCTAAAGAAAAAGTGATTTCATGAAATTAGTTGTTTTTCAAATTCATGATTAATTGAAAAAGTTTTGAAAACTTTGAAATCTCGAAATGAGCTTATTTGTAAAATTTTATAGAAATTTAGGCTATAGTACAAATATAAAAGTTTTTAGACAAAATTATAATTTTTAAAAAATAATTCTATGCAGTAGTTACTGTAGCAAACAGCAACATTTTTTAAAAATAGCAAATTGATAATTTTCAGAAAGCATGTTTTACAAAGGATTGTTAAAATAATGATTCTAGAAAATAACAGCTAACTACTTATAGAAAATAGTGAACATATAATTTTTATATTATAGTTGTGAACCGTTTAGAAAGAACGGATAGCCAAAATATGTTTTGTAGATCTTTAAAAATAAAGGGCTAAATGATAATGTCAAATGGTAAATCATTTATTTAAAATTTCAACCAATGGTTAGTTGGACTAGTCATAATGGTTAACTGATAATAGTTAACGGCAATCTAATTTTTTTCAAAAAAGTCAACAATGGCTAATTTTCGGTTCTAACTATAAATTAGCTCATTCAGATTCAAACAAAAAGAGATCTAATATTTATTATTGAGCTTGCAAGTGAGAATACACTTATTATTGAGCCTTAAACTTGTTTTTGTTTCTTTGATTCACAATTGAGTTTTTATTTATAATGAAAAATATTGTGTGAGAGAAAATTCATTTGTAATCTTTATCTTTGAAAAGTTATAAGTACTGTGTTACACTTCGATTAAGAGATTAGGGACAATCTTTTGTTATAAAAGTTAATTGACACTTGTGAAGTTAATTGTAAGAGTTCTTAAAATCTTGGAGGTTTGGATAGTGGAATCCTCAAGTTTGGTGTACTTGAGGCATGAATATAGGCGGGATTGACCGAACCACATAAAAATCTCGTATTTGCTTTTTTTTTTCCCTTATCTTTTTACATTTTGTTTAGTTTATTTATTATTGTTTTGAATTTATTTAAGATTTATATTAAGTTTTGTTCAAGCATTACATAATTTTTAAAAACTTAATTCAACTTCTTCTTAGGTTGCCTAGCCATTATTTCATAATTGGATTGAAAAATAATATATTTCTATTGATTATACTCAACGTAATTTTTCCTTAAAGACTTCTTAAAAAGCCATATAATCAAAAAATGGCATAAGCCCTTGAAGTGGATGGAAGTAAAGAGATTGTCATCAATAATGTATTTGTATTTACAATAATTGCTAATATTGTAAATGAATATAAACTAAGGCATGATTGGCTTAAGTGAAAAGAAGTAATCTAGGCATATTTGACTTATTTAGCCAAATTTGAAGTATTTAAACCTGTACTCTTGATGCTTGAAGGTATAAAACTTATTAGATACAAATGAGTATTTGTATGGAAATACAATAAGAATAATAAAGTAGTAAGATATGACATACGACTTGTTGCATAAGGCTTCTAAGACAGAGTTGGTATTGATTACAACAGGGACATATTCACCAATTATGTATGCAATTATGTTTTGATTTTTAATCAGATTCATTATATCATAAAATCTTAATATGCATCTCATGGATGTAGTGACAACTTATCTAAATGAATGACTATGTGAGTGTGTGGAAAGATTTAAAATTTCATAATCTTATTAATCATCACATCATAACTTGTATTCAATAAAGTTACAAAAATCTTTACATGAATTAAAATAACCTAGATGCATGTGGTATAAGCACCTCAGTGAGTATTTGACAAAAGAAAGGTATGTTAATGATTCTATTTGTCCATGTGTTTTTATAAAGCAATCAAAATCTGGTATTGCAATTGCCTCTATTTATATCAATGATTTTAATTAAATAAGAACTCCTGAAGAATTCCAAAAAACTAATGATTGTTTGAAAAAAATGAATTTGAAATAAAAGATTTAGGGCAAAGAAGGTATTGTCTCAGACTATAGACCGAGTACAGACCTAATGTTACCTTTATCCATTAGTCAAATTATACTGAGAAAAATTTATAATGTTTGAACATAGATAAATCTTACCATTAAGTACCTTAATGGTATTTTGATATTTTCATCCTAAAAAGGATCAATTCCATCTTAAAGAGGAAGATGAATAGATACTTGGTTCTAAAGTACCATATTTAAATGCAATTATATTATAATGTATTTAGCATAATGTATTAGATTAGACATAGCATTTTCTATTAATCTATTAGCTTGATTTAGATTTAGACAGACATTTGAATAGTGTTAAGCACATTTTTCATTATTTTCAAGGAACGAATGATTTGAGTTTATTTTATTTTAATGAACTAATGAAAAATCCAGGTCTTATTAGTTATTCTGATACAATTCATTCATCTTCTCATAAAACTCATTTACAAATAGGATATGTTTTTACTTTTATTGGCACAAGGATTTCTTGAAAGTTTACAAAATAGACTCTCATTGCAGCATCCTCTAACCACTCTGAAATTCTTGTACTTTATGAAGTTAGTCCAAAATGCATATGATTGCGATTTGTAATCTATCATATTCAAAGTATTTGTAAAATATCTTCAAGTTTAGATATCTCAATAGTGATATATAAAGATAATGTTGCATGTATAGCTCAACTCATAAGGGGATATATTAAAAATAATAGAATAAAAAATATTTCACCAAAATTCTGCTATGCTCATGAGCTTCAATAAAATAAGAAGATTAATATCATATATATGCTTCATGGAAAATTTAGCTAATATATTTATAAAAGCTTTAACTTCATCTACATTTGAGAAAATAATATATGACATTGGCATGAGTCGCTTCAACAAACTATCAAATTAATACATGTTGCTATTAGGAGAAATACCTATTCGAGAAAGCATTTTGAGGAATGTAATCTTACAAGAGAAAAATCACATTGAAAAGCATATACAACTTTATTAAGGGAGCATATTTTGAAGAGAAGAATTTGCAACCATGTTCAATAAATGAGCATTGTGCACATCTTTTTCTAATATCCTTTACACTATATATAAATATATGGGGAATTCAAGGGAAGCGTTGTGAATTATTGCATCCATCACTAATGAATCCACAAACATAAATGGAGAGTGCACTTCGTGAGTGGATTCATCTGTAGAATATTTTAACTCTCCTTGATGCACTTATTCTTTACTATAAATACATGACAAAATGATGCAATTGATGGGGCATTGCTTTTTGGCCTTTATTTCGTAGCCAATTTCATTTTCTTTCTGCCCATTCATTTTTATACAAACACAAGGAGAAGCTCGACAAAAGTTTTGGCTTGGCCATCTTTGTTAACTAGATTAATCTAGTTAACAAAGATTAACTAGAAGCTCGACAAAACTAGATTAAGAGTAGTCACAAATGTATCAAAAGGGCTCTTACAAGTCAAGACCATTATAACTAGATTAATCTAGAAGCCTGGACTTAGGCTTGATAAAAGTATTAGAACACATTTCATAACGTGTAAGATTCGGTTTTGATGATCTTCAAAAATCGTTTCACCCATTAAACACTTTAGTTATTTTTATGCTTTTATAGGAAAAAAGGGACTCTCATTAACTTATCTTATATATATAATGATATCAAACAGTTAAAATAAGAGGCATTTGTTGGACCTATTTTGATTGTCAGGTGGAAATATTTCTACCATAATTTGTGCGGTCACGCCTCCCTTGACTGTTAAGTTTAGGAAGAAAATTTCAAGTTGGTTGGGCTAATTTTTGTAGGCTTTGTTCGAAGTTTGTCTATTTAGGCTTTAATAATTTCAAATGAAAAGGCCCCTCGACTTGGTTTTATAAACAGAAATTGTTTAACAAATTATAATTTTGTTTAGTTTTTCCTCCGAAATTTCCAACTCACCAATTTGCTTGTGGATTTAAATACAAGACTACAGAGATACATAGGGTTGTGATGGAATATAGAAATGGTTTTTTTTTTTTAATGATATTTAAGACAAAACTTTAAATAACATTCTCAATAATATTCAATATTTGAACATGGGCTTAGATGTATTATGTAGCAATAACAAATGATTTGGCAAACAATTTCATCCACTATGTACTGAGCAATAAATCACATATCACAATTATATGACTCATTTTATCTTTTCTTTTTTGAAAATATGATCAACAGTCAATTAAGGGTATTGAAACTGTGAATTAACTAGACCCGATTATGTGGCCTAAAATTATTAATTTTTCTAAAAATAACTTTTAATACTTTTTAATTATGAAAATTTTTTAATTTTTCAAAATTTTAAAAATTGTTTTAGGAGTGTCTCCGCAATCAGAAATCAATTTTTATAACATTCAATGAAATGTGTAGCTCTTTTCCGCCCTAGTTCTTTAAAACTTTGTTTTGGAAAGTAATACATAATAATAATAATTTTTTATTTAAACATTGCATGCAACAATATAAAGCAAACTTTTGCCCACCTATACATACGTGGGGTTCAAATGTCAGATTATTTTTTTTCTTTTTTAAATCCAAGAAGATTACTGGTTGAGTCTTCGCACCTGCAAATCATAGCTTGAGTAGACACCAAAACCACAATTTTTTATTTTTACCTTTTCCGTATTATTATGGCTGCCATTGCAAACAGAATCATTTAGCTCCAGTAAAAAATAAAGGAAATAAAGCTATAGTGAAGGGTATGTTCAGGATTGCACTTGCTTCCCAAGGATCAATTTCTGACTTTTTTTTAATGGGAAAGTAAAACTTTCATTAATTCAACGAAGTGAATACATGCAAAATTTTAGGAGAAAAAGTTTCCACCCAAACACCAGATTCAAATTTTTCAATAGCTATCTTAGCTAAAGATTGGGCACGCTCATTACCTGATCTAGAGACATTCTGTGCTTCAAAAATTGTGAAGTTCTTCTTTAAGGCTTGAATTTCTGCTATGATCCAGTATATTTCTATTAAGTTGCCTTCTCTGTTGTTTATCAATTCTGCTACCTCATGAGAATCAGTTTCTAAGATAACCGACTGTACACCTGCTTCCTTAGCTATTTTTGTACTTCACTCAGCTGCTTCTGCTTCCATATACATTACATCTCCGCCAAACTTTGAGGTTTTTATGGCTACCACTAAGCACTTTCTAGTGAAGTCTGTAATTCTTGCTCCCAATCTCGAGCATTGTCTTTTGGTATCAGTAACTGCATCAACATTTATCTTTTGCCATCATTTTGGTGAAGGGGTCCAAGCTTTTAGTGTTTCCGTCTGCATCTTTCCCAGATTCAACATCTCTGGAAATTTTTGTTTCTCTAAAAACTTCATTAACTGCTTCAGCTTTGGCCATTAGTAAGCTTGGATCTAACTTCAAACCTTCAAAAACAAATTTATTCTGAGCATACCAAATCACCCACCACATCAACACCATAAGCTCTAAATCAGCTTTACTTAATTTCTTCTGAAGCATCATCAAGTCCCTTAAAAGGTCTGGATTTCCCATTTGTTGAATGCACTTGCCATCGATCAAAGTTGTCAGACCTTTTTTGCTACTTTACAAGTGACCAAAGCATGCAGAGTATTTTGCAATCTATCCCTACAATGCTTGCAGTGTGCTTCCTAAATAATTCTACACTTCCACAAATTCTCAGCTATCAACAGTAAGTTTTTAGCTACTTTCTAAACGAAAATCTTGATCTTTTCTAGGACGGTAAGAGTCCATATGATACTTCAACTGCTACTTTTATTGTTGGAGCATTTTGGCGAATCTGGATATTTCATAATTAGAGCCACTGGGTATCCACTCTAAATTAGCCTTTCATACACTTTTATTGTTTATCAACTCTGAAACAGTAGCATTAAGCGGCATTCTTGGACTAGAAAAAGGTTTGAAGATGGATTGCCTTGGAATCTAATTGCCCTTGTATACTGAGATATTTTCTCCATTACAAAGTCTCCATCTATATCCATTGAGAATTATTTCTCATCCCGAAGGTAAGCTTCTCCAAATATAAGATGGATTTGACCCCACTGAAGCACTAAGAAAATCAGCCTTCTTAAAATATCTAGCCTTTAAGATTGTAGCTACAAAGGAGTCTGGATTTTGAATCAATCTCCATCCTTACTTAGCCAACAAGGCTTGGTTGAAACTTGATATGTCTTTAAAACCTATCCCCATTGAATTTTAGCTTGGCCCATCTGTTCCAAGTGATGCCTTTCTTTTCCTGCTTTTACTCCACCCAAACCCCGCTATCAATGGCTGAATACCATCGCACAAGCCAATAGGTATCTTGAAGACAATCATGGCACAGGCTTGTTCCACTGCTTTTTTTAAGACTTCTTTTCCTTCACTCAAGGAAAGTTTTTGCTGCCAACTAGAGATCTTGCTCTGGACTTCTAGATTAACCTCATTAAGAAAATTCTTCTTTTTTCTTCCAATCATCAAAGGCAACCCCAAACATTTCTCATGCTTCAATACCATGTTGAGCTGAAAAATTCTTTTAATGGCCAAAATATGGTTTGCAAGGACAGTCACTAAAGAACATGCATGACTTCTCAAAATTGAAGAGTTGCCCAGAGGCAGTGGCATAGTAATCAAACAAGTCTTTATGATGCAGGCAATCTTTAATTGAGGCTTCGGAAAAATCAAGTTGTCATATCATATGCAAATAAGAGGTGAGAAATTGATATATGTTGTCCAAATCTCAGCCCTTGTATTAGCTTGCTTGTTTCGACCTGAATCAACAAGTTAGAGAGAGCTTCTGCACATATTATAAACAGATGAGGAGATAAAGGGCATCCTTGCCTCAAGCCCTTTTTAGGAATATTCATGCCCTTTGGTATTCCATTTATGATTTCAGAGAAGAATAAAGTAATAATTCAATTCATAATTAAAATTATCAACTTTAAAAAACCTCACTCTACTTTATCATAAGCTTTACTAATATCTAACTTCAGAGCTTTTTTGCCTTTACTATACCTAATCTTGTGCAGACATTCCTATCCATAATAATATTATCAATTATCAATCTGTTAGGGATAAAAGCACTTTGTAATGGATCAATTAAATATGTAAGATATTTTTCAATTTATTTGTAGTAGTTTTAGCAACAATCCTATAAATGACGTTACAAAAACTTATTGGCCTAAATTCAGTCACTTGCCTAGGCTTTGCATTCTTGAGGATTAAAGCAATACAGGTGTGGTTCAAAGGAGCAATGATACCTATTTCTGAAGGCATATGGTGATGACTCCTTTGACAGATGGCCGATGCTTTTGATAAAAGGCAGCAAGTAGCCTATCAAGGCCTGGTGCCTTGGTTGGACACATTTGATTCAAAGCCTCTATTATCTCTTCCTTTGTATATGGTTGAGTCTGACAATCATTCATTGCTACTGATACTTTTGATTATTATTCATTGTTAATAAGCAAACTAAATGAAATTTGTTTTTAATCGGTTTTGGTTTAGAGATATTGAATATAAGGTATTGCTTTTTATTTTTTATTTTGCCACTGTAATTTTGACCATCTCTTTCAAAGCATCCTCCATTTAATCTTGAGTAAGGCTAGAAGTTGAAAATAACTCTGCAAAGTCCTCGCAGAACTCTTTCTCAATGTTTTCCTTTTCTTCTACTTATTTTCCTTGTGCATCTTTTATCCCTCAAATTTTGTTTTTTTTTTTTTAGATAAAACTTTTAAGTGGAAGAATTTGGTGTTTTTATCTCCCTCCCTTAGCCAATCAGACTTAGACCTCTACTTCCAAAAGATCTCTTCATCTAGTAAGAGATCGTGAATTTGCCTCTTATTATTAACTCTTCACCCTTATTCCACTTTTTTTTTTTTTTTGGGTTGAAGCTCATTTATTTTGTGTAAAAGCTCCTTCAGTTTCTTCTTGCTGCCTTCAAAAGTTTTCTTACCCCAATGCATTAATTCAACTAGCAAAGTTTTGCTAGCTTGTTTAAAAAGTTGTATTGCATTATCCCCTGATGAGTGCTCATTCTTCCTTTAAAATATCCTTACACTCGTTGTAAATGCTCCACATGTCTTCGTAATGGATTCTTAAAAATTTTCTTCCATTGTATGGCTTTCCATTGTCTCTGCTTATTGATCTCATCAAAACGATATCAAAACCAAATTGTGATCTGAGCAAAATGTAACCAGGTTTGTTACAGCCTGGCTTTAGTAGAGATTGGTCCAGTATTTACTACATAAAAATCTATCTAAATGCTCTTCAACAAAGCGGCAACCAAATCTCATATTAGACCATGAAAAAGGGTGTCCCTATAGCTAAATCTCTCAAATTACAATCCTAAACAGCATCTCTATAATCCCTAATCATATGAACCTCTCTGTCTCTTCCTCCATTTTTCTCATCTAAATGCATAATCTCAGTAAAATCGCCTAAGGATAACCATGGAGATGAAGAAAAACTTGCCAATCTTCTTAATAAAGTCTAAGTTCGTTGTTTTTTTTTTTTTTTCCACTCGTTTTTGGATGCCTATAAATTCCAGTGCATCTCATCTGTTTTCCACTTTTAGTTTCTCTTTCAAGATCTGTGTAGTGGTTGCTTAATGAGGTGATATCTACGCTTGTTTTTAAATTCCAAAGCATAACTAGACCCCACTCTTACCATTACTACTAACCACAAAAAAAATTTCAAATCTTCAATTTTCTTCTCAACATTGTCTATGTGCACAGACATTAGTTTTTTTTTTATTATTATTACCGACATTAGATCGACATTACAATTAATATTTATAATTAATATTATATCAGATCATATAATTGGGATGATTGCTATATACTGACCACTAAAGTATTTGTCCAGATACTTTATATCCTACTATATTCGCATTACAACTAGGACGATCGCCATATATTGACCAATAAAGTACTGACTCAAATACTTTATACCCTTGTACATATTTCATGAAAGAAAGACCATCTTCACTCAATTATTAGATAACTGAAAAAAAAATTAAAATAACTTCCATAATACTTTTGTGGAGGCTCGAACTCTTGCACTTACAATGTTAAGTGCAATTAGAGGAACTTTTGAAAAGGTATGAACATTCGATCATTCCCTGTCTCTCGGATGTTCCAACTTGATATATTCATAGCTGTTGACAAGGCTGGCGTTCAACCTCTGCCGATTGAGTTGCATTGTTAGTGGTTTCAGCGTTTTCCATCATTCTTGAGCCATCCCCGTTGAGTTTATAGCTGATTGGAGATAGATTGCAAATGCTTTCTTGTTAACCAAGTTTTTGTTAGGTCTTAGGATATAGGTTTTTTTTCTAATGATTTGCGCTTGATCTTGATTATTCATAGCCTGGCCTTTTTCCCACAATTGTTTTGTCTTTTACGTGTCCCTTACTGCTCGTGCTTCTAGCTTGCAGCTTCGACTTCCTCCTCCTGGGCCTCACGTTTTTCATTCCCGGTCTTTTACATACTACTACATCTGGACTTGAGTGGCTTTGATCCTTACTGTGGCTTGCTCTTAAAGTTAAATTTGGCTCCAAATTAAGCGCCAAAATAAAATTTCTTCCCTCCCAATTTTCTATTCTCGCTTGTTCTCCCCTTTTTTCATGATCATTCAAGTTGTTAGCTACATTTTTAGTATCAGCTATGCTAGGTTGCTTTTGACTATCGTCTTGCTGATTTCTTGGTTCTAGACTCGTTTGACCATCATCCTCTCACGGATCGAATTAGTTTGACCCAGATTTATTTTCATAGGGTCTGAAACAATTTGCGGTGCTTGCCTTCTCCCATGGTGTTCTGGTTCCTTTGGATCATTGTTGAGCTGCTCAAACCTTTTATTCCATCTATGTCTTCCCCTATTCAATCCTAGTTTTTTCAGCTTTACCCCTTGTATGCTACATATTCTCTAAATTGGTGCCCAATAATACCACAGCGAAAGCAGAAATCTGGGAGTTGCTCATACAATACTGGCAACTTTACCTCATCATCTTCTTCTAGCTCCAAGAATACCATTTCTTCTAATGGCTTTGTGATGTCAATGGATATTCTGACTCTTGCATACAGGCTAAGGCACTCCCCGTCATCATCAGTTTCAACCTCCAACACCTCTTCAATCAATCCCCCCAACTTTTTAACATTGTCTCGCTGCATACAAACTACGGGTATGTTGTGAATTTGTACCCGTAAATTCACTTGTGTGAATTCTTCCTTCCTCATGTTCCCTATCCCACTAGGTTCTTTTAACACAATCAAAGCCCGATCAAAACGCCATGGCCTCCTGCCATTACTTTCCGTTTATCAGCTTCCAATCCAAATTTGAACAGAAAAATTTTGTTTTCCAAGCTTCAATTTTCACCTCTTTTATTGTTTTCGATGCTTGTATTAATGTAACTTTGATCCCTTCCGTGTGGACGCTCCTTGCCAATAGGATCTTTCCAACCGGAGCATTTGCCATTATGCACCCTCCTTTTCCTTGCATTCCACTTCTTGGTGATAGTTTGCATTCACTGCCGTCTCATATAGAAATAGCTTTGCATTTACATATTAACTCCTCTGTGTCCATAGATGATGGACAAAGATTTGTTCTTTACCTACTAACTACCTTATGTTTGACTTCCCGGTGTTTTACTCTCTCTTGTCTACTCTTTTAAGTGAAATCCCTCGATTTTTAACTACCCCAACAATATTTAATAAAAGAAACTCAATCTAAAGAGTGAAAAATGGAGCCATCTCTATTCTTTGTTCTCTTTCAAAGAAAAAAAAAAAGCATTTTAGAAGAAGACTAATATAGCTTTTTTTTTTTGTTTAAAATCTATATATATCTAAATTTTACTAAAGTCTAAATAAGTTTGAATACACATACTTGAATAATATGTTTTTTTTTTGTTAATATCTAAATATAAGTGTTAGGTTGTTTGTTTTTTTTTAAAAAAAAAATTAGAAATATGATATTTTGACATATATAACCTATAAATATTAACAATACTCACATTTATATGTTAAACTCATTACAAGTTATAAATAAATTATTTGATTAGTTTTTTTTTTTAAAAAATGATAATTCTCACCTTAACAAGGCATGAAAAGTAAAGTATATATTTAACACATGTATTTTTTTAAATTAATATATGATGCTCACAATGTTATTTTTAACATATTATATTAATTTTTTTTCTTGTTTATTACTTAAATCAATCAAGAATTGTTAAATAATTTGAAATAAAATTAATGTATTAAATCATTTTAATCATTTACATTTACTATTTATAAAATAGTAAATATAAATACGAAGACATAGAGCTATTCTAAAATATGCTCGTCTAAAGTTTTACTACATTTAAAATTCTTATTCAAAAAAATTAATAGTTGAATACACATATATAACAAAAAAACTTGATAAATAAATGATAGTAAAAGGATAATTTATATAATAAGAAATAAATTTATTTGATGGGGGTATTAATTAGAGAAAACTTTCAGATGTTTTGCCATTTAGATAAAAATTAGAATATTTAACTTTTTGTGTTCAGATCTAAATATCTTATAATCAAATATAAGTAATAGAAAATAAATAAAATAAAAATAAAAAATGTCTAAAAGTGATTAAAATTCAGAGTTCAGACAAAAAACAAACAACCCCTAAGTATTATTAAGTTTGTTTTGTTTGTAGATGAAGTAGAGTGATCAATTTCTAACTTGATTCTCAAAAAATCAGCTTTACAAATAATTTAGAGTGTTTAATAAATGAAGATTATTTAACAATCATTTTTAAAATAACCTACTGTACATGTTTGGTAAATAATTTAAAAATTATCTTCATGTTAGTTTAATCAACATAGAATCAATTTAGATAGATGGAAAACAATTACCAGAATTAGTTTGTTAGCATCAATCAATCGTAACGAGGGAAATTCCGATTTAGCTAGAGGCAAAACCATCACTGAAGTTAGTTTTTCAACGTTGATTGATCGCGATGAGAGAAATTCTAGGGTTTTTAGTTAGGTGAAAGAGATTTGTAGTTGATTTTAGATTTTTGAAAAAAAAAAAAAAGCACGAGAGAGATAATTTTAATATTTAAATAATTTAAGAAGATATTTTAAATATTTTAATCCAAAATAATCAGATTTTTGAAAGCAGGTTCTAGCTGCTTTCACTTGATGGTTGTTTACTAGATTTTCAAGAACAGAGATTTCTTAGTCCTAAATAATCGGGTAACTCATTTTTTTATTTAATCAGATTTCTCAGTCCTAAATAATCTGGTAACTCTTTTTTTTCATTTATTTTTGATATAAAATTAAGTGATATCATGTTCACGAGAATTAAATGCTTGTACACTTATTCGCGTTCAACAAAATGTTTCATGCCATTATTACTTGACATTTTTTTTTTTTTTTTGGCGTGCATCATGATTCATGGAAAACTACTACACGTCCTATTTCATGTCTTCTTTTATGATTATTAATGTTTTACACCAGCAACTATAACAATGTACTTGAATGAACCATACATTAACTGACATATGTGCATGGCACTTTAGTTTGTTCATAACTCACAGCATGGTCGCATTCATTTGATGTCCTTTAAAATATTTCCTCTTTAATGAAAATGTCAAACAAAGTCGATGAAACTTATTATTCTTTATCAACAAATTGAAATCTTCCCTTAAATGGATGTACTCTAGTTATGTACTCATCCATCCATTTATAACTCCACAGGGTGCTTCTTTTCATATTACATCAAAGGGATCAGACTACAAACAAGAGAATCTACCCCGATGACTCCCAGGAATACAATTTATCGGTTATTTATTCTATTAAATATATTCCAAATTTCCAATGAAGGTAATTCAATTATCAGAATTTAGATTTTCCTGCTATTAACAGCCGCGTTGATTATAGCAAAGAATTTTCAATTTTCATGCAACTGCAAAGTAAAATCTCTGCTCTGTCCTCAAGAGATTGCTTTTGCTGAACTCAGACAAACTATGATTTGTTTCAATATAGCTTTCTAAGATTGAATAGATCAACATTCAAAATAAAATGTGGCGTCCCGTACAACCCAGTAAGGAAAACAATCAAGATCGACAAAATCCAGATTGATCTATAATGCATACATACAAAGACTGCAGAATGATAAGTACAGTAATCGCATAAGATGCTTCCATATGACCTTGGTAGAAGTATCTACACAGGCTAGGGAACAGACACAAATGAATACAAAACCACCAACAAGACCTTTCATATTTTTTGCGGTTTCATAAAGCAAAGCCATGAAGTCATAACAGAGATAATCCACAAACAAGTTGAACTCCCTACCATGTTTAAATCAGTTGATGGGTTCATCAAAGCCAGGTGCGACTTGTGATGAGAGAAACATTGTCTTTAGAATGCAAATAGCAAATTATGAACTTGATGGAATTGAAGCTTTCGAAACTAGCTTTTATGATATGGTAGTTCAAACTGACCACATTCTACTGGAAGGAGAAACACCCCTGAGTGAGTAAAATGTGATACCAACAAATGGTTCAATTAAATACACAGGGACAGCCAGGGTGATATGTCATGGAAATTAAGCATGTGTACATTTATAACCTCCGATTATGAAGGTTGCCGACTACAAGTGAGAGACAATGAGAGAGGAAGATTAAACACAACAGAAAGAG
The DNA here is from genome assembly GCA_030449875.1 of Aegle marmelos. NCBI lineage: Eukaryota > Viridiplantae > Streptophyta > Magnoliopsida > Sapindales > Rutaceae > Aegle > Aegle marmelos. The sequence goes on from JASUUL010000094.1 coordinate 8,471,995, forward strand.
ACTACACTGAGAAGAACTGTGGTAACAGAGAATTCACGGCCAACCACATGCCTCAAATGTCAATTTGTAACAACTGAGCAGACCTTAAGTACTCAACAATTAAGCACCATAATAATACCATTTTGGCAGGAATTTTTCCCTAAAAGCATTTTATTGCTTTTGAGATGGAGTTGAAAATGCTGTCATTGTCTTATTTCCCTAGAGCCTTTCCTTCATGCTCCGATACTCGATTGTCATTTAATATAATTGACACATTCAAAACTCTTATTGAACAATTCATTACCTATGTCAACTAAGGATGACCTATGAGCCAGGAAAGTGTTTGATTTGACAAATGGACCTATCAATCATTATACAAAAGATTGACTCCTAATAAAGCTAGTGAAAACACTCTATAGGTGGGAGTGACAAGGCCAACCAATTCATATAGAGTTCCTCATACGTAAGGGCACATTAAGTATAACATATTTTCCATTTCAATAGATGACATCTGAACGACATGCTGTGACACTACTAGTACTGTGCAGAGACCATCCAAACAATGGCGATCACTTGATAACTTCCGATCCATGGAGTCACACATAAGATGCACTGTCGGTTCACGTATAATAACTTGGAGCACTGGCCCCTAGGCAACAGCCAGGGAAATTTTAGTTGGGACAGTATCAATTGAATTCGTAGTCAGTGACAAGCTTTTAAGAATCAGAATTCAGAACTCCAAGTCAAATTATATGAGACGACGGCATCGTAGACTAACAGACCTATTAAATGCCCATATCACTATCTAGTTTAGAATGCAAACTACAGATTTCCATGATGTGCCCTACTGTGAAAGCAGACTCTGCCGGCATCAGGTAGGCCACAGAGATAGCTTACTTTGTGGCAGATTAGATGGTTGACAGGAAGCAAGTGGTGCTGAATGAGAAGCATCCACTTGGAAAACCTGGCATAGCATTTACTAGTTCTTCTCAGTTGAACTGGCTGTCAGTTAATGCTACTAAGCTCAGAACAAGGCCATTCATCAAAGCTCAAAGTTTTTCTAGAGAAAGAGAAAACCAAATTATAATTATCCAAGAAATAAAGAATTTTTAGAATAGCATTGTTAAGGAACTAATGCTACCAAGCTCAGAACAAGGCCATTCATCAAAGTTGTAAGTTTTTCTAAAGAAAGAGAAAACCAAATTATGATTATCCAAGAAACAAAGAATTTTACAATAGCGTTGTTATGGGAGTGAGAATTCTTTTTGAGGGGGAATCTTCTTTATCATCCTCGCTTTAACAGGCACATAAATAAGATATCAGAAAAAAAAAAAATATGGGACTTCTTTGGTTCCACAATCTGGACTGCCTTTTAGCTGAAAAAAAAATGATAAAACTTTTGTGCTTCTCTCGATATGAAGTCAATGGTGGCTATTCATTCCTGATTTAAAGTAATTTATTTTCAAAAATCCAAAGATAAGCAAAACAAAGAGGTATGATTTTCTAGAGGACTACCTTGAAGGAATAGAGCCAAAGTGTTTTCTGTGTCTTCCACAAGTGATGACGGGGAAATTCATCTTCTATAGAGAGACATAGCGAAAAATATGCATCAATTAGACATTCTTTTATCTTGCATAATTGATAACTCCCACTAGATCCCAGAAAAAACTTGATAGAAGTGAGTGTAAAATTCTATGTTTAAATTAGCAAACAAACCGATTGCCGCTGCATTGGTGGTACTTACAGAAGAAGAAAAATAATCAAAAGGTGACTTACACTATAATCAACACACCTCTGAATTCTGATTATAAAAGATGTTAAGCCCAAACCAAACTATATTAGGCCGTGCATAGTTCCACCTGCACATTCAACATCATAACAATTTACACCCCTACAATTTATACAACCAAAAACAACTGAAAAAAAAAAAAAACAAAGAAGAAAATCCAAAGCAGCACCTGTATAAGGAGACTTAGGCTGATCAATCATGTAGTGGAGAAGATCAAAAGAAGGGGCAAACCAAATCCAGTCCCATTGAATTCTCTCTCTCAAGTAGCATTTTTTTTTCCTTTTTATCCCAATTATACAATAGTTTAAACCATGAAAAAAAGAAAACACCTCAGGCTCTCAAACAATGCTACTCCTTCACTCTACTGCCCTGACCCTTGTGAATCATCCTTATTAACAGGAGCTGCTTGCTGCTGCTGCTGCTGCTGTTGCTGCTGCTGCTGCTGTTGCTGATGCACCCTACCATGACCCATCTGCTGATAAATTTGAGTCAAAGTTTGTGGATTCAAAACCCCAATATGACCATCTTGCGACAACCCAAGCTCCAAACCAGGTAACTGCTGATTACTAGCACTACCCAAAATAGAAGTAAAACTCATAGGACCCATGTTAGCAGTAGCAGTTCCTGTACCTGCCAAGTCAAACCCAGGGAACCCCATCTTTTGCAAATAATTAGAACTTTCGGTCCCTAAATTCCCTGTTGATGGACCAGAAGATGATGATGACTGAAACCCAAACCCACTTACAGGTTGGGGCCATAACCCTGCTGTTGGCATTTGATGAGACCTTCCTACTAAATTGCCACCAACTAAACCCCCCCAGCTGGTCCTAGTGGACCCTAAATCATCGATCTTTTGATGCAAACCAGCAGTCAAAGAGGCACCTTGTTGAGAGACAGAGCCACCGGCAGCTGCCAAAGCTGATGCTGGTATTGTCCCCGTCCCAGTGGCTGCAATTATAGATGGCTCAGCTTGTTGCAGCAACCATTGAATTGTTTCACCATCAGATTTGTGACCCAATTCCCTTGTTAACTGAAAGATTCTTGCGGCGCATAAAGCAGGCATCCTAATTCTCCTCCCTCTGCCTTCAACTTTTGTGTGCCTATCTTTGTTTGAGCTTCTTTTGGGTGCCAACTGTTTCTTTGTTTGCTCCTCTTTATCAGCTATCACAATCTGAAAATCTTTGATCTCTGCTGGCTTGTTCTCACCCATGTTCACTTGTTGTAGCTGCTGTTGTTGTTGTGGTATGTTCAAGAAGTTGGCTCCTTGTTGTTGTGAGGGTTGCTTTGAGGCCTTGGGATCCATGAACAGGTAGGTTTTTGGGAGTGAGCACAAATAAGAAAATAAAAATTTCAGATAAAGGTAGGTGGGTACTAATTTGCTCTGATTGAAGAAGGAAGGGTGGGCTGAAAAGTCCTAGATTTTCATGAGTTTTTCACTGTTTTTGGCAAGGAATGAGACACAAACACACCCCATTATAATAATATTGTTGGTTTCCCAATTGTACCCATATGTCTTTTTTATTAACTTTTTTTAACACGGGTGTTTACTTATTGTATTAAAAAAAAAAAAAGGGACTTTTTTTTTTTCACCCGGGGAAAAGACTTTGGTGTTTACTTGCATTCATTACCCATACATACACAACTCTGTTTCTGTATCTTTCTCTCACTTTTTCTGTTCAGGTATTTTTTGTACTTCCCATTTTACCTCCATCTCTGTATATTGGTTTTGACTTTTGACTAGCATTTTTATATGCCAAGGACTTTTACATGTTAAGCCAAGTACTTTTATCTGTCAAGTACTTTAACTGCCAATTTTCACCCCAACAGGCGCACCCATAAATTCAACAGCATACAAACTTCTCGTTGCAAATCCTTCAATTTCATCTTTCAAATAGATTGTTTAAATCATTAATCATGTTAACTAAATATCCATCAAAATAATTGACAGTAATTTATCTATTATGGGATAAAGAGTGTATTAAATTGGCAAAAATCTTGAGGTTCTGTAGCATAAACTCTATCATCGATAGATTTTCGTCACACTTATTTACTCTTACATGATTTAATTGAGGGATTCATTTTATAATAATCTAATAAAGAAAATGTATATGAAAATTTTTACATTTTAAATAATTTTTTAGGTTAAATAGATTTTTACATTTAATAAAATATATCTCATGTATTAATAATATTAAAATTATTTTATTTAATATTGAAAATAATTTAAACTTTAGTATTATATTTTGTTTATTTTAAAATTTAGTTTAATATAATATAAGATTGTAAAGGATTAGAAATATTTTCAAATATTTTTAAATATATATAATATATATTGTATTGTAAAGGATTAAAAATATTTTCAAATATTTTTAAATATATATAATATATATTATTGCATTTATTTTATTATTATTTTTTATTTATTATAAAATATTAGAGTCAAATTTTTTTGAGTTAATAAAAAAAATTTACATAATTATTTATCTTATAAGTATAAGTGTACTTTTTTTAATAGACACGAAGAACACCTCTTAGATGAAACCAATGTCAATCAATCAAGTTTAAAGCTATATAGAAGTACAAACTAAATTTTGATGTCAAATTCATATTGTACCCTTTTATCTTTTTCTGTAGTGATCTCTTACAAGAATTGCCTTTTCTGATCTCGCAAGTTGAATGCAATTATAACAAATCATTAGCAGCTGCACGCTATTATAGCAGCACTAATCTATGATGCAATACCTTGGAAGAGACTCAATAGTACACGTGGGCGCTTCAGGTTTAGCCACTAGGCTCACTAAGAATGGCTAGTCGGGTTGCTTCAAACCCACTCTTAGCAGGCATTACTAAAAATGAAATTTCATCATGGGGGGTTTCAGCAGCCAGAGAGATGGACCAGCCGACCAGACGAGTAAGAGCGTATGTTCAGTTACATGGCACTTGCATGCTGAAGAGTGGTGGGACTCCAACTACGTTACATTTACGGAGAATTGCTAATAGGCTCTAAGTAGACCCCTCGGGACTTGAATTTGAAGTCGAGAGTTTCTTAGTTCTGACACTTTATGGGCCATTCTATATAAAACTCAAAACAACCCTTTTTTTATTTGATGATCAATTCTTCAGAATTATCCCTGTGAGTTGTATACTCTAATGCTTGGGTTTTATTAATATAATATATCGCACCAAGTTTTTCATTATACATTTTAAGTGATTGGTTAAATTGATTCTCAACTAATTTCATTACACATCTTAAATTATCAAAGAAACTTGGCGCACTGTGTTGATAAATTTGATATGCCGTGGTTTTGCCTTATTCAAACATATGTTGCTAAATTTGCTAACTCTCTGTGGAGTATGGACAATATGTGAGGCTAGACAATCGGTCACACCATTCAATCCATCCTACTAACATCCGGCAAAAAGATTTTGCATTCATAGAAAAGACTTGGATTAATAGATGTTAGATGATGTACCCATCTCAAACAAATTAGAGGCATAACACTATTTAATTATCATCGGATTCCACTCTTTCACTTAATCTTCGCAGAGGATTTAAAGTACATAAGATGTTCGTAAATTTCATTAATAAGCTTAAATTGATCAATAATAAACTATAGATCACATCAAAGTTAAATACAAATAATTGATCTAAAAGTAGTTTTCATCTCTTAATTATTTGACAAACAAATCGCATGAAAAAAATTAATTTTTTAGATGAACATTATATGACAGATGCATATATTAGGTCGTTATTGTTAGGAAAATATGTTTTTTAAAAGTATGTAGGTTTATTTAATTATAATAAATATTTTTTTATTAATAAAATAATTGAGATATTTTATTTAAATATCTTATTTGCATTAATTTTTGGGTAAAGTCCATTTAATCATATTATATGTATTTATGTAATTACTATGTGAATTCACAGAAAATATAAATACAAGTTATCTTATGATTTAATAAATTGAGTTCGTAGTTGATAAATAAAATTGGACACTTTATTTAGATATAAATTATAATAAATTCATTGAATGATTTGTCTTAATCATATATGAATTTATTGATGTATTACGACTACATTGAACAAGATCACATATGAGATTTAATTAATTTTATAATAACTGTCAAACTTATTAAATCTCATAGGCATTAATTTTACTATAATCTTAATCTTGAGTTAGTTATAATTTCATGATTATGATTGTCATTCCATTTGAGTTACCAATGGGCACGATACATACTTGTAGTTAAGATTATCTGGTATCTTGGTGGGAGCAATTATAAGTATTGAAGTTATAGATTAACAATATATAATTTATACAACACATCTCTTGATGGGTTTTCGGTACTTAATCATAGAATTCTCTCGCCAGAATGTGTTGACATATTTAATATGTTGAAAGTGATTATTAGAGAAAACCAGTAAGTATCAAGGAATAAGATGTTATTAAATTGATTGGACAGTTGAGATATTAATTTAATTAACGATGTAGTGCAAAGAATTGTACAGTTAAGAGATCAATGTGGTTTGAGTCGAATTATTATTCAAGTATACAATTATAGAGGTCGGTTCCAATCTTATAGTGGAATAGATATGGAATTAAATAATTAAGCTAGTTTAATTACAGACTTAATTATTGTAGTCACTATTGTATATTCTCAAATGATCCCCGGATTAGCTCATTTAATTGACTACACCACTATTAGATCCAAAAATAAGAAAACTGGCATATTAAGTGATAAACCTAAATATAATATTTGTTAAGATCTTATGTGTTATATTTATGTGTAAATAGGGCATTGTGATATTTTATAAGGTGAGTTCCAAAGTTATTACACTTTATCTTCACTTTTACGTAAGTGAAGAGGAAAAATATTAAATTCAAATATTTAATATTTTGAATTAATATAAGAAAACAAAAATACATATTAAGATTTTAACTTAGAAATGTTATATAAGTGTTATTTTCTCTAAAAAAATACCTTTTGAGAAAAATACTGAAGAAAAAGAAGTCAGTAATTTTTTAGAGTGATAAAACAAACGCTTGCACGTTTAATGCAGATTAAACTTGATTCATAGTATGGAAGATTGTTTGGTGGCGAATTTTTTATTTCCTGTCGTTCATCTTCTCAAAATTATTAAGGTATAATTTTTTATATTACAAATTTCTTATATATTATATAAAATTAATTCTAAAATATTTTTTATAAAAAAAATTATGATTTTTTATCAATAATTATTACATCTAACAATAAAAAAAAAACCTCAAGGAGAGGCTGAGGAAACATAAAAACACTTAAAACGGAAATCATTTCTAGATAATAAAGGGCCAAAGAAAAAAAAGAAAAAAAAAGTGCTACTGGTGAGGAAATGATCAGAAATGTGCACTTGTCAAAAGAAATGAAACGCCTTTTGTTTTGATTGGATAAAAGTAAACAGCTCAGGAAAATGACAGCAAGTGCTCTTAATTTCTTCTATGACAATGATCTCAAATTTATGCACAGTAACACATTTTAAAATTATGCATTGAAAACGATTTCTCATGTCCCGTTCTCCAGTTTATTACATGATAATATATATTAAATGTACATATCTCAAACAAGATCGAATAATAATTGATTAGGTAGGTGCATGAGTGTGTGTGATGTGTACTCTTTATGCCATTGTGTTTTTTTTTTAAAAAAATATATATATATTTTTTCAATTTCGTGTGCTTTCGCCATGCATAATTGAAGGGCTTCAAATTCTTAAACGTTTGGTCACCGAAATTGAAATCCCAACGGAACAAGTAATTAAGCATATCAATTCGACAAGATTCACTCTCTTTATCACTTCAAAGTTTTTCGCTTTTGATCATTGCTACTTCATTTTTACATTTTCTTGCACTAGGGATATATTAATCAAGTGGGTTATATCACAACCTGAGGATTTAAATTAAGTTTAAGGTATGTGGGGTCTACTTTTGGATTTAGAAGATTTTCCCATTAAGAGATAGACCCCAGGTGAGCTACCATTAGATTAGATTAATAGTGATTTCTTTGAGTATATATTTGTGGATTTGAAATATGTGAATTCTATGGTGCTGATATAGAAACAAGCATCTTGTGCACGAGAACTATTTATTTTTGTGATTTGGAAACCAATCTATAAAGATGAACTAAGTTGGCGTAATGGTGCAAAGCAACTTTAATTTTTCAATAAATTCAAAAGTTGGCAGGTTGGTTGTGATTATTATGTTTTCTTGTTTACTATTTAAACTACAATTAATTGAACCCAAAGACTAAAGGGTTGGATCGAGAAGAAACCAATTTTAAGTAGACATTCCGGCGAAAATCACTCCCATGATCGAGACACTCATGCAATCAATTCAAAAATTGGACAAAAAAATTGTCTACTTGAGTTTGGTTGAATGATTTTTAAAATAGTTTTATTTGTCTCACATTTGAATTTGTATTTTGAAAAAGAGAGGGAGTTAAAATTTGATTCACACTTTATTAATTACTCCACTTTTAGATGAAATAAATATTAAAAAATAAAAAATTAATTTCTTCTTTGTTTGTACTTACATTAATGTAGAATAAATAAAGTAATTGACAAAAATTATATATGTTAAAAATGAATTATAAATTATAAATTTATAAGTAATGTATAATGATTTCAATTCACATGATTCAATCCCAAATAAATCCTCCTTTGGTTATTTGAATCTTAGCACGGTAAGAATGTGTGTTTGTGTAAACTTCTTCCTTCACCTCCATCATTTTATCAACTTTATTGATTGCCAAACAACTTTAGGGTTTAGGCGTGAATCACACAAGGGAATGACATTGTGGCATTTTTTTCTCCCTTTTTTCTTTTGGAAAAAAAAAAATTATAGCTTTGCTTTGATGGCCAGAAGACCAATTAATTTCTTTTTGTTGCGTGGTGATCATAATGGTGGGAATTGCTATGTGCGTGTTGGTGATTGCATTGCCAGTCACATATTGCTTCCCATCACGGAGACAAAGGAGGCCCCTCTATGAAAGCTAGCTGTTGAAATATCATACGCAAAATCGCATGAATTCAAAGCTCGAATGGGAAAACGATCTTGTTTCTTTATATGTTTTATCTTGTTTAAAGACTTATTATTATTTCCATAAGAGATAAGCTTGGATCTATCTTTCTTTTTAATCATTTTAGCCTCAACTCCCATCTTTTTCAAAAGTTTTGTTTAGCCCATTTTGAACGGCAAGGTAAGCTTCAATCAACGCAACAAGTTCTAGTAATTCCCGTCAATATTCGATTTCATGTTTGTAGCTTTGAGTGCTCAAATTTTATATATTAGTTGTTATCACTCATCGTTTTCTTTTTCATAATGAGAATTCGGCATTTTCTTTTTCATAATGAGATTTGGGTCCCTAGATGGTGATTAGCCGACAGTCTAGTTATGAGAAATTAATGCCTTACTTACAATGACGAAAAAGGCAAGTGGGGGATCCCATTTGCCATTTGGCAACACAACATCTTCAGCATTGGAGCTTTTTTTTTTTTTTTTTTCCCTTCTTTCTTTCTCAAAATAATTGAAAATCTAATGCAGTGCATTTAAATTGATCAATGATCTAATTTAATTAATGCATTATATTAATATATCTAATAGAAAATTGGTTCTAAAGGAATGGAAAATTTTACTCACAAAATAACAACATTTAATGCTTATTATTATTATTATTACTCGGATTCAAATGATCTCGGATTCCAAACGCATCCAAGACTTGCCAACCTGCATGTCCAAATAGAAAACAAAATCAAAACTTTAGCCGCAAAAATATGTGTGTGTGTGTGCGTGTAGTTCTTTCACTAGGTTCATTTGCGTGAAATTTTTTCATCATTCAGGTTTAAGACGATAATTCAATAGATGTAATAATTTGATCCTTATGTGTAAATGTAATCACATCTTTTGAAATGCTAAGCAAGAATTATTTCGCAATTTACGATCCAATTTGGGCATGAAAGACCACGATTCTTGAGTCTTTTAGCTTCGCAATTTCGAGAGATTATTAGATTTGTTAGGGAAGCTAAGATTTGAGGTTCAAATTTTTTTTTGTGGATCACCAAATAAAACGATATCATATGTCCTATTGCATGAGCATTGATTGAATATGAATGAGTCAAACCCACTAAGCTTGCAACAAAATCTTTCCATATTTACTAGAGAATATATTTTTTTCGAACATTAATACAATTATTGAATTGCTTTGTTTATAGTATGTATACAATCAATAGGGTATGTATTTTTTTTTTAAATTAGTATCTCGAAGTTGCTAGAAAATCTGATGCAGTGGGGAAGCAGAAGCAAATTAGTTGTAAAATTGTGGGAGTGGATTAATTATAAAATAAAATCAATTATCCAACACAAAGACACAAATACATGAATTTTAATTTGGTGATAGTGAATCACTCTATTGAATTAATTTAATTTCATGAACTAGATATCATTTTAATACAAATAATTCAACAACATGAGATTTTTACAAGATCACTCAACAATATAAAGTTAAGGATCTATAAAGACAAAGAATATATGAACTAGATATCATTTAATACAAATAATTTCATGAACTAGATATCATTTTAATACAAATAATTCAACAATATAAAGACAGAATCTATGAGGGGAAAAAAAAGATATTTTATTAATAAAAATAACAATGATAATAATGACATGATTACCCTATTTTATAATAAGATGAATCAATTTTTCCAAATTAAATTGAATAGAGAAACTAAATTATAATGATTTTGAAAACAAAAGACTTAAACAAATAACATTATTAACTCTAATTAAAATAAAAAGTATCAAAATATCTAAAATAATAAAATCCTAAAACATCTTAATAATACCATTCATCAAAATAATTTCTTTTGGTCAGTTATAATCTAATAATCAACTTTGTACCTTATGATAGCGTAGTATGGATATTTAAATGCAAAATTAGTTGAACCTATTTTGAATATATAGAAGAAAATCAACATTACTCGTGTAAATGAGAAAAATTCAAACTTTTACTCGCCGATGATGAGGAAAAAAAATGATTTTTTATCCAACTATCAGATAGCTAGTTCTCTAAATTATACTTGAAAATTCCTACTTGAAATAATTTAAAAATTATCAGGGATAGCAAGTCATTATCTTCTTAACATTACCTAAGCATCTATGTACGTGCTTTTTTAAGTGCTGGATCACATCACTATTAAATCTTTTGAATAATTTGTCTCACTTTCAAAGTTGTCGACACATAATTTGAGTTCCAAAACCCACTTAAAATCTAGTCTTTTTTACACTCCAATTTGCATCACCAACAATAACAATGCATAATAATTTGAAAAGGTCATTAAGTGAACAATGAATCATAAAGCTTATTTGTACACACTAAAACTATCATGTCATTTTCTATCTACAATGTAATGATACATCTCCATGAATTGACTTGCGATCTTGAAAAAAAAGGAAAAAGGAAAAGAAGAAGAAGAAGAAGAAGGCCAATTCCACCACATTATATGGGAGTCAAATCCACCAATAGTTTAGCTCCAATAAAGACAGAATCTCTAACCGAATGGTTTCTTTTGATAAGATATAGACCTCACCATTATCCTTATATGTCACATCTAATCCAATGCAACAGCTATGAGCTGCCCTTTTCTTCTTTCGTTCTTGATTTTAAATTCTATTTGGATTTCTCATCATAGAATAACACATAAATTAAGTAAGAGTTTTGATATCGACCACCCCAGAAAAAATATAATCAAATCGGATTGAAAATATTTGCATCAAACGTATTGAAACGGTCTTCGACTATAAAAAGCCTTCATAAACTATAAAAAAGATACCATTAAGATTATAAGTTTTATATATAATATTCAAGTGATCATGATTGATTTCTTTACATTAAACTTCAAAGACTGTACTACAAAACTAACATCAATCAGCAAATGTGGCGCAATTGTTAGAGGAGATAAGCAAACAAATTGAGTGGTTTAAATCGCTCAATTTTATCAAAATTGCAATTGGATAGATTCGAAACGGTGGTATGAGGCCCACAATAAATAATGGGTCGTGTAATACTACGCCACGTGCCTTCAGTGCTAAATATTTGTAAGGCGTAATAGGGGCAGCTTTGAGAGAGTAAAGAGAATTGTTCTGTCCTTTTCGTTTATGGAGATTAGAGAATCTATAAATTTGTGGTCGTTTGAAGCCACTTACTTCTCAATCATTTTGAAAATACAAAAATGTTGTAATCTTCGTTTACTTTCTCTTTTCTTTGTCACTCCATTGCCACCATGTGTTCAAATTTTCTGTTTTCCACTAGTTCTTACGCTCTAAATTCTGCTTCAATAAACCCTGAAAACTCCATAAATTTGTTGGTGGTGGCTTATCCCATTTCGGTAATTAAATCAATTCTCTTATTACGATGCAGTTCAAATATGTAAATTTAATAAAAATGAGCCGGGTCTACTATTAACTACTTGAAAGAAAACTTTCTCATTAAACATGTGAAAACTCAAACCTCTTCTTACCGATGTGAGATTAAGTAATCTTACCACTCAACCAATAGTGTGTGATACCTAAACTATTGACTAAATTAATCGGATGAATCCTTTTCTAAAATATAAAATTGCTGGACACTTAAACACTTCTCCAATAGTGAATTATGAAATTAAGACGAGGACATGATTAATTAACTTGTAAATCTTTAGATTATATCCTATAAAACTTAATCATTCCAATAAGATCTATTTATTAACCCTGATCAAGCATTTAATTCACAAAAAAATGGATGCTACGAAAGCATTTCTTGGTGCTATAAGATGCTTCACGATGAAGCATCAAGCAAAACAATTGATCCAATATTTTTAAGGCAAGCTTTACGAAAGCAGTAAACACGTCTTCTAATGCCCAGCTTTGATGCTTTTCATATGCAACTTTAGATAAATTGTTCAACTGGCTTTGGAACTGTTTCCTACATTTGCGGAACAAAGCCAAGGGGCTTCAACAAGAAGAAAGGATGGGCATCAGTCGAGTGGGCAGGTGTAAAAGAACAAGCCTGATCTTAGGACACTCAAAATTTTGTCTGCCTCCGTTTAAACCAACCTTTCAATGCTTCTTCACAATCTGCAGCTACAATCAATTAACAGTGTAGCCATGATGGAAATATGCAGATATCGGTCCTATTCATCTGAGCCAAGTTCATCTATTCCTGATGTGGCTTGACGACTGTTATTCATTCTTGCCATAGCACACAAGCCTTGCTCGTGTATTATAACGAATAAAAGATGTTCTCAAAATCCATCATCAAGATACACTATGACGTACATACTTACAGAAACAATCCACAGTATAAACAATCCACAGTTCACCCAAACTGATAGAACAAGTACAACATGGCCTAAAGAGTTTCCCAGTTTCCCTGCTCAACTACTGACAGCAGGCCCAAAGTACATGCAAATGGGTGGATTGACCCTGAAAATTGAGAGGATTGCAGACGGTATCGTCCAAATACCATCCCCACATATTAGACCTGATGCAACTGCCCCTGCATAATCCTCAGAATCCTTTCGATTGACTCGCTCCCATATGAATAATATCACCGTCCCAACAAACATGTCAATTGCAAAATATGCTCCAATGTAAAATGGGACTGCCATTGCCATGGGAACAGGAATGAACTGTGAGATTTTTGTTGGAGTTGCATCCCTTAGATGGTTTATAACCAGAGCAGCCACGAAAAAACCACAACATAAGGCCAGGCAGTGCTTGGGAAGCTCCGAAAATCCTTCGATGCCAAGAATGGCCATTTCTCTGAATATGACAGCATATGGTGCTTTGTATGGACCATCAGGTGACCCAATGTCAAAAGCAATCCAGTACATCCAGAATGTGAGTGGGGCTATGACACAACCCATGGCTGTACCAAGCAACTGGCTAACAAACATAGACTTGGCTGATGACAGGGTGAGATAACCCGTCTTAAAATCCTGCATAAGATCAGCTGCGGTGGAGACAATGGACATCATAACTCCACAAGCTGCTAACCCCGCAATAACCCCACCATCGGTGCCAACCAGAGAGGCAATGATGAAAAGGCCAATCTTTCCATAAGTTGAAGCCAAGCTCCAGTCTGTAAGCCCGGTGCCATAAGAGTTACAGAAGGCTAGAGCTGGGGCAATAAGGTATGAGCAGAGGACTAAGTACCACTTGAGAGGTGGAAAGATGGCAGGAATCGTTGCTGTTGATATAGCTGCCAGGCCCACATATCCAGAAGCAGCAAACCAGGTAGGTATCCCGTCTTTTAGAAACACAGTCTCTCTTTTTTTCTGCTCCAGAAGCAATTTGGAAGTCTCATTATCTGCTAAAGCACATGTAAGCATGATTATTATCTGTATTAACTTCTGAAGAAATATCGACAACAGAAATCTGACACAATTAAAAAATCAAATTGGTTGAATCAGGCAGAAGTTTTGATGAAAAAGAAAAAATTTAACTGGCTGTCAGAGGCTGAAGCACTGGGTGCCAATGGTCGGCAAAACTATCTAACAAAATTCATAGACAGGATTATTTCATTAAGATTTCACAGATAATGAAGGAACATGTATCCTCACCTTGGGTATCCTTGACAATTGGAAGTTTGCTATCTTTGGTGCTCTTGTTCCACATTTCCTTAACGGTTACAGCGATTATCTTTATCAGATTGTAAAGACCATCCCCAAGGATAAGGGCAATAGCTATGAATACCTGCAAAAACCAATTGCAGAAAATATAGCTTTAGGGCGGCCAAACAAGAGGAGACTGCTTCAACAATGCAAAAGTGCAAGAAATAGAGAGATCCAAAACATAGTAAACGTGTAGCTCACAGACAATGAAAAAGCACCCTAGGAAAAAGTAAAATATGCATAAACAGTAACAAAATTGGCTTAGAGGCAATGAAAAAGTCTGATTCACCATACCTTATACCCATAAAGACCTTTAAAATCATTGCTATCAAGGTCAGCTGGATACCAATCACCAGCATGTTGGGAGATGAAGGGCCAAAGAAAACCCCATGATATGATGGCTCCAAGAAGAACTGAACAGTTGACAATGTGAGGACAAATAAGACCACATCCAACATAAGTTGGACTGAAGTCAAAATAAAACCTGTATTGAGAGAGAGAAAAGGGGGGGGGGGGGGAGGGGGAGCAACAATAATTAGAATCCCAGGACATCACCAATGTAAATAGATAAAAGATGCACCAATTTTGTCTAATTCACCAAAATATGAATGTTTGAAAGATAACACAAACAACACCAGAAGGTAAAGCATATACTCTCTCTTTCTTTCTTATTTACTTTATGAAAGAACAGTTTCCCTTTATTATGATACCCATATCAGAGTACAGATATTCCATATGAAAACAAATGGAAATTTAGGCTAGATCACATTGCTACTGTATCACATAATGGAGCGAAAATTGAGTAAAAAAGGACAAAGAAGAAACAAACAAAGATAATATGAATATGCAATAATATCACAAAAGAAATTTGTTGGGGGGGGGGGGGCATAAGGAAAGTAAACCAAAACGATCCTTACGTGTTTTTAAATAAAGTCAAACCAAAGCTGGGAAAATTATCAAATCCACATGAATTCCCAACACCACTGAAGAACCATTTAAAGCAGCTCCAGAAAAAACTTATGCTCAAATATTTTCCAAGGCACCTGACTTGCTTCCTGGAATAACAGGAGAGTTGTAATTAGGAAGAAAGCAACCAAGGGAAAGTGAGAAGCTATCAATAATTAGTGGGGCGCTACTTTTTGAAAATTGGAAAATGTCATGGACTTCCTGTAAGCAAGGATTATGATACATATTAAATGTTCTTCTTAACTGGACCCTACAAACTCAGTCAATGATCCTTCCAGCTGGACATAACTATTTTAGTAACTGTCCCCCATAGTTTTACATAAATTAGAAGTATATCAAGACCTAAAGAATAATGAAGAGCATCATGTAATTAACAAATACCTTGCAAGCTCTGCTCCAGCGTTAGTGTGAAAGCTATTAATTAACATTGCCGTGGCTGTTCCACTGGGATATGTAAGTTTATAATCCAAGATCATAACCTGATACAACACAAATGAAAAGAACGGCAAGTTAATACCCAAAAGGATAAAAAGGCCTATCATGGTGGTGAATCAACATGCTGAGACTGTGTAACAACGTGTTTAAATGATACTAATATGATAAACTTTCTCAAATTTCACTCTCTTATAATTGTTAAAATCAGTTACAACATTTCTCAGGGTAAAAATCCTTTTCACCCAACAAGTCTGATATCGTTAGTAGAAACAAAGAAATGGATAAAATAAACTACATTAAACCTATCATAGCAGGTAATTATTATAATTAAACAATTGAAAATGTATGCATTACTGAGTGATAGGACTTCCAGAATACAAATCAGTTGACAAAGTGGACTCCACTTCAATCCACACTTATCTTTAGCATTTCTAAAAGCATTGTAAGCATGACTAGCAACAGTAATGGTTTTGATCATGAAAATGATGGTGGAAGGTACCTTACGGAGGGGAACAAGACTGAAAAGTCCAAGGAAACTGACAACTACTAAAAAACCAATCATCCAACCTAACCCTGGGTCCTTGACATCTTGTGCCCGGTTTCCAGGATAATCAGCACCAATTAGTTGGTACGTTCTTTCATCCATTGCAAGCAAAGATGAACCGAACCCCCCTGATGGAAGTTGCATATCCACAATCATGTCAAACTCAAGAAGTTCAATAACCACAAATATAAAATGCAAACAAAAAGACAAATGGTCCATTGAGCCATAGCTCTAAGGTGTTTCAACACTTGAAGCTGCAACTTGGAAGTTAAGAACGATTTTACCCTTCAGTTGTTTGATGGAAACCTCAAATAATTTTTACTATTTTTGTTAAAATTATTAATTAAAAGTCACATTTACTAAATACTATCGACTTTTATTTCATAATTTGAGCTTCTATTTTCCAGCAGTTGTGGCTTATAAACCACAGAATCAATTCCTCGAATTGGTCAACGAGTAAAACAAAGAGCAACTCACAGGTGCATCGAGTAGTACTTTTTGTCCAAAATGTTTGTAGAGGCACAATCCTACAAGAGCATCTAAAGTCGTTTTCCACTTTACCATCCTAAAGCTCCATCCCAAGAAGCACCAATCAAAGATCAGATTATTTTTCCCTTTCATGACTTTTTTTGAGAATCAACCGCAAGTTCAAACACCTTTAAATGATTAATGATTAATAAACACATATCAATTCACTTATCATTACCGCTAAAAGCGAGGCCATAACAAGCAACCACACAAGTTTGAATAACGGTGTTCTCTTGTCTTGTAAAAGGCTTAATCGAAAACCCCAGCTTCGACAAGAAGCTCGTCCACGACTTGACGAAGAAGAAGCCTAACAGTCCCGCGGCAACGTTGAGCGAAGGAATGATTCCGACCGTCAGATTGAGCTTGTGCGTGATGATGCAGAAGAGCGTCCCCATGATCGCGCTCGCCACCAGCCCTCTGATCGTTATCTGATCCTTCCATTCCGGGATCGGCTGATCCGCCTCCTCCTTCTCGTCATTTACGGTCGTGATTTTCTCAATCAACGGCTCAGACACTTCTACTTCGGTTCCCATGATTTGAAGATTCCGTCTTGGTTTCTCCTCCTAAATGTTACAACTGTTTGAGGGTATACGACTGGCGGACGCAAATGCTTTTACAAATGCCATGGGATCTGCGTTTTTGCAGATAAGGACATATTTGTCTATTTTTAACAAACGGGTCCACGACCCCTAAATAATTTGATCCTTTCACCTTCAGACAGACGGCAGGACCAATTTCTTCACAGATGTAAAAGTACATACAATTAAGGATCAAAAAGTTGTTACTCCCCTTTGGATTGGGGTGTAGTGTGTGGATGAGACGGAGAGCAAAGCTCTCGAGATGATTTTGTTGAGCACTTCGATGTTAAATACCGGCCGTTTAGATAGCTGGTCGGGTGAGAGTATGACACGTGTTATGTTATTCTCTGGAAATGCAGTTATCAGTTTTTGTCGTTTTTACAGTGTTAGTTTATAGCTTTATGGCAATGGGACGCTGCCAAGTAGATGCAGTTTTTTTTTTTAAAAACTAAATTATAAACTTCCGATATTTTTCTCTTGAGTAATAATGCTACCTACTAAAAAAAAAAGTGTAATAATGTGTATCAATTATTAAAAAAAATATTATCAATTGAAATAAATAAACAAATAAATAAATATATATATATATATAATATAGGTGGCAATGATATTCTGAAAATCCATCCAAACCCACACTAGGTTGTGGGTAATTTTGATATTAGTTAAATATCAAATTTTTTTAATTATTTTTTAATTTAATTTTAGTTACAAATATTTAAATTTAAAAATATATTTATATACTTATTATAATTTTGATTGAATTTTCTTTAACTTAATGTATGGATTATTTCATTATTATAATTTTATTTTTTAGATTAATATTTAAAAAGTATTATTCTTTAGAACATATTAATATTAGTTATTATTGTAGGAATTGTGTCGGATGGGTGCTAATGGTGATGAGGAAATAAAGATTTTTCTTTAGGGTTTGTGTTGTTGAATTATAATATGAAATGATAATTATTATTTTTAAATACTAGTTTGTAATTTTTTTATAGAGTTATATATTTTATACTTAAATTTAAGAATTTGTGTTGGATTGGTGTTGAAATTTTGATTTTTCATTTACATTAGTTAAATTTAGAATAGAATGTTATGTGGAATTTAGGTTATTATGAGAAATTTATATATTGAACATTTGTGATTCTAATGTTTAAACCTGCAAAAAAATCTGCTAGATACTATCGAGGGTTTGATAGTTGCCAAAATTTACAGCGGTTGGATTTTTTTATTTTTTTGAAATAATTTAAACCAATAGTGGGTTGCAGGTGCATTTGATAATTTAAATTTTGTTGGAGTATGAGTTTGATAATAGTAAATCCCTTTGTGAGTAGTGCTTATTGCCATCCTTATGTTTAACAAAGCATAAAATCAAGAAATATTGGCATTCAAGGTAATATTATTTATAGCGATGCGGAACACTTGACAAAATCAAGAGAATTTTTAAGCAAATGGTTGTATCAATTCATCCAAATGAATATTTTGAGATCTGCCAACATTTATTTCTAGAATTTTGGTGAGTGTAATTGCAATTTTTTAAAATCAATCTAAGGTAGACAATTATTTGTCATTTGCTCGCTGGTATTCATGTTGAGGGTATAAATTTGAATTTACATATAGTTCACTTTCTCCCTTTGATAAAGGCAAATTTCTTCTCGTATATTAGTCAGACTAGTTTTCGAAATTAATACTTAATGGGCGGGATTTGTACCCGAAATCTGTGTAGATTTTAGTGTGACAGTTAATTGAAAACGTTTTTCTGTGGGAGACACCGGTTCAAAACGGCACTTTCATGAGTTGGGTTCTAGGATGGTTACCATTGGGCTTAAGTTTAGGTCCAACAATGGGCCTGCCTCCCAGAAAATATCACACATACGTAAACATAAATTGTTTAGGCCATTGGAACTAGATAAAGCATCTCAATCATTCCATTTAGAATAATAAATGCAATTGAATTAACCAGCCAAAATTCTTTGCATTTCAAATATTCCTGGCGAATATTGAAGATATTTTCAATTTCATCCTGATTTGGGTCCACTAAATTATTAACCCAAAAAAAGAGAAAAACATAGTATCAAACATACAGCGATGATTGTCGACATGGCCCTCACATTACTAGTACTGTTGCAGTACAATCTCTAGAGTTTTTTATGAGTGCGTTCGTGTCAAAACCATATGGGAAAGCCCAGTCAAATTTATCGGTTTCCACGTGAAATTCACGTGTTCACAGTCTAACCATCCAATAGAGTCACAAAAGACCACACTCAATGACTCAAAATTCAGCCGGCCATGCGTTTGTCTTAATGTAGATTTTTAGCACGGGACCCCACTGAATGACTCAAAATATAGCAGGTCATGCGTTTGTCTCAATGAAGATTTTAGTAAGGGGCGAGTGATTCGATTGTCTCTAGTCCTTCAAAGAAGGGTAATATCATGTCCTGCGTTTTCTTGCTGCTTGTTGGCTAGCTAAAAATGAGGATCCCTATAACGACAACCTCACCATCTGCATTCTAAAGAGAGTCAGTGTAGATGGATTTGAAGAGGGGAGAGAAAAAAAAAAAGAAAAAAAGAAAAAACACCTTGTGCATCACCTTGATCAAAATTGCAACCATGGAGTAAAGAACATGGTCAAAACAAAATTCCAAACAAAATCTGTTCACGGTAAAAGTTCTATCAGATTACAATGGAAGTAGATTGCCAGTAAAGTGAAAAAGCAGAAGCACAGTCAATAAATGAATGAAAGTTGCTGTTTCAGAGAGCAGCAACGATGCGACTGAACTCTGGAATTTTCATCAGATGTTTGTTTTCAATATACAGTCCCATAGAATAGAAGACACTGAATAAACTACTTAAAAGGTCATGCTAACTATCTAACTCCTAGAGTATCATAATTATGCTTTGGTTAAATACAATACCCAGCATGCATGAACATTATACTGATGTTGGTTGAGATTCGAGAGGTGGAAGAAGGAATTATTGCCTGCAAACAGCGACCATACATGTTGCAAATATATCTGTTAAAACTACCTTGATGCTTGATCAGCCAGAACTCAATAAAGCAGAGTAGATGATTTGTCACAAGTCATCATCCACGTGTACATCATTGAACAACATTACTTGATGTTAATTGCCTTTATTAATAGCAAATGAAAGTTCAGGTAATTTTATTCAGTCACCAAGATTCTCGAATAGAAATGGTGGGTTAAAGAGATTACAGTTGCATGATAAGTATTGATAAGCACAGCTCATTAGAATATTGAAACAAGGAGCACAAAAGTACACTGACATTTATCAAAACTACTCACTTTTGCTGTAGCAGTTTGATTGCCTATGCCCAACTTGAAGAAAGGTTGCTCAAGTTGAAAATGCTTGCGTGGATTTTGTCCCTATGCTTACAACAACTTCCTCCTTAGCTCAATGCAACTTCCATTGATGCTTCTGGGACATGTTTATAAATCAGGGCCAGCAACCCAGATCTAAGTGGGCTCCTCATTAGAAGAATTCTATACATGGCAATGTCGGTACTTTGGAAAGACAAGCTTCTATTGCTGAAAGATGTCCCAGTCATGCCTGCAACAAGTGTACAATTACATGATGAGTAACGGGACAAATCATAGCCTAATGGCTTTCGTAGCATCACAACATGCAAAGCAAAAGCAATTTCTGGAAGTAAAAACAGTGACGCTTATTGTGATAATTAGGAAGGGGGGAATAAAAACCAAAAATAAACTAATTGCTTTTATCCCAAAACCTGCATGTCGAGACTATTTCAAATTCATATGCACAAGCACTTGTTCATTCGACTCTGTATTTTCTGCTTAATACTGTGAGATACAAGAACAGATTGCATTGCAGCTTTTTCAGAGCTGGAAACAATTAGGACAACAAAAACTTCTCAGATACTTCTGATGAAGCCACAACATGACAGAAAAGATGGACTTAAGAAAATATGACCCTAAAAGATATTTCAGAACTGGATTAACTATAAAGACATTAATTAATTTATTTAAGACACTCAAACATAACTACCAACAATACAATGCAGAACAAATAGCAAAAAAATTGCACCAAAAATGTCAGTTAAGAACACTTGATATTTACGCATTCTTTACTATGTTATCGAGTTTCTAAAGTTTGGTCACAAAGATAAGAACAAAACAAAGATGACTGATTCAAGAAAGGAACAACAAAAGAGAAAAATAAGAAATAGAGAATATCATAAATGCTGAACTCAGCTCCCAAGACCAGCACTTGCAATGGCTCCCCCATTAACGTGTACAGATAACAGATACTTGAAGAGGCAACAAATTGCGACGAATGAGTTACAGCAGAATCTTTTACGTAAAAAATATCTTACCTGAAACATGACCCACAAACAAGTTTATAGAATTGAACCCAGTCACCTTGGGATCCCTCGTGAGTAAAATATCTCATTATTTAAAAAATCATCTGTGTGCTTGACAACATTCAACCTAAATATTTTTGTCCTGCCAGACATGGTGGGCATTTCATTCACACCTGGTGCCTCATAAGATAGTTGTAAATAAAGGATGATGAGACGTAAAGTTATTTTCACAGATCATAAAATTGATAACAGATTTCATTATGCTGGCACGTAATAACTCACTCAATTATGTGTGTTCAATTGCAAATGAATGTTTTACATGCATTCCGATACATGATAATTTCAGATTACTGACTGACTTAGAAATACTCATATTCTCATGCATTAAGAAGTGGCTAATTGCCATCCATTCTTGTATCTTCAAAACCTACTCCAAATGTCCATACACGCAAGGAAACCGTAGCATTACCAGCTTGTGGGTCTCCAAACCGCTCTCCAATTTACATTATTTGATCTTGACAAAGAACAGCCAACCAAAATCTTGTATCTTTCTATTTGTCTCTCCACTCAATCTCAAGTCTATCTCAAGACTCTTCTAGCAATGACTTTCCCTTAGTAATCATCATAAAAGATACTCATTATTTCGATTTTGAGCAATCTAATCATCATTTTTAAGTTCTCTCTCCCCTTGCATATCAATATCTGTCTTCGTATGTGTTGCTTTGTCAAGCCCTTGAAAGTGAGATCAAAATGAAGGTAAGCCCCTACTCTTACAAATTTTCAAAACATCATAAATGTAACAAATCTTTTAACTTCCATCGTTGCCCAAAATTGTAGCAGATACTAGGCTGGAAGCACCAGAGAAAACGGCAAAATAGCATTGAGCCATTCAAGGATTTCACACTTGGTATTCCAACTACTTCATAAACTGTATTCCAGCTTAACAATCCCTATGGCATGCTACCACTTAAAAAAGAATCACAAAACAACTTACTAAGATAACTCAGCCTGCTCAACATCTAATCTAGCACATCAGTTTAGTTCAAGATTTTGTACAATTAAGTTAAACTCCTCTGGAATTACTTATATTTTGAAACTGATAAACTTCTGCACCTGCACTCAAAGATTAAAAAACAGGTTGTTCTCAGAATGCCCAAAAAAAGTGCCTCAGTGGCATAATTTTCTGCCAGAATCATATTATATGCTCAGGTTGTCCCAAAATTATCTCCGCAGAAACTGGCGGAGACCACCCATCTTCCTTGGGCATAGGACCACCAGTTTTCCCCACAAGGAATAGCATTAAATAGGCTAATCAGCACAAGTACCGTGGCCTTTTTTTTTTTTTTTTTTTAGGGTTGTACGTGTCCTTGATATCTGCAAGGTTATTGCAATTAATCAGTCTCCAAGCAACCATGATTACCAATCTGTAAGTGTTGCAGCAACTACAATAGGTCTATATTGGCCTTTCTGGTAGAAAAATAAAAATGGAAAATCAGTGCCTCTTTCTCAAACTGATCCATAGGATCTTTCTTCATAGTTGTTGACAACGTCCTAATTCCTTTTGGGATTCAATTTCAGGAAACTACTGCATTTGCCTTTCAGCTCAGTCAACCATTGATTACCAAGACTGTGATTCAAAGCCAAACTTTGGATCAAGATATGGATCAAAATCCTCAAAGCATTCCAGAAGGGAGTATGAAAACTCCACTTCTGAACTTGAGGCCAAGGAAGCGAAAGAAAGCTTCAAGGAAGAAACATCTGCAGCTATCTCTGAGCCCTTCCACGGCTTCCTTACCATTGGAACTCTTGGTATGGAACCCATCACCAGCGAACCGGCAACACCAACGTTTGCTATATCTGGGGAGAACATAATTGACGAAAAAACAGAGGTCACGGAATATGACCTAAAGCTCATTAATGATCAACTAGAGAAGTTCCTTGAGGCTGAAGCAGAAGAAGAAGAAAATATTGAAACTTCGGGAAGAAATAGTTATGTTAGCATTGTTACACTCTGTGACAACCCAATGGAAGGCGCCAATTCTGAAGATTATGGAAAGATGATGGTATGTCCACTCCAAGGATATCTATTTGGGTCTTCAATTGAATTTCCAGAAACAATTATAGAGGTGAAGAAGGAAAAGGCATCACTTAGGGAGCTGTTTCACAGAAGAGAGACAACAGACAAAAGTTCAATGGAAAAGTATAGTAAAGTGGAGATGCCAGCCAAGCAAAAGCATAAATCTGCCAAAAATCTCATTAAGAAGATGTTTAAAAAGTTTTGTGCATCTTCAAAAGGCCCAACCCTTCCAGACAGTGATACTGCTTTTGTTTCAACCAAGAAGAAGCTGCATAAGGTATGCCTTGTAGCACTAGATTTTCTAAGAGCTATTATTTCCTCCTCCTATCAATAATCAGTAGATCATGATGTTGTAGTCTAAGAAACTTAACGCATCAATTCTGCAAACAACAAAGCCAAGACATCCAGGATAGATGGAACTGAACTACTAGAATCAAAGAGTGTAGATTGTCTGTAACCTTTTTCCATTTTAACAAAGAAATATTGGGAGTGAGTAATTCAGAGGTGGTTTCACATTTTCTACAAGTGTAAGGGCCTGATCAAGGTCATTCATTGAGAATACACAGCATGGTGTAAAAGTCATCCATGCTTAAAACGTTCAGATCCTAGTACAAAATAACAACCATTATTGCAGGATTATAGCCAGGTCGTCATCTGATGATTCTAGTACAAAATAACACAACCTTACACAACCATTATTGCAGGATTATAAATCCTGTAGCAAACAAGATTTTTACATAGTGCAAAATTAACTACAGAGTAAATACTGGATAACATATTTTTCCCATTTTTATTTTATCAATCCTGTAACATGATTGCAGGAGTATCATCAATCCCTAACATACAAGAATGTTACATGTTACACAATAAATTTTTTGGGAGGAAGCTCTGTCAAAAAAAAATGATGACTACAGGCATATTTACTGGATAATATTATTTCTGTTCTAACTATATATAAGTGCCATGCAGGTGATACAAATGTTCCAGAGGAAAATTCACCCTGAAAACTCTATAGCTGAAAAGGAGTTAAAACCCCGCACCAATAAGATCAAGAGCAGTCCTTTTGAGGGTGTCCATACTGATGGGGGCCTGGACAATGACAACAAAAGTTCTCCCCCAGGATGTGAGTTGAAGGACCAGATAGAATATCACAAGATCAACAAAATGTTGGCCCAATATGGGCTTACGGGCAGTACTTCAAGTGGAAATAGAGAGCACTGGATCAAAACAGATGCAGACTGTAAGTATCTTTTTCTTTCTTAAATTTTTTAGTTGGCCTTTTTTTCCCCATAAAAAAATAAGATATTATAAATTGCGAGCAATTTTTTTGTCCTTCACTTGGCCATGCATGCAAAATAAGCAGGAAAGAATCTGTGACCTTAGCCTATACAAATTCTTAGGAAGAAAAAATGCCATGATGCCAATAGGCTTTCAGCACACATTCCAGCATGCCAGTTCTACTCGTCCAGAGGAGAATAGAATGACGCTTTTACTAAACTTCTAATAACTGCAACATCTAGTTTCGATTATTTTACTTACCACTGCCACCAAATGACAATACAGCTAATCTTTCTTCAAATAAGATGCATACAATGAAAAATATCTGATAAATGTTTCCCGTAATTGAAGCATTCAAAAGCATAAGTATGCTAATAAAAATTTATGAAATCTGGAAAATAACAGAGCAGAATAAATAACTAATGATATATAAAGGGAATTTTGGAAGACAATAGGAAACTTGATTCAAGCACTGTATGGAAAAACTAGACAAAAAGAGTGGTCAAATACTATGGTAGAAGGTGCACTAATTAGCATGCATAAATTCTTTTCCTATAAAATAGCAATCATCTATTTCCTCCATATTCCAACTTTAATACTATAGTTCAATAAAAGATGAAAACAAATAAAAAACACAGATGCTCCGCTCTATTAGTATAAACCATATGGTATCCCCATCACCATCTCATCTCCAACCATAAAGAAATCATGTCTCATCTGTTTGTACACAAGACTTTTCTTTTTAGCTGTTACTCATCACAATGTACAGATTTAAAAGCGCTAATCTATAAAGAAAGCCTCATATACAACAAATTTCAAAAATATATGCTCCTTCGGCACATAGACAGAACTGGGATAAATGTGATCATCAGCACCAACATGCTGACTTATCAACTAATCTTTTCCATCTATCAGTTAACTAAATAAACCATATCAACTAATATTTCTTCACTTAAAAAAGACTCCATCCCATACAAATATATGAAAACCATTTGAGCTCAATATGCTAATCAAAATACCAATATGCGTTCGAACTTAATAGAAAATTGACCGTTAAGAACTGTTAAAAGCAGTAAAATAATTGAAATAAATTTTTAACATGTTTTTGCCAAAGACACTGTATTATAAACCATATCCTGTGGCCATACTTTTACAAAAGACCATAATGTTTATAAATATGTAGCCTGACCCTTTTCTATTGACTCAAATGTAGACCTGGTGTTGGAGCTGTAGCAGAGAAGCTGCGGAAACGCATAGCAGCAGTGGTTCTTTATGAGTTATAAGATGCATCAATGTGATGGTTTGTAATATTATCTATGTTCTTGTAGATTGTGAGTAAAATGGTAATGAGCCCTGAAGAAAGAGAGAAAAATAAGGAGGATTTCATCTTATCTTCCACCATGTATTAAAAAGGCTGTGGCACTAAGTTCCTTGTAAGGTTCTTAATTACATGATCTTGTTTGAGACTTGGGTAAGGTTCTCAATTAGTAAAGGATGAGGTTGATTGTGTCACTTGAATTCTTAAACACCCAAATACTTCCTAGATGCTTGGTTTTGACACCTGTGTTATGCACAGTTCAGTAAGTCAAAATAAACTGCATACAAGAATCAAAATCTGGAATTGTTCAACATTAGGTTTCAAATTACAGCTTTTGGAGATTGAAATTTATAAACCTTAATCTCCCTGCTAAACACATAAATTTGCAGATGTTGGTCCCAATCATGTTGCCTGATAACATGAAAAGGTAGCCTTTGACTGTCCACCCACAGATTCATTTATGCCAATCTATTTGGAGTAACTAAATAGGAATATCATTAAAAAGGTCTCAATATATGAAGTTGAATTTATATTTCTTTTCTGTTCTGTGTTGTGGAATTTTACAAACAATTTCAATTGTCGACAAAACAACCAGAAGGATCAAGGCCCCACCTCATAATATGATGTATAGGAAAGATGCTGACTCCCAAATTACACCAGTATGCGCTCTTCAATCAGAAATCCACCCATATCCATCCTCCAAGAATGATCAACCAGAGCTGCCATCTCTCTGAGATGAAAAAAACCAGAGCTCCATGTGAAAGAAGTACACACAAATGCATATGATCAACAAAACACCAGTGAAGCAAACACATCAATGACTGTTAAATAATGGGGAAAAGTTAAATTTCTTACAATGGAATTTCATGGAAACAAGTTCCACTTTATACCTAAATGAAACAGATTGTTATGCACTGGATGAGGTGAGTATCTTGTTATGCACTGGATGAGGTGAGTATCTATTATGGGTTTTGATGACATTGGTATTGGTTTAGGTTATACTTTCAAGAAATTAGGCATTCAAATATACAATTAGACAAAATCACTTCTGCATTTCTTCAGCAGAAGAGATGCAACTGCATTAAAAAACTGTAAGAATGTTTTTGTATGTAGCGGAAGCACTAGAATTGGACAATATATTAAAGGAAGAAAAAAGATTGAGGAATCTCAGTACTTCCCCCTCTCATGGTTGTCTCCAAACCCAGATACAAGCTACTTGTAATCTACAAAAACTTTAATCTTTGGTAAGAGGAAATTGATTTGTGAAGTGCATTTTTTGCAACTTAAAATTTTTACCACTCATCATAATTTCTTCATCTGTGTTATGCTGACAACTGCCATGGTCAGAGATAATCAAATGCTAATTAGAGATAATTTCTTATTTTCCCAGAAAAGGTGGAGAAGAAAAAAATGACGTTGTACATCAGGAATGAAACCTGTCCATAGCTATCACTTCTTTCACCATATACTGGCTAAAAAAAGGAAGGACCTGTCCTTTCTTTCCTAGAACATAGAAAAATATGTGCTCATAAAAATATGTTCAAATGTCTAATATTTATGGAGTTTCTGAGTCCGAAAATTTTTAAGATGTCAAATTGGATTTAATGCATGCACAGGATATGTCAAATTGGATTTCACATGTCCATGGGACAATCTCATGTGTCTCTTGTCTCAAAACCATACTTAGCAGCATATTGATAGAAAATAAAATAATTTTCTAACAACAATAATTTAGAAGAAGAACTTGAAAAAGACAAACTCACTTGAGGTCATGACTAACAACAAGTATAGTTAATTCTTTCTTCAAATGCTTCAAAAGCTTCACAACATCTGCACGTGCTTTCCAGTCTGATTTCCAAAATTGCATTATCAATAACTGGCGCAAAACTGTCTATAGCACTTAGGAAAAGGTAATGCAAGATGAGGTTCTGATTTATATACAGAAATTTCAACTCACATACAAGCATCAATATATTCAACTACCCTGCATTAATTCCTAGCTTTAGATAAACTATAAATTATGTGTGTGTGTGTGTGTGTGTGTGTGTGTGTGTGCGCGTGCGCGCGTGTGTGTATTTCATTTTCCTGATTTCAGGCTCACATCTCCCTAAAGACTTAAAATGGTAAAAAAATTTATATTAAGTAGGAAATTTTCAAAGAGAAGAACAAATAATCCCGTAAACAACTATGCATCTGACAAATAAAACATTCTAAAAAGATAAAATAAATAAACAACAGTACACTAGTTTTATCATGTAGCTACCAGGCATCCACTACGAATTATCAGTTTATGAAACAAGAATTACTACAGTGAAAATTTTACAAAAATTCTTAAAATTCAGCTACCCAACCAGAGTTGAAAGAAGTGGACTTATAAATTAAAAGGTTTGAAAGGTTTTTTGCAAGTATTAACAAACGGGGAGCCAAAGAGTTAGAAAAATCATGCAAGATTAATTGTTGGATAAGTCCAGATTTGCTAAGTGTCCCTAAGTGGAAGACAATCAGTAATGCAGGAAAACAGCACCAGATGAGATATCATACCAAGACCAGCAAGAGGCTCGTCCAATATCAATAAATCTGGGACTTGTACCTGAAGGATAAATCTAGCCAGCAATTAGCACCCAAAATATTCTGTAGCTATGCCAAATCATTAGTAGCAATTTTTTAACCCATGGCCAAGAAATAAATAAATAAATAAAATTAATATTAAAGAAAATTTCAAACTATCGAAGCATTTTATCGCGTGAATGTTTATATGCATTTTTGAGAGCGTTTGAATTTAACTATAAGATGATCTATAAGTTCTTACCAATTGAATTGCTAATGCAAGCCTGCGTTTATAGCCACCGCTTAGAGAATGAGGATTTTTATCCAAAGAGGTTCTATCCAATCCAACCTGAGGTTAGCAAATGTATATATGCACATTAGATATGAAATACATTGAGAATTATTGTAAATAATGAAAGGCACATAGCTACCCAGTTAATAGCTCTTTGGAGATTCAAAGCAAGGTACTCCTTCAATTGACTGTTACCACTTTGCCTTGGCCACCCAAATATAACTTCATCAAGTACATTATCTGCCACAAAATACCTGGTTTGCAACAGCATAACTTGTTAGAAATTTAACAGAACAACTGTTAAGCACAATAATGAAATAAATAACTGTAAGAGAGGCACACAGTTTAAAGTGGGAAATGATAGTCTGGAGCACATTACAAGCAAGAGTCTCCTAAAGCTGAAGTATAATGGAAATAAAGTGACGTAAACACAGATGAACCATAGAAAGAAGATTCACAAAATAAATTTACTTTGGCTTTCCAGAGTATACTATAACTAGGAACAAAATCAAACTCACTTCATAACAGATTAGAAAAAATAAAAGTCCACAACATCTGAGATCCCTAAAATTCTTTATCATGACAAAAAAATGAAGGCGAAAATGTCCGCTTGGCTTCTGATACCTTTCTGGAAACTGAAAGACAATTCCCACTTTTTCTGGTGGTAATGGTTCAGGAGAGTCATTTGGTTTGCCATTGTTGTTATATCGAAGAATGTTAATGGAACCAGATGTTGGTTTGCTCAGCCCTGCAAGAAGCTGAGACAGAAGAAGAAGGTAAATACTCAGACATTATAAAAGACAAGGGGGATGTACAAAATGCATGGTAAAAACTTCCGTGGGGAAAACAATAGTGCACACACCAGTGAATTACCTGTAAGAGAGTGGTTTTCCCACTTCCACTACGTCCAAATATTAAACCAAAACTGCAGTAATTGACGACAAAAAGTTTAGTCCACGAGTACAGAACCCTATGGTTGATCCCCACGCAGGACAAATTGGACGAAAACAAGCTCACCCCATGAAATCAGATGACAAACACATACCTTTTCTCAGGAAGAGAGAAGCTAACTCCATTTAAAATGTCTACCTGGGTCCCTGGGGGTCGATAGGAAACATCCCTAACCTTAAAAGTAACATGTTATATTTTCTCAGTAACTTCCAGAACCATCAGCTTTGTATTCAACTATAGCAAACAAGCTGTTAATACTAATACATGAAGCATAAAAACCAAGCAAATCCCAAACAATTACCTACTACTATATACTCTCTGCAACACTGAAATCCAAACATTTCCAATTTGTAGAACTCACATACCATTATCATGAATGGTTGTAAAGATATGTTCTCCAGTTAAAAATGATCCTATCACATACCATTATCATGAATGGTTATACAGATATGTTCTCCAGTTAAAAATGATCCTATCACTAAAATGTCAGAAACAAAAGCCAGTTAGCAATGCTAGCTCCATGTAGGGAAAAATGAAAAAATAATAATTAATCACAATCACATCGCAAATCACAACTATCACAGGCAAATAACAATAAGATTTCACGTTTTATCATCAGCAAATTATTATATAATTATTTCAAAAGAATTACACTTTTGGGAGGCATCCATATGATGAATTATACTTTTTACCTAACAGTCAGTTACTCCCAAAATATCAGGCTCATTACGCTCAATGCAAATAAAATCAAGTGTCTCGCTCGTTATTTCGTAGAAAGCAATCAGCTAAGAAGTATATGTACGCAGCTTGAAAGAAATTTAAACTAACAACAATATATTTTGAACAATATTAAAGAAGCATTAAAAAAAAAAAAAAACTCACTTCAAGGCAAGAATAATCACAGGAGATTCCGCCAGCACGCTTTTTTCTAAGGTTCACTCTGCAGATAAGCGAATGGAAATTGAATTAAAATTAACAGACTCTCAATTAAACTAGTAAGTGTTATTTGTCGTATTAATTGCTTACCGGTAGCGTGAATTGCTTGAAATTAAGATCGCTGATTCAAATTTCGTCCAGTGAAGCGCAGAGGAAAGAGCCAAAGGAGAGCTCGCCATTACTAAAAACACTGGAGAAAGTGTGTCTCTGCCGGCCCCCCCGGCGTTCTTCAGGACCCCTCCCCAAGTCACGTGAGAGGGTGAAAATGTTTGCCATGTCAGCATCAAAGTCAGGTGACTTTGCCGTTGGGACTCAATCGTCGAAATACACATCCATATGCCGTCACCCACTCATACATTGCCCAGCTGAAGATTTACTTCTACATTAAACACTGCCCTGAAATTATTTGTATTTAGGATCGAGCTGCCCATTTTATTAATTTTTTAAAAATATATAATTAATAGTTATTAGATAAAAAATGAAATTAATTAAATCTTAATTATATATTACTATATATGTATATATGATATAAAATTATAAAAAATTAAACATAACTCAGTTAAGTAATAAATTTAAATTCCTGAAATTTATCTTAATTTAATAAATCTAATTATATTGCTCCTAGGAGCACCATACTCCTTATTTTCTCTTTTTTATTTTTAAATTTAATGGTGTGAATATTTTTAGTTGATTATTAACGTCACAGTCTAAGTCCATGTTGTTTGTTGAAAATCTAAGTAGTCCAAGTCCATGTTGTTTCCTCCATGTTCTCTTCTTCAGCATTTATATATATATTTAACCCTTACTCTTCCTTTGATCACTCTAATCTGATTCACTCTTTCTTCCTTCATATACTCAAATAACTTAGTTGCTCCCAAGGAGAGATTTCTTTCAATCGCTAAGGGAAGTTAGTGATTTCACCTCATTATATGCACATACACTCTCTATATATCTTAAATCATGAGCCTCCATCCGTAAAAAAAATTGAATTCTTTTTTAAATGTTTAGTGTATAGATTAGACAGATTGTGACCACCTTTATGTGTTGTATGTATGTGCATTTGATCTGCTTTAGAAACTTATCTTTCTTTTTTTAAAAAATAACAAACGGCTATATGATGATATTTACAGACTTGATAACAACTAAAAAAAGTATATTTTACAGTTCCAAAAATTCAATAAATCAATTTGCTACAAATTCCTCTAATTATCTTTGAAAATTTAAAGACTAAAATTATTAATGAAATCTAATTATGAAGAAGGAGGAGAAACAGAATTGAGCCCCCGCCAAAAAAAAAATAAAAAGAAAGTAAACATAAAGTAAGAGAGCATAGAAGGATTAAAACGAAGAAAGAAAGAGTAAAGTCACTTCCAGGCTAAGTGTAGGTTGGATTATAGACTTGTTTTACTATTTATGATAGGGAGTCAGCTAAGTTATATTTTGCGTAACTTACGCTAGATACAGTAATAGTAGATCTGTTACTATTACTGTGTCTGGCATAAGTTATATAAAACGTAATTTAGCCAAATCCTTATAATAGTTAACGTAGTTGTTTCATACGAGGGTATCAATAGGGAAGATAGAGTTGGTAAGGGGTTTTAAACAGAAGGGTTATTTTATACAGGTAAATACTTTTTAAAAGCTATTAACTAATATAGATACAGTAGAGTTAATCCTAAATGCAAAGCAATAACTATAAGAGAGGAATACAAAAATAAAATGTCGTTAGGAGTGTGAATGAAAGCAAAATGAGAGAAAGTCTTGGTTGGATGCTTGGTTAGGAAAGTCCTCCTTACAAGAGAAGTCAATAAAAAAAAAAATTAAGATTGCATTACAACAAGTATGATGAACTTTCTGAGATGATAAGGTCGAGAGCTTGGAAAATAATATCTTCACGTTTAAGTTTGTAGAAGAAACTAATAAAAGAAGAATGATAGCAAGAGGCCTTAGCACTTTGATGGAATAATAATTGTCCTCACAGAACCGAAAGGAATTAAGGAGGTCACAAAAAAAAAAAATCTTTTACTCTTGTATCTTTTGGATATAAATTTGTAATGTACTAATTGCATGTGTGGAAAAAGATTTTCTTCAAGAACTCCTTAGAAAGATTGTGACAGTAGAAGAGGTCGAAATTAATGAAAATAGAAGTGTATTGGGGAATCTGTAAGAATAAGAATCTTAATCAATATAATCTAGCCACTGAAAAAGAGTTTATTTATCAAACAAAAAGGTGAGATAATATTCCAATGCCAATGGTGTATGAATGTTTACTAGATTTTTGTTTCTATATGGAATTAGTGGCCACCAATATAAGAAATATGCTAAGTACCGGGATCAACCAAAGAGGAGTTATCATATGGGATGTAGATGAGAGCAATTATATTGTTGCTCATAACAACATTAACTGAACTAGGAAGAATCAAATGGTGTAATCTGGTCAAGGCCTAACAACAAAGAGCGGGGTTAAATTAATGAGTTAGCTAGAATTGATGAGTTGAAGAGGGTAGTTGAGTAGTATTTAATGAAAATAAGGATGAAATAAATGGAAAGTAGCAAAAGCAAAGTGTGATAGCTGGAAATAAAAAAAAATTTACAAATTTAAGAATTCAAATGGGAAATGAAAATGCATAAAAGAGGAAAAGCTTGAAGACAATTTTGGTTGAGGTATAAAAGGAGATAGTAGACTCAGGCAACAAACTAATTAGCATGATAAAACAAGATCATGAAGATACTGGGAAAGCTGAGATAGATAATGGGCAAAGAATTACTCAAGCTAGTCCCAGCAGGCAGAAGTAAAAGCCGCAGACCTGAAATCCAAACATTAAAGATAGACTCAGAATCAGGCTAATGACCTCAAAAAGGCTAAGTAGTAAGTCAATAGGGCCAAGTATAAAGTTAAAAAAAAAAGAAGAAAACTAAATATTTTAGTCCATTTAATTCAAGCGCAAAGTAATATTAGCAATTCTCACCAACGATGAAACTCAAATTGAGCTGAGAATCATTGGCAATGGCGGAAATGAAAGTCATAGACTTAAACATAGTAGAGATATATGTGAAGACTAGTAGTTATCACTGTCGGAAGCCATGAAAACCCTCAATTAGAATGTTTAAAGTTTAGGGAATTTCTAAAAGCATTTAACATTATAAAAATTCTCCAAATGTATAAACCCGAACTTGTATTTTTGAGTGAGACAAAATTGCTATCTTTTTAAATGAACGTGGCTCGTAATAAGTTAAATTTTGAAAGTTGCTTTATTATGAATAATAATGGAAAAGGAGGAAGACTAGCAATACTTTGAAATTCAGAATAAAATCCTTTGGCAAGCACCACATTAATATTGAAGTATCTATTGCAAATGGAAGCAAATGCGATGTACAGAGGTATAGGGCTATCTAGGGGTAAAGTAGAAAAAGCATATATGGACACTTTTAAGGCACATAATAGATTTATCTTTTATACCTTAGCGGTATTTTGGTAATTTTAATGAAATCCTACATTCTTATAAAAAGTATGGTAACAATGATGGGCATTTAAGTCTAATTAGTTTAAAAGGATTTTAGGAGATTGTAATTAAGTAGATGTAAGATTCAAAGGATACTTTTTTACTTGGAGTAATGGAAGGTAAGAACAACTGGATAGATTTGTGTATAATAAGGATTGGAGTCACAAATTCATTGATTGTAACCCTGAAAATAGGCATCTGACTATTGTCTTGTATTGATAGATGTCGAAGATAGAGGTAGTAGTTTAAACTATAAAAGAAGATGATATTTAGAAATCCATTTCAAATATATATAAGGCTCGTATAATAGCCACAAGGATATGACTAAAGAGAAACAAAGCTGGCAGGAAAGCTAGAACACTGATAGTCCTATATGCTGGTTTCAAAAGGTAACTAAAGAATCAATGGCTAGTTAATTTTTTAAAGCAAAAAAGAATTTTGAGGAAAAGAAAAAAGCTATAGAAGTTGATGAAACAATTATAAAGCTTAAAGTAAAAGAGAATGCAATGTGAACTTGAGGATAAGATCAAAAGAATAGAGAGAGAAATGCACAATATTTTAATTGATAAAGAGATTTACTAGAAACAACACTCGAGAGTATATTGACTTAATTAGAGGGATATTAATATTAAGGTTTTTCACCGTAAAAGCATTATCTAGGAAGAAAAAGAACATATTGTAGAGAATTGAAAATCAAATAGGAAGATAAATTGAGAATGCAAAAGAAGTAGAGAATGAGTTTTGTGATTATTTCATAAAACTATTCACTATATCCAGGCCAAGTCAAGGTTAAATAGTAATTGCATTACCAAGGATAGCTTTGAGAGTTTCTAATGACATGAATTAGTAATTAGAGAAGTCTTTCACAATAAAAGAAGTTGCTAACTTTAACTCGATGTGCCCAGCAAAGGTACCAAGACTTGATAAACTATTAACAGTGTCCTATTAGAAGCATTAGCAAATGGTAAATTTGGGTTATCACTGCCTGTCTTCACATTCTCAATAAGTAAGGTAATATTGCTATTCTTAACTAAACATACATTACATTGATACCAAAGGTTAGGAAACCTAAAATAGTCACTAAATTTAAGCCTATTAGTCTTTGTAAGGTTATCTATAGGATTATTACTGAGACAAAAGTAAATAGGCTTAAACAAATCTTGTACAATGTCATTTTTTCGATGCAAGTGCTTTCATTCTTAATAGGCTTATAATGGACAATATTATTATGGGTTACAATTGCCTTCATTAGATAGGACACTATAAAGGAAAAAAGAAATGGCTTAATGGCTTTAAAACTTGATTTTAGTGAGCCTATAATGGATTAGAATAGAGTTTCTTTGATCGAACTATGAAGATTTTAAACTTTCTCAAAAGTGGGTTAGCTTAACCATAAGATGTATAAGTATTGTCCTTTTTTTAGGTTTATCATAAATGGCATGGTTAGTGGTTTAATGCAACCATAGAGAGGGTTAAGACAAGACTGTCCATAATCTCCATATTTTGTTCATTGTATGTGTAAAGGCTTCTTTTTTAATTGTTATAGGTTGAACAATAGAAGCTCATCCATTGGCTATCATTTAGAAAAGACATAAAGATTTTTCATCTCCTATTTGATAATAATAGCCTTATCTTTACTAAAGCCTCAATTGCTCGACTATCAAAATCTTAAAAAATAATTAATTATTATACCACAACCTTTGGACATAGATGGTAAATCTAAATATTTTTCATGCTTTGAAATAATGTTAAGCTAAAAAACATTTCTGATTGCTGAGGCTTGACCTTTTTGAATATCACTATTTGAGAATATAGAAAATTGGGAGAAAGAAAAATAGTTTCTTCTATGAAATCAAGCTGAATATCAACAATAAAATATCAAGTTGATAACACAAGTTCTTCTCATATGGGGCAAAGAAATTTTGATCAAAGTAGTGGCATAAGCTATTCCAGCATATATCATGAGTGCTTTTATAATATCAATGTGATGAGAATCCTTTTAGATTTTACTAGAAAAAACCCACAATTAAATTGATAGAAACCTAAGAAAGCCAATATGATCAAAATTTGGATTAAAAAATCCAAACCCTTGAGAAGTTAAGTCTTAAGAACTTGGATTGCTATATAGGATGCCATAAAGCTGAGCAACTCTTTTGATAATTCAAAAGTTCTTTTAAGAACAAGTTAAGAAAGTCCTCTCTAACGATATCGATTTCAAGATTGTCAAACAGTTCATTCAAAGAATGTAAAAGAGCTTATATAAGGTGACTAATCCTGATTTAACTTAAAAATATGAAAAAAATCTTAAAATTAAAACTAGAAGCTATACAGGCCTTACCCTTCAAAGTTATCTACTCTTAAATTAACCATAATTTGAGCATATAATGTTAGATTTGAGCTCACAATATACCATTTCGAAGCTCTCGATGTAGGGAATGTAGTTATAACTTTAGATATTTTTTTAACCCTTCTTTTACTTACTACGTTGTTGTTGAGTGTTAGAAAGTGTATATTTATAAAGAAGAAAATCGTCATTTTACACTTTAAATCTCACTAACATTGCTACTTTTATTTATTTAAGTATTTTATTATTTAATTATATGTGTTTTATTATAATTGTGTATTTTATGTATTTTAGGGGTATCATAATCGTTTCACAATAAACGAGTGATCAGACAGTAAAACGGACGTCATATTTGGACTCAGGACGGTCGAATACCTTAAGAAGAGCATTAAAAGAAAAAGTTACTGTTCACACATACGGTACTGTTTATACGTATGGTACTGTTGACGACACTGTTCATGTATACGGACCGATGATGTGGAAACTACCTACGACGTGGCAGTATCTGATTGGACGAATTATGTGGATTGACTGCTTATGTGGCATTGACCGATGACGTGGCGTTGACCGATGATGTGTCACGATCTTATTGGACTAAATTTCTTATGTACTGTAGATCGATGACGTGGTAGCATCTCATTGGAGTAGAAATCGGGTGTATAATACATGCGCTTACATGGGATTATTTACTATTCGGCAGACATACAAATGTTGATTGACGATTGTTGATTGATTTGTTGATTGATGACGTGGCGCAATCCTGAGCATCCGAATTGTTTTTAATCCGATGGTCACGATTCACTCAATGTATCTATAAAAAGGGGGCTCTCCCCCCCTAATTTGGCACCCTTGAATTCATTTCTAAGCTTAGATTTCTGAAATTCCTTCTCCTTCTTATAGTTTCTTTGTATTTTAATAAAATTTCCTTTTTTATCCTTAGTTAAAATATGAGTGGCTAATTTCTTTTGAGCTTGGGTTGAAGGTGAAGTCTCAACATGTTCCATGGGCTTAATTTGGTAAATTTACTTTCTCTTCCCCTCTAATATTTGTGGTTGTTTTGACTTTTCGTCGACAAATAATAATAGTCTTGTCTAGTTACAGCCTTGGTTAAACCGGCACCCTAGTACAAGGTTATTATTATTTGGCACGATAAGCCCTTGGCACCATACTTATTGGAGAGTGGTTCATGAGGTGTGGAATCCCCCCTTATGATTTAATTGGTATTAATATAGAATATTTAGCTCATGGAGTATGTTGATGCGGATCCGGATACCCAAGTGCTTTATTATAAGAGTTTCATTTTTAATTATTTCCGCCATTTTAATTCACAATTTAGGATAAATTTACCATAATTTAATTATTCACATTAAAAGAAAATTAATTCAACATATAATTAAAATCAATCTTCTCGTGGGATCGACACTCGTCACCATTAATCTATTCTACAATAGATTCGTGCGCTTGCGAGTTCATTAAAATTTGCACAACAGTTGTTAGCTTGAATCAAGTATAACAAGGCTGGTTCTTCCTTGTTTAAGCTATCTTGAATATTGGTCTCTTATAAATTAAATTTGAATTGAAATTGTCCAAAGTAGCTTAAACATGTCCTTGTATTACTTCTTTGATCTTCTTAGCATATGCTTTTATAATTGACATTTCTAGAACAAACAACGGATCTTTAATGCTCTAAGCACTCTAGATCATATCACAAAGGATATTTGTCATGACATTGAGAGAAAAATTGTTAATTTCTAATAGAATTCTAAAAGTGATAAAAGAAGCATCCACTTTTCAAGATGGGCAAAGCTGAGTTAGGCCAAATGCAGAGAAGGAACAACATTTAAAGATTTTTCAAGTTTCAACCAAGGTTTAGTATGAAAGCAAGGATGAAAGATTTTCTAATTTCAAAATTCATTCCTAGTAAAGGTCCACTAGTAATTTATTTTAAAAATAAAGATTTTCTAAATGCAAAACTTAGCTCTAGTATTTCTTTCATTTGGATAAGCATTTTATAGAAAAGGCAAGTTGTATATAATGGCTCAAGATGGAGGATTGGAAATTCTTATAATGTTTAAGGCAAATTAGATTTCTGGGCCATTAACTTTTAGACTTATCTCTAGATCAACTTTGCTAATTGATACTTTGGTTTTTGAGTTAATAAATGATGAGAACTAATGGAATGGGAGGCTAATTTACAGTCATTTTAGTACAATAGATGTTAGTAAGATAGCTAGCATTCCTTTACTTAAAAGGCCAACGAGAGAGATGAACCACTTTGACATTATAAAAAGAGACAATATATTGCCAGTGTTTTATACCAGGTTGCAAGCTTAAAAGCTATAAAGAATAAATGGAAAATCGCCTAGACACTTGTATTGCTAGAAAAGATTAGAATTTTTGCCTAAAGAGCAGGAACGAATCTCTTCTTATTAGTTGAAAACCT
Organism: Aegle marmelos; assembly: GCA_030449875.1. Lineage (NCBI taxonomy): Eukaryota > Viridiplantae > Streptophyta > Magnoliopsida > Sapindales > Rutaceae > Aegle > Aegle marmelos. Next base: position 8,511,536 of record JASUUL010000094.1, read on the forward strand.
TTGAAAGAGAAAAGTAGTTGAGGAGTTTGTTTATAAAGTATGAAAAAACAGTTTAGAGAATGGCTTTCATGCATTAGTGGGTTATATGACTACCATGAATATTTAGAATCTCACTCATTTGCAAATGATCTTCAAGAATTTATTAAATAAGACATTTTGAATTTATTGCATGGAATAACCATTTGTTATATAAAAGAGAAAGGCAGAATCCTTAAATGCTAGTAGCCAAGGCAAAAGCTGTGGTTAATGTATACAAAAGAACTCAACTACCACTATATGTATCTATTAGAAATCAATAGGGTTTGATTCAAAAGGCCTAGAGCTCCTTTTTCCCCTCTAAGGATATTTCAAGGTAAATGTAGATGTAACTATTACATCAGAAAAGCAAATCATAGGCTGGAAGTGTTGTTCGAGATAAATCTAGAAATGTGATAGTAATTGTAATTAAAATTTTAAAGTTCTAAGAAGATGTAGTATTTGTGTAGGCATATGTGATGAAATAAGGTATGCAAATTACAAGGCATGCGTGCTTAAGATTATTAATTAGTGAATCAAATTCTTAAGAAGTGATTAATTTTGTAAACAATAGCAAGATAAAAGATTTAAGATTTTTTTGGTTATTTTAGGATTTCAGAGTTTAATAAAGGGCTTTGATCACGTTAGTGTCCAGTAGACTCATAGATCTTGTAATGGTATTGCCTACTCTTTAGCTAAATTAGCTTTAGAGATATGCAAAATTGTTATATAAATGGGCTCATACCTACACAACTAATGTACTTATTTTCTTCTATGAAGTGAAAGTAGCTTTTATTCTAAAATAAATGCCATTAAAGAAAATCAAAACAATATAGTTCTATTCTAATTTATATCTTTGTAAAAGGAGAAAAGAGTCCTATTAGACTTAAATTGATGCCTTCAACAAGAGATAATGTAGTTAAAAATAAGAATTAATTATGACAATTGTTTATAAAACCCAACAAATTTGACAAGAAAATTATAGTTTTATGTTATAATAATTGATATGATGATTAATTATGTCATGTTTGAAGCACATGAGAATTTTTTATGAATCTGTTTAGTAAAATTTGAGTAGCTAGTGTGATTAGTTTAAAAATTTATATGTTTATTAAAGGGTAAAATGTTATTTTATGCTTATACTATAATTTATATTTATAATTGAAAGGAATTTAGATTTATTGCAAATAGATATAGCCAATTAAAAATTTAAAATTAACAACTTAATTCATTTTTAAAAAATACTATTCCTCAATATTATTCATAGTCACTATTCATTTGTATAAAAAACATTAATTTTCTAAAAATATAATAAATTACAAAAAATAAATGACACAGAGATTTTTACATAGTTCATATTAATCAATCTTACATTCACAAGACCACGCCTAAATGAAAAGTAATTCATTAAGTTTAGATGTTACAACCGATAAATTTACCAAACTTAAGATTTTCACTTACAATTTATCACTATATAGTTTGCTCAACCTTAGGCTAAATTTGCTTCTTATAAATAATTGCTACCCCTCTTTATCTACAATCTTCAAGGTACTTTCTAAAGTGATCAATAAAAATTCTTCAATGCCTAGTGATCTAATATTCATATAATTCTCTATAGAAATGAAAAAAAGATAAGAAAACAAATCAATATAACATTATCAACCAAATTCAAATTCTCTAGGAAGGAGGCTGAATTTTGCTTCTGTACTTTATGTTCTGTGTTATGCATAGCTTCAATTATAAAATACTACTCTTTATATAAATACTTGGGTTTCACAAAATAGCAAGTCTAAAAAAACTTTGATTCTTTCCAAATAAGAGTTTCTTTTCTTTTAGAAGTCCTATAAATCTGAATATGAATAAATTATGAATAAATTTGATCTTCTTACTTTATTTGTCTCTTAAAAAATATCTAGAGAATTTAATAAACTTCCTGTTTGAACTAACTTCTTACTCTAAATAGATCTCATACGTCAATTATAGAATCCTATTATTAATTGACTTGTTAAATTAGACATCTAATTGAATTAGGAATTAAATATTTCTAATAAATTAGATATCACTAAATTAGAAAATTAATAAATTAATCCCTATTACAAGATGTGTAATACATAATATTTCAATTTAACTAGACTTGTCTCATTATGTCAAATAATGGACTTAACAATAATTATGTAATATATTGTGAAATTTTCATTATATTTCTAAATATTTGTCTTATGTATTTTTGTGTATTTATGAAGTAAAAATAATAGTTTCATGCAATTTTAGACTCCAAATAAATGTATAGATGTCAAATTTAGAATTTGAAAGTATGAGAGGTTAGAGCATTATCAGGGAAGATCTGTGAATTTTATTGTGAAATTATAAATTTTTATCTTGTTAAGTATAGTAATTGTGAAATTATAAGTTTTTATTATATTGGATGTGGTAACTGTTAGTAGAATGAGTTAGGCGTGCTTGAATAAGTTGAGTTAGATTTATATTTTGTTAGTAGGAAAAATATATGGTTATGATACAATCGCCCTCATTTATTTGTGTGGTGTGAATTAATCATGTATTAGTATAAATAAAGAGAAGGGAAACACATCTCTCTACACTTTTTCTTCACTTTTTTCCTCTCAAATTCTTCTTCTCATCTCTCTTTGCAATATATTTTCAGTAAATAAAATTAATTTTATTTCTAATGTTCAAATACTTTTTTTAATTATGTATTTTTTTTAATTTTAATGCATATTTTTATTTCAATTATGCTTACCTAAATATTAATAGTTAGAGTAAGGTGAAACTCTTAGTAAGAAAATATGATTTAATCAAATTTTATTTTTAATTATATAAAATAAATTATTTTTCATATAATTTTATCCATATTTTATATTTTAAAATTTTAATTTATTATAGATAAACATGGGGTTTGGCACAAGGAATTTGTAAAATCTTAGCCTAAAGTATAGTAAAATAGCATTTTGACTTATTATAGAGAAGTTAAATTTTGACACATTAAATACTTAATCCATAATAAAATTAATAAAAAATAATTATAATTTTTTTATAATTTTTTATTAAATTATATTTACTATTAAGAAGGATTTATAACTTTAACTAAATTAATTTCATAATTTACTTAAATTACTTTGAATATATTTAAATTTTATTTATTTTTAATAAATAAAGTTAAGCAAATTAAATCTTTTTTCCATGGAGCGACCTTAGACTTATCAAGTTATATTATAATTAAACACTCTTATATTTGGAATAAATTAAACACTTTTGAGTCGTGTTATAGTGCTTTAAATATTTTGGCAAATATATTTAATATATATATGTTAAACATGTGAATTTCAACTAAAAGAAATATTTTGAACGAATAAACATAAATATAAAAATTAAAAAGATGTTAGAGGGGTTCTAATTATGAACAATTTATAAACGGGTCAAATTCAATTAGCACAATTTTTTTACTTCACTTTTAGGAGGTAATTTAGCACAAATTTGAAGCTACGTAACTTGTGATCCCTCTAAGTCTAAATACCAATTATAATATTTTTATAATTGAAATGAGAATAAAAATAATTTCTTGGTTTAAATGATATGAATCGGGATAAAATATATTTTATTTCATTGTTATGTTTATTTTATCTTACAATCATAATTGTTAGTATTTTAATAACTCTGAAAAAAACAGAGCAATCAAATTACTATCCAGGATTGAGTGCAAGAACTTCTGAATTGTTAACAACAACCAAAACCAACCTTGTTTGCGAATCACTCATAGCAAGAACACAACCCAATGTAACAAGATCAAAGAACCTAAAAATAAATGCACACACACAAAGAAGAAAAAAAAAATTAGTTTTATGTGGTTTAGTTATGCTGCAAGCACAACTTACATCCACGGAAAAAGCCACCAGAGGAAGTATATTATTGAATCAAGTTAGAGAAATACAAAGCATAAATAGAGAGGTTTAAAAGAATAAAGATTATACTTTTCTTTCTCAAGTCTCTTTAATGCTCACACCTTTTCAGCTATGCCAAAAAACTGTCTCAATCACCAGCTTTATACCAGCTGAAGAAAACTCCAGATTGCCCAAGAAGCTGCCACCTACATAACAACCAAATACCAGACTTGATTCCTTCTCACATGCCATCTCACATGAATCACTTATTCTAAGCTTAAAACAATCACTCTTGATGTCGTTTCAAGCTGAAATGTTGCACATGATCAGCTCATGAATTGAAAGTTACAATAACCAATTTTGAAAATGCTACCGTTTATACACTTCCAGTTTTGTATTCAATAATTTAATCCATACTTCTCCACCTTGAATCAAAACTTCCTCCCTCTATCTCTTTCTCCAAATCAATTAATCACTCAAAAACTACTTAACCCAGCCAAGTCCAAACATATCTTGAATTTAGTTGTAGTTACCACCTTAGTAAATATATCAGCTGGGTTATTATCAGTATGAACCTTCATTACCTTTACTGTTCCTTTGTTGAATTCATTTATTATGAAGTGCAGCCTCATGTCTATGTGCTTGGTTCTTTTATAATGTACTGAGTTCTTGAATAAATAAATGGCACTAGCACTATCAAAGTAAATTGTAACTGTCTACTTGCCAAGTTTACTCAATAACCCCTTAAGCCATAATGCTTCTTTTACTGCCTCTGTAACTACTGTATACTTAGTTTCTATTGTTGAAAGTGCAACAATTTGCTAAAAAGTAGCTTTCCAGTTTATGAGACAGCCATTCACCATAAACAGATATCTAGTCAAAGATCTCCTTCTGTCCAAATCCCCTGCAAAGTCTGCATCTACATATCCCTACAGTCCATCCTTTGTTCCACAGCTTTTTCTGTAGATCAAACTATAATCTATGGTACCTTTTAAGTATCTCATAATCCACTTAACAGCTCTTCTATGTTCTCTTTCTGGTGATGCTATGTACCTGCTCACAAGACTCACAGCATGTGAAATGTCAGGTCTTGTTAGCACTATGACATATATTAAACATCCAACAATATTTGCATAAGGGACATGCTTCATATCCAGTTTCTCATTATTTGTTTTGGGACACAATGAATTACTCAACTTAATGTCTACCTCTTCCTTCTATGTATACCCTTTTGCCACCAATCTAACTTTAAATCTCTTTAGCTCTTCATCTATCAACCCTTCTTTGATCTTAAAGATCCATTTACAGCCTATGATTCATTTATCTTTTGGCTTCTTTACCAACTTCCAGGTATCATTCTTATATAAAAAGGCCATCTCTTCGTCCACAGCTTTGTGCCAAAGATCTTTAAATTTGCTTTGAGTTGTTTCTCTGTATCCATTTGTCTCTTCATCATCAATTGCTTGGGCAGATGTTAAAGCAAAACTGATAAGATTAGCATAACCATATCTTTTGAGGGGTCTTACTGGCCTTTTGGCTCTATCTCCGGTCAGTTGATAATTCTCTAATTGGATTTCAGATTCAACATGTTGATCTTGAGTCTCAGAATCTCTAACTTCATTAGTGATTTCATCTAAATCTGTAGCTTCAGAAGAGTCTTTTGGATTTGGTAACCCCACCTCAACCAATTGTTTCTTTGATCTCTTTTTATCACCCTCAATTGCTTCCACATTTTATCCTTTTCTTAGTAATTAATCTTCATTGAACACTACATCCCTATTAATCAGGCACTTTGGAGGATTCAAGTCTGTACACCATAGTTTATAACCATAGTTTATAACCTATAAAGAAATCTTTCAAGGTCCTTGGAACAAGTTTTCCCTAATTTATATAAACATATGCAGGACAGCCAAAGGCTTTCAGGCTTTCATAGTTTACAGATTGTTCAGACTGCATCTCATAAAGAGTTTTAAACCCAATGGCTCATGAAGGACTTAAGTTTACTAGATGGCATGTTGTTAAAAGAGTTTCTGCCCACAGGTCTTTTAGAAACTTAAACTAAATTAACATGCTTCTTACCTTATTTATAAAAGTTATGTTCATTCATTCAACCAGTCCATTTTGTTGTGGTGTCATCCTTACTTTCTACGTCTAACAATTTCCTTGTTTGTGCGAAAGCTGTTAAACTTCTAGTTATAGAATTCTAACCAATTATCTGTTCTAAGCTTCTTTACCAAATTTCTACACTGATTTTCAATCAATTTTTTCCATTCTTTAAACTTTTCAAAAACTCGATCCTAACTCCTTAAAATATAAACCCATACTCTCCTAGAGTAGTCATCAATGAGTGTCAAAAAATAACTATTACCACCTAAAGACATATGCTGAGAAGGGCCCCATAAATCAGAGTGAATATACTCTAGTTTATTCTTAGACTTTTGAACTGACTTACTAAAGCTAGTTCTTGTAGCTTTACCTAGGACAAAATTTTCACAGAATTCCAAACTTCCCAGTTTGTCACCCCCAATAGCCCTTGCCTTTCCAACTCTTTAAGACCTTTTTCATCTATGTGTCCTAATCTCAGATGCCATAATTTAGCGTTGTTAGTGATTGATATCAGAATTACTCCAGCTTCATCAGTGACAACTTCCCCATCTAGTATAAACACACTATTTTTTCTACTACCATTCATAATGACATCAGATCCCTTGACAATTTTCATCTCACCATATTCAATTTTAACACTACATCCCATTTGATCAAGCATTCCTATAGAAATGAGATTTCTTTTCAAATCAGGAACATATCTAACTTGTTTTAGTTTACTAATAGTAGCATTATGTAGTTTGAGATTAACATTTCCAATCTTCAAGATCTGACATATTAAACTGTTTCTTATCGTTACTTTACCCCCATTAAAATCATGATATTTAGTAAAACAATTATTAAATGGAGACATATGAAAGGTATAGCCTGAGTTCAGAACCCATTTACCTTTATCTTTATTGTCTGTAACTATACAAACACCAGTTAATCCATATCCTCTATCCTCTGCAACTGCTGCATCACCATTCTAACCCATTTTCTTATTCTTCCTTTCTTGACAATCTCTCTTGAAATGTCCTTTTTTGTGACACAGAAAACATTTCAAGTTCTTGAATTTTTCTTTATTCTTTTCTTGCTTCTTTTTTCTTTTCTATGACCTTATTTTTGCTATTAAACCCTCACCAGTATTATTATTAAGACTCTCTTACTTTTCTTGTAGTTCTTTAGTGCTCAAGGTTGACTTTACTTCATCTAATGTCAATGTCTGCCTCCCATACATCAGTGCATCAATAAAGTATTCGTAAGATTTTGGCAGAGAGCTTATTAAAAGTAATGCTTTGTCCTCATCACTTAATGCTACATCTATAGTCTCAAGTATATCACACATTTTGTTGAACTCATTAAGATGATCATCAAGAGATGAGCCTTCAAGCATCTGTAAAGTGAACATTCTCTTCTTAATATATAATCTGTTAGCAAAAGACTTTTTCATGTATATGTTCTCTAATCTTGCCTATAGCTCAGCAACAGTGGGTACTTTAGCCATTTCCCTTATTACAGAGTCTGCTAAGCTTAAGACTATTGTGCTCTTTGTATTCCTATCGATTCTAACAATCTAGTTAAGGGTTTCTAAAGAGGACACATCTTTCCCATCCTTCTTAATCACTGGTTGAATAACATCTCCAAGTCCTTGGGTGACAAGTAAAACCTCCATCTTTACTTTCCACATGTTAAAGTCATTCTTTTTGGTAAACTTTTCAAGATCGATCTTTGGTGTTGCCATTTTAGAATCTTGACTCTAAAACCGAAACACTGATGCCACGTGGTAGTACTTCAATGACTCCAGAAAAAACGGAGCAATCAAAGCACTATCCAGGATTGAGTGCAGGAACTTCTAAATTGTTAACAACAACTAAAACCAACCTTGTTTGCGAAGTACTCATAGCAAGAATGTAACAAGATCAAGGAACCCAAAAATAAATGCACACTCACAAAGAAAAAAAAAAGAAATCATTTTTACGTGGTTCAATTGTGCTGCAAGCACAACTTACATCCATGGAAAAGCTACCAGAGGAAGTATATTATTGAATCAAGTTGGAGAAATACAGAGCATAAACATAGAGGTTTATAAGAACAAATATTACACTTTTTCTCTCAAGACTCTCTATTGTTCACACCTTTTCAACCATGTCGAAAAACTGCCTCAATCACCAGCTTTATACTAGTTGAAGAAAACTCCAGATTATTCAGGAAGCTGCCACGTACATAACAGCCAAAAACTAGACTTAATTCCCTTCTCACATGTCATCTCACGTGAATCACTTATTATAAGTTTAAAACGATCGTTCTTGATGCCATTTCAAGCTGAAGTATTGCACATGATTAGCTCATGACTTGAAGGTTATAATAACCAATTCTGAAAATGTTACCGTTTACACATTTCCGGTTTTGTATTTAGTATTTTAATCCATAATAATGAACTATGATAAGTTACTAAAATATTCTTAGTTAATTATTATCCTAAGTATTATTGTTGTTATCTATTATAATAACCAAAAGAATAACAATAAAACTAGTTTGTATGTAATTTATAAATAAAAAATTATAAAAAGATACATTTTTGGGGGAAAAATTTTATAGGAAGATGGTTGGTTTTTATATATGTATTTTTATCCTGTCAATTAAACTAAGGATATTTTAATAAATAAAATTCAAGGGGGTTATTATAAAGATTTTAGAGGGATGCTAAAAGCTCCACTTAATAGAGATAGGCGGGGCATTTTCAAGTTCGGATCAAAATCTCGGGTTAAGTTTGGATAACATAAGGTTCGGATTGAGAAATTACCAATTTAACAATACATATTACATTTTTTTAAACTAGGTAATTACCAATTTAACATATAATATATAATATATTACACAACACAGTGAGACATACTACAACTAATCAACTATATATATAACACGGAACTGGAAGCTTGAAATTTCAACGGGGAAATTTGGGTTCAGGTTGCAGCTTGCGGGGTTCTGATGGTGCTTGAGGAACTTAGTGATCTGGAGGCATGGAGCAATAGATCTATACGCGGTAGTAGCAGACCCAGTTGGCGTCGACGGTGGTGACTGCTGGCAGAGTGGGTTTGCTGCATCTGGTGGCAGCATAGCCGCTTTCTTGAGTTTCTTCCGTTATGTGTGGGCGTGTGTCCAACCGTGTGTGTGCCAATGTTCTGTTTCTTGTCTTGAATCTTGAGAGTTGAGACTTGAGAGAGAGTCGAGAGTGAGATGAGAACTGAAATAGTGAAGTTGACTCGGCAGTTGAGAGAGATGAGAGTATCAGCTGCAGGCTACTCACTACTGTGTGTTTAGTTTGAGTGAGTTAAGAGTGGTTTGACCTTGTGAATGAGTGCGTGGCATGTGCTTATGCGTGTGCCGTGTGGTGTGTGGGTGCCGTGCATGTGTTACCTTCTTTTCTTTTTCTTTTTTTTTTTGAGCCAACACCAACGCGTTTTTGGATCGGATCATGACGACCCAATTAGGTTGGCAAAAACTTAAGCAATCGGATAATATCCTCCTCCTGATCCGATTTTAACCTTATTTTTTAAAAGATCAAATTCGGTCGGATAGGATAAATTGACCCGCCCCACTGTTAATAGGGATCCATAACATAGATCTTTTAAAGATCCAGCATCAACTCCAAAATAAAGACCCATTACCGAATTCTCTGATAGCCCAAAATCAATTACAGAAGGTTTTGTATTTCGATTAATAAAGTAACACACCATTAATACAATCACAAATCACAAGAAATTGCACAAATAATCTTCGGTTATCTTAAGTTTTGTGTTTGAACTATGTATTATTAGCCTTTTTTTGGTCCTTTTAAAGTAATTTACTAATCTCAAATTAATAATAATAATAGTCATAAATAGTTCTACAAATACTCTTATATAAATTGGTTGTTTTTTTTTTTTGGGGGGGGGGGGGGCTACTGATGAAATCATCATAAGCTAGGGCATATAATATTTTCATAAATGGTTTTTAATCTATATAAAACATGCCTATACCCACAACTAATATTATAATTGTTGTTTTCACTTGATTTTCCTCAAGGAGAAATGTTCACAAATATAAAAATCTACCAAGCTATCTATTGCTGCGATTGTCATTGGCAAATGTCTCATAACCTATATTTATAATTCACGGAACCTTTTCTTGATAGAAAAAAAGGTATTAAAGATTTAGAGGATCCTGAATTTTATTATTGTAATTTTTTAGGAGAAAATAACAGTGGCGTAAAAATTTTTTTATCTTTGCAAATTCGAAAATGTCAACTTTTTGTTCATGCACTTAGTAATATTTTGATCTTTGTTAACATGCTTTCGGCTTCAAATATCCAGCGAATTGAGAAGTAGACTAGCTGGTGTGCACCAACTTCCCCCGGTGCAAGTTAAATACTGATGGGGCATGAAAAAGAATAGGTGAGGCAGCGCTGTAGACCTCATTCGCCTACACTTGGAGATGGATTTCAAGCTTTGGTGCGTACAAAGGCTTGTGCTCGGTTACCGTAGTGGAGCTTTGGCCCCTTTGTCATGGTTTGAACGTCGCTTGGCAAAGTGGTTGTCGGTGGTTGATTGTTGAGGTTGACAGTTTCTTTGTTACTAAGCTAATCTCTAATCCTGCCCCCCTCGGCGAATGAATTTTCTTCCCTGATTTAAGCTATTCAAGGCATCATCAAGCGAGATTGGAATGTCACCGTGCACCATGTTTATCAAGAAGCTAATGCTGCCGCTGATTTCATGGCTAGTTATGCTTTGTCTCTTCCTTTAGGATTTCATAACTTCCCAAAAACCCCCCCTGGTGTAATGACCATTATTTCCCATGGCATGTATGGGGTAGCTTAATCGCAGGCAGTCTTGTCTTAGCTTTATTACCCCCCCCCCAAAAAAAAAAAAAGAAAAATTCCAGAGGAATTTACCTAGAAATCTTCAATCAAATGGAATTTGAATACGGCGGGTATTTTGAACGTTGAGACTTCCTCCAACAACTATTTTGATGACGAAAATGTGGAAGTCAAACTCACCTAGAAATTCGACAAGTTGTGAACGCAGTCATGCACTACCTATTTCGATTCATGAACTTCGATGGCAAAAGTTTTTGTTTTGACCGTACGGTACGCAAACTCCGAATGTGAACCAACAAAGCCTCGTGCTCGTAGGAAGTTTCTCTTCTGATCCGTCTCAAAGCCAGCGCTTTATTAATAATAATAACAATATAATTTTAATATTAATAAAATATTTGTAAACGAGAAATTACAACTGAAAATTAATTTTAATTAAGCCATCGTTTTATTAATTATATCCAGGATCTGACACGGGATCAATAAATCGAAAATTTTAATACAAGTTCATACTTCTGTCAGTCATTTAACACTTACGAATATATAAAAAAGAAAAAAAAAAGTAGTTAAAAACCTAATTATGAACTATTACTAAGAATACTCATGACACAAAACCTTTAAAAATTTATGAAAACTTCATTCAAGAGAGTATTCTAATCTGCATGAAGCCAGCAATTGTTTGTGAGGTCGGCTAAAGAAAATTCTCTTTAATCTTGTGAATTAAATTTAAAATAATAGTAAAATTGAAACAGTAAATTTAAAATGTGGGCTAAATTCTGTCTTCACATGTTTGTGTACATAAGAGGAAGAAAGATTAAGAAATTAAGAAAGGGATAGAAATTGGGTTCTAAAATCGAAAACGCAAATCTCTAATAAATTATGTGATCATTTTATAATAGTTGAAAATCGAAGGTAATTGTTTAAGAAATAACTCAAAAAGAAAAAAGTGAGGTGAATGATTTTGAAAATAATTCTCACTTATGCTTCAAGTTTGTAAATTAATTTACTTGCAAAAGCAATTTTATAAAAATGCATTAACAAGAACCTTTGAAATAACTGATAACCATAAAGCTCTATTTGAAAGACTAGATTGTAATAGATTAATTCTTAAGATTAGACTGAGATAGAATAGATCCGACTATAGTACATTATATAATCTCGTCTTTAATCTAGTTTAGGAGAAGATTATGTTAAATTTAATCTAACAAAGGTAAAATAAGTATTTAAATAATACATCATTTTTTAAAACTGTTACATTTAATATTCACTGTTCTTGTTAATAAATAATTGAATAATTTTTTAACATTTAATATCACATACTAGTTAAAATAAATTACTGAATTAAAATTTAGACATCTACTCTTAAATTTGAACCAAGTTAAAAATAAATTATTAAATAAAATTTTGATATCGCTAGAGTCCTATATAGAACCATGCGAAAATGAGGAATAATAATCCCGTCAAAGTTGGAGTAACATTTAAGCTAATTTATGAATCATGACACTCAAACATAATTTTAGAATAGATTAACTTTTTTAATCTTTTAAAATTAATCTAATCCCACCTTTTATCCCGCAGTCAAACATAACCTAAAATTTTAAACAAAACCTTCCGAATCTTGGCTGACTAAGCGTAGACTTTGGAGTTGACAAATCGTGTTACAGATTGTAAACCCATTCCAAGATTTGACTTAGAAAATATATGTGGCTAGAGATTGTCATGAATTGAATATAGTAGTACTCAGTTATCCTTAAAATACAGAATGAACAAAAGAACATATAATAAGGGGCCACATCTTTAAGTTTTAAAGTTGCGTACCTAATATAAAAATCTAAATTTCCAGGAAACCTTCAAATGAAAGGAACTTTCCATCAACTTGAAGATTAGTTTAGTTTGAACACAATGGACTTCTCTCTTTCAATTAATCTAATGTACGTGGGGCAACACTCAGCAGTTTTGACGGCCAAAATGTGATCCATGCGCGGAGAAATTTCAAGTGAAAAATTCACAATGGACTTCGTGGCAGTTTTATTTTGAATTGAATTCAGTTAAATGAAATCGCTGGATGTTTTCTTGGCCTTTTGCCTCGTTATTTCTCATGGTTTTGTCAGCCAGTCTGGTCGTGGATACGTGCGTCCAATTAAACCAGTTTCTGGAATCATGCGAGCGCGCGCAATGGGGACAGCTTATTGACAAACAGACAATTATTTTGTCCAAAATCTACTTCCGTGGAAGGCTATTGGAACTGAACTTTGTAATCGCATACTTTCTAAAATAATGTTCGACAATCTGATACCACGTGGTTAACAACATTAATGCACCGACTGTTAAATCAATTCAATAACCTCTTTTTTATTAGATTATTATTAGATTTTTGTAATAGTCTTCTTGACGCAAGTAATGATGATTGTACTGAAATGAGTACAAAACAACAACACAAAAAGTGTATGAGACAAAGAATATTGGTCCTGTGGTAGAATTTTTTTTTTTTTTTTTTTTTGGTTGCATGGGGTGTGATTGGCACCCCTCATAACATTACGCTGTATTGGATTATAATAATAATATTATTATATTATTGAATTATGACATAATAACTAAAATGTAAAAATCATTATTATTTAATAATTTAATATAACTAATAATAGCAACACTTACATGACATATAAAAATAAAAATATAATACAATATGACATTATTTAGTTACATTATAATAGTTAATATATAAAAATTAATCTTATTTAAAAATTTAATATTAAATAATATATAAAATATAATAAAATAGTACATTATTTTGTTGTATAATTTATATCATAATAGGTAATACTTAATTTTTTGAATGATTTAATACAACTAGTAATAAATACTTTAAATATTAATAATTTAAATAATCTTAATTTAAAATTAAGAGTAATATAAACGGTGATATAAAATATTTTTATGTATATTACTGTCTATATAGCACCAAATATCATATTGCATTATAGCTTAATGCACCTTGCCAAATGCACTCATAATGAATATTTTTTAGTTTTTCACATTCAACACACTCGTAAATATGAATACTGGATCGAATTCTATGATTAAGTACTAAATAACTATTAAATATGTGTTGTATAAATTATAACTAACTTGGGATTAATCATTAATATCATAGCAAAGTAGTACATGTAAAATTTGATAAGTTATATTATAATTCTACTTATTATTAATTTTGAACTCTAATAATTAATTTGATCATAAGATAACTTATAATTATATTCACCTTGTGACTGTATATAATATGATTAATTATAAAATGGCAGCCTAATTCAAATATCATGCAATTTTTTTAATGTCCTGAAAATGTATGTTGATTTGATATTGTCATGAATTGAATGATGAATTCCTCAAAAGCATTAAATAAAAAAGGCAATAATAATATTTTCACTATTTTCATTTCACTTATCCCTGATATATAAAAACGATACACAATATAGAAACATTGTATCTTAGAGTAACTCTATATGTAACTTTTTTTTTTTTTTTGGTGTGGGGGGGGGCGCGGAATTGATTTCAATCCCGTATAAGAAAACGACATCAACATTTCACCTTCAGCAAGCCAGTGGCGAAGTTTGGATATATATTATATTATATTATTCTTTAGAGTGGGCTAACTTCTTTCTTTTAAATTGAAATTGTATATTACCATGTGAAGTTGTTAGGAATTTAAATAAACTAGGAACTGACTACAATTTTAGTTTTTCAATTTCTTTGTTGTTGAGCTTATCTAAATCATTAATAAATAAAACATGTATTTTATTTTGCGGCTAATTTATTTTTAATCTGTTTTAATTATTGTTTGACTTTTTTAAAAAAAATTTTTATTTTTATAATCAATAAGTATTGGATTTTGGATTCTAAGATTTAAATTAGTTAGTTTAAAATGAGGGAGGGGCATATTCTTAAATTAAAAAGAAAAAAATTGAAGGGAGAAAATAAATTTATATGGCCCTTTTTAAAATTTAAATGGAATGGTAAACATATGAATTATTAAATTACAAGAGTAGCAAATTTTGGTACATATAACAGTAACAGTTATGTATATAATGAAATTTTTATAAATAAAATTAAAATTTTTCTCAATCTAGCCTCGTCCCTACAATAAGTGACAATGAAAAGCAGCAAAACAGCTTTCGTTCAAATATATATCTTTATTTGATTGGCTCTCCTTACCCTAACGCAGAAAAATGGACGCGCCAATGATAGACCTCCTTTGTATATATTTTTTTAATTGATAACAATTTTTCCTTTTGTTGGTTGTAATTTTATCCTAACTATATGTAAGGAAAAATTAGTACCAGCAGCGAAAACTTCTTAAGAATAATTAAAAAAAAAATGTGCCCTGTGCAAATTACAAAGTTACGGATTAAATAATGGAATGAGCTTTTCTTTTTTAACAATATTTGTAAATGTCAATCCAACCTTTTTTTTTAGTGTGAGTATTTTTATTTTATTTTTTTATGTATATACACTTTAAAATTATAAATTTTTTTAAAAAATAAAAATTTAATTTTCTTAAACCGTATAATTTTATAATTTATTAAAAAATTAATTATTTTAAATTATATAATTTAAAAATATGTCCCTATTAAAAAATATATAGATATTCATACCTGAAAATGATTTACCAAATCCCATTAGACAACTAAAAATGTGATTAAGATCCACAAAGAAAATTCATATGAAGAATTCAAGACCAAGCGTTTTACTTCAAACTTGAATTAATTCAAGTGTCAACAACAGCAACAATCAATTAAATGTGGCAGCACAAACCACAAAATGTGAACAAACGAAACCATTTTGGGAAGTTTCTAATCAAAACTCATTCCTCATTTTTTTTTAAGCCATCGCTGCATTTTCCAATTGCAAGTCACTTTCCGAGATACAACCCTTCAAGTTTCCCGACAAAACCACGCCAATCTTCTAGCTTGTCGCTTTCGCGGCATCTTACTCACCTTTCCCTATACAGTGACCAAACTTTTGGCCCTCAGTTTGGCTTAAACTGGCCTAACGTCCAAGCCTTTTTTGAAACAATAAGAGCCCGACACGTTAACGCCAAATATAAATCCCAAGTTGCGTTGGTTGAACCAAACATGATTCTGTCCGTATTGGAGTAAAATCAAGTGGTGGGAACTTGGTCTCTAACCGGTGGGTCCACTGAACGTGGGTAGAGACGGAGAGTTACTCGGAACGGCAGTGCTTACAGCTGCTGTCGTGTTGTTTCACGCTTTTGTATGATGTGTTTTTCCTATTTAAGAGAAGAATAGTTTACATGCAATCTTGTGTGAGTTGCAAAATTGTACGCTTTTGTCTTCAATTTACTGCCAGACTTCTGTTTAGCTTCTTTTAAGGTTTGTTCATGTTATCTCTCATTTCTCACTCTTTTTCAATCGTTTCCATTTTATTTTTCCCGGTTGCATCTGATGGGATTTTGATTTCACGTCTGCAGCCGGTTTCTGAGAATGGAGAATCAAACAAAGAGAGTATTGTTGACTTCTGACGGTGATGAGATTTCCAAAAACATTGCTTTCCATTTAGCCAAAAGGGGTTGCAGGTTCTAATTCACGAATCAACGAAAAATGATATTTTGTTTCTGGGTTTTTTTTCCTGTTTTTGTTCATTTGTGTGGGTGGGATTAAAAAGATTAATTTCTTTTTCAAAATTAAGTTTCTCGGTTGTGGCCAGATTGGTTTTGATGGGAAATGAGAGGCGTCTTAGTAGTGTCGCTGAGAAGATGATGAGTTCGTTGAAGGGTGGCCAGCCAGTTGACGTGGTGGGATTGGACATGGAAGAGGACAGAGAAGGCGCTTTTGATGCGGCAGTCGATAAGGCATGTCAGATTTTGGGGAATTTGGATGCTTTTGTGCATTGTTACACTTACGAAGGTATGTGTGTTCTTTGTGATTTTTTTGTTGACTGAATTCACTTTTTATTTTTTTAATACCAAGTTTACTGTTATGTAGACTAACGTGTTAATGTCACCTGTGCCTTAGGGAACGTTTATTGTTATTTTAATATTTGGTGGAAAGTTTTGCGACTATGATGAGACTCAAATGATTGGTTGGGCTTAAAAATTTCTATTATATAAAATGATTAGCTGGGATTTTAGTGGTGTGCTTGTGCCCTCAGCTTTGATGATGACACAAGTTCAAGTCCCCTCTCAATTATTTCCTCTCCCATACAAAATGATTAGCTGCAATTCCCATTTTCTGTTGTGATACAATTTTCATTTGATGCATGTTTGCCTTGTTCTTCCTATGACTTAGACTTGCTTGGGACTTTTATCGAACACATTGATGCAATTACCTTTACCTTTCTCAACATGTAGAGACAATAGACGTAGCTTTAAAATTTAGGCGGTGCTTTTAACCTACCAATACCGTTTTAAGGAAGCATTGGTTTTTGTGTTTGGACCTCTAAAGTGAGACTTGTTGGAACACTTTGTAAAGATGGATCACCAAGTAAGTCCTCAATCAATGGAAGGAATGGGTTAGGAAAAAGTAAGATTTGTATAATTTAGATTTCGAGTCTGATGTCTAAAAATGTGCTATCTAGGATCATAACTGATTGTGATTTTTCATCTGTGCTGATTCTATTATTATTAAATGGGAACATAAAAGATTCAACCTCCCTGATTTATATTGATAAAATTTATAGAATTAGGAATTTGGCAATATGCAGGATCCCACTTAGACAAGAATGATAACTTCTAACTTCCTGATTTGAGACGGTCAAATTCACAGAACTCAGGATTTGCTTGCATTGAAGAGAACAAAATGATTTGGTAGGAAATTAAGAAGATTATCGATTTGACTCTTGGACTAACAATATGAGATGCTTTTCTTAAATTTTTATTTCCACTTGGTTTTTGTTTTTATCTTTTTGTATTTGATTATATTGAGGCTGATCCAATGTGCTTTTGAGTAGACAAACTTATGACTTCTGATCTTGTGAAACAGGAAAAATGCAAGATCCTCTACAATTAGCCGAGGATGAGTTCAAAAAATTAGTGAAAATTAATTTTATGGCTTCATGGTTCCTGTTAAAGGCTGTTGGCAGAAGAATGGAAGAGTCTAAGGCAGGAGGTTCCATTGTATTCTTAACCTCAATAATTGGAGCTGAAAGAGGACTCTATCCTGGAGCTGCTGCATATGGTGCATGTGCAGCGGGTGTCCATCAGTTAGTTAGGGTAAACATATTCCTAAAGGACCGCATTTCATTTTTGCACATATTGTTTTTTCCAACACGTTTTGCTATGAATTGAAGCCCATTATATTAAGGATGGCCATCATCATGTGATAAACCCTGGAGTCAGGGTTTGCCTTCGTCTTACTCAGCATCTCATTTGGAGTAGATTTTTAGTTGAGAAGTTTTAAATGAAGCATGTAATTCCATTTTCTCTAAGAAGTTTTGTATGAAGCATGTAATTTCAATTTTTTAACGTGATCATGTTTGGGCTGTTTAACTTGAAAAGTTGATGCACGTTTGAGCAGTATATGGTCATGATGAAGGAAATGTGATATTTTAGTATCATTATTGTTCTGGAAAATTGGCAACTTTTTTCAATGGTGAAAATGAACTCTTTTAGTTAGTGGACTCAACTTTGTTGGGTGAAGTTGGAGCATGTTAATTTCATCTCATTTCTCTGCTTCATGCCCTTTTGAAAGTACAATGTCATGCAGTTGGTTTGGCTTTGAAGGGTAGACTTTTCTGCGTTTTCCGAATTTGGCCTTATGTGTTTGGAAGTATAGGTCTCTCACGTTTTTTGTAGCACGGTTAGAAAATCTGTTGTTCATGCCTCCATGTCTCTATTGAATTTGAACTTTAGTATTGAGAGCTCTTTTATTTTCCATATGTAATTGCTTCTCCATCATATATATAAAGATTAAAAAATCTGACTCATTTCTATTCAATCTTTTGTATCACTCTGTTCTAATTTGTTCCATACTGTTTCCAGACCGCCGCAATGGAGATTGGAAAACACAAGATCCGGGTTAATGGTATTGCCCGTGGCTTGCATCTACAAGACAAATATCCAATTGCAGTGGGTCAGGAGAGGGCAGCCAAGTTGGTCAAGGAGGCGGCACCACTGCACAGATGGCTGGACGTGAAAAATGATCTGGCTTCGACAGTCATCTACTTAATTAGTGATGGTTCACGCTACATGACTGGTACAACCATATATGTTGACGGGGCACAGTCTATAACCAGGCCGCGGATGCGATCTTACATGTGATCCTCCATAACTTTATTTCATTTATGTTAATGCAACAAGGCTTGTTAGTAGAATAGCAATTTATAATTTATTTCTCTAGGATAAAATAACCTTAGCCTTTGGCAGATCTATGTTAGTTAGCAGAAAGGTGGCTAAATTGTTTTAAGTTCAATCATAATTGTCTATATTATAAATTGTAATTGATTGAATCTTGATGCCATTACTTGTTGATTTTTTTTTTTTGGAGAATAATTGTTAAAATTTTAAAAGAACTTTGAACTGAAAACCATCAAGCCCGCCGTTGGTGACAGCGCCCAGCAGATTCCATGCCAATCATGGCTAAGGGAAGCCGAATCTAATCGTGTGATGCAACATTTCCGTGTGGTACGTCGTAGAGAGTTTTTGCGTAGAAAGAAGAAGAATTGAAATTTCGGATGATAATAAATAATAATAAGATTTAATACACGAAATTCTCTGTAATTAATTATCAAAGTAAAAGTTATTTCACAAATTATCATAAACCGTGTTTCAAGAGTCAGACGCAGAGGGTCAAAAATTAGGGATATCAAAAAAGTCCGCCCGGCCCGGACCTGGGTAATCCGGTTTGAGTTTTTACCCGGGCCGGATAAAGAAAAAACCGGATCCGAATTTAAATTTTTTAAATTCGGATATTTCCGGTCCCGGATCCGGGCACAATATAAAAACTCGGGTTTTAAGCACGGGCCCAAGTTATAATTAAAAAAATTAAAATAAAATAAAACCGTAATAAAATAAATTAATATTAGTATTGAATATTTTAGAATTTTTATATGTTATATTAGTAATTGATAAATCTATAATATATTAGATGTTATTTAGATTTATTTATTGATTATTATGTTGTTGAATTTAAATTTTTTTAATATAAATAGAATGAATATAGGTTAAAAATTTTGTGTTTCTTAAAAAAATATAGGTTAGAAATTATATGAGAAAAATAATAAATTAATAAATTTTATTTTTATTTCTTTAAAGATTTAGATATGTAAAAAAATATTTAATATTTAAATAATAAATTAATAAATTTTATTTTTATTTCTTTAAAGATTTAGATATGTAAAAAAATATTTAATATTTGATTTATATGTTTTTAACAATAAACATTATGAATTAATAATTTTATTACATTAGTTTTTAAAAAATTCATAAATATTAAGAATTAATATTTTTTGATTAATCGGGCTTAAAAACCCGGATTAAAAAATCTGGGCCCGGAGTGATGTCGGGTCCGATCCGGCCCACACTAAAAAATCCGGGTTTAAAACCGGATCCGGGCTTCATTCTTCTTTCATCCGGGCTGGTCCCGGACAACACCAAATCCAACCCGAACCCGGCTTTTGCCAAGCCTATCAAAAATTCTATGGGCGAAATAATTGGCACCTACTATTTTTGTACACAAGATAAAAAGCTTGTCCCTCCAAAATTGTTGAAGTAAAATAAAAAAAAATGCGACACAAAATTTTCAAGGACGAAATTGACTCAAATCAGGAAAATTTTGGATTACCTTATCATGAATTGATTTTTTAAAAAATAAACTCTTTATTTTTTAAAAACCTCAAGTTACCACAATTTTTTTTTTTCAAAAAGCTAAGGGAAAAATTAAGGTGGATTGATGAAATTTTTTTAATTTTCTAAAAAAAAGGGTTAAATTGAGGTTGGTAATTTAAAGATAGTCACATTCGTGAGGGGAATAATATGAAATTAAACCAAACCATCATTGTGTGTGCGTGTGTATTCAATAGGCACTTCATAGTGGCAAATTGGCCAAAAATGACTAGTTTCCGGCCTACTGAAAATATGCTCACCATGAACAAATGGCGAAAAGACATGCTTATTGAGTCATACGAAAATTCAAATTCTAGTTTATATGGATGATATTGATTTGGCTCTACTTCTCTAATTTATGCTTTGGAATTTGTTGATCAAATGAAGAATGAATTTGAAATGAGCATGGTTAGTGATTTAAATAATTTCTTAGGTTTACAAGTGAAATAACTTGAAAATGATATCCATTTCTCGAATTAAGTATGTCAAAACTTTGGATTAGATTTAGCCAAACACATGAAAAACATTTGAGCACTAATTTAATTTTAACGAATGATAGTTGTTTTGGTGTTGATCATAGTTTATGCAAAAGTATGACTGAGATACTTCATTTAAATAAAGTAAACCTAATATTTATTTTAGTATTGGTGTTGTCCTAAGTAATCAAAACTAAAGGAATCTCTTATATGCTATTAAACATATAATACCTTTTGTAAATGGAACTATCAATGATAGGATTTGGTACACTATAAGACACTAATCTAAGTCCTGCTAGATATAGTGATGTTAATTGGATAGGTAATGTTGATGGTAAAACGAATACAATTAGAGATTGCTTTATCTTGGTAACAAGCTTGTATCTTGGCACAACAAGAAACAGAACTCAATTTATTTATCTACTAGTAAGACTGAATACATTAGTGCTGGTAGTTGTTGTACTCATTTGTTTTGGTTAAAGTAAATTCATGAAGATTATGGTATTATTAAAGTTATTCTTACAATATACTATAATAACACTGGATTATTTGAAATCCTATTCAACATTCTAAAACTAAATATATTGATATTAGACATTACTTCTTAATTAATAGTAAGATTGTATCTTTAGAGTACAATAAAATAGAAAATTAGCTTGGAGCTATCTTTATTAGAGCTTTGGATGCATCTAGATTTGATTTCTTAAGAAAAGCTTTAGGTATCAGTTCTATGTAGTCCCATTCCATTATATCTTGTACATGTCATTAATTTTTGGGATAGGCAAAATTGGATTTGGATCTATCTAATCGAATTTCAAATTGTTTGCATTGCTAAAAAATTGATCCGATTGCAATCCAAACTTAAATTAGATTAAAAAACGTTTCGGATTTGATTTAAATAAGATGAATAGTTTAGATTAATTTGGATTTAGATCAGAAATATGATTCGTATTTGTTCAAACAAATCAATGAATCCATATCACTTTCAAGTTGCAATACAAAGTTGAAATCACACAAATAAACAAAAAAAGCAGCAAGCTAGCAAATGGAAAAAAGAAAGAAAAAAATTACTATTGAATTTTTTAAATCTAATAATATTGGATCTTTAATCCAACGTTGGGCTTATATGTGAAAAATTATTTTTACGGACTATCATATAAGGTTAAGCCAAATTAAAGTAATCAATTAAGATTTCAGTATTATAGACTTTAATGTATCTAATAGGGTGTGAGTCTTTAATGTATAGAAACCTAATAGTATTCTAATGCTATGATGGACAAAATTAAAAATACCTAATAATAATATAAAAATATTGTCTATATAAGTGGTTATAGTCCATAGATCACATGTATTATTATTAGTATTCTTTCTACTTTTTATGATATCTCATCATCAAAGAGAGAGCGTAGAAAGAATTAAAGTACTCTCTAAGAGAGCATGTAAATTTGAAAGGTCAACCACATAATGTTAGAGATTAATTTAGTGTTATGGATTCAAATACGCGTTCGCACAATTTGTTATTAATTTTTAGTGATATAACATGATATTCCTGGGTTATAATTGATAATATTTCACCAAAAATTTTATCCTAACAAGTGGTATCAGAGCCTAATCATGTTGAATAATTGAGAATCAAATTTATTTTAATTAAGGATTAAATATTTTAGTGTTCTTAAATCTAGTATCTTTTAATTTAAGAACAATTATTTTTTAATTCAGATTTATGGTTAAAATAAAAAAAGTTCGGATTAAAAAAAAGAAAAAGAAATTAAAAAAAAGAAGGTTTCTTTTTCTTTTTTTTCTTTTTAAATACAACCGGCGGTGGCGTTGGGGAGAGACTCGACCATCTAGTCGTGTCAGCAAGGACGCATGCCGCGGTGAATCCATAAAAAATGGTTGCCTAAGGCCATCGCATCAAAAAAAAAAAAAAAAAAGAAGTGAACGAATTCGTGCCATTTGGCCGTGCTAGAAGCCACAACCGCGGCACATAGCTTAAGAACAGCAACTGCCATGGCTGCATAACAAATAAAAAAAAGGGAGGGCAGCGCCATGGCTACCGCTGAGTTAGGTTTAGTTGGAAAATATTATGAAGGTCCCTAAAGAATAATATAATTTTATTTTCTAGTAAAATTTTAAAGAATTTTACAATTAAATCCAAAATCAGTTTGGGCTTAAGGAATTTAAATTTTGGGCTTGATATTGAACTTGATGAAAAGAAATTATGGGGTTAATTTAGCATTTATATAATTTATTAATTTAAAATTATAATTTAGCCCATTTAAAAAAAATAGTTTGTTTGACCAGTCTGGTCCGATTCAGCCTAAGTCGAACCAGTCTATTCCAGAATCAATTAACGATTCAAACCAGTTAACGTTTGACCAGCCAACTATTGAATGTTGATCGATTAAAGATTGACTTTGACCCAAAATTTTATTTTGGATAATTTTTTGTATAATTTTAAATTTAAATATTGATTAGTTTATATGTATTTTAAAATAAATTAATTGAAGCAAATGTCACCAAAGTGACTTCTCTTGTAGAAATTAATTTATTTTGGAATATAAATAGTTTTTGTATGTATAATTTCTGTGAATATTGATTGGCCCAAAAGAAAGTTCATATTTAATAGAATTACATGTGCACCTGTAGTAATAAACACGTGATAATTATTTAGTTTTATATGTGAGTAATAAATCGGCCCAAAGGAAGATTAATTGTTTGATATGTTCTTATGATCAGTGTTTGATTACTATATCAAGATATCACTTACAAGTTAATATTTTGTCTAAAGATGAAATATTAAAAGAGTGTTTGGTATCTTGAGATGGGATTTACCTTTATTTGAATTTATTTTTGTTTTGAGACCAATGTGAACTTATTTTATTTATTTGTTGTTCTTTATTTAATTATATCTATTGCTAATATTATTGGCAACATCAATTCAATTCCTATGTTAAATGGGTCTAACTTCAAATTACGGCATAAGAATCTTTCAACAGTTTTCACAGATACAGAACTTGATATTGTGTTAAAGGTTGATTTTTTCCTACCTCTTACGGATGAAAGTATCCTTGATGATAAAAGAGAAATGAAAAAGTGGGAGGATAAAATCATATGTGTATCATGATGATGAAAAATGCCATTCTTGAAGCATTTAGGGGCTTAATAATTGAAGAAATAACTATAGTTAAGGAGTTTCTTATACAAATTGAACAAAAGTTTGTTAAGAATGAAAAGGTAGAAATTGGTACATTCTTGACAAGTCTAATTTCAATAAAGGATAAGGATAAGAAAAAGAATAAAGATAAAGAAGCTGCAAAAACAGCACCTCAAAAAAAAAGAAAAAGAAATTGAATGATTTCGCTTGTTGTTTCTTTAGTGGAGCTAAAGGACATAATTTGGTTTGTTCTGAGGTTAATTTAACTATGATACTTAGACACACGTGGTGAATAAATTCTAGTGCAATAGCTTTCACTAGTGTGTCTATGCAGGGTTGTTTGAATTGCTAAAAGCCCAATGATAGTGAAAGATACATTTATGTGGGCGATGGCAAGGCAGTTGAAGTTGAAGCAATTAAAAAATTTAAATTATTGTTAAAGACTGAATTTTACTTGAATCTTAATAAAACATTTGTTGTTTTATCTTTTAGACGAAATTTGATTTCTATTTCTACTATGGACAAATTTGGTTTTTCTTGTTCATTTAGGAATGAAAAATTTAGTTTATTTTATGATTCTAGACAAGTTGGTTCTGGTTTTTTATCAGGTAAGGATAATCTTTATATACTTGATACAATTGCTTCATTTAATAAATCTCTACAATCAAGTACACGAGATCTAAAAAGAAAATTAACCAATGAGAATTCAATTATGTTGTGCACATGAGATTAGGAAACTCTAAACAGAGAATAGAAAGACTTATGTCAAATAAAATTCTTGACCTTTTAGATTTCACAGATTTTGACTTTTTTGTTAATTGTATTAAAGGAAAACAAGCCAATAAAATGATATTTGAAGCCAACAGGACTTTCGATGTCATAGAACTCATACATACAGATATTTGTGGGCCATTTGCTAAATCTACTTGGAATAGTCAATAATATTTTATGACATTCATAGATAATTTTTCTAGTTATAACTATATATATCTCCTTCATGAAAAGACAAAATCTCTTGACATGTTCAAAAAGTTTAAGGCTGAAGTTGAGAATCAACTTGGCAAAAAAATTAAAAGCGTCAGAACTGATCATAGTGGTGAATACGATTGTATAAATTTTATTGAACTCGTAAGTACACGAATTTATTATAGAATAGATTAATGGTGACGAGTATCGATCCTACAAGGAGGTAGATTTTAATTATGTGTTGAATTTAATTTTCTAAGTAAGTGATTAACTTATTGTAAATTTATCCTAAATTTTGAATTAAAATGGCAAGAATAGCACTTGGGTATTTGGATCTGCATCAACATACTCCAGGGCTCAATATTCCTTATTAATACCAATTAAATCATGAGGGAGAAATCCACTCCTCATGAACCACGCTCTAATTAATATAGTGTTAAGGGCATATCGTGTCAAATAGTAATAACTATATTATTACTATCTGTCAACGAAAAGTCAAAATATCCACATAAATTAGAGGAAAAAATAAAATAAATTTACCAATTAAGCCCATAGAAAATGTTGAGACTTCACCTTCAACTCAAGTTTGAAAGAAAATTAGCTACTCATATTTGAATTAGGGATAAAATAAGAATTTTACTAAAATACAAAGAAAATATAAGATAGAAAAGGAATTTTAGAAAATGGGCTAAAAAATGAACTTAGGGATGTTAAATTAGGGTGGGGAGCCCTCTTTTTATAGATATAACGAGTAAATCATGGCTATCGGATTAAAATAATTTGGATGCACAAGATTGCACCACGTGGCACGTTCTGATTAGTTTGAAAACATCATCAAGGCTATTATCCCGTGTATATGCATGTACCGTACGCATATTTTTCTGATCCACTAACATACTGTCACATCATTGATCAACAGTGTATAAACATTTTTATCTAATAAGATTGTGACACCTCATCAATCAAGCCATGTCATTAGTCAACTCCATATAATCAGTCAATGCCACATCATTCCTTCAATCAAATGCTGCTACGCCATTGGTCGGTGCCATATCATCGGTTAATGCCATATCATCGATCAATACCATATCATCGTATAGTATATATGAACAGTGTCATGAATAATACCATGAATAGTACCGTACAGTGAACAATACCATATATATAAACAGTGACATTTTTACTTTTATAATTTTGCTAAGGTTTTTGACTGTTGTGAGTTCAGATTTACCACATGTTTTGTCATTCAATGTCTCGTTTATTGTAAAATAACCATGATGTCCCTAAAATACGTAAAATACTTAATTATAATGAAACACACATAATTAAATTCGCAAGAAACTTGAATATATAAAAGTAAAGAAGTTAGTGGAACGTGAAGTGTAAAATGATAAGTTTCTCCTTTATAAATATACATCTTCTAGCACTTAACACACCTCCCAACCAGCTTATTATTAGTCCCTATCAAATTGAGCGAAATCAAATTCAAACCCAAAACTTTTTTTTTGAACTATCATATTTATTTCATTAAACTTGATGATGTAAATCAAATAAAAGTATAAGTACTATCTCTAGTCTTTAAGAAATATTACCCCTAAATCAATCATCTACATGAATCAATTCAGTAGACTTTGTCATAACTATTGTAATCAAGCTGCTTTCAAGATTGACATGTCAATACCTCAAAATCTCACTGGTAGTGACACTCTCACAAAGAAATTAAACCCAATAACAATAATCACTCCCATGAATGATAAATTGAGAGAAAATATTAAAGTAATATCACAAACTCTCACCAAGTGAAATAAATATACCTACATCTTAGAAATAATATGATCTCAAATCACAATGTGAGTCAGATCAATATATTTATTTATATTTTTTTCTTTTTTTTCTTTATTATTTTTTTATGTATCACTACATCTTTATAGTCTATATAACTAGTTTCTACTTCAGACTATAGTTCCCTAAAATCAAGAAGGACTTTTATTAAAACATAACGTAGGTTAGGGATATGGCAAATAAAGACGAAAAAATAAGAAAAGAAAAACAAAATACATATTTGAGAAAAAAATAGAGTTTTTTTTTTAAGATTACATAGTGCATTTTTCCTTTTTTTAAAAACTAATATATAAAATTTGATTTTTTCTTTTCTTATTAAGGCATAATTTTATTGAACAAAATAATTATTTACATTTTTCTTAAACATGAATGGGTGATGGAACTTGTACGACATTGAGTAATATTTCAGATTGGAGTTGGGTCGAGATAATAAGTTAACAAAGAGAAAGATAATAATTTTTTTAAAAGGCTCAAAAAGGTTAACTAAGGATATTTCACAAAAGGGATGGTTAGAAAGACTCAAACGGGTCAAAGATGACTTTTCCATCATCTTTTAAGATACTAACTAATCTTTTATATCTACTAGTTTAGCAACACACAAAATTTTTTTCTCTTTTTGTTTAAAAGTTGACTCAAAAGAAATTTATAGATCGTGTATCAAATAATAAACTGCTAAGCTGTATAACAATGGGCAAAAAGGGTTACTTTACAAGAAAAATAATAGGTTCAACAACCCACTTGAAATTTATTATGACATGTATATTGCTTCAAGTAACTCATATTTTTATTTCTGAGATCAACATGTACAGTAGCAAACATGATATAACAAAACTCAAGACCAAAGATAATACAAATACTAAAATTTAAAAGTCATGATGTCAAAAAATTACAATATATATATATATATATATAATTTTTTTGTTAAGAAAAACAAAACTAAGAAGATGCGTTTCTAGAATTATGACATTTCATATGCAGCCATCTTCAATTTGAAATTTTGAAAGTGTATATTTATAAAGGAGAAATTAGAAAGAGAAAGTTAGAAAAATCACACTTAAAATGAAGCTAAAAAAATGACTGAAAAGTATTTTTTTTTTTAACTTTCAAACTAAGAATATGCGTTTCTAGAGTTACTACACTCCATATTCAACTATTTTCAACATAAAAAGTTAACTATAGTTAGTTCCTATAATAAAAATTAGTAAAAACTTCACCAAGATTAAGACATTCCACAATTATCAACTATTCCCTCTCCCCAACCAGAATAAAATATTGTCCTCAATATTTTAAAAGAAAGAAGTAAAAATTAGAAAATATCACCTAGATGCTGTAACAAAAAAAAAATTTACAAACAGAGAGCTAAATCTAATTCGCACTTCTTACTACAGCTATTACTACCATCATTAGTTGGCCACTCCAAAACTGAGGTCTCAGGATGTGACTCTGGTCTATAAACTTATAACAGATCAAGTAGTTCATTAATAGTGTGAACACAAACAAAGATTTTTTTCACTGTGGAAGGAATGAAATATTTTTTTACTACATGGTTAAGAAATGCGAGAAAATCATTATAAAAGTTATTGGCATTTAACAAACCAATAGGTTTATAATGAATGTTCAGATGGGATCAAGATACTAATGTCATAAGTGCTTCTAGAGTTGTAAGATCTCTAGTAAAAAAGTAAAGGCATCAACATGATTTAGTATTTCAGTTATTCTCTCTTGCATACCTAAAACGACTAACTCTTCTCCAGTAGGTGAGTCAGACAAACAGCCAAAAGGTTTTCGAATTATTAGGATGATGCCTAACACTTAGCTCCCTCTAGTATAAGCGGCTTTTGAAACTAATTTTGATAACCCTCAATCACCTCTTCGATAAACCAAGTGTAATTTCCTAACTGATATGCTTCGACGAAGATGTACAACTATCTTAATAAATTCTTTATATTTACCATAGTTAAATCCAGAGAGTACATAAATATTCTTGATTTGGTTGTTGGGAATAGCTACCATTAGATACTTCTAAAAAGTATTTTGTGAATGCCTTAACAAAAGAAAATTATATTTAAAGATCTTGGTAATAATGGCTTACAACAGTAAATGTGGTGGCATGTCTATATCAAAAAACTCGTGAAGTATATGGCTCGAGAGTAAAAAAGAAAATAGTAAAAAGACAAAGCAAATAATGATAGCACGAAATTATTAAAAATAAAAATGTAATTGATCAAACAACAGTGAAATAAAACAATATTGAAATAAAAGGATATTTACAAGTAGTTGCGACTTTAGCTCATATTTTTCTTTAGTTTTACATCTAGAAACTGCTTGAATGCCCTCTATAGGTCGAGGATAAACTTCCCATCTAATTTTCTTATAAATTGACAAACATAGTCTTTTATAGTCAGATATCCGAGACTATAATTTGCACATTCTTTCTAAAATAATGGCCATAACTAGAGTATTGCGTTTTGAACGTATCTACTAGGATGCATTTCAAGAGACAAAATGATATCATCTAATGACTCTTTATTCAAGTCATCCTTAATGAATTGAATCTTATCTTCCCTGTTATCAGACACCATTCCTAAAGAATATTACTTTTTATCGTATCTCATTCTAGCACACTTATGACAAGAATTAGAGAGCTTTCAAGCTCTCTGTTTTCTTGAATAATTTTCTTTACCACAACCAGGCATGTATGCAATAAATTTAAGAGGCAACTCACCTGTTAACCACACTTTGGCTTTGATTATCCATTGGATGTCAGCAGGGATATGATTTTTCATAAGTAATCGCATGCATACCGACCGAGCTTTATAAATGGTGACGAGAGCATTCTGAGAAAGTGAAGAAAATCGCTTGTAAAGTTTTGCTAAGATCTCTTCTCTATCCATGCCTTCAACTCAGAATATTAGTTATTATGAGAAACTGGAGTAATCGACGTTGATTGTCACGGGGTACGGTTATCTGCCACCTAATCGGGGTGAAAAAAGAAAGAAAAAAATTAATATTAGAATCGTGCTCTTATTGAATTTACCTTAAGCTCCAATTATATTTCATAGATGCCTCTCTCAATTTCTCTGAGTAATCCTTTTAAATCCTCAACATTGGAAACTAACTCTGGTGGTCATAGCTCTCAAATAGGACGTGTTTTACAAAATCGTATCCGACCTCTGAGATGAGATTATATACGTAAAAACTGTCTAAGAATATTCAAGAGAAGCTGTTTAATTGAGGTACTCATGATTACAAGTGATAAGAAAAAATTTAATGGTTAAAAAAACACTTATATAAAAATAATCAAAAAAATAAAAAAATTAAATCAATAAAAAATCTCAATTCAAATTTGTTTGGTCATGCAAATTTATTTCGGTGTCCTCTCCACGTGATTGGTACTCGAGATATGGTTTTAATTTTTGACCATTAACTTTAAAGGCGATACCATTCTGTGGATTTTTAATTTTAATTGCTCTATATGGAAAAACAGTGTGAACAATAAAAAGGCTAGACCATCGGAAGCGCAACTTACTTACTTGAAAATAGGTGCAAGCGATAATTGAATAAAAATACTTTCTAACTTGGAATGAAAGATTTCCTCGTGATTTGCTTGTCGTGAAAGACTTTCATTCTCTGCTTGTAAATTTTGGTATTTTCATATGCATCATTGCAAATTTCTTCAAGTTTTGCTAGCTGTAATCTTCCTTCTTAGCTAGTTTGCTGCATGTCAAAATTGAATTTCTTGATGGCCTAGTACGCATGATGCTCGAGTTCCACAGGTAGCTGGCAAGCTTTTCCATATGCTAGCCTATTGGGTGATACCACAATTAGGGTCTTAAAAACCGTCCTGTAGGCCCATAATACATTATCAAGTTATAGTGACTAATCTTTTATGTCTGGTCTCACCGTCTTTTCTAATATGTACTTTATTTTTTCATTAAAATTCTCAACTTGACCACTGGTTTGTGGATGATATGGGGTAGCCACTTTGTGGGTAATGGAATACTTTGTCAAAAGAGCTTTAAATGATTTGTTACAAAAGTGGACACCACCATCACTAATTATCGCTCGAGGAAATCCAAAGTGTGAAACAATGTTGCTTTCCACCTTGTGATCATTGGTTCTACATGGAATTGCTTATACCCATTTCGATACATAGTCAACAGCAACCAGTATGTATTGATGGCCAAAAGAAGAAGGAAAGGTCCCATAAAATTGATACCTCATAAATAAAAAATCTCAACCACTAAAATTGGGTTTAGTGACATCATATTTCTCTGAGTAATACTCCCCATTCGTTGACACCTATCACATAAAGAACAAAATGTGTAAGCATCTGGAAATATAGTTGGCCAATAAACACCACATTGTAAAATTTTAGTTGTTTTCTTAGCGCTAACATGGCTTCCATAAGCTTGTTCATGGCAGAATGAAAGGATATTTTTAAATTCACTTTTAGGGACACATCGTCTGATAATTTGATCAGCACAATACTTGAACAAATAAGGATCATCTCAAAAGAAATTCTTTATTTCTACAAAGAATTTGATTTTGTCCTGCTTATTCCAATGCTCTAGAAATTGACCTGTAACAAGATAGTTAACTATGTTAGCATACCATGGTAATACTTTCACACTCATCAATTGTTTATCTAGGAATGATTCATTCAATGGTAATGGCTTTTTAATTGTGTCAAAATTCAGACGAGAAATATGGTCTGCCATAACATTTTCTATGCCTTTCTTATCTTTAATTTCGAAGTCAAATTCCTACAAGAATAGCACCCAATGAATTAGTCTAACTTTTGTTTCTTTCTTTATGAAAAGATATTTAAGAGCAACATTATCTGTGAATACAATTATTTTACAACCAATGAGATAAGATCAAAATTTCTCTACTACAAATACTACTGCCAGCATTTCTTTTTCTGTGGTTGAATAGTTCAACTTATCATTATTTAATGTCATATTAGCATAGTAAATGACATGGGAAATTCAATCAACTCTTTGTCTTAATACTGCTCCTATTGCATAATCAGATGCATTACATATAAGCTCAAATGGTAAGTTTCAGTTTGTGGGCTGAATAATGGGTGGTGGTGACAACAATTGTTTTAGTTTTTCAAATACCACAAGACATGAATTATTAAAGACAAAAGATACATCTGTAGCAAGTAGATTGTATAAGAGTCTAAAAATTTTACTAAAATATTTAATGAAACGTCTATAAAAATCAGCATGCCCTAGGAAAGATCGTGCTTCTTAGACTGTTTTAGGTGGAGGGAGATTGAAAATGAGCTCTACCTTAGCTTTATCAACCTCAATACCTTTGATTTAAATAATGTGACCAAGAACAATACCTTGTTGTACCATAAAATGGTACTTATTCCAATTTAATACCAAATTTTTCTCTATACATCTCTGTAGAACTAGTGTTAGATGATGTAAACATTAATCAAATGAGTCTCTAAAGATAGAAAAATCATCCATAAAGACTTCAAGGAATCATTCAACCATATCAGAAAAAATGCTCAACATGCATCGTTGAAATGTAGCAGATATATTACATAATCCAAATAGCACCTTTTATATGCAAAAGTACAAAAAAAAAACAAGTGAAAATAGTTTTCTCTTAATCTTTTGGTGCTATGAAAATCTGATTATATCCTAAGTAGCCATCTAGAAAGTAATAAAATTTATGACCTACTAACCTATCAAGCATTTGATCAATAAATAGTAAAAGAAAGTGGTCTTTACATGTGACCGAATTTAACTTTCTATTATCAATGCATATACGCCACTCTGTAGTCACTCTAGTGGGTATCAATCCATTATCAGCATTAGTAACTACTGTGACTCTTGATTTCTTGGGAATAACTTGTACAGGACTAACCCATGAACTATCAAAAATAGGATAAATGATACTTGCATCTAATAGTTTAAGAACTTCTGTTCTAACAACTTCTTTCATGTTAGGGTTCAACCGATATTGTATTTCCCTAATAGATTTAGCATTTTCATCAAGGTGAATGTAATGCATATAGTCCACTAGGTTTATACATTTTATATTGGCTATGGCCCATCTTAATGCTCTTTTATATTCTTTTAAAACTTCTAACAACTTACTTTTCTGTTTGTTATCTAAGAATGATAAAATAATTATTGGCAGAGTACTTTCTTCTCCTAAGAATGCATATTCCAAAGTGTTGGATAATGGCTTGATCTCGAGTTTTGGTAGTGATTCTGATGATGGGCTGAATTTCTTCTCTAATGGTACTGGCTGTTTAACTCTTGACTTTCATTTATTTATGTCCATGGATGGTACTGAGTCAAGTAAGGCATTGACCTCATTGACTGATCTGTCAATATCAAAATCCAAACCAAAGTGAGTTAAACATATTTGTAAAGAGTTATCACTAAGGTTTGAAAGAAAAGTAATACTTTAATTAATCTACATCAATAATTCCATCATCTGTATTGTGAGGTTGCTTGGCAATGTTGAAGATATTTAGTTTCATGGTCATATTGCCAAATGATAATTGCATATATTTTAATCCTGTATTGAATGTGAACATCAGCAGTTGCCAAGAATAGACGACCAAAGATAATAGAGATGTGCATCCTTGAATCCTGCACTAGTTGA
Organism: Aegle marmelos; assembly: GCA_030449875.1. NCBI lineage: Eukaryota > Viridiplantae > Streptophyta > Magnoliopsida > Sapindales > Rutaceae > Aegle > Aegle marmelos. The sequence goes on from JASUUL010000094.1 coordinate 8,545,305, forward strand.
GTGTCAATTACAATGAAATCAATAAGAAAATAAAACTTATCTACCTAGATAAGTACATCCTTTATAATACCACGAGATATTTTTGTGGATCGATCTGTAAGCTTCAACACTACTGAAGTTGGGTGTAATTCTCCAGTCCAAGTTTCACAAACACTGAGTAAGGCAACAGATTAACACTAACTCCTAAGTCCAATAAAGCATTCTCAATTATGTGGTTTTCTATACTACATGAGATAGTGAGGGAGCCTAAATCTTTGTATTTTAGAGAAATTTTATGTTGAAGTATAGAACTAATATTTTCTGTTAAAAATACTTTTTTTTTTCAATATAAATATTTCTCTTTTTAGTATAAAAATCTTTAAAAAACTTAACATAAGATGGCAGTTATTTTATAGTATCAAGCAAAAGGATGTTAATACTTATCTATTTGAAGATTTTAAAAATCTCACTCATGGATTTTTCCTTCTTTGCTTTGGCTAACTTCTAGGAAAATGAAGCTTTAGGAACATACTCTCGTGGGTTGATTTCTTCATTCTCCTCTGATGATGAGTCTTCAGCATTTACAGGTATAATTTGAGTTATTTTAGTCACCGGTATCTTCATTTTATTGTCGACTTCTTTTTCTTTTCGCAAGGTCATAATGGCTTTGATCTCTCTACGTTGCTGAGGTGAACTGGTACTTACTTCATACACTCCTTTAGGGTTTGGCACTGGTTGACTTGAGAATTTATCTTTCTCAACAGTTATTGCTAGGGTTTGAACTGAAGAGGCAAGCTGGCCCATCATCTTCTCAAGGTTTGAAATTGATTGGGTCTGTGAGTTGAAGTCTACTCTCATTGCATTTCGTAGTCCATTAATGGTGAGGTTTTGTTACTTGATTGTAGAGTAGGTAGAATTCTTGAAATTCTAGAATGCATCTTCCCATGGTCTTGGTTGAGAATAATTTGAGTTCCGATTATAAATTCTGAATAATAGTTGAGAGGCTTATAGAACTTGAGGAATTGGTTGTATTGGTGGAGCTGGAGCTGTTGGTCTATTTTATTGGAATATTTGAGACTACGAAAAATTAGGGCGGTCTCTCCATCAAGGGTTATATATGTTAGAGTAAGGGTTATAGTTTAATGTTTTCTTATTATACCTATGACATTAGCTTATTTTGTTGACTTATCAGCCATTAAAGATGTGATTTGTCAGGTAAGTCCTTTAATCATTTCTTTGACTTCTCTGATTCCTAAGCTTGACTCGTCAATTTGGACCTCATTTACTCCTTTAATTCTTTTATTGTTCCTGAATGATCAACTCCGTAGTTGGGAATTATCCACTTGTCGTTGGAAGAAATCTCAAATTTCTGATGCACTTTTAGATATTAGTTCTCCTCCACTTGTTGCCATTAGCCATTCTTGCACATTTGGCAATAATCCTTCAAAAAAATATTGGCATTGGTGCCATTTTTCATATCCATGATGTGGACATTTCAAGAGTAGCCCGTTGAATTGCTCCAATGCTTTGAAAAATTACTCATCTTTTCTCTATATGAACTCTGAAATTTTCCTGCGAATAGAATTGGTTTTATAAACTGGAAAGTATTTATTTAAAAACTTTGTAACCATTTGTTTCCATGATGTAGTGCTATTAGCAGGCAATGTATTAAATCATGAACGAGCTTTATCCTTTAAAGAAAATGGGAATAGTCTAAGTTGCACTTTTGAAAACCATGCTAAGTTATAAAGGTATTAAATCTTAAGTATCACTGCCCTATTAACTATTTGAGACCATATAAAAACTTTTTAAGATGATACCCAATTAGATTTTTCTAGAACGATATAGCCATATGATTAAGACATTACAATCACTTCATCTAGCTCACCATACAAAAATACTATTTTTATATCCATTCATTTAATATGCAAATTATTGTAGCAACAAGTACTAAAAGAATTCTCACAAAAAATGTCAAACCACTAGTAAGAACAATGCTATATACTATATTCTCCCCATCTATGTAAAACCTCTGGCACCAAGCTAGTTTTAAATCTTTATAATTTAACTCTACGTGTACCCTCATTGATTCTATAAATCTACTTCACTTACCATATTCTTGTTTGCTAGTTTTTGAATTAATCTTATGTTTATTTTTTATTCAATGATCTTCTCTCTTCATCTATTGTTGTCTTTTACTTTTCTAGCTCAATGCTGTCAATAGCACTTCTATTTGTAGTTCTTCAACCGAGAATTCATGAGCTGTTATCAATGTATATGCTATTAAATCAGCATAAGCATACTTTCCTTGGTCGCTTAACTATTCTTTTTTTTTTTTTTTGCCCTTTACAAGATAACCTTTCAAAACATGATCATGAGCTAACTCACTTTTTTATTAAGAAATTTTCATTTATGAAGTATCTCTTTCTTATTGAACACAACATTCTTGCTTTTGATTGCTTTTGATGCCTGCAATTTTAAACATTATAGCTTATACCCTTTACACTATTAGAGTACCTTGAAAATGCACATTTACCTTGTTTAAAATATATTTTTTAAAACCCCAGGTTCTAATTTACCTTCTTTAATATGTGTATAATCTTGACAACTAAAGATCTTTATGCTTGAATAATCTATCAATTTCCTTGACCATAGCTCTATTGGTGTCTTAAAATTAATACTAGATAAAGGGTTTCTGTTTACAATGTAACATGCAATGGACAAAGCTTCTACTCACAGTGTCTTAGGCAGTTTAAAATGGACTAGCATATGCCCTACTTTGCCAAGCAAGGTCTTATTTATTCTATTTGTTAGACCATTTTTCTAAAAAGTATTACCACATGTCTTGTGTCTTGCAATTCAATTTTTAACATAATCATCAAACCTCTTATTACATCACTTTGAGCCATTGTTAATTTTAACCATATTAATCTTTCTTTATGTTTGTGTTTCTACTAAGATCTTCTAAATTGTAAATTTCTCAAACACATCATCTTTGTTCATCAACAGATATATGCAAACCATCTTAAAATAGTCATCAATAAGAGACATAATGCAGTTAGCTCTATCTAAGGATATTGTATGTGTTGGCTCCCACAGATTAGACTAGATCTATTCCAAAATACCTTTACTTATATTAGTTGCAACACTAGATTTGATTTTTGAAGACTTGCTTAAGACATACTTTTCACAGAACATTAATGTATCTATTTTATCCATACCTAAAACCTCTATGTTTACTTAGTTCTTTCAAGCTTTTTTCACTTTATAGACTAATCTTAAAATCGTTGCCTTGTTTTGACTTTAATTTTACACATTAACCTCATCACTAATAATTGTTCCCTTAGCAACATACAAATCATTACTAATTACACCTTTCATTAACACTATTGACCTTTGGGCACATTTAAAGTCTTAGATTCAAGTTAACTAAGTATCTGTTGTAGGCTACCTAATGCTATGGGTGTCAATTTGTAAGTGTACATAACAAATAATATAATAATAAGTATTTAAGATTGTCTCCACAAATATTGATGTTATAGGATTTGCTACAATAATCTTAACAAAGCAATTTTGTTGAAAATTAAATAAGACAATTTATAAAACTAATAAACTAATTAAATACAAATACAATAAATAAAATGCAATAAAGTAAATTCTCACTTCAAACACAAGAATAAAACTAATAGGAATAGAGTAGTTTAATAGATAAATTCACTTAATGATTTTGACTATTTTTCTAACTGAGAACCTATTAATATAGCATCGGTTATAGTACTAAGCAAAATGCTTATGTATCCTTAATTGCCGCTTATTGAATATCTTATATCCAATGCAACCTAAAACTAACCAATTGTTACACCAATATTAAAAATAGCATTGAATAATTTAGGCTCTATTTACCCTACAAGTTGAATTCATATGTCTAGTTCATCACGAATTTTAGATCAAGCATGACCCTTTTTTAATCAAGTCAATTAACCATCAAGTTTGTTTATCACTCAACCACAATTAAATTTAATTTATGATTTGTGAAAGAAAAATAAATAAAAGAGTTTTAGTTACCAAATATATCCCCATGAACAAATAGAAAACGAGAAAAGAACAAGAATGACTCATTTTCAATGGATCTCTATGTTTTCTCCTTTGTTTCAGCCTTTAATCTCTCTCTTGAATTATATTTTTCTTATTTTTTCTTATGATCTTTCTTTTAAGTGATGGCTCTAGTGTTTCTTCGTGTATGTGCTCCTTTTATAGCTTAGAATTAAGGCAACCGAAAGTTTAGAGCGCACATCTTCCAATCTTGGAAATTTTAGATCGTAATCTACTAAGTATTAAAGGTGAAATCTTTTTTATGAATGCTCCAAGATTGCTACAGCAATGATGCTATAGTAATTGTACTACAGTAATGGCTTCAGTATCTATACTGTTCTAAACATGTTTTAATTCTTTTGTAGCCAATTTCTTTCCTTATTTTTGCAATTCTATTACAACAATGTTCCTTTATTAAAATTTAAACTTTCGATCATTTGCTATTATGCATATGAACTAAGCTCACAAATTATTTCAAATAAACTGAAATTTATTAAAAATAAACTAAAATGAAATTTCACTCAAAATATAATTAAAATACAATAAAAACATGTCATTTACTCTTTAAGTATTGCTTATTTAAATTTAAAAGCATTATGATAACTCTCATTTCATTGAGTTATTAACATCTCATCTTATATATCATCCCAAAAGAAATTAGATTTCTTTTTAGCTCAAGTACATCTTTGACATCATATAATTCCCTAAGCTTAATCAAACTTTTACCTATAACTTTACAACAAGCATTATTCGCTATCATAATATCCTACCATTGTAGGTCTAATAGTTTACAAAAATGTATTTATTATGTCTAAAATGAATAGCTAGAGCCATATACCTAATTACCTTCAGATTTGCCATATGTAGCTTTCAAAACATTAAATGAGCCGTACCCACTAGAATCTCGAGCTTCTAATATAACAGTAGCTTTACTACTTCTCTTCTTTCTATCTTTGTTCTTGTATCTTCTTTTTATAGTCTTTTTAAAGTATCATTCGTTATGGAATTGAAAACATTTCAAGTTCTTTAGCTTTCATTTGGACATCTTTTACTTGCCCTGTGAACCGTCTTTCTTCTCTAATCTCTCTCTTAAAACTAAGCCTTCTTTCATTTCTTGCTTTACGACCTATCTTGTTTTGAACTCCGAGTCTTCTTTATATTTTTCATTGTAAGTGTTTGTCTATCATACATTAATGTGTCAATTAGATGCTTATAAAAGCTTGGCAAAGAACATAACATTATCATGGCCTTGTCTTCATTATTAATTTTCATATTTATACCTCTAAGATTTATAATGATCTTATTAAATGAATTGATGTGATTTGAAATTGATGATTCTTCCTCTATTTGCAAAGTATACAGCTTCTTATTAGTATCCAACCTCTTTGTAATGGATTTTTTTGTATTTCTAAAATTTTTCCACAACCCAATTGTTGTTTTTTCACTACCTCTATCAAAACACCATTACCAAAACTCAAGTTAATAGCATTATGTACCCTATCAAGAATAGCAGATAAGTAATCTTCTGATACCTTTCTTGGTTATGGATGAAGATAGTTCTCCAAAAGCCTTTTATAGTCCTTAATGCATCACAAATGCTCTTATCTTAAGCCTTTAAAAATAAAAATCATTTCCCTTATAAAAATTGTTCGTATCTAGCTTTGGAATTCGCATTTTAAAGGTCAAAAGATAGAAAAAAATATATTTAACACTAATTTATTAGGCTTGAACCTAAAAAATGTTGATTTTAAGTCACCCCAAATCTAATCTTATACTTTAACCTTCAAATCTAAAGCCTAATACCTTATCAATATGTTTCTAATTTGATCAAAATAAATTAACAAGACTTATACACAAAGAAGCAATGGGAATAAAAAAATCAACACAAATGATTAGAATGGTTAGCTATCAAAATAGCTTACTTCCATTGTAAAAATCCAAGAGAGATTTCACTATTTTGAGAGAGTACAAGATAAAATGTTAACAAAGAACTATAGAGGAACTAAATGAACCAAAAACTTTATATGTAATCAAATATAGATCTAAAAATATCGATCGTTCAACAATCAACAACCATTTCTGGGTTTTGTAACAAACCTAGAAATTCTTATACTTTTCAACAACTTATAACAGCTATTTAAACAACAAAACTCCAAATGTTCCATGTGTATATGCCTTAGCCATCAAAACAATAACTAAACCATGTTGTTTTAAAGTGATTTAAGTGATTCACATGCTTAGTCAGGTGCCTCATTAGCGACATCAAATGACATGAGCACTTTGTCATCCAAGCTTGCTGATGATGATCAACAATATGGCAGCACCTTTATTACCATAGTAACAATAAATTGGACTACTCTGCATTATCTAATTTTAGGTTCACTTTAAACAATTACACTGGTGAAATTTATGATTAATAATAAAGGTCATATTCACTTTATTTTAGCTTGGGTTATAACTCCATTGACTCACTTCAATAAAATATTTCTCAAATTTTTTTGAGCTTCCATTTGGTTTTAGAGTTTATGGCATACCACTTGTAGTTACCTCCAAAGCTCATTGTCTACTTGATTTAAAAGGATGAAAAGGAAATTTTGTTGTGTGATTATGAATTTGTGAATTATATTATTGCTAGCTTGTAAGTAATGATGTTCTATTACTTTGAAATAATTTACTTTCATGTTGTTATACGTAACTATAAAAATCATATGGTATTGTATCCAATATCTTTTAACTATATATAAACATTTGGATCCAGTAATTACATAGTCATATGACAATCCTTCTCTATTTATTCTTGACCGTTCATTTATTGTGTTCAATCCTAATATTCAAATTATTTCTAATCTTAACCACAAATCCATGCCTTCAATCATATGGTTAGATTAATTGCTCCATAGTGGAGCATATTTCACTAGGTTTTAAAACTCTAAACAAATAAAACTATATAATAATATAAATTAATGCCTTGATGAAATCAATAATAATAAATTTAACAAGCACAAAATTAAAAGGATAAGGAAAGAGAAAGTCAAACACAAATATTTGTACGTGGTTCGGCCATCAGTTTCTATGTCCACTCCTTTAAGATGGTCGAACTTGAGTATTTCACTAATCAAGCTTCCAAAACTTTAAGAACACTTACAATTGACTTCATAAGTGTCAATCAATCTTTACACCAAAAGATTATCCTCGATCTCTTAACTCAAGTATATTTCAACACTTATAATTATTTAAAAATAAAGATTACAAATAAATTTTTCTCTTATACAATGTATATGATTATACATTTAAGTTCAAAGTATGAATGAATGAAACAAGAATAAGTCTAAACTCAATAATAGATGTATTTTCAATAGCAAGCTCAATAATAACTCTTGTATCTCGTTTTATTTGAATTTGATTGAGTCATTTAATAATTGGAGTTGAAAACTAGTTGTTGTTGACTTTCTAAACAAAATCATATCACCATTAACTGTTATCAGTTAACTGTTTTGACTAGTTTAAATAACTTTTGAGCTGAAATTTCAAATAAACAGTTCACCATTTTAAATTATCTATCAGCCGTTAATTTTCAGAATCTTATAAAGCAAAGTTGGCTTAACTGTTCTTACTAAATAGTTCACAGTTAGAATGTAATTCCATTCTCAAAATTATCAGTTAGCTATTCGCATTTATCAATTAGTCCTTTATTTTCAAAAACTTGCAAACAAAGTGCGCTTATCCATTATTGCTAAACAGTTCAAACTTAGAAATCAATACCTTTCTGAAAATTATCAATTAACCGTTTTCATTAAATGATTCACTATTATTTTTTAGAATCAACATTTTAATAAATTTTTGCAAAGAATGGTTTTCCGATTAAAGATAACAATTATCCAAATTTATAAATATATCTAGAAATATTATACAGCTTTTAAGATTTTGTTTATTAATAAAAGTTTCAACATTTTAATAAAAAACATATAAAGTTTGTTATCATCAAAATTAATATTATAAACACATACATGTTAATAGTTTAAACTAATGTAATAAAAGAAAAGGACTAATACACCCCAAACATTTTGAGAAGTAGGCAAAAAAACTTCCTAACATTTTGAAGAAGACACTTAAACCGCAAATCACTAACGGATTCCATTAAACTTAATAGAGAATTTATTTTCAACTTATAGTAACCATTGTCTCCGGATAACATACAAGTTAGTATATTGACTTTCCCATTTTGGCTACAAAATTGCTAATAAAATTATCCATATGCCCTTCTTAATGAAGGTTGAAATTTTACTTAAAAATATGATTTGATAGGTATCACAGTCACAAGTTTTATTCTGCAGGTTAATGAAAAATATTTTGTTGTTCCTATCGATTAACTCAAATTCATATACATTAATCACAAGCACCTATACAAATCTTCCATGTTGCCTAAAATCGTTCAACTTTCTCCTCACGATTAGAGGTAGCTTCCCAATCCAAAGCATATGATCACACAACAAAAAGCAAATTCATTGTTTTCTTTAATGACAATTGGCAAGGGAGAAACAAGAAAAACATATATGATAACTAACTAAACAAAGACCAAGGACCAAGAAAAACCAAGTATATGTCAGGGTCAATCCTTATTTGATGATCCTTTTTTTGACAGAAATTTTCTTCTAATTTGAGCTTCATGTATTCAAGAGGAACTATAAACTTAATATATATATTTATATAGAGATACCAAGGATAGTTAGAAGCATTTTTAACTCAATTCATGATGGCCGGATTGTAAGAATGCAAGTTACTTAGATATGTTTGCCTCCTCTAAAATCAAACAAGTTAATTAGCAGCGGCTTCAGGCCACGAACAGCAGCACGAGCTGCAGCTCCAAGGCAAGAGTAGAGTCATGATTGACTGGGTGCAAGCAGCAACTAGACATGGGGAGTGGCACAAACAACGTCACGAATAGCGTCTGGGTACAAGCAGCGGCAGGGATGGCGATAGGGTATGCGTGCGGTTATTTAGGGAATTAAAGGTTTGTAATCTTTTGATAGGGTGGTTTTTAGTCTAATCAATTTAGTGTCTTAGGTTTTTCATTTTGGACAAAGACTTGTAATTATTTTGAAGGGAATATGCTTGTAATTATTTTGAAGGGAATATGCTTTCTCTTTTCTTAAATAATTAGGGTTCATTAGTCCTTTTTCCCATGTAATGTTTATGACATTTTTGGCAATATAAAACGATGTTTGAGAAGGCAAGACGTGCCCGATAATTACTGCCAACTAAATAATTATTTATTTTTTCTCGGGAACGTCCGGAAGTTTTCTCCAGCTAGCCAAAAAAATTGGGTGTTTTAGAATTTGTCTTGCTCAAAAAATTTATTTATTTATTATTATTTCTTATTTTCTTTCTATCAAAGGCATGCTAGTTTTGCAAGTACTTTTCAAATTAGGTTGAAAGTTCCAAGCGAGCCTTTGCGTTTGTCTTCAGGAGGAATCCCACAAAGGCAACTGCTAAGTTAACTTAGAATTGATTCCAAAATAATTTTTCATGAGTTTTTAGTTATTTGATAAATAACAATTGAGCCATACAAAAAAAGAAAAAAATTAGATAAGTGTAAATTTCGTTATATGTAATTTAGTAAAATCCTACAACAAAACCTTTATTTTTTAAATTAAAGAAGAACAAGGATTGCACCTAAATCAGATCTTACTAATCGATTGACCTGATTTATTTAATATATTCAAAAGTATTATTATACTTATAAGTTTTTATCCAAACTTAATAACACTAATATAAATTCATCATTTATCTGTCACCATCACGGGTAGGGAAAGCCTAAGTTATGATTGTTCGCAACTTACAAAGTCCCTATATTTTATTTTATTTATATTTTTATAAATATTATAATATTTTTTTACTTACATATATTATTAAAATTTTAATATTTTTTATTTTTATTTAAATTTTTAGGATAACAAAATTTACCTCCTATAATTTTTAAAATTTAAAAATACTCTTCATTAATTAAAAATATAATAATTTTTAAATAAATTATAAATATTATAATTATAATTTATTTAATATTTTTTTAAATAGATTATTATTATACATTAATAATAATTATTAATATTTTTTAATTAAATTAATAATAATAATAACTAAAAATAATATTATTAATAATTAATTTTATTAGATAAAATTTCATAATATTATAAAATAAATATATTGTTAATATTATAAAATATATTAATTTTCATGATCATGTTTTTATGGTGTTTGGATTTATCTATTAAGTTGGAATCAATAAGATTTTGCACATTTCACAAAAAAAATATATTTATTTTAAAATATATTTATTTTATAATATTAACCAACAATAAAAAGTTATTATAATTAATTAATGCATTAATAATTATTATTATTATATATTATTTTATAAATAATATATAATAATAATAAAATAAATAAATATATTATTATATATTATTTTATTTTAAAATAAAATAAATATATTTTATTTTAAAATATATTTATTTTATAATATTAACCAACAACAAAAAGTTATTATAATTAATTAATGCATTAATAATTATTATTATTATTTTTTCTATAAATTATTGATAATAATAACTAATAATAACTATTATTAATAATTAATTTTTGATAAAAAGATTAATAAAATAAAAAATAAATTATAAAAATATAAATAAAAAATATTTTTAAATTCTAAAAATGCTCTTCATTTAAATTAAAAATATAATTATTATCAAATAGATTATAATTGTAATTATTATATTAAATTATTATTATAAAGAATAAAGTTATTATAATTAATTAATACATTAATAATTTTTATTTAAATTACTAAATAATAATAACTAACAATAATTATTAATAATTAGTTTTTGAATAAAAATTTAATTCATTTTTTTTACACTCTTTTTTGTTTACTAGTTTTTGTAAGTATCAAAATAATTCATATTTATAATTATTACACGTTAGTTATAATAACACACTATATTAATAAAAAAATTATTTAAATTAGTACTAAAAAAGTACTATCCTCTCTTAAAAAATTACAACATCTCATTTTCCATTACTTCATCAATAAAATTTTTAATATTATTATCATTCATCTTCTTTATAATATCATCTCATAATAATTAATATTTTTATAATAAAAAGATTAAAAAAGTAAGTAAAAAGATGAATTGAAATTTTTTAAAAAATTAATTAATAATTATTATTATTATTGTTAATTATTATTATTATTAATTTAAATAAAAATTATTATTAATCATTGTTAATATATTAGTTAATTATAATAATATTTTCATAATAACAATAATAATAATTTAATACAATAATTATAATTATAATTATAATATATTTAATAATTATTATATTTTAATTTAAATGAAGAATATTTTTAGAATTTAAAAATACTTTTCATTTAAATTAATAGTTTATAAAAATATTTTTTATTTATATTTTTATAATTTATTTTTATTTTAGAAATTTTTATCAAAAATTAATTATTATTATTATTTATTATTAATTTAAATAAAATTATTATTAATTATTATTAATGTATTAATTAATTATAATTATTTATTATTATTATTATTATTTAATATAATAATTATAATTATAATTTATTTTAAAATTTTATTCTTTTAATTTAAATAAAAAATATTTTTAAAATTTAAAAATTATAGGAACTAATTTAATACTTTAAATATTTAAATAAAATTAAAATATATATATATATAATAATTTTAATAAAACTTTATAATATATATATAAATAAAAAATTTTATAATATTTATAAATAAAATATAAATAATAACAAAAATAAAGATCAGAATAAAATTGACCGCAGAAAAAATAAAATCCGCCGAAACTTAAGCGGATCCTTACGGGTAAAAATTATCATGTGACCCTCTAAGATAGAGTAACCGCTTGGAGATGATAGGACAGCTCAAGAATCTGTAACCACGACGGGTAAACTACTTCACTTCTGGAGAGCACTCTCTACATTATTCATGCAATTTATTTTTCTTAAGAAATGTGCGGCTGGCTACGGTGGTCAAATGTACTTTTCCTAGGGCATAGATCAATGTTTTGGGGAGAGGAAAAAACAAAAAAAGTTAACTTCTTCAGTTCTACTCATAGATAACGACAATGAATCTAGAAATGATTTGTGACATAGTATAATATAAATCATTAGAGTTCTTATAAATTCTAACTTATAAATTTATAAGATTACTTGATGGTTTAGTGGTTACTTTCATTATTAATTTTATCATTATAAAACTCATTTAAGAGACTCGGTGATGATCTAAGAATCAAAAATTTTGGATAAGCGGTGTCTAATCGAATTAGTAGATTTTTATTATTATTCTAAAAAAAAGGTACGAGTTCAGATTTTATTATTATTCTTTAAAAAAAAAAAGAGTTATGAGTTCTATATTGTATACCACTTACAAATTTGTTATCACAAGTTTCAAGTGATTTTTTTTAATATATATTATTTTTGGTCTTGTTTTTTGCTAAATCTAAATACGTAGCCCGATTCACGTTGGAGCTAACACCTTTAACGTAATGACAGTTTTAAGCCTTCAATAAAATCTGCGTACCAATACCGACTTTTATACTTTTTTTTTTAATTACAAAAGTGGTTTCAAAATGACAGCAATCTGACGCTCTTTATTTTATGTTGTAGAAAAATTATATTTGGTCCGAAATTTTACTAAATTGAATATACCGATTCTTTTTCTTTTCTTTTTTCTTTTCTAACTTTAGATTGATTTTAACCCAAAAAAAAAAAAACACCTCTTTTAACAATTTTGATAGACAAAATTTCAGATCAGAAATCAATGTCGTATACTTTTGTCTATAACAACTATTTAAAATGTAACCCCATGCATCCAAACCAATTTGACTTTCATTTGTTTTAAAATTCTGGTGAATTGATTTGGTTCGTATATTGAAAATTCGGCTGCTAGATTTGGCAGCGTATTTTCTTCCGTAAAATTTTCTCTGTTTGTTTTTATTTCTTTTATTTTCTAGAATATTTTAAAATGTCAAACGTCAATAAAATGTTTGCAATTTCAAGGGTCAAATGTTTTATGGTTAAATATGTTGCCATGGAGTCTAATAATGGCCGACTTTACACATGTTAATGTATTATCTTTGCATGAGTGATACAGTAAATTCCCTCTGTGGTAACACTCTATATAAGAAAACACTTCATATAAAAATAAAAAAATTATGGCCCAAATTTAGGTTAGTTGTGAATAAGAATAAATTTCACATTATAATAAGTTATAATTTTTTTAGATCCCTCTTTGACAAAATAGCCTTCACATGGTAATAATTATAGTTTTACATTAAAGGATTAAAATAGAATATTATAATTTTTTAAAGTTATTTGAGATAATAATTTATTCTTCAGACTTTAAAAATTATCTACATATTAGTTTTACGCGCTAATTTTCTTAAATTGTCTATCTCATTTATCAATATTTATACATATTGGATTTGACATGCTCTATTAAATAATTATCAGTACAATTCGTATTTTACATTTATTACTTACAAGAAGAATAACTAAGTTAAAATAATAATTTTTATAACTACCCCTTTATTAAATTATAATTTTCTCATGGTAATAAAATTTGTTGGTACAAACATTATGGCCATAGAGGGATTTTAATTTACATATCTTTGTCTATATTTTATCAAGTACTATATATTTTCAATATTTTATATCTATGTCCATAGATGTACTTCAATAGAATTGTAATCTATAGTTCTGTAAAACTATAAGTCCGCACTTTATATGATGAGAGACATTACCGTGTAACATACATAATAAGAAGTACTGATCTGACTTAATGGGCAGACCCTTTAATATGGGTTATACTTTCAACTTTTTCATTTGAAGCCACAATTTTTTCAGCGAATGAAAGGAGAAAGTGGAGAAGCGCTGTTGACAATCACGGGCCACGTTTAGTCAAGTCATCATATGTGTGAATATCAATGAGATCATCCCCTTTTTGCTTTTAGAACAACTAATGAGAGAAAAAGAAAGTGGCCAAGTTCATGCATCATGAGGGGAAATATTTTATCGATGCTACTTCCGGGAAGGAAACTGAGAAATACGAGCTCGCAGACAAATCCACAACAAAATATCTGAATTATCAATTAATTATTTATTATAAACAAAATTTATGTAATATCGCTATGCTATACAAAACCGATTTTGGAAAATCAACGCAAATTCATATATGTTTAATCAAAAGTCAACTAAAAATTGCAGAAAATATTAAGAAATAAAAGTACCAAAAATGAGGGAAAACCAAGAGAAAGGTGTATTGTCTTGATGATTCTAGGGCTAGTTTTGAATTACTCCTCATAAATTGAATAACTTCATATCACTCCTTTATTTTTGAAAATTTTCAGTTTATCCCTATTTTATTAAAAAGATGAAAAAATTTATCTATTTATCCATATTTTTTCTTTATTTTTTAAACAAAAATTAGGATAATTTGAAGTTTTTAAAGATAACAAATGGATGTATTTAAACATAAAATACGTGACGATAAAAAGTCACATCTGTCTTTGTTAGATTGTTTGTCACATATTGAGTTGTAATAACATGGGATGATTACGAAGAGAAATGGCCCACGTGAGCAGCTTCCATTGAAAGAGCTCGGCATATGGGTCCAGTAATTTGTCCAGGAAGAAGAGCTCATTACATGGCCGTCGGTCTTCGTAAACACAATGGAGTCGTCCATGTGATTAGCCGCGGACTTTGTTCATAAATTTTGTCCTTTTTATTTTACTATTGATTGATTGGAACGTAAGCATGTGATAAAACTTTAACAGGAGCACTACAGTACATTCAGAGCACCCAAGATTTTTCAAATTTTATGAGTCAAATTCCACAAAAGAGTTTACACGTGCGATATAGACAACTGGTGTTAGTCAAAGCTGACAGTAATTCTATGATGGAAATCACCAACCTTTTGCAAATTAACTAAGCGAATTTCGTGCCACAACTTTCTCCTACATGATCAAATGATACCATAATACTTCTAAAATGCCACAGTCTTATCTATTTGATAGACTCATTTAATTTAATTAACATGCCAGAGGTCTTGTTTCTAATGATAAAGCCGCCTCCGTTTTTCCACTTTTAATTTTTTTTCCTGATTAAAATTCCAATCAATCTATTTTCTTTCCCGTGGAAAATGTTCTTGCCGTCTACGACACCTTTGATTTCATGCGTACTTACTTCTATATATAGATGAATGAGGCTTCTTTCTTTCCAGGCTGCAGCCTCTCCTTTAGCTAATTTTCAACATTTTTAGAAACTAAAATTCTTCTTCCATTTTCTTTCTTCTTTCTTTTTTTTTTTTGGGGGGGGAGGAGGAATTGATTACATGGAAAATTACCAAATGTTTTTCCCTTGTTCATCTACAGGGAAATCGGTTTATCCTGCGGCAACAACAAATTATATAGCAAATTCTAGTGATCATGTTTTTAGTCATGGGGATCAAAGCTCATCGTCAGGTGGGTTCTTAGGGTTGAAACAAAATTTTGGACCAAAAATAGATACTGTTGAAAACGATTTCCATAATGGAGCTTTTCATGGGTCTGAAGGTGAAGGAAAATCAAGTAAAACGAAGGGAGAAAAGAAGATTAAGAAGCCGAGATTTGCTTTCCAAACAAGAAGCCAAGTTGATATACTTGATGACGGCTATCGATGGAGGAAATATGGTCAGAAAGCTGTTAAGAGCAACAAATTCCCCAGGTGCATAATAAGTTAAATTAATTACAACCTCTTGATTTCATAGATTTTGAGTTGGTTTTTGATTTTGTTACCTTCATGCATAGTATACTATATTCAAGTATATCTTATCCTTATTATTGCTTTAAGGCTTCTCCAAAAAGTGAGATCTCACTTGATAAAGAAAGAGCTTAGTGCAATTGCTCTTTGCAGATTAGCATTAGCTCTGGATCCACGTAAGATTTATGCAGGAGCCCCTGCTTGGTTGCCATATAAGTAGAGGAATTAGATTTTAATCAGTTCTAATTTAGTTCTAGGGTTTCCCTCTCTCCCCCGAGTTTTCTTTCTGTACGAGTCGTTTTGGAAGAGAAAAACTTAAGACAGGCAAGAGTTCTAGATCACA
The DNA here is from genome assembly GCA_030449875.1 of Aegle marmelos. Taxonomy (NCBI): domain Eukaryota; kingdom Viridiplantae; phylum Streptophyta; class Magnoliopsida; order Sapindales; family Rutaceae; genus Aegle; species Aegle marmelos. Next base: position 8,561,555 of record JASUUL010000094.1, read on the forward strand.
ATTTCAACTAATTACTCTTTCTTTTTGGTACAACAAAATTAGGGCATACTAGGTTTTCTCAAAATGTACTCTAAAGACTCTATAGTAAAAGATGTATTCAAATTAATACATTGACTTTCTTAGATGTCCAAATAAGCAAATCTGCTCATTAGATCTTAGGTTTCTATGACACTGCAATAGCAATACACACACAAGCACATGTACTTAAAGAGAAGCTCCAGATATTTGATTTATATATCCAAAAATCAAAACTGAATCAACTGAATTTACCAATGTAGATCTCACACTTATTTCCATTTAACCTAATCTAATTTGATATCCATGCTCAGATTGGTAGGTTTAGAATGAAATATACGACTCTCTTTCCGGTAAATCCCTCCTCTCTCCATTTGCATTTTGATGCGTCTAGAAATTAAGGTGCGGGGAACTAAATTAGGCACATACAGCTGTTATAATTATAAACATACAATACAGATAATTTAATTATATCATGATCAGTTTAATGGTAGTTTTTAGTGAGAGTAATGAAATTCATAATATGATTATTAAATTTGGTATGCAGAAGCTACTACCGTTGTACACATGAAGGGTGCAATGTAAAGAAGCAAGTTCAACGTCTAACAAAGGATGAAGGCATTGTAGTGACTACTTACGAAGGGATGCATAATCATCGAATTGAGAAGCCCACTGACAACTTTGAGCATATCTTGAATCAGCTGCAAATTTACACTCCATTTTGAAGCCTTGTGGTCAATGTGAAATTACATCTGTATGTCTCCACAAAAGATGCATCACATTTAGGATTTACTCTTAGATGGATGTGGAAATAAAGTTGCGAACTCATTGTAAAATTAATATTAGAAGAAGATCCTACATAATTTAAAGACTTATGTTTACATTAAAATTAAATTGAATGTTATTTTTTGGTTTGGTATGTGTGTAGAAGATTAATGTAAATTTGTCTATTAAGTAATAAAAAATCTCTGAATGCACGAGTTAATCAGTCTTTTTTACTAAATCATTATTAGGTGAAAAGATAACTTAAACCTATTTATACACGAGTTAATCTTGATAACACCATTAAAAATTTCATGAGTTTGATTCATATTCAACAGTTAGCTAATTATGAGTTGAGTGTAGCTTCAAGCTTTTATATTTAGCTTATAATTTCTTCTCGGAACAATGTGAGATAATCTCATTCATGGATATGATGAGTATTTTGGCTAAACTCTTCAGTATGCCGTCACACTGTAGCAGGTTCGCTCATCCAACAAGCTATATAAGAATGGCTAGTAATGATATGATTTTATATATATAAGAATCTTCAGAGACTTCGCGACTTAATTGTAAGCATCATGTTTTGTGCTAACAAAAGAATTGAGATGTATGAATAAATTTTAAACATTCAATATTCGATTTAGTTTTGTGAGACATGAACACAATGCTCTTTAAAATTTTCTACTCGGTTCAAGATCTCCTGGTTCCTGATTAATGTTTTAAATGCTCAAACTCTGATAATCTCAATCATCTTTAAATTTTATGATATATTTCTGTAACTTGCAAGTTAGGAGAGCTTTAATCTAACGGACTCACTATAATTAAATATATATATATATTTAGAGGTCTTATTCTATTTCAATTTTTCAAATCATTTCATATTCAGAAGGCTCATTTGATATTAAAGTGAGATGATTTAATAGCAATAGCTACTGTTAAAAAGAATCTGTAACTATTAAAAGAAAAGGGATTGATAGTTTATGGTAAATATGGTTTTTAAATAATAATTTTTACAAAAAAAATAAAAATATTATAGAAGTTTTATCATACAAGTGTGGATAAAATTAATTAAATGTTGTAGTTTTAAACTACAACTCACAACTATAATACCAAACGTTGCTTTAGTTGTCACATCTTAACGCTTGAACATAGTAAAATTTTAATTTTAAAATATCTATGTGATGACTCTAAGTCCAAATTTAAGTGACTAATTAAAATTAATTAATATTCATGGGAGAGATCTTCCTTGTTAATTTATGAGGAATATCAGGAACATATTAATTAAGACAAAAAATTCCATGTAGCTGGAAAAAAAAAGGGGGGGGGGGATTTATGTGAAAATCATCAATCTAAATTATAATGTATTGATACCCTATCATTATTGATTTTTTAGACTTTTTTCCTTTTCATACAATTGCTAAATACTATTATAAATTGAACACAACTTGCAATGACTTCATTGCTAAAGCTTAGACCTGAGGCTTGTATCTTTTGCAAAGTTTGAAAAATGAAAATTCCTACATTAATGTACCTAAAATAAATTAAAACAAAATAAATCATGAAAACGTTTATTTATTACGAATACATGCATGCTGATAGGAAATTTCTCCATACAACCAGCTCAGGTGGAGTAAAACAGACCAGTACTAGAGGGAGTCGAACAAAGCCAATTACACCAGTTGAAATCTCCGCTATCACTTAAAACAAAGGAGAGGAAGTTACAACCACCGTGTACCTCCACTTCATACCCACGTATCTAGGAAGTTGACCAAGAGCAAATGGCGCTCACATTCGCCAAACTATAATACCAAACTACTCTAATGAGAGAGATAAGTCTGTTATAACCCCAATTTGGATAACTTAAGCACCGGAGTGGGATCACCGGAAACCCTTCTACTAGGTTCTCAATTTTATTTTATTTTGTGTGCAAGTTAGACCTCCATTTTATTGTTCTCACTGGATTGGGGGGGGAAAAAACCAAAAAAAAAAAAATTCTCAATTCTGAGCATGTCACTGCCATCACCTATCTGTCTTGAATTTCATCGAAGATTCATAAATTGCAATCCTAGCAATAATATAATGAGTTATGTTGCAATTTTTCTAGTTGACTAGAGGAAAATTATGACAACGGTGGTCCCAGTGTGAATGAGTTTTACAAAGTTTTTTGGGCATCACTCATAATCTTGAATAGATGCAAAGCTGAATAATCCGGCCGCCAGCAACCCGACTTTGACTCTATTTTAAATATTTATTATATAATATGTTAATATCTTCATCGATTGCCTTACTTTCATGAATAATATACTTTCCTGAATGATCACATTACTCATGAAGATATGTGCTTCAGAAAAACCATGGAAATCAACAATTCACTTGACTCCTCAGCAATGCTATAAGGCGGTCAATCAATTTTAATTATTAAGAGAGAAAAAACAGCATAAATTCAATAAAATAAGTTGGGAGAATGACACTTTAGTCTTTTAGAAATTACTATGCCATCCACATTCTTAATAAATTTTTAATACTCCATTCCCTCATGTTTTGTTTTGTTATTGTTCTAGCACTAGGGTCAAACAGAGGTGGCTCAACTGGTTTTTGTGCCTTAGGCGTTTTAAAATTTGAAGCAAGTAAAACTGTTCTTCAAGAAATTAAGGAAAAAAATTTTAAAAATCTTTTTGACAGTCACATGCATACACATACACATGTATATTTCTTTTTACTAATTGTTATAAAGACTTCCAACATAATACCTTTCCAAATTTTAATTAAAGATTATGTTCAATATTGTTTTTTGGCATCCCAATTTTTCAAGCATAACTATAAGAAAAAAGAAGGCCATCTCGCGTGACAAAAAGAAAAGAAGAACGGGAAGACCACGTGCAGAGTTACTTCTAGTTCTTCTTTCGAAAATCAAAAAGCAAAAATGTTGACATTTTTAAAGCATTCGTTTAATCTTTTATATATTTACGAAAAGTTTCACACATATCTTGTAGTCAAAATATTGATGTACTCCTTGTTCAGTTAAATATATTTTAAGATCTTGCAAATAAAACTCTAGGGTTTAAGTAAGAGGAATATACATTAAAAATGAGCTGGATGTCTAGAGTAATTCTATTATATTAATCTATGATATATTGTCTTTAATAGTAATTAACATTATAGAGATTTTTGTAATATATTATTTTGTTAAAATAAGTGGTTATAATTTTCTTTAAAAGAAAGTTTAGAATACATTAAAGATACCATATCAATCATGTAATAAGAAAATGATATTATAACATATGTTTATTTTTAAAAAAAAAAACCAACATATAAGTTAGTAAATGATAGTTATATTAAATTCAATAATATATTTTATACATGTAATAATTGATTTTTTGATGTACCATATACTCTCTCAATTTTTAGAGCGTAAATGTTTTTAGAGTAAAAATACGGTCACACTCATAAAGATTACAAGTCCACCATAGGGCAGCTGATTCTCACAGGGAGAAGCTGGAGGCCTTACTAAATATGATAAGAGTGTTAACACGTACAATTAACTTCGCTCGAAAATTCATTTGCCAACTTCAACGGCTTCCGGCTGTGTTACGGCTTCTGTTAATGTAGAGAAAAGCGTTCGCGTAGGGCACTTGATTTTAAATTTCATGATTCATAATAACCAAGAAATGATGAATGCGTAAAATTCAAAAGGTATGGTGTCTCAAGTGCATGAAATGAAGTTTATTTGAAAAAAGAATTCAAGTTGCGTTTTACTTCTGCAACAACAAAATTTTTCATGGATTCTAGAGCAAATAATTTAAGACGTATGGAAGTGGCTGACGGCTCGTCCTTTCCGCACTCCTTTTTTATATTTGTACTGTTGTTTGTTTATAGATGTATGGATCCGCTACGTTACTGTTTATTGTAACGTACGAGAAACGCTAGATGTATATGTGTACAGTTATAGGTCATGTTTAGAAGAAATTTATAGCCAAGTATCCGTATCTTGTCTCTTTCTTTCAATCACTTTTTCATTTTTACTGTTCTCAATTTTGAAGGATCTAGAATAATTTATGAATTGAAGTTTCAAATTAAGAGACAATTTCACAAAAGGGACGAATTAAATTAAAAGAAAATGATATTGATTTGAGTTGTCTTTCAACTCCCATCTCCATGATGTATATCAGCTCAATAAATTAAACTTAATTGAGTCAAACATTCCACCGGAAATTTCACGGAGGGCCCCCCATCCCGCGGTCGTCTCCTTTTTCTTTTCTTGTCGATGTGGAGATGAGACGTGCTTCAGAAACAGAAGTTGTGGAAAGAGAGAATAAACAAATGGCTGAAGGGAAACATTTTGAAAAAGTTCAGTCGGGCAAGGACTTGAAGGACACACCTTGAAATTCTACTGCAATAGAGCATCAAATGATGCACCAGTGACAGAACTTTTGGTGGACAGAAGAGGCATGAAGAAATCTTTATCTAGCTAGAGTCAGGATTTTAGTTCAAAACGGGCTATTACATAGAAGCAATGAACCTGGGAGGCAAATTATAAAGATTTCTCTTAACTCGAAGTCCCCCGGGCCGTTACATGCTCCCATCCCCGAGTTCAGGGAACATTTTGTTGAGTCGTTTACGCTTCCACTTGTTGCATTAAGTGTCTCCGAAAATCCAACAGCACCGGCTGTTTCCATTTCCCGGGCATTCTTCAATATGCCGCTTCCGCCCCAAAAAAAAAAAAAAAATCCTGAGGGATCGGCCTGAGCCTCTTTGTACAATTCAATCAAGAGGGATATTAAAAGGAAAAGGTCTCAGTGTGTCATAAAAATGCACTTTAGTTTAGTGAAATGGTTATAAATATCTTATTTATTGTTAAAAATGATTACCTACACCCTTATCCTTTTTAAAAGGAACACACGATCCCACCTTTTTGATAAATCTTGAGGGTTTATGCGATAATTTCTTAAAATTAAAATAAAAAAATAAAAAGGAAAAGGTCTGTGTGTCTCATAAAAATTTATATGTGACCATTTCTGAAAATAAGAAGGTTTCTATAACTATTTTATCAAACCACAGAAGAGTTACTATCCCTGTATCTTCAGTCAGTCATTCCAATGCTTTGTTAAATAATTCATTTCCCACGCTCACCTTCTACCTTACCTTAGTGTAATGGCTATTGCTATTGCTTGCGATTACACAGCAAGCCAGCTATTATGTTGCCGCACCAACTCTCCTTCCGCTTGGACGATACAAATGCAATGACTAAAATCTTGACATAAAAAATGACAGCATGGGATCCCCTTCACTTCTCTATCCTTGACGGTTATACCTGTGCACAGATTAGTACCATGATTGGGCAATCAAGTCAAAAATTTTGACATCAGAAAAAAGTTGTTCTCCGTTGAAAATGACGCTGCCCACAGACTTGTGTGTTTCGAGCGAACTTAAATAACAAAAGTTGCTCGTTCTGACGATTCTATGACATGAAGATTAGGTAAGGATAACTTTCGCAAGCTAATTGCTGATTAAAGACATGATTTGTGAAAGAAATACAAAGAAACACCGGCCCCATTTGTTCCAACATTTTTCAAGACCGATGCGATGACTTATGATGGTCGTGGCCTGTAAACGAGTTCATAATGGCAAGAGTTGAACAAAACACGGATTTGGGTTTTGCGCGTGTAGAAACAAGAGCCTTTACATAAGTGGGTCGGTTTGAATGCGTTTCGGCCGAAAGAATGTCAAATTTGATAAACAGGGCGGGCACAGGGGGCTTCAGCAATGAACAACCTCAAAAAGATTTGGTAATTTACTAAAAGGTTCTTTTTAGTAATTTACACACATCAGTATAATTAGGAAACAGAATAGGTCATAGAAAGCATAATCAAGATTTATTCCAAGTAAACCGGAAAAAAAAAAAAAAGAGAAAAAGTTGAAGATCAAACTATAAACTCTTCTTACAAAACAACACTCAGTTCGCCTTCCAAAACATTTTAGTGTTTCTCCTTTGGGGTGTCCCTCTCAGGAATCTTTGTCTCCAGCTCCTTGGGCTTTACGTTCTCTCCAGCTCTGAAACAACATTCATCAAAGTCGCATTAATCTCACATACAAAACAACTTAAAACAGCATTTACCCAAAAAAAAAAAAAAAAAAAGATAATAATAATAATAGATAATAAATAAAGACATCCATTAAACAGTGAACAAAGAAGTAAACCACCGCAACCATTATGCATCATCTAGGAAGGCCACAGAGAAGATAAATTTAGATTTTCTTCTCGAGAAGACAGTCAGAATTACAAACCCAGTTCAGAGATTATTTTTCCTATCATTTAAAGTAATCACAAGAGCTTGAGAAGCATTATTGTCATGGCCCAGTTTTGCAGAAGTCTTTCATAATTGGCTGGAATCTAATGCAAATCACCAAGCTTAAGGGCCAAAAAAAATTAAAAAAAAAAAAAAAGGACTACAGTTTAGGGCCTTAAAAAAGTAGCTGATTACCACTTGACATGCTGTTCAGTGCAACTTCAAAATATCACAGCTCACTAAACCAATTCATGAAGAACTCTATGAATTCAGTACTAAATGATTTCACAGCTAAATTCGTCAAGAAAGCTTGAAAAAGGTAAAACATAAAAAGAAAATAAAGGATTGATAAAAGCCATCAAATCAACATCAAGGAAGCTTCTATATAAAACATTCAGCAGAGTATTGAAGCTATCAGACAGACGTCCTGGACTCAACATTGAACCTTCTTCAAACCAGGATTGCTAACTAATTAACTACACCATGCTCGCCGAACTCTATGAATTCAGTACTAAATGATTTCACAGCTAAATTCGTCAAGAAAGCTTGAAAAAAGTAAAACATAAAAAGAAAATAAAGGATTGATAAGAGCCATCAAATCAACATCAAGGAAGCTTCTATATAAAACATTCAGCAGAGTATTGAAGCTATCAGACAGACGTCCTGGACTCAACATTGAACCTTCTTCAAACCAGGATTGCTAACTAATTAACTACACCATGCTCGCCGAACTCTATGAATTCAGTACTAAATGATTTCACAGCTAAATTCGTCAAGAAAGCTTGAAAAAAGTAAAACATAAAAAGAAAATAAAGGATTGATAAGAGCCATCAAATCAACATCAAGGAAGCTTCTATATAAAACATTCAGCAGAGTATTGAAGCTATCAGACAGACGTCCTGGACTCAACATTGAACCTTCTTCAAACCAGGATTGCTAACTAATTAACTACACCATGCTCGCCGAACAATACAAGGAAACTAAAGAAATTTATACCCTCAGTCTGGACAACACATCAATATTAGAGTAGAAATTAATGCAATAAGAACCTGGAGCAATGTCAACTTCTGAACCCTTAAGCAATAAATTCTTTAAAAAAAGAAGAAGGGGGGGCGGGGGCATTTCCTTCTGTTTACACATGTATTCATAGCCTTAGAATGCCGCAGTGCTAGATGCGACAAAGCATTTATAACATTTATAGCATTCCGCAGTTTAACCACTTGGTGTTCGTAATTAGATTCCTCTAAAACCATTAATTTCACTCAATCAAGGACCAAATCCCCTGCTACAACAAATTGCAGCACCCAAATATCTAAATTAATGGGACAAGGATGTCAAATTAATCATTTATGGCTTATGTTGAAAAGCAAGCGCATCATTCCCTTTCTAACTTAGAGAAGAGCCTAAAATTATTTCAACTACAATGGCATCGAGCTGCTAAACTGACAATTATTGAACCCTAAATTCGTTTATATAAACATTAAAAAGAAATATTACTATTATCATTCCGTAACGAGAGTTAGTTACTGATTAATTTTCCCTGTTCTATAAAATTTAAGAATAAAAAAACTATTGAAGGGCCACAAATCATATTATATAAAGTAAATTGAAATTAAAAAAATGGGAAAAAAAATTACTTGGAGGCAGCGGTGGATTCTTCTTCAAGCCAATTGCGAATATGTTTAACGTTGCGTCTGAAAATAGCTGCCGATTGTTTGACGTCACTTCTCAGTAGAAGAACCACAGCGCTGACGCCAGCCACTGTCAGAATGAAATTGGTCAAAGCCATCTCTTTTTATCGTTTGCTTCTTCAATCTTCAAATTACTACTGATGCCAGTTGCTGTGCGAGGGTTTTTGCTGCCCCTGGAGCTTGTCCATTCAAACAAAATTATTGGGCTGTCTTTTGGATCACATGGGCCTTAAAATATTAGGCCCACCGCTTTTTTTTAAATTTTGGTTAATTTTCGTTTGGCGAAAATAACACATCTTATGTCTACACATGCTTTCTTGTATGATCTAAAACTTCGACTTCCGTGATATCAAAACATTGAGGAAAAGAGATATTAATAAGGTTAAATAAATGTTTCTAGTCCAGTTTTAAGAATAATCAGTTGTAAAAAAAAGTTAATAACTAATTAAGTGATTAGTAAAATTTATTTTTAAAATACTGTGAGTTTTAAAAATAGTTATAAGTATTTGTTAAACTTTATTATTAAATTATTATAAGAATGTAAACGATTAAATTAAATATAATGTTAAATAAAATTTATTTTTACATTTATAAACATGTAATCAAAATATTTTTTATTGTGTATATATAATAAATAATAACTAAAATAAATATTTTATATTATTAATTTTATTTTTTCTACTTTGTTATCTTAACATAATTGGTAATAAGAATAATTTATTTAAAGTTAGTGATTTTATTCTTAAGTAGGAAGGATAATTTTGGACTTTTATAATTTATATTGAATATATATGAAATTCTATAAAATATAAAAGTGATTCCTAAAATCAAATTTTAAAAAACTATTCCTTCTCTGTTTTTTCAAAATCTACTATAGGATGGAATAAGTTTTTCAAAAGGGATTATGAAGTAATCAAAATTAGCTTTAAATTTTTAAAATCAACTTTAAGTTTTTTGAAAGGAATCCCAAGTAATTCCTAAATATGTTGAGCCCTGTAATATTTTTATTTTAATAACTCACTCATGTCACACAAGTTGTCACCATAAATTATACATATTTTCATTTTTTTAATTTGGTGTTTACTTATTTTGGAACCAAAAATTATTAGAATGAAAAAAGGAAAATGTAATTTGATGCTAATTAGCTCAATTCTTTCACCACTCCATGTGGGAAATGTTCAAATCCCATAATTCTTATTTCGCTTAAGAGATTTTACTAATTGAACAAGTTGACTTTCACAAAAGTTATTAAAAATAAAATAGATGAAATAACAAAATTTGAAATTATATTAGATGCGTGATAGTAAAATGCCATGTTTAATAACCACGTTGGAGTAGTGTTTTGAACTCATAATAAAATTAATAAATACGTTGAATTTATGTTAACCTAAATTTAGCATTAATTAAAAAATTAATTAAAAAATTACTCACCGAACTAAATCACCATCTTTACAATTTAGGAACGGTTTGAAATTACTTTTAAGAGATTTAAAAGTAAATTTAAAAATTTAAAAGTTAATTTTATTTTTTGGTAAAAAAATTAAAAATTTTTGTTAAAATCAGCTCATTCAACAACTAATTTTGAAAAGAAAAGACGAAATAACTTTTAGATTATAATTTTGAGAATCAATTTTATTTTTTAATATAATTTCATAAATATCACTACAATTATTACCTAAACTCAAAATTATCCTTATTTAAATTGAAAATAAAATTAATATTTTAATTTTTTTATTATAATTACACATTCCTTTTGTTCATCTTATTTATACTATATCAAAAGTACTCTATGGGAATATAGTATAATTTGTTTTAGTTAAAGTTATTATAATACACAATTAAAATCAATATAGTATAAATTTTATTTTATTTATAATTATTATGATATATAATTAAAAATATTGTATATACATATTTTTATATGTGTAAATAAATTTCATCTTTCATTACGTATGTTTTAGTAATTTATTTTCTCACAGTAATTTCGCAGCAAAACTTACTAAATATAAATAATTATTTTTAAAATTCATAATACTTTTAAAAATAAAATTTACTAAATACTTAAGTGATTCTTTTTACAGTTAATTATTTTTATAATATAACTAACAATAATTATTTTAAAAATTATAGCATTCTCAAACTGGCCTAATTAGTTAAAAACAGGTTGCAACCTATGAGTGTTTATTTAGCGGTTAGCAAAATAATTTAGTTTAATTTTGTTTAGCAATGAGGACATTGGGTAATTTGTCAATGCTAGCATTGCACCATCAGTTATGATGCATGACAAACATTTTATGGATTTTTGATTGGGGTAACGCTACCTTGCAGCAAGCTGCAAGATAGACATGTCCTTCTTGATTGATAGCCAAAGGAGAAATTATTTGACTGGATTGCCCAAATTAGCCTTAGTAGCACTGAATTTTACATAAACTTCTCCAAATTATACAAATTGATTTTATGTGAGTTGACAGGGAATATGAAGAGATTGATTTTCGTCTTCAGAAATTGGGTTCATCCTTCTCTGCTTTGAGCTTGAATGAAAAGTTATGAGAGTGCGGTCGTAACAATGCCCTATTTATAAACACGAGTTTTAAGATAGATTTTTTATCTTAAAGAATTTGTCGCTTCATTTATTTATTTTCTTAATCCCTAATTTTCCGAGTTATAACCTTTTTTTTTTCGAATTACTTTAGAAAAACTCCATGCCAATGACAAGTTTCCAAATTTGGGCAGGTGCACATGTGCAACAGGGCGAGTCACGTGCATCTTTTTTTTTTTCCCCGAAGTTTTATCCATGTTTTTCGATTGGATCCGAGGCCCGAACTCGTTTTGGTGGCAAATGACACATGCCATTTACCCATTGGTTCTAGTAAAAGTGTAACACAAATTATTATCTATTTGCCGATCTTCTAAGTAATCTTCAATGATTTTCTTGCGCCCGCCTCTTGATTCACTGAACAACGCAACACCATTAGTCAAATCATCCTTTTGTTCGGTAGTTGATATTTCTCCGGGAAAATGAAAAGCAAAACGGAGCGCATTCATCTCCAAAAAGCCCGATTCGGAGAAAGCATGGAACATGGTGAAAAAAACGAAAACAAAGAGTTAAATGTGACTGTGCTTACGCACTCCTTTACTATTTTTTATCTCTTTGTATTTCAGCTAATTTTGTTATGTTTATTGAATTGAAAATCATACTACAAACGCAAAGCGATTGACTCAGAAAGAAACGTGAAGGTTCAAAGCACGAAACTTGAAAGTACCAACATTATACCAACGAAACCTAAAAAAATAAAAATTTAAAGCAAATTGAATCTAAAAGAATTAAATGTAAAACGTGAAGTTTTAACTTGACAAACGCATGTGAAAGAGATCTAAAATTTTAACTTTTTAGTCATAAGAGTTGATATTTTATTTTTATTATATAAGACAGTTTGAGTGTTTCTTAGAATTGATTATCAACATATGTTAGACATGAGAATAAATTTCTTTCACTTGAGTAGACATCTTATTGTAAAACATTGTACAAGCACCTCACTCATTGAAAAAAAAAAAGGAAGAAAATTAATATTAAAGTCAAAGGTAAAGATCAACTTTAAAATTGTTATATATATTCACGTTAATATAGATAGTCCAGCGAAAAAAAAAAATGATCGAGAGTAAAAAGAAAAACAATGGACTCTAAAGACACCAAAAAATAAAAAATAAAAATAAAAAGGATCAAGAATGAATTAAAATTACGAATAAAAAAAAAAAGAGATATGACAATAATCAATTGAGTTTCTTGATGATATAGAGAATGAATGTGATATTGGCACGGCTCAATCAGAATAAAGGACTCAGCTGCACTGAGAATTTTGATCGGATTGAGCCATGCCAACATCAAACTTTATTCTACCACCTCATATCACTTGAAACCCTGTAACATCAATTAAAAAATGAGGTTACAAAGCCTACTCATCAAGCACCAGTTCATTCATTCATGGCATTGATATTTGATAACTAAAATTAAATAAACATTCCGAAAGATTGAAAAAAAAATTAATTAGAAAAGAAACTAAGGGGATCGATTAGATTTATTTCACAAGCAAGAACAAAGAAGAGAGGATGATATGGTAATGAGCAGAAAATGGAATGGTTGCCGTCCAAAATCTTTGCTTTATATAGGAAAAGAAAAAAAACTTGTACGCTGTAAGCGTATATAATAATTGGAATTTATAATCGTTTTATGTCTTTCCGTTGCAGCTGATGGTAATCCAATAAATAATGATTTTGACACATCTTGTTATAGTTTATTTTTAAAATATAATTGTTTCCATCACTGGTATTGTTGTCATCGGGGCATCATCATGACATGATCCGCGAGACTATCTGTTGAGCGCCACCACCACAATCACACGGGACGATCACCAATTTCCCATTTACCGAAAATGTGAAATTAACATATGATATTTATCTTTTTATTTTTTTAATGACTAATAATTTCTCTGGTAACATAATCTTATAGTAATGTTTTTATTTTTAAATATATTTTTATTTTTATTTGTTATAAATTAAATCAATCATATCAATAAAAATTAAAAAGATCAAACACTAAAAATAAGAATATATAACGATTTATTGTGAGTAAAAAATTAATAATAAAAATTTTTATACTTTTTCTTATTTTCTAAATATATATATTCTTAAAATAAATTTTCTGAATTATTTATCTCATTTTTTAAAATTTTTAGCGCCATAAAATTTTTAAATATTATAAAAATTATATTAAATTAAAAATTATTTATTTATTCTAATAAAAGAGAAATTGACAGTCTCTCTAACAACATGACGTGACAACAACATATACATCAATGATCGGTCATCTATGTGGTAAACGACATAAAATATATATTTCCTGCAAAAAGAGTCTTAATAATTCTTGATGCAATGAAAAGTAGACATCGGCACATCACTTTTAACAAAAAGACATGATGTCGAGGCTGAAGATAAAGCTCAACACTGTGAAAATTATTAATTCAAAAGATAGTATGCAGAACTTTCTTTGTTTTCTCAATTTATGTGTTTCTCATTTCATTTGATTAAAACTGAATTCTGAATGAATGAATTACCAGCAATTGGCTGCGATTTATAGCATTTATGATGTCGCGAAAAAGCGTATCACTTAAACTTATCTTAAGCGATTTATTGTTATTGAGTATAGTAGTAAGCAAGATTGTGCTTAATTAATAAATTACCAATATTAAACACATAAAAGATGCAAACTAAACAACAATGAAGATATAATTAAAAACCCTATCTAAACTTAATGCAATTAACTCAAACTTTAAAGGACCCACTAATGAACATGCGGACAAAATTTGTAGGTGTTTGGTGTTGATTTGCTATGTAAACTAATCAAAAGAATTTAAAATAAAATATTTCAGATTGTAGAAAACAGTATTAAAGGAGTATATATATGATGCGAAATATGGTTAAGGAATCATTCTCCGTGAGAACCACGACTAAACAATGAATTTTAAACCAATGATCAGAATCATCATTCACTTTTTTCTAAAATTAATAATGGTAAGTCTATTATTTTTGAAATTGGTATTTTGTGGTAAGTCTAGTTAAATTAAATTTGTATTTATTACATATCTTATAATAGTGATTAATTCATTAATTCGCTAATCTAGTAAAATTCCAATTTTGTTAAGAATATTTGTTTCCTAGTTTATTTACATGTCTAATTTGGTAAGTCATTTAATTTGGCATGTCTAATTTGTTTCCTATATTCATTCTTATTCAAATTCATAGGAATTATAAGAGAAAAGAAACTCTTATTTGAAAAGAATCTAATTCCTTGAAGACTTGTAATTTTTGTGAAAATTTAATGCTTATATATAAAGATGTATTTTACAATTGAAGAAGTACAACACAAAACATAAAATTGAGAAGCAAAATTTGACATTCTCCCTAGATAATTTGGATTTGACATATAATGTCATGTTAATTTAGTTTCTTATCTTTATTATTCAAAGTTTTGTAATGAAATTATTTATTTTTATCTCTGTGGAGAGTCTGTGTGGATCTTAGATCACTAGATATTGATAAATTAAAGAATTGTTATTAATCATTTTGCGAAGTATCTTGAGGATTGTGAATCAAGAGGGATAGCAATTATTTAGGAGAAGCTAATTCAATCTAAAATTGAGTAAGTTGTATAATGATAAACTATAAGTGAGAGTCTCAAATTTGATAAATCTATAGATTATATAATCTCAATTTAGTGAATTACTTTTCATCTCGGCATGCCTCGTGAATGTAAGATTGATTAACTCGAACCACGTAAAAATCTCCATATAATTTCTTCAATTTATTGTGTTTTAGAAAATTAAATTTTTTTATGTGGATGAACAGTAATCATGAACAATACTTTCAGAAAAATTATTTTGAGTTTATTAATTTTGTGCTTAGTATAATTAGGCTAATCATACATGGGATTTTCTCAAGCTTCACTTTAAGCAATTTAATTAACTAAGTTGTTAATTATAGGATTTTAACTGCCTATATCTATTTGCAATATATCTAAATTCGTTTCAAACAACCCTAAGATAATTACAAGCTCAATTTTCTTAATCTTTTCTTACTTAACTGTCAAGTAAAACGAGTATTTATTTAATCTTTTTCCATCAAACAATCCAAGATAAATTCTTTAGATTTAATTTAATGAAAGCATTAGAATCAAGAAAGATATAGGTTGAATCAAGAAACAAATGTACAAGCTCGGTTTATTTTTCTTAAATTATATTCCACTTGCAATTAAACAAAAATATCACATAATATTGATTAAAATCTAGCATCTAGTTTAGTTTTTGACAATTGCAGATCAAAAACCCTAGGCTCGCAAACAAATCACCATTAAAATTATATAATTGCTTGTCTGAACAAACAAGAAATCAATTCTTCAACATTAAATTCATTGCAGTTTTTCTGCTCCTTGTATTTCTTTCCCTCATACATTTCTATAAAAAAACCTAATAAAAGTTCAAGAAATTCATGAAAATATCAAATAACCGCCAAAAAAAAGTAATAAAAATTTACGTGCTTATCAATATGATCGCGCAGCTTTGTATAATGAAGATTGTTAGTAAATTATTGGTGTTATGAGCATTACACCTTACGAATTGATTTGTTCGATGGAAACACAGCCCTTTTATCTGTTTCAAGGAAATATATATATATATATATGTCGCTTGATTGTGGCTCCTTTTGCAACTGATGGAACCTGTCCGATAATGGGGGACAAAGCTGAATGGTGAACAAAACTAGATGAATTTGTCATGACAGAACAAATATTTTTTCTCTGGGTTACAAACTATCTCGGCCACAAAGGCCGAATCCCGTAACAGTTTTTCCCTGAGCAGCTTAAATCCTGAGGCCCAGGAAAAGATTGGCCTTGGCAACAGGCCGAACCATAGTACTCGAGATATTGCAATCTCAAAATTTGTTAACTGTCACCAAGAAATAATCCATTGATATAATTTGAAGCATTGAATTAACTCAACTGTAATATTCAATATCGAAACGTTAAAATGATCGTTATTCTTATATGGACGAAATAATTGAAGGTAACTGCAGATATTTTCCTTTTTTTGAGTTGGGAAAATGATCGTTATTCTCAACTGTAACACTTTATAGGAGGTCGACTTGTCAAGTGATTAATTAAATTATATGAGATGACGAAGATTTACTTTAATTTCTTCGATTACTCTTGCATGGGAATGAAATGCAGTCCACTGATGCACCCAACATCAAGAAATTATTGATCTGCAAGTCTTTTAAACTTTGATATTTAGAGGTTGAGATGCCTGATTTTAGTTGACCCACCAACGGATGTACGAACCACATTAATTCATCTAATTCTCACGTTACGATTATGTTATAACTCACGGTTATAATCTCTTCTTTTACACGATTGATATCAATTCAAAAGCAAAGAATAAGGTGATTATCATGGCAACAATATAGGTAGGGTCAATGGGACCAAACGATAGGGACCAGACGGCGGCAAGCAGCCATGACTTAATTAGCTAAAGAGATTGAGTTACTCGTAGAACAAGTACCATTTGTCTCCCACACACAACCCCCCCCCCCCCCCCCCCCAACAAAAACAAAAAATTTATCTTAACTTGGGAGTGTATACATATTGTAATTAGCATGCCATCAAGCAATCTACGCGTGTCATTTGCTACTAATCAAATCTTATTCTACCACGTATCCAGTATATTTAATTACTTAAATTAAAGGATAAAAAAATATATAAACAAATAAATGTGTATCTGTAACCCTAAAAATAGAGGGATTACATAATAAATGATTTATAAAAGAGAATGGCTTTGTATTTTTTGTATTTCATGCCCTTCAATAAGAAAAATTAAGTCAGCACATTCTCTACTCTCTCAAGAGAGAAAAAGAGAGACCATTGAAGGGGTAATAATTCTCCTCTGAACTATTTACCAGTATTCTGTTGTTATTTTTAACAATTTTTTTTTATAACTAAGAACTAGCTTTAGCATTAGAGTTATTTTTACAAGTACAACACCAGTGTTCACGGCTTTGAAACTCAAGAAAGCGGTTAGATCCAACAACTCCAAGAGTGAAGAAAAACAAGCCTATTCAAGGAGATAAACCTTCATCATAATTTGGAACCAAATTCTACATTCGTTGTTTAATAACCCCAAATTCAAGATATTTTGGACATAAAGCAAATGCGCTTTTGGACCATTATAAATATATTCTGGCACCGCTTTGCACACGAAAGCAAAATCGAAGAATGAAAGTAATAACAGTACGCACTCGGTCAACAAAATACGAATTCCAAATGGATCATTAGTGTACACAAGTTACTGGCTAGTATACATTATTATCAGTCACTTAATTCATTTCATTGAAATAAATCAACATCATTCTAAAGATTAAGAAAATGATTAATGTAAATGGGTTAAACAGCAGGATATGAATCAACAACAGTAAAATGTATAGAGTGAGAAGAAATTTGATATTAGATGACAATTTTAGAATGCTCACTGGCACTAATCCTTGAGGTTTGGACTAATTCAATGAAAAATTAATTAAACACTAATAATAAACAAGATTGAATTAAGAAGTGAACCGAGCTTGCTAGCATCTAACGAACACAGCCACTTGAGATTGTGCGGTGACTGAGTTGTGTCAATCAGGTGGAATATCTTATCTCCAAGACTTTTCAATATCATGCAACTTTTTGGGTGTCTAGCTAATACATTTCCCATTAAAGCAAATCATGCCCACCTGAAACACCAATGCACAACAAATATTATGCTTACATGTTATGTACGCACCTGCCTCCAACATACACAAAATTGAATTATACAGTATGTAAAATCCAGGTTTAAATTGAACCATATGAATACCCTCCGTCGGCGTTTTTGTTATCTCCATGCCTACATTAAATCATAAAATTGAAAAGAATTGATCAAATGAGTGGACTGCATTTCACAATCTCTGATGTGCTTAATCATATATCTTTATAATTAATAATGCTATATGTCTATAGGTAATCTTTAAAAAAATGCTTACAAGTGGTAAAACTATGTGTATTGTTGTATTTATTTTTTAGAACAGGAGTGAGGAGTGTGGATTTCTCCAACTCTAGTATTTACTTGTATATTTTAAGAGAAGATTCAGAATCTTGCTTCATAAACTCCATTCATTTTTGGAGTAGGAAGTGGGAATCCACTCCCACCTCTTCTTTTTTATCCTTCTTTTATTTAATTTAATATAATTATATTTAATAAAATAAAATATATAATATAATATAATATTTATTTAAATATTATTATATCTTAATTAAATAATAATTTACATTGATTCTAATTGAAAATTACTTAAAAATAATATTATTACATTAATAGAGTTAAAAATATTAGTGTATACTATCGTTATTTAAATATATAATATTATTATATTTATTTAAATAATAATATTATATTTAACTAAATAATAATTTACATTGATTCTAAGTTAAAAGTACTTAAAATAATATTATGATATTAATAGAAAATTAATAATATGAGTATATGGTTTCTTTATTTGAAAATATAACATCATTATATTTATTTAAAAATAATAGTATTAAATATATATTTAATATATATATATTTATTTAATATTAATAATTCATAATAAAAAATAGTTTATTCTAAGAGAATATTAATTTTGTACTGTGTTAGTTGTAAAAAAATTAATTTATGTTGCCCTTATTAATAATTTTTTAGAATTAGAATTAATAAAAAATTTTGATGTACATAATTAAGAATATTAATAATTTTTTATAAATTCACAAATATAATCAAATAAATGTTTTATTCTTTAAATATATTTTTTTATTAACTTTGTAATTAAAAATTATAGTTCTTTAAATAAGGGTAAAATTATAATTTAAACTTATTTACTCCTAATTTAAGATAAAGTAAACACATAAATTAGATTTTTATCTCCATTCCGTACTTTTACTTCAATGTAAGTAAACAACTTACTCCCACTTCACACTCCCAATTTTAGTATTCTCACTCTTCCGAATTCTCACTCCAATCTTTAAAAAAAGGTTTACAAGTGGTAAAGCTATGCATGTAGTAGTAATGCGTGTACGATTGATTATGATCAGATATTTGCATGCTTTTTATCTATTTGCTAAATTTGCTGTACATACTTGAAAACTCGTTACACGAAAAGTAGGGCTCTTATTCCCGGAGAAACGCGAGAGTTCGATAATGGTGTTGAAAACGACACTGTTCTTATCCCTGAAGCTTCCGATAAATTTTTCACTTGATCTAATCCAACAATTTGATCAGAGACTTCAATTTCACCTTGCCAGATACAAGAAAAAAGCGAGGAAAGCAAAAAATTCAAGTGGTGCTAAATCCGAATACGCGCTTCTTTGCTTGGACTAGATACCAAGCATTAATTCTATCCCAAAAAAAAAAGAAAAAAGAAAAAAAAAAGATTCCAAACATCAATTATTTGATGACCAAATAAAATATCTACTTGATGGCTTAAAGATAACTTACACGCTATTGATCATTTTATGAAGAAGAATTCTTGTAATCTTACGTATTATCCTCGATGACCAGTAAAGTAATTAAGAACAGACATAAGCGTATATAGGAATCGTTAAAAGTACCACACGCAGGATTCTATCGTCTGTCTCTCCTACATAAATTTACATACCTCTGTCATTTCAATCCAATTTCTATTGTCAGGTGGTCCTGAAAGTGCTTATTTTTTCAGTCCATATTGCAGATTATTAAACTGAAAATTTATGAACCCCTAACTTCTATTTATTCTAAAGAGTTGACGGTGCCCTACAGAGGGGCATAAATACTCTTGCTTCTCTAAAATGAAGCACATTTGAGGATATGATTTGGCTTAGCCCGTTTGAACAAGACTGGTCATGAGTGTCGACCTTTTGATAACTTGTACATAAATTAATCTACAGATGCTAACTCTTAATTTCTTTAAAGAGTAAATTTCGTTGATTTTTTATTGAAGTTTTTTCAATTCAATTATTACATCATGAGATTTTTAAAGAAAGAAACCATTCGGTTCCGGTCATTTCTTATTTTCACTGGAAGAATAAGATGGCTCAAGGAATTCAATCAATTTCATACCTACTTAGCATTCCTTAGTAAAGCTGCTCTTATTAATTAAAGTCGTAATTACTACAAGTATCCATGTGTTGAAATAAAATAAAGAATCATTTTAATAATATGATTATATTCTGCTTTGTTAGGTTTCAACACTCTATAGCCCGACCGATAATGGCCGGCCTCTGGTCTTACATAAAATATTTTCTTAACAAGACACGGATGTGCTTCCATATATAATATACACAAAATTCACATAAACTCAACTCATTGGTTGCTGTTACAGCATCTATAGCTGTTTAACACGTAGTTGGAATATAACTCCTAGTTTTAAAAGTGATTATGCTTCCTGATATCTAGCATGTATAGGGACCACAAAGCTATCTAAGATTCATACCTATCTTTAAACCCTTTAAATTGTACAACGAAAAATCACCCCAAAAAATTCTATAAATAGGCCTCTCTGTATCGAACTGCAACACTCACTCACGGCTCGATACCAACATAAAATATCTTTAACAAATTAAATTGCGCATATGGAGACGAGTTGCAAGCGCAGAGGATTCATCAAGGGCAAATTGATGCCGCTGTATCGAGGAACAAAGCCATCATCCTCCTCGACAGTGCACTACAACAACAAGGCGATCAAGCCAAGCCAGTCTTCGCCGGCGGCGGCAACCGTGGGCTATGTAGTCCACCAGGACTATCTGCTTGCTCAGCCTAAGCAAAAGGTTTCGTTTCTTGTACCAGCTGCTGCTCATGATAACAATGTTAATCGTGATCATCATCAAAAGAGGAGCCATTTCGAGACGTTGTTTGGTGATGAAAGTGTTGATATCAAAGCTGCAAGTTACATCTCTTCCGTTCAAGAGCGTTTTAAGCTTGAACCTGTTAATTCAGAACGAATTCTGAAGCACCAAGACAGCACGCAGCAGAAGCAAACGCAACAGGAGCTACAATAAGTCCAGTGTCTTGCTAGAGTTAATATGGGATTTGCCTAATTATGCTCATTTAGTTTCTTAATAATATTAAATTCCTCATTATGAAGTAGAAAGATAGCTAGCTAGCTAGGATTTGTAAGGATGTTGCGTAATTGTGTTTTATTTACATCTACTTTTACATATTTTTTTATGTATCTCTAAGTTTAATAAGCCTCCGTATGGTGACTACTAGGTCAAAGCTTCGAGTAATTACCTAATGCATGTAAGTTGTCGATCGTTCAGGTAAATTAATTAAAGTAGTCACTCTCAATTATTCGCAATTTGATTTTGATAGCTACCTAGCTACTTCAAAACAACAGTCAGACAGATATCATTCTTATTAATTGCCACATATATTAAAATGAGAATGGTTTATATCAAATGGAATACATGAATCATGAATCCCAAATTTTACTCTGCTTTAGAGATATTGTTATTAATTGGATATGATCAAGACCTGTGATTGTGGGACATACACCAAAAAGAAAAAAAAAAGTTTAAGAATAACACTTAGAGATGAATATTATAGATGAATATTATGAAACCAATGCTTACTAATAGTAACTATAATCATATTACACATCATTCGTTGGCCAAACATCCAAAGATTTTTATTGCTTCGGAGTAAATATCAACAGAGAACTTGATCAATCAATTATTGCTTAGTTAAAGTGTTTAAACATGTAACATTGAATTGAAAAATTAACATAACTATAAGCTACTCAAATATATATGTCTAGAACTATTGTCCTTTTTCGCCACTAATTATCTAATTGACATCTTTTTAGCTGTTATTTCAAAACCACAAGACCAATTTTTTTTCCCCCTAAAACGTACTCCAATCTTTTGTATATTGAGTTAATATAAACAATTAATTAATATAAATTGCCTGTTAATGACACGTTTTCATTAGGTTCAACAATTTTCACGTGTTTCCTCTTCAATGAGTTAACACTGCTTAATAACCTTTTTAATTTCAATGAATATATACTAGATCCATCCATCCACACACACACACACACACACATAACGTAAATTAATTCTATTCTCTTTGAACAAATCCTCTAGTAAAGTTATTGATAAAAGCAGGTTAGTGCTTAATTATAAATTTATTTGCAAACCCAAAACATATATATGTAAAGTAACCATATATATTCGGATAATAGAATATTCCCGTCAAATTCCCGTCCTTGAACAGGAATTTCTTCGAGAAAAATTCAATGGCAGCTGGGTTCGCTTTTCGTCAACAGAGATGTGTGTTTTTGGTTAGTGATTAAGGATTATTCCTCGTAAATTAAATATCTTCAAATTAACTGTTATCTTTGAAAATCTCAATTTAGCTCTCTTTTAATTAAAAAAAATTCTATTTTTTTAGCAGATTAAATACACAAAACCACACACACAC
Source organism: Aegle marmelos (assembly GCA_030449875.1). Lineage (NCBI taxonomy): Eukaryota > Viridiplantae > Streptophyta > Magnoliopsida > Sapindales > Rutaceae > Aegle > Aegle marmelos. The sequence goes on from JASUUL010000094.1 coordinate 8,584,364, forward strand.
ACACACACACATATTAGTTTCCAAACATAAGTGGGATGATCCGAAGATACTTAATTAGTTTACGAGGGGACAATAAAAAATTTATTGTTTTGGTTTCGCACACAGCTGGTCTCGAAATAATTGTTCAATTTTTTTATTAAGGTTAAATTGAAATTATTCCTCCCTAAATATATTATCTCAAACTATTCTCTTATTTTTAAAAATCTCAATTTATTACTCATTTTGATGAAGAAGACCAAAAATTTAAAAAAAAATTCATTAAACCACCCTTATTTTTTCTTTATCCGTTTTGATAACTATCTTCTCGTGTCGCTAGCCTGAAATAATTATTTAATTTAAAGATAGAACCTCTTAGTGCGTGCACGTTCATCCAGTAAAGCGACTAAAGAATTTTTTTATAAAAAAAAAATCAAATTTAAAATTACTCAAAAGTACTAAAAATGGTTCCCATCGAGTTATATGGTAAAAGCAATTTGATAGTAATGTTTAATTTGTAATATCCCACGTATGCTATATTTGTAAATTTTATAATTTTATCACCCTTGGTATTGGAAAAAAAAACCATATATATATATATATATATGTATATATATATATATATATATGTATAGAGAGAGAATGTATATGAATGGTCGAAACAATTATTAGAATTAATATTAATTTTAGAATTTTATTAGGTTAGAGTAACTATAAATTATAACATGTCTAAAAATTATATAAACAGTATATATTCATAGTGAAATCCATATAAATTTAAACAGACTGTAAATTATAACTGTAATAACTTAATAATTTTAATTTTAATTCTTTTAATGGGGGATATATTTTGAAAACGAACAGTACAGACTTTCGACTTCAGAGGGCTGTCAGCAGGTGCGGAATTATTGTGATAAATTGTGGAATTTACATAGTTACCCTAACAAGCACATTGTCAACATAATATGTCTGTAACGTCTCCCTCGATTTTGGGCCCCGTCCGGCATCGGGCCACTGATACCTTGAACCGATCTTTCGATCTGTACGCACGTGAACTAAATTATTTCCCGCTCGAAGTTAGGGTTATTTTTCCATCGAGTCTAAAAATAATTTATTTCAAAACATTTATATTCGCAGGTTCTTTGCTATTTTAAAAAATATGACTTACTTCATCAAGAAATTTTTTTTATCTTAATAAAAAAAAGGAATTTCTAACTTTTATCTTTTTGAGGCTATTAAAATAAAAAAAGGAATTTCTAACTTTTATCTTAATAAAAAAAAGGAATTTCTAACTTTTATCTTTTTGAAGCTATTAAAATATAAATAATATGATATGGTACCTTATATTGTGTCAAAAAAAAATTAGAATTTATGAAACTATTTAGATTGTAGAACTTATAATGATAAAAAATATTGTAAATGGCATCAATGTAACAATAGTATTTTTGAAATGTTTTAATTTATAAAAACAAGAATTTAATGCTTATATATTCATGCATAAAAATAAAATAAAATACAAAAATGCCATTCAAATGTAAATGTTAATATGATAGATTGAACGCAAACGTCATATGTTCATAATGACAGAAGGATTTACTCAAGCTATTTCCATGGTTGTTGATTCGACTAATATTGCCACTGCTGCTGCACCCTTAATCCAACCAAGGTGGTTGGTGGTAGCTCTACTCAACAGCTTCTTTGATTTCAGTAAAAACTATCTCATGAAAGTTGAAATAACTTTGAAACAATTCATCCAAAGGACTTCAAAGCCACATGATTTATTTTTATGATTTATACAAAAATTTGTGGTCATAATTTTATTATTTAAAATTTACATTTAAATTTATCCATATATATATAAGTCTAATTCATGCATACCCAATAAATAAATAAAGATTATATTTATTTATTTATTTATTGTTATTGTTCCTAATTTCATAGGATTGATTTTTTTTTAAAAAAAAAGTCCAATTCATACCTACTAAAAATCTGCTTAGTGATGATGGTCCAAATTTTGTTAATTTAGGTCATTATCATTCGAATAATCATATCAGATTAATTTGTATAAAAAATTACTGTTATAGTTTTGTTCTTTAGAATAGGCATCCAAATTTATTCATATGTATATGTGTGTGTCTATATATATATATAAACTCTGATCCATGCATACCCAAATATAAATAAATAAAGACTATACTGTTAAATAATTCATTGATTAAGAGTATAACCATATAGCAAGAGAAATAAAGAAAGCAAGTAAGAGACACCATGTGAGTAGAGAAGAATTTTATTCTATTTCTATATATTATTCACACTACCAAGTGTATATAAATAAGGAGTAAAAGTCTCCTTTCATAGTAATACAATCATAATAATACACCATAATTATAAAAGAAAACAATCCCTAAATTAAAGAGATAATGAGAGTTGGTTGGTGGAGAAGTGAAAAGTTGGTTTGATGAACCTCCACGTAATTGTAATTAATTGTAATTACTTCATAACGTATGCTTATTTCTTTGCTATCATTCTCAGTTTTGGAGGATTAATTTTAAACCAGCAGAAGAGAAAATAACTGGGATTTGTTTATTAGATTTGCGTACTAAAAATCTGCTTAATGATGATGGCCCAAATTTCGGATTGTGCATACATAAGATTCCCCAATATTATAACTGCACGTATTCCAACATATCAGTCTGCGTCACCAATCATCTTCTCCGTTGAACCAGCCGAATCCTTGGACCCTCCGTTCCAAAAACTTATCCTCAGAGAAAACATCACCAACTGTTGATCTCTTTTAACACCCGCTTCTCTGTTCTTGTCCAAAACCAATACCATGAGAAAAGAACAAGAAGAAGAGCAGCAGCTGCCAAGCTCAAGCATATACTACGAGCTCTGCTACATGATCATTCACCTTCTCAAGCCAATCCCAGACTCACTCTTACTATCCGGACCCTCTTCTTCTTCGAAACAGTGGTCTCCTCTGGCCCGCACACAAGTCTCTCCAGCTGCCTTTGCTTCTTTGTTTCTTGGTGTCTCTCTTGCTTTGATGCTATTTGGCTCCATCACGTTTGTCATTGGCTTCATTTTGATGCCTTGGATTGTTGCCTTTGTTTTCTTGTTTTATCTTGCTGGGTTTTTTTCCAAGTTATCAGATTTGGCTCAATCCTTTTTTTGCTTCGGGGATGTTCCTTGTAAGTAATAATAAGTAAAGCTTCTCTCTTCATGTTCTGATTTGCTGTTGATACGACTGGCTGATCAAGTGACAATAAGACTGTTGATTATTGCTTGCTTTTTGTTCTAATCAACTTGAATTAGAATTCGTTCTGGGTTTGCTTTCTATTCTCCTTTGAGACCGTCTGGATTTAAAGATCTCCCTTTACTTAATGGAATTTTTTTTTTTTATGTAATAACATTGATTTTCTTTTTTGATATGGTTTATTTGGGTTGTGCCCTTCGCGAGTTATTATTGCTGGGTTAATTGAATTTGTGAATCAATCAAGATTTAAGACTTTGTGCACTTTGTTGTTTTGTCATTTGAGATTTACTTTTATGTGTTAGTTTATAAACAATAGAATGGAAAATTTCTTCCATAGATCACTATTGTTCCTTTTTAGGGTTTTAAATTGTAGAATGCCTGAATCTCATTCATATACTTGTGTACCCATTCAGACATCACCAGATAGCGTTTCTGGCTCTTTAGCAGTGCTTGTGAAACCACCTGCATATATACTAAGCCCTCTAAGACCACATCAATTCCCCGTGATTTTCTTTTGAAAATATACGTTCCTTGATTGGATGAGTTACAGACATTGGCTTTTCATTCGATATTACCTTCATTTTTTTTTTTTTTTGCTTTTTGTTTTTGTTTTTGGCAGCCTGGAATTTTCGTGAAGCTAAGCAAGGCTCATTCATAAATGGCTGAAGTATTTAAAGCTAGAAAGATGGAAACATTTAGAGGTTGGGTAGATCATGGACGCATAGTTTCAGATGCACAACATCTATACATATGTTTCTCTCTTGTACCCCTCACAATGTTTAATTGATTGATCAGGGTTTCTTTTATTGTATTTCGGTTATGAACTTCAACATGTATTTTCCAGCCAGTTCAGCTGCAAGTACATTTCCTCTTCTTCATAGCTGCTTGCATGTATCTTATTCTGTGCTATATTTGTATTGAATAGCCAAAATAATTTTTGTTTTTTTCTCTTTTTTTCTTTTATAGCTTAATCATTGCTTTAGAAATGTCAATTCACAACAACTCTGCTTTAATCAATTACAGAAAGCTAGAATTTCCTATGATGAAATAGTGCAATTGATCTTTGGTACTAAAAACAAAGGTGATCGCTTGTTCTACTAAAAACAAAGGTGATCGCTTGTTCTAAGTATTAGGGAGAAACTATGGAGTAGGATTTAATTTGTGTACGACTTAATTAAGTATGCTTAAAAGGTTCTGATAACAAAATGGTCTTTTGAACCACTCTTTCATTATGCAACGCTGCAATATCATCTCATGTAATACAATCATCATTTAGTTCATGTACTAAATATTAACTACTCCAAGCATTAAACATCAAGATTTTCATCACCTCTCAACAAATCATAAGTTCAAGACAAAATTACAAACATAGCATATATATAATTGCAATAACAATAAAATAAAATGGAGACATCACTACTCTTACAGATTGGTATACCTTAAATTATCCACTTTATTCCTGGCCGGATGGTGTAAACTCGTGAAATCAAGTGGCAAAAGCTGAAGATTCAGATAATCAGAGATTAAAACACGAGAAACAGGGGAAGCGGGGGGATGATAACTTTGGTAGATGGGTTCTTCTATCCTGTGTATATATGAACACCGATTGCAATTAGGAAAATGGTGATGAGGCCAAAGTAAATGATGGCGTGGACAAAGATGGAAGCACTACTGGTTTGCATGTTCGCAAACTCAGCAACTCTGCCTTTGGCGGGCAGCTGGAACAACAGGCCCGGCGTCAACAGCACAAACAGCACTGTGGCTATCACTACCGGTCCCCAATCCGCCATGATCCGATCAAGTGGCTGAGAGTGTGAAGAGTAGATGAGAGGGGTATCAAAAGTTACTAGAGAAGTTGGCAGAGGTAAGGAATTTTAATGTGAGAACTAATTGAGCCACTGCTATTATTGGAAAGATCAGAGTTGGCTTGACAAAGACAGAAAGGAGAATGGGGACAGAGAGAGAACTATAGGGCGAAGAAAAAGTCCATGACCCGACGATGTCATTGAATTCTACGTTACTTTGATGGTTACATTCCCTGTGGCATGTAATGGATGTATGGTTTGTCATCTCTAGTTCTCTCTTTGGACGGCTGGTATAGCTTATAATATATTTACAATTTTTGTAATAGAGACCTGATTGATTTATTTACTTTTATTGATGATAATTTGGACTGAAGCTCGTCTAATCTAAAATTTGGACCAAAAGATGAAGCTGAGACTATATTCTGAGCCAGGCCCACTATCTGATGTAGGAAATAGTCTCCCACGCATTCTGTGACATGTTCGAAGTTGGCTCAACTGGCTAGGACTTTGGTGGGTTTCAGCATGATTGCTTGTGCTGCAGACATACCCGCTTCTTTGCATGGTTTCCTATATTTTGTCCCATCTTTGATAAATAGATTTTGGCTTGCAGAATGCAGACTGCCTTCTTAAATTTAAAGCTATAGCTACGTTTAGACACTTGGATAAGTTGAAGATCAGTATATTGGATAATTGACATGGATCAGGACTGATATGAATAACAGATTTGTGTGTTTTATCTGCAAAATTTGTAGAAAACTTATCTGAGAGGCTCCTATAACGGGCCAGGGAGCCACTGAGGGGTGAGGTCTATAAATACTTCATCAGGAATGGGTTCGTGTTTGAAATATATTGTCATATTTTGTATTCTTCAGCGTACACATTCATCATCTTTACTCAAATCTCTTGCATCAAAGCTTACTTTCAGGTTAAGTCAAAATATTGGCCAATTTGTTTAGTTTTTCACTTATTCCATTTGTAGTCATAAGGTGAAGCTGTTAAGTAATTTATAGTCCTTTCTACTTTGTGTATCTTCCTTACTGATGCATAAGATTAGTTATTTCTTAAAGAAGGTAAGCAAAAAGAGGAAGCATTACGGAAACAGCTAGCAGCCTAGCACTAAACCCTCCTTTACACATGCACTTACTTTTTTGTTTTGTTTTTTTTTTTTTTTTCCCTTCTAATTTTGTCTCGAATGGTATCTTTATTAAAGACTCCCACCTTGATTAATATCTAAAAAGCACATGAAAAAAGAAGCCTTCAAGTGAACAATTACTGGAAATTTATTAAAAGATCGTGTTCTCTTTCCATCTCACATAAAGCAAAAAACCCACCCGTGTGTACATACCTTTCCTCCCTCTAAACCTACCATCTTCTTCCTTGGTAAGTTTTGCATCCTAATCGCCTTAACCGCCAAGAAAATATAGTTTATTTAGCCTTCTACATAAAACGAATGTTCATCTGTTTCTTCTCCGGCACTAGGTTGAAGATAAATTTTCTATTTTTCATACAGCTATTTTGAGAGAGAGTAAGAAAGAGAGGAAAGAAGAAAAAGATGAGTGCAGATTGGGGACCAGTCATCGTCGCTGTAGGCTTGTTCATTCTCTTGTCACCAGGGCTTCTTTTCCAGCTACCAGCAAGAACCAGGGTGGTGGAGTTTGGCAACATGTGCACCAGTGGAATTGCTATACTGGTTCATGCAATCATCTACTTCTGCATAATCACCATCTTGATTATAGCCATTGGTATTCACGTACATGTTAATTGACGCAGTATCCCATACTTGGGTTGCTCAATTTTCTTTTTTTAACCATTTTCTTCTTATTTCTCCCATATGTTTTGTTTTTCAGACAAAATGGGGCTTCTAATTTCCTCTCTCTGTTTTCAATTTTATTTTTCTTTACATTTTCATTCTAAGAATCCTTGATAACTGTTGTATGCATGAGTTTCCTGGTGTATTTGTTCAACAAGAAAAGAAATTAGTAATGAACCCTCTCTTAAAATGTATGTGATTAGCTCCATATGCAGTTTGACCTGACTAAGATTTCTATAATTTTTATACAAGTGAGTTCTCTAATCCCTAGGGCCATTTTCAGATTGATACTTGATGCCTTGACCTAGGATTTAATTAGATTATTGCTTAGAGGGTATTTATCCCTGCTAAACCTGGATGTTCTTAAAATAAAAGCTACTTTGCACAACTTTAATCACAAGCAAGGTTGCAGAGCACTAAAAGGGAATGGATTTAAAATATCTCTTCCTGTAGTTGTTGTATTTTTTTTAAAAATTTTTTATAGTACCATTATTCTTTGTATAATTATAGGAAAGCTCCATATATTACTGAACGCAGGCACTGAGAGGCAACATTCTTGCCCTGGCCGAAAGTAGGCATCAATATAGCAGTTTCTCAGGCCTAAGCTAAACCAGAAGAGCATGAATCATTTCTTGTACTTTGAATTAATTAGTGTTACTTAAGTTAGAACCAAAAGCCATTAAGCTGTTTGATGACAGGTAACAGAGAACACCAATAGCAAAATCAATATACTTGAATTTGCATGCATCAAGGGTGGCAAAGGCTTCCAGTGGCAGTGCAACCCAGAAAAATTAAATAAGTTCCAAGATCAAAGCCTTTAGCAAGTGAATGTAGAAGACTAAAAGAGCCTATTTCAGGATAAATACATTTCAGTAATATGGACATATGCTTCAATAATATGAAGTGAATGTGAAAAAACAAGATAAGAATTGAAGCTTCAAAGATTAAAGATGGTTAAGTTAATTAATCTTGGACTCCATTTTCAACTAAAGCTCAAAAGAGGAGTGCCAAAATTTACAGGCTTTCATGCAAATAACTAAGAACCAAAAGCAAATAACCCACATGTTCAGATCTGTGCTTGAAACTTTATCCAAAACAGAACAGTTACAACTTACTACTTAAAACCATGGGACACTAAATAGAACGACTCATACCCAGTAAGCAACCGAATCAGCCGGTGTAGATGTGAACGTGGACGGCCAAGATGAGGATGGCATAGAGAACGAAGAAGATAAAAGTGTGAACAGAAATAGCCTTGCCGTTGGTCTTCATGCTACCAAACTCCAGGAGCCGGTTGTGTCCCGGTAGCTGAAAAAGAAGCCCCGGTTGCAGCAACACAAACAGCAACACCCCAATTACCACCGGCCCCCAGTCAGCCATTGTTTCTGGAAAAGCTTTTGATTTTGAAACAGTTACAAAAAGTGGGTGATCAAAAGAGCAGATTAAAAAAAATAATTGGCAGCTTTGGCTTTACCTTTTAAGAGTGAGAGCGATAATTGTTGTGGTGGGAATCATAAAATTTGCCATGCACAAGAAAGGCATTTTGAGTCACTCGGGGGGCGTGGATTGTCCGCTTTAGGTGCGTGTGAGCGATAGCAAACGTCGATTGACACGCGCCACCACCACTCTTCTTTATTTTTGATGAGGTGGGACATATTTTCAGTTCAAAGATTATCTTTGTGACAACATTATCTTGATGACAATAAAATAATGGTGATTCGGTGCGAGTCAGGTGCATGTTAACACTGTGTGCTTTCCCATGAAATCAAGCAACACTTTATTATTATAATTTTGACTTGAATTTATAATTCAGTGCCCAATAATAATATATGAGGAAAATGAGTATTCGTAGTCATACAACCACCGTCACGGGTCACACTGTTGTGTATAAACTAAGATAGTCATAGTATGTTTGTTACTAGTAGAATTAAAAATACGATAATATACAAAATTTAGTTATTTTTATAATTTTATTAATAAATCATATATTATAACGTCAATCAGTTTGCATAAAATTAATGGCATCCGAATTTATGATATAATTATTCAAATTAAAAATACTAGAAAAAGGTAGTGCCGGCAGGATCAGTCGTACAGCAGTGCCTGTCTGAAATCTATAAGATTCCTGGTTTGCTCTGTTTGTACACCATTATCACAAAAAACTCTAATTCAAAATGACAATGATTAATGAAATTAAGGACACCATCTGCATCACTTTGTTATTCATAATTACTGAAATAATCAGTGTTATAATTCGAGCCAATGAATCAGCTGGTCCAATCTCTTTTGGTTCAATAAAGATGCATACTAATAATTGCGTGTCCCATGCACAATGATTGTCCAGGCTTCGACCACCGACATTAATATTCACCACATCAAACTATCAATAATTATTATACATCTATTAATTGCAGGAGCAACTTTTTTTGTTTCCCCTTATTATAATTCGATGCAAAGATTTACGTGGCTTAAGAAATTAGTTGGTTGAAAGGATGATACAACAAGATTATATTAATTATCTCCAAATCATACATAGTCGGATATAGAAAATTAATTTTTCGAAAATTAAATTAAATAATATTAAAAATTAGATAATACTAAGATGTAATTTGAGGAAAGTGTGGGGGGTGGGGGAGGGGGGTTTTGTGCTAAGGTTCGGTCGTTACGGGTTTCTATTCAGGTTGCATCCCGTTTAGTTTTGGAAATTCAATCCAAATAACTTTTAGAAGTGGTTCGGTTCGGGTTTCGGTAACAATTTTCAGGTGAGAATTTGTCTTGGGTTGTGATCGAGCGAATGAGGATTGAGATTTGTGTAAAATCTGGGTGCAATACAGCAAAGAATAAAAAAGCAACTCCGAGTAATGATCAGGCCAAGGATTCTATGCGAGACAAAACTCGGAAGGATCTTGAGAAGGCCCTGTCCGGAGTTGCAATTGAGGCCGCTGATGATGAGGAAATAATCGATCGGGTTAAAGCATATGACCCGAAACAAGTTGCTGCTTCGGTGGAACGTGCGATGTTCGAAAAGCTGAGGCCCATGGGTGTTGCGGAGAAACGCAAGCACCGATCCATTATGTTCAACTTGAGCCAAGAGATAAACCCTGATTTGAGAAGAAGGGTTCTTCTCGGAGAGGCTTCTGAGCATGACTCCTGAAGAATTGGCAAGTGATAAGAGACGACTAGAGAACGAGGAGATTAAAGCCAAGTTCATGAGAAAAGGCAAGGCACGACTGATCAATATAAGTGCTCCGGATGTGGGAAAAGCAATTGCAATTATTATCAGATGCAGACTAGGAGTCCTGATGAGCCCGTGACTACCTATGTAACGTGTGCCGAATGCAACAAGCGTTGGAAGTGCCGAACTATAGACACATGCATGTATAGTTGTTTAACTAATCAGTTTGTGATCACGTTTAATTAGTTATGTTTATCTGTCATTGTTCAGCTTTTTACAAATGTAAAAGCTCACTTTGTTATTCATAATTAATGAAATAATCAGTGTTATAATTCAAGACAACTGATCAGCTCGATCCAAAGATGAGTCAAGAAAAGTAGAGAGAGTCTTATTTCGGTGAAATTAGAACGGGCTTGTAGAGGATTTCCAGTCATCTCTATAACTAGGGATAGCAATAAGCGAAGGTTTATTATTCTTGGACCCCTACTAAAAGAATCGGGAATGTAGAAAGCTTGATAGCAGCCTGATTGATTTTTGAGGGCACACAGCAAAAGAAAAGTTTTCACGGAGAATCTTATCATCGTCAATGACTTTAATAGTATACGTAACAAGAATTTAGTGAATAAAAGTGTATGCATTATTACCATCGTGAAATATTTGGTTACACATAAAAAAAGAAAAAAGAAAAACTTGCATAATTTGAGGTGAGATTTGAAAACTTATGAAATGGATGCATATTAAAGAGACACAAGTGTCAAACTTTGAGTTAAATGTTTGTACACATACGATATAGACTACTTATATTTAATAGTTATGTTTTGTTCAAAGCTCAAATTTCTCCAAACTCGTAATAAAAATAAAAAATTACTATCAAATATCTAAAGAATATTATTTAACTTTAAAAATTTTATCGAGACCAAGAAAATTAAGATATAGTTGCGGCTTTTTCAAAAGAACTGTGGGAGGCTTTTTCAAACTTTTTAATTCTGAGAATACCAGGTTCCCGCCAAATCCATTTGGCGCAATCGTTACGGTCTTCTTTTTCTTCTTTTATTATTATTATTTGCATTTATTCATATTATCGGCGGACAGCGGTGATTGCATACGTCAATTGGCAAATTTATAGAGCTAAGACTACTGTTCAATTTTGGCACACCCCACGCTTTCCACAGATTCATTAGCTGGATCAGAAAAGTCCATTCATTTAAGAACTTCACACATTAAAGAGAGCTTTTAGATTGATGCATTTATTGGGAATTATCAGAAATTTTGTTTACATCCATAAGACCACGAGTCGCTATTTTGTCCAATGCTGCTCTGCATTTATTACGGACAGCTTTTTTATTATGGTTAGTTTCTTTACATGTTTCTCTACATTGAAGGGCAAACGTTTAGGTATTGTTTGTGCAGTGATCAGGCCAAAAGTTTCATTTCGAACTAATGGAGTTGAGCAGTCACTGTCATTTGCACCTTATCCAGACTATTAAAGGTAATTCGGTTATAAGACTCCAGAATGTGAATTGTGGGAAGCCAGTGCTCAGTCCCAACAATCGGGACAAAAACTGAGCCTGAAAGTTTGCAGATCCACCTGAATAGGGTCAAGTTTAAAAGTCTATGCCTGCCTTTGGCAGATAGAAGAGGAGTCAATTTTGGTACTAAATTGTTCAGTTGTAATGGTGGCAAAGCAAGAAAAAGCAATAACTTGGATGATTTTGGTTTTGGTAATATTACCAAGAAAGAAATTAAGGAGAGCTGCAAAGCGAGGAAAAGGAAATTTGCAGAATATGTTGATTTGAGCGTAGAAGCTTCCAATTATTTATTCTCTTCAAAGCAAGATCACACTAACTTGGAGGCTGACGAAGATGAATTAGATCTTCAGGAGCCTCTCATTCGAGGGAAATCTAAAATTTCAAGGAACAAGAACGGAAAGAGAAGATGCACTAAAAGCAACACATTTACTTCATCTAAAAATGCCGTTAGTAATTGTTAACGCTGAGCAGGATCCAGTTAATCAAAACTTCTTGCAACCTAATGGCTGTTTGCTCCAACCTACTGACATCAAACTCGAGGTTAATGAGCTTGATTACTTGAATTACCAAACCAATATTTATTCTGCTGCTGATTCCACTTTTCATTGCAATGAGCAAACGGATTCCTAGGGAGCAGTATTTGACAACCAGTGAATTCCTTATGGAGACCCATGCATCAACGTATTTTCATAAAGGACAGACTCGAATTGTAAAGGAAGCATCTTGTGAATATACGGAGTATGCTGATCCTCCGTCTGTTTGTGACATAGGGGTCTCTGGTTGGGAGATTGTGAACGTGGATAGTCCAGAAATACTGAGGTATGAGTATCCAGATTTGCCAGTAGCAAATTTTCAGGATTAATTAAACATACGTCCCCTTCTCGGTGATGTTTCTCTGGAAACAATCTCAATGTTCAAGGATCATGAAAATGATATATATTATAACTCTCAAAGTCTCTCGACTATCTATGGTCTGTCATGGCCAAGTAGCAGTGATATTCAAGTTCAAGCGTTTGGTATGGTCGTTGACAATAGAGTTCAGTGTATGAAAATCCTTAATTAAGATGGTGCATATATGTTTGAGGATGGCAAAAAAAGATGCTTCACTTCTGATATCAAAGCAAGTAGCCCTGTAATTGACTGCAGCCTATCTTGGGGTTCAGATACATGCTTGGAACCCAATGCTTGTTTGGTTTCTTTAGCTGATGATTTCACCTTCAGCAGAGCAGAAGCAACCCTTTTGTTTGCTTGTACAAATTCTCTGACAAACTGCCCTGCAGAATGCGTCCATGTGATGTCACTGATGTACCAACTGCATCAGCAGAGCCAAGGATTGTCATTATTCTGAACCACAGTGTCCACATGAAGGGCTCTTGTCAACGGGAAAGGTTTGCACACGTCTCAGATGAAGATATAGTTCGATCTATGTTCTGTGGAAATTGTTTCTTATTTACTGCTTTCATTTTCAGGCCATTTCTCCAAAAGGCTATGAATTCCATTGAGCTAAATGATGATAACATTCAGGTAAGAGCACAAAAATATAATATTTAGACTGGAGAGCTAGATCAGAAATTTGAGAGAACGAATGGCACTGTTAATTCGGTATCGCACAATGGATGATTAAGAGTGTATCAAATGATTGGTTTTCTTGTTCTGCACCATTTTGGACTAAGGACAGGTTTAGAGTCCAATTTCCTGGTATTCAGCTACAGATGGCTCCTGTGGCCAAACTGGACATTATGGGGTTGACTTGAAGTCATAAAAGATAAATTATTTCCATGTGTTAAAGTCATTGCTATAATTGTTTTATATTTGTATAATTTCTGAAATAAAATTATTTTCATTTGGATTATTCCAATTGAGATCATTCTAGGATACAAGGAATGACCTCAGTGGCTTTTGACATTTTGAGTCTGTCAATTTACTTATATTTTGTGTATTCAAATGTCAGGAAGACAAAAGTCATTTTAGTTTTAACGAATTTATTTTTTTCCTACTCTCTAACTCATCTATGCTGGATGGCAATATCTTCAGAATCTCCAGGGAAGCTGACATTTGGAAATCAAATTAAAGAATGCGTCCAGTACTAAGGCCAATCTTAAGGGTCCTCATCTTTCTAGGGCAGTACCAAGCGTAGGCACTAGGTTTATGTCCACCCACAATTCGTCACACAGTGCCATTGCATTTTCTCAGCGGCAGGTGCATGATATTGAATTTCTTATAACCAAATTGACAGCTGAATTGAGGATCATGAAGGAGCTTGTCAAGGAAATAGTGCACGCTGATGTCTGCTTGACGACATCATTGAAACATAATATTGCCAAAAGTGTATGATTATATTGACCTGCTGGCATACTAGTGGCATTCTCTATTTTGTAGAAATGCATAAAAACATTCACATTCGCAGCTGTGAAACCAGGAAATGAAATTATGGGGGGGCCAAACCACGTATTTTGCAATTCATTGGTATATACCGGAATGTTTTTTTTAATGTTTATGACAATTTTGAACAAAATATATGTTTATAAGATAAATAGATTGTTGAAATTAAACCAGTCAAGAAACCGATTTAGGTTCCCCATGATCCACTCCTAATGCTTGTAATCTCAAATAGTGACTTACTGAATCCAAACTTAAGCGTGACTTAGCAAATCAGATGCAATCTTGATCAGGAACTCAAATAGAACAGAATCAAACACGCACTTGATACCAGAGATTATACTGGCTCGGCCACAAAGTGAGCCTACATCCACTGTGAGGGAGGAGAAAAGTTTCACCATTAGAGTTTTTACAAGATTCAAGGTGTTTGAGAAGGTGTAACAGAATCTCTATCCGTTCAGATCTAATTACAACGCCCCTGCCAATGCTTCTGGGTTAACAAATTGAAGAAACCCAGATTTTGCCGCGTGTTATAACGAATTTACCAGCCTGTCAAATCCCTGGTGGACACGTGTCAGGGCCTTATTAGACCTTGAACCCAAAACACCACTCTTTGCTGTCGTTTTGAGCACGTGATGCACTTGTTATATCACGTGTATCACACTTTCATTCAGCCGACGATACATGAGTGTCGTACAGCTCCCTGAACTTCTGTAACAGACATGTTGTGAAACATTCATCTGCCTTGTCGCACGGACACGAGAGTCCAGATTTGATCTTCATCTTTAACATAGATGTTTATAAAATAAATAAAAGACATCAAAACTTTTGATTTCTTCAGTCCCTTTAAAGTTCTGCCCCACATATTCGTATGTTACACATCAATGTTCTCTCAATCACACACACACACTTATTTTGGTGAAAGGTCTATGATTTTGAAATTTAGTGAAGATACCTTCATCTCGGGTTTTAACTACACTGTAGTCAAGTTTAATACTATGAACTGCACTATAGTCGGGGTGCTATGACCTAACTTTGCAGAATGAAATAGTCTTTGTTTTTATTTGAAATCTTCTACTATACTCTCAAGTCTTTATTGCAGCAAATCACCTCAATTTTGCCATACATGTTTTATACTGACATTTGACGCTTCTCAGTTCTCAATATCTTTCAGCAGATTGCTTCGTTGATAATACCATTAACATGTGTGCTGTTGCATGCTCTGCTTAATTTGTTTTGCTGCGAATTCTACATCACAAAGAATGGGGTGTTTCCTCCAACTTAGCTGAGATTTTCTCCTTTGATCTTTTTGGAGTTTCAGTCTTTTTTTTTTCTTTGTTTAAGAGGATATCTTTCTCTTAGTTTTGGGTTTTAAATTGTAAATTCTATAGGGGGGTGAATTATTAATCTTAATTCCTCTAGCCATAAGGTAAAACTCTTCATTTTGGTCTAACTGTAGCTTAGTTAGCATGAGTACATAAGAAGTGTCATTTTGTTGATCAAAAACTTTTTAGAATGCTAAGTAGACAGCTCCAGCAACAGTGCGTTAGAGCTGCATCCATTTTCAGTTGGCAAGCCAAAACACTACTGGCAGTCATCTCCCCACTTATTGTACTTCATTTATGTATGACATTCAGCTTAACATAACCAATGGGGCTTATAAATATTTGGTATGTGTGGTTTCTGTCCCCTCTCCCCCAACCCCCCGTCCTTTTCAAATTCGGTGAATCTACCTGTATTAGCCAAACGTATCAAACAATTGCCTTTCTATTTGGCTTGTACTTGCATTATATGTATATGTGTGTGTGTGTGTGTGTTCATACATTTAATTTATAGTTGTGTGCATATTTTAAATATAATATTTTCAAAATATGACCTAACCAGGTGATAACGACCATTAAAAATGTGACCCAGGCAGAAGAATATTTGAAAAGATGGCTTTCCATTATTGCTAGGGACTGCAACTACTTCTGTAAAATCACGGTATGTTTTCTTTGATCTTTTCTAATATCCTTAGAGACAATGTGTATGCATGTGAGCTAGTTTGCACACACACACGGGCACATATAGATATACTCGGGGTTGTAATTTATATCATTCTTCTAATTATTTTAGTTGATCAATTGCAGAAACTGACAGAGAGCTATTCCTCTATATATCAATAGGCTCTGGTGGAGAAGTTATGCCATTCCTAAAAATATTGACATTGGTATATTGCCGGCACTTGTGCGTGTGCAGAAGCTGAAGGGTCTTTGGGACAAGAAATTTGAAGTGAAGGAATGACATGGGAAAGCGGAACGGCACGAGAAAGCTTGAGCTTGAAGCGTTCGGCCATCTCAATTAATATGACTATTAATACGCACCCGTGTAAATTATTCGAAAAAGGACAACGAGGTGATGAATTAATAAGGGATTGCGTTTGTGCATGTAGGATTCGAGACACGTAGAAAGGACGACATAACTGTGAATGCCTAGGCGGGCGGAAATTATGTAATGCCAAATGGTAATGTGAAATTAATTGGTTTTCTTTCTAGCAGCAGAGCATACAAGAAATCACTATTTTGTTGTGCCATTTTCTTTTGGACATGGTCATCACCATCATAACAGAAATGATAGTACTGTAGCACAAACACATCACCATGACGGAAATGATAGTATTGTAATCAAAATAATGTTGTCGTGCAGCATTTTCTATCTTGATGGTGTCCAAATATGAGTGCTCTGTAGGAAATATAACCTTCTTTAAAGTTTTCTACGGACTGTAATTTTTAAAAGGGAAAAGTCGTGCTAATTAATAAATGTTGATTTGTAAAGACCTTAATAACCTGGATATTTAAGATCTTAACCAATCACTCAACGGATTAATCAAAAGAATCGATTAAACAGCCACAGATCAAGAGTTCCATTGGCGAAATAATGGTGATATCAAGTCTGTCAAAGCCAATCCTTTAATCATCTTTTTATTAAACCAAAATCAAGAGAAAAGCTGAAGATTAGTCTGCACTGATACAGAGATACAAGAGAGTAAAAGATTGATTCAAAAATCAATTAGCAATAAAATGAAAATAGTGAACATTTTTTTCCTAGTTTATATAATATGTTTTTTTGGGCCAATGATGGGAGCTGCGACTGCTTTATGTTTTCCAGTCTTTAGCAAACTTGTAGATGCAATAAAACACTCAATTGCTCCGAATAAATGGATCAATAAATGGTGGATGGTTAAGATTTTTAGTACTCTTATAAAATTTTGCTTACGATGCTTTGGTTGTACGAGACTTTTTCTCGTTCCTAGCCATCACATTATGGATGATGTTGAGCAGTTTTTTTGTTTTCACACTTCCAAAGCCTTCTCCTTTAATTTAACTTATTTGATCGACAAGATTTTTAAGAAGGGATAATGTAATTTCATGAGCTCGGCAGTATTCGTTCTCTTTATCCATTGGAAGAAACAAACAAGCTAGAAAAACTAGTACTGGGCTAAATTCTAGTTATTTTAGAACTCCACGGAATTGATTCCAAAACTAGTAATTCGAATTTGACAGATCTTTTACACGAGAAGTATCTTATCCTATACAATATAAAAAACCAAATATCAAAACATCACCTACTTAATTTCTTCTCTTATCATATCTTAGGCTGTTTGGTCAGGGTTTGGTGAGAAAGGAGACTGGGGTTCTCGTGTTTCATGACTGAAAGAAAGGAACAAAGAAAAAAAGTTCTTCCATACAAAGGCATCTGGTAAGTGAATAACAGATGACAATAACGAGTGGGCAAAGGGTAAGGAGGAAATCGTGACCACTTTTATAATCCATCTTGAAAATCTCTCTTCAACAACATGGGTAGGAGAAGGCCCTTAAGCCCAATCCGCAGCTTAAAATTTTAGAGAAGGGCTTGTAGTTTGTAAAACTCATATATAATAGACTCAGTTAAGAACTTTCCTTAAAAGTCAGGGCTTAAACTCGGGCTTTATAATAAACTATATATATATATATATCCAAAACTTTATAATCTATTATAAAATTTAAATTGAAAAAAAAATTCCTAAACTAAATCCCTGACTTGTCTCTCACTGTTCTTGTCACCAGCAACGAACAACGATCGGCAGTGAACTTCTAGAAGTCATCACTCAGCATCCAGCAGCGAGCTGTGAGCGTCCAGGAACCAACCACCAACCATCTCCCACTCGACACTGCAGCAACCACTCCAACGTGCGCAAGGTAGTAACATCGATCCGTTCCAATGCGACCTAAGCCAATGCCGATGTGATTCAAACTAGCAAGCCATCACCAACTCCAGTACTCTACCTCAATTAAGCTTTAACTTTTCTTTTATAATATCAGGCCTAAATATATGTAATTGGTTAATTCATTGAAGAGTATTGTGAAGAATATTTTGATTTTGAGCTGTAAAGAATATAAGTTAGCTGTTGAGCAAATAACGAGCGATGTGAACAGTTTTATCAAGTATGGAGATTGACTTGAGAAAATAAATTAAACAGTTTGATGATGAGTTTATTAAGAAAATAAATTTATTTACAAAAAATTTATGCATTCATATTGGCTCACCCAAGCTGAAATGGTTATTTAAGTTTGAACACTTGGAAATGCATCTGTCAATTATTTTATTTTTATTACATATATAAAGGATATAATTCTCTCTTAATTTAAACTTCTCCTGAGTAAGAATTTATGTGTTAATTAATGATTAATAAATTAAAAATATAAAGAAGTTGAGTTCTACTCATATATTATTACTACACGACACATTGTATGAGAACCTAAGAATACTCAAATCAAGAGAGAATCATCATCTATACAATAAACCTCCACTTGTACTTTTCTTTTTACGGAACTAAATAAACTAAATAAAAATAAATTTCACACATACAAGTAAAACTTGTTTATCTTGAATCTCATATGAACTCTATATCTATCTCCATTTATGTTTCGGATATTGATTCTCGCATCGACACTGTAAAACATCATAACAGAGTGCATAAAATCAAATTATCCTTTTTTTTTTCGAAAGAATTAAATTGTATTTATCAAATCATTTAGTATCTACAAGTTTGTGCTTTGTGTTTATAACTCAATCATGCCGTCTTTTGCCCCTTATTTTTTCTTGTGATTTGTCGTCTTGATGATGATAAACTTGCAGAATTTCAGACGAATCTCCCTCTCATATCAATGCTGATTGGAACATTACCATGCCCCTTAATAATAAAGAATAATGCTATTTTTACTTAAAATAGTTAAAAAAACAATTACTCTCTTCATTAGTAATTCAGGCAAAGGATAATTTGAAATCTCTAGCATCTTGCATTGCACCAAAAGGGGATGGATTCACAATATCACTGCCTGTAGTAGTAGTTGTGGTTTCTCCCTCACCCTCACAGCCCCCAACAACCTCACCCCCCCCCCCCCCAAAAAAAAAAAACCAAAAAAAAAACACCCAATAATGACATTGCTCTTTGTATAATAGTGGGAACCAAAACCCACTGAGCCATTGGATGACTGGTAACAGAGAATACCGATAGCAGAACCAATACACTTGAATTTGCATACATGAAGGGATGTTAAAGCTCCATTGCCAATGCAACCCAGAAAAATTAAAGCAATTCCAAGTCCAAAGCCTTTAGCAAGTGAATGTAAAAATTAAAAGAGCCTATTTCAGAATAAGTAAATTTCCCTAATAATATAAAGAGAACGGGGAAAAACGAGATAAAAATTGAAGCTTCAAAGATTAAAGATGTCGAGTTAATTAATTTTGAACTCCCTTTTCAACTAAAACCTAAAAGAGCAGTGCCAAAATTTAGAGGCTTTTATGCAAACAATTAAGAAACGGAAACAAATATCCCATATGTTCAGATCTGTGCTTAAAAGTTGATCCAAAACGGAACGGTTACAACTTACGACAAGAAAAAGACTCGTGCCCAGTGAGTAACCGGCTCAACCAGTGTAGATGTGAACGTGGACGGCCAAGATGAGGATGGCATAGAGAATGAAGAAGATTAGAGTGTGAATAGCAATAGCCTTGCCGTTGGTCTTCATGCTACCAAACTCCACCTGCCGGCTGTGCCCCGGTAGCTGAAACAGAAGTCCCGGTTGCAGAAACACGAACAGCACCACCCCAATTACCACTGGCCCCCAGTCGGCCATTCTTTCTCGAAAAGTTTTTTATTTTAAAACAGTTAACAAAGTGAGCGATCAAACGAGCAGACGAAAATGTTAGCTTTGCCCTTCACCTTTTAAGAGTGAGAGTAATAGTTGCCGTTGTGGGAATGATAAAATTTGGTAAGCACAAGAACGACATTTTGCGTCACTTGCGGGGCCGTGGGCAGTCTGCTTTTGGTGCGTGTGAACAGTAGCAAGTGTCGATTGATGCGTGCCAGAGCGGCCACCCAGCTTCCGCATTTTTGATGAGGTGGGACATATTTTCAGAATCAAATTACTGCTTTGCCCATCACGCATCATGTTAACTTTAATTGTCATCGGCTCTAGAATACTTTTGTTGTATATCGGGTAATTGCTAAGTTACTGCCACCTGCATAATTTTTTTATAAAATATAAGTTGTACAAACTTAGCAAAGACCTTACATATGCATACTTCTTGCATTCCTTGTCAGCTGTGTATTTGCTCAGGTAACTGAGAATTGCTATCCCATGCTTAGCTTGATTGAAAGATGAGTCGAGAAAAAGTGGGAAGTCTTATTTCGGTCAAATCAGAATAGGCTTGTAGCGAATTTCGAGTCATTTCTGTTAAGTCCAACAGCGCATTTTCACGATCACGCCTTTTCCTTTGCGTTCTCCCAGGCAATCCACTAAAGAAAAAGAATCAGATCAAAGAAAATATCCTAAGGATGGCGGTAAGCTAAGAGTTATCGTTCTCGCCTTGCCAAAAAAGTTAAAAGAACGAAGAAAGTTTTGATCCCAACTTGATTGATTTTCGAGGACATGAAAAATCGATTCAAATAACACTCTTTTATGGACAATTTTATCATCTTTAATGACTTGAATTTCATACATGATAAGGATTTATTGAGAGACAATACATAATCTTGTGATTGTGAGCAATTTCGATCTAGAACATAACTCCCTCAATAAATACACTAACGCGAAGATCAAACTTAGTACGGAAAATAAGAATTTCATCAATATTCTTGTTGTTACTATCATAAAAAGATAATATAATAAGAGTACTCGATCATTTTTTGCTTTATTCGTTTGCTTTATCACAAAGAAATAAAAAATAAAGATAAAGATAATAAGAAAGAATGGGCCGTGCTCTTTTTTTCTAGAGCTTTTTGTTTGACTAATAGTTCTTAATTCCTCCAATAAGCACTGCAGTAATATTTAAATCATGTAGTTACCAAACACTAGATAGAGAATGGTGATGATGAAGCATTAAGCCGCCAACCAATAGCTGCTCAATGGCACTGCATTTGATATTCTCATAACAAGGTGGTCATTTACAAAATTATGCTCGACAGATGATCATAGAAAGTGATGCCCTGCCTTATCCCAACAGAGCAACAAGATTATTAAAAGAAGCATCCAGTTGACAATTGATGGCTCATTTTTTAGCTTTATGGGATTCCTATTTTCTTTTTCCTTGCGGACTGGAGCACTTGCCCAATAAGTTAGGCCTTTTGTTATACTTATTTTATCCCGTGTTCATTATTCATCATTTGAAGAGCTGAACAACTGGGAAGTTTCTGGGACAATTTTTCAGGCTTAGGATGAATGATTGGGCTGCTCCGCTTATAGCTGCGGCGCTGTTCGCGTTTCTGTCTCCGGGGTTGGTGTTGCAGATGCCTGCAAAGAATCGACCGGTTGATTTTTTGAACATGAAGACTAGTATTGCTGCCATATTTGTGCATACTGTTCTCTACGGTTTGTTTCTAATTTTGTTTCTTATTATTCTACATGTTCATCTATTTATCTAGGAAGCAAATGAATGGTATCTCATAATCTCAATTAAATAAATTAAAAAATTTTGGTTTTTTTGTATCTTCCACTTTACTGCTATCACTAGCTAGCTCGATGTGAGTTCAAATGAAATGAAATCAAGTTTTGTCTATCAAAGGGTTGTGTAATTTGCTATACAGTTTCATGCTAATCTTCTTATATGATGATTTTTAGTCTCTCCAAGCTTGATGCTGATTATCTTGGACACATGAAAACATATTAATTTGCTATCAATCCATCAATTTGATTTTCAGATATCATCGTGAAGAGTGAAGAGTGTATTAGTTAAATTAGCCACACATCTGAGTCGCACAGAACAAGCATCCTTCTCTTCTCGGTCAAGCATTTGTTAATTTAATCATACCAACAAAGGTCATGTGTATAATGTATTGTTATTCGGTACAAAGCCTCTCAATCTCTTTTGAAGCTTCCACTTCTCTGTTGCACTTCTTAGCGTGCGTTTAGGGAGGTGCGCTACTGTTAGACTCTCAAAATTTTTTGGTCTCAATATCTTTTGAAGCTTCCACTTTTAGTTTCGACTCCTTAGGGTGCGTTTGGAGCAATTGTGTTGTTGCCATACCCTCAAATTGTTTGCTACAATGCCTCCCAATCGCTTTTGAAGCTTCGGCTTCTCCGTTTCACTCCTTAGGGTGCGTTTTGGATGGTTACGCTGTCACTAAACTCTCAAAATTTCTCCATTTCACTCCTTAGGGTGTGTCTATGGCAGTTGCGCTGCTACTAAACTCTCAAAATTGTTTGGTACAATATCTCTCAATCTCTTTTGAAGCTTCCACTCCTCTATTTCTCTCCTTAGGATGTGTTTGGGGCAGCTGCACTGCCGCTAACCTCTCAAAATTTTGCAATAATATACATAATAAATCACAAGGTGTAGTGGCAACAAAAACTTGGTAGAGTCAGCAGTATAGAACTTCGAAAACTTGAGATTCTTTCAACAAGTGACTGGTGGAAGCGTTGTACCAGACATACAAAAAAAAAAAAAAACCCTAGGCCAATCAACATAAAATTCTTTGATTGCACCTGCTAATAAGACGTAAAATTCTTTGATTCTATCTTTTTTAAATTGCATCAAGCTTCCTAGTAAGTAAAAACTGATGCATAAACCCGAAAGTAAAGCCTGAAATGAAGATCGAATCTGCAGCGTACAGAGTAACTCTGATGCAGATTTACAAACCAATAATAATTAATCAAATTACAAAATCAGAGGCCACAGAACAGGTAATAAAATTAATTAATCGACAGTGTACAATTGTCATTTACCATCCAATGAACATTTGATTCATAATCACAAATGTGATCCAGAAAATTAAGGATAGACAAGAGATGAGAACGAACAATGAAGTGATCTCACATACCAAGGCCAGTTTCACTAATAATTAATTCTTTTATGGGCAAACACACCTATATATATGCATTAGCTAGCTAGCCCAAGTACATGTGGACGCCAATAGCTAACAAGAAGATGCACATGAGAGCAAAATACAAGATAGAATGAACCAGAATAGAAGCGCCACTGGTCTGAAAGTTGCCGAATTCAAAAAATCTGTTTCGGCCCGGCACCTGAATGAGCAAGCCTGGCGTTAGCAATATGAACAGCACAACACCCACGAAAACCGGACCCCAATCTGACATCTTTCTAATGCCAATGCTATGTGGCTAGCTTATTACCTATCAATCTCTGAAATGGCAAAATTATTTCTCTGTGAAATCTCGAGTGTTTGGAAGTGGAGATGAAAGGGGAAAGAGGGCATTATAAAGGAGAGATGTATTTCGGATTCGCTTTGGGAAGATAAGACAAAGATTGATGACTGGGAAAGTGAAGGTTGCAGAATCAAGCAATATTAGGATTCACATTTTTCTTTCTTACATCATCACACGCACTACGGCCTTAAGGAAACTTCATTTGCAAGGGGAAAAAAAAATCTAGTACAATATTTATCCTGCATTTATTTAATTAAAATCAGAAATAGAAATAAATAAGAATAGAAATAGATTGAAAAGAAAATAACATATGAGAATTAAAATAAATTATTTATTTAAATTTTAAAAATTAAAATCAAAATGAGTTGAATTGTCATTAATGTATTTACTTTATTTTAGAATCAAAATTGAAATGAGTTATATTATAATAAATTATTAAAAATTATTTAATAAATTATTATCAAAATTATTATTAACTAATATATTAATTAATTGTAAAAAATTTTAATTAATTACCTATAATAATTATATTAACAATTTTTATAAAAATATATTAATTAATAATATTAATATTAATTACTTAATTGTAATAATATATTAATTATTATGATTATTTATTTACAAATTATAATTATTGCTAATAATATATTAATATATTGATTAATTATAAATGAGGAGAAAATGAGTATTTTTAATTTTAGAAAGGGCATAATGGTCCTGGGAATGAGTCTCCCATTTCTCATTCCCAAATTATGATGTGCTCTGCGATTCTGATTCTTATTCTTGACTCTAGTTTGCAAAGTAAACATTATGGATGATTCTAATTTCAGATTTCGATTATTTAATTTAGGAAGTAAATGCAACATTAGTAATTTTTCGAATGTGCTATGCTACATGATACTATTACGTGGGGGTTGTTTAATTAATTGATAAAATTTTTAACTATTATGAATCATTACAAAACTAGATACGAGCTTGTTTGGTGCAAATGCATTGCCACAACGTAGCTACTCCACTCTTATATTTCAAAAGAAAAATTTTCCTCCAAATAAGTTAATAATTATTAACCAATAGCTTTAATATTGTGCATATGCGATTTGATCTTTTGTTGTCTACATGGACATTTTTCTCTTTGAAAAAAAAAATAAAAGAAGAGAAAATAAATATTAATGGAATACTATTATAAATAAAATAAAATAAATGGATTAATTTTGGACAAAACATAAAGTTACTATATGTACACCTTGTAAATGGCTTTTAACTAAAACCTTAAAGCTTTATTAATTTTTTAATGATCATCATCTTAAAATATAGTACACATATTTATAGTTTAAACAAAGGTGAGGAAGTGCTATACTTTCTTACATCGGGTATTCAAAAAATAGTAAAGTCATTAGTTACAATATAGGTAGTACGTCCGCTACCACTTTCTATCTTAATAGTTGTTTGTAGCTAAATGGTGGTTTTAAAGGGAAATGTAATAAATAAGAGTGATAATATAATTATAAATTTTAATACAAATTTATTTTATATAAATTGATGTAAAATAATTAAATTAGTTGAATTAAATATTTATTGACCTACATAAATTAATTTTATTATTTTAAAATTTTATTTAACTAATAAATTAGTGTCAAATTAATTTTTATAAAATAAATTTATATAAAAATCTGTGATTATATCATTACTCTATAAATAATAGCTTCACCGTTTGTTGGGACAAAAATCTCACGCTGTGAAAATTTAGCACTTCCTCCTCTTGCTTAACCTATACCTAAGTGTATAATGTCCTAAGATGATGATCATAAAAAAAAAAAATCAACAAATCTTAGTATTGAAGATAAAAACAAGGATATCATATTCACACCTTTTAGATGGCTCTTGTAAAGCATTAAGACTCATTGATTTTTTTTTCATTTTTCTTCTAAAGCTATTATTTACAACAAATGGAACCCATAAACTAATTATAGATGGTGAATCTTTCTCAAAATGGTGGTGGCACATTGATCAAGTAATTAACATCGACTGTGCACAATTTTTTAGTGCTTAAAAGCACTTTATAAGAATCTGATTGCTTATGACTTCAGCATTCTGGCCAAAAAAAAAAAAAAATTAATGGATGTCGCTCTAACCACACGCCATTACAAATTCGAAAGCAGATTCGATTCCATAATTTTGCGAGGGACTCTGCTGGCCGGTGGTCACACGTAAATTAAAGTAATTATAAAATTGGCCTTGCGTCTCGCGGCGGTTGCGGACTTGTGGTTATTTTGGCGTTGAGCTGGATTTTGGAATATTGTGTTCGCGTGGGCTGGCCTCGCCGAAATTACGCAATCACTACAAGTCAAACCTGGTAATAGTTAAATTTATTAATGTACTACCAGCTGTAATAGATTTAGAAATCATGACTTATTACTTTGAGATAAAAATCTTGTTATTACTCTGTCATGACTCATTCATTAAGTATTACTGATAGATTTACAACCCGCTTAGAATTGAAGTTGAATAGTTATAATTTAAAAGTTATTATTATAAAATATTTAATAAATATTAACTATTATAATTTTTAAGATATGTTAATATAATTTAGAATCTATTATATCTTTAATAATTTTATTAAAATTTTTACTTAAAATTTATATGTATTATATATTATTAATTTTATTTCGTAACTATAATTTTTTTTCCACAGCAGCAGCTGTAGTTAGCTACAGTATTTCAATCTCAAACATATGCTAAGAAAATAATTATTGCCTATTTTGAACCTTGCAGCTCTTAAAATGGTGATAGATTTGACCATGGGAAGAATTTGCACCAGACTACATTACGGAAGTCGCACCTATTTCTCTATATCCATTCATTGTATACTATCATGATTGGTTAAAGTATATTGATCACCGATAAAATGAATAAAATAGAAGTAATATATTTAATAAAAGTAAGTTTTGTCATGAGTTCCATAAATTTACTTTATTTCTTAGATTTTATCTTTCAATTAAGTGAATCTCATAATGTTAAAATGAATGATTATTAATTTTTAACTCTTATTATTTTGAACTTAAATAAATATGGACGTAAACTACAGTCACAATAAATTAAGTCGCACTCAGCAGCACATCTACTACCTTTTGATATTATAACTATTTAATTAAAACTACTAAAGCAGGCACTAAACAAAATGATAACGGACTCTTAAGTACAAAATGTAAAAAATAAATACGAACCCAACATGTAATTATGTCTTAAAAATACTTACATTAGACACATTGTTTTAGTTTTTATATTTTATTATTAGATGGTAGAGTTAGTGTGGGATAGACAAATTCGAATGATTTTTTAGCCTTAACTTTTTCTTAGCATTTGAACTCAAATGAATAAGGGAAAAAAAAAAGAAAACTATTTAGAAAATTACTCGATTAAGGGTCAGTTTGGGAATACTGTAATTTTTAAAATAATTATTATTAGCTGTATTATAGAAATAACTAATTGTGACAAGAATCAGTCAAATGTTTAGTAAACTTTATTTTCAAAAGTATTGTGAGTTTTTAAAATAGTTATTGATGTTTGGTAAATTTTACTGTTAAACTACTGTAAGAAAATAAATGATTAAAATATACATAATATAGCATGAAATTTACTTGCACACACATATAAATAAAAAATAATTTTTAATTGTGTATTATAATAATTTAATTAAAATAAAAATTTTTATTAAATTACTATGAAGAACTTTTGATATAATATAAAGAGGAAATATGATGAACAAAAGAAATGCATGAATTATGATAAAAAAATATTAAAATATTATTTTTCTAATTTAAATAAGGATAATTTTGGATTTAAATAACAATTGTAAGGATATTTATAAAATTATAATAAATAATAAAATTAATCCTCAAAATCAGAATCTAAATCCTACTCTTTCCCTTCCTTTCTAAATCAATTATAGGAGGAGTTGATTTTAATAAAAATAAATTTAATTTTTTTTTATCAAGCACCACAATTAATTTTTAAATATTTTAAAATCACTTTTAAACTTTCTAAAAACAATAAGAACTAAATTGAGGTACATTTGTCAAAATATGGAATACAAAGTTAAAATAGAGCCGGACGCCTTCGTTGTATGGTTTGCAACTTTCTACCTTTCAAGGAAGAGGTTCAATCCCAGCAGTGCCATCTCGTGGACTAGACATGCGTCAGTGAAGCCCAACACACATTGGCCTTGTTGTTCTGAAATGTTGTTGGATCAATCCAAATTTATTCACAGCCCAAGTAGGAAAGCATGTCAAATAAACTTCAATTTACTTCTTAAATGGAATAACAATTTTTAGTTTGATTCTAAAAATATAAAAACTTCAATTTACCCGTCATTTTCAGTTAAAAAAAATGACAAATGGGGGATGCATTCAATATTTTTTCAAAAATCTTATTAACAATTTTTTTGAAAGAAAACTTTCATTGATTCAACTCATTCAATATAAATAAATTTCGGCGGGAAAGTCCCCCCACTAGATAACAGGATTAGATTGTTCTAAGGCTAACTTAGCTCCAGCATGGGCGCAAGTGTTACACGATCGAGGCACATACTTAGCTTTAAAAAAATTAAAATTCTTCTTTAGAGCTTGAATTTCTGAAACAATCCAAAAAATTTTTGTATTGTTGTCTTTTCTTTTGTTGATCAAGTCTACTACCTCTTGAGAATCAATTTCTAGAATTACCGATTTCAGATTTGCCTCCTTTAAAATATATAAAGCTTACTCAGTTGCTTTTGCATCTATAAAAGATATATCCTTTAAACCTTGAATCTTAAACCCTAAAAATCTTATTAATATTAGACAAGGATAAATTGAAGTTTTTATATTTTTAAGTAATGAATTAAAGATTGTCATTAGGTAAAGATAAACTTTAGTTTACCTTTTTAGTAAATAAATAAAGAAAATCCTAAGTTACAGCTGCTGTAATTTACACCCACACATAGTTACAGTACTTAAGTGGAGTCTATACACTATAGATGTGTGTAGTGTAAGTTATAGTTAGCTGTAACTTAGAAGTATCCAATAAATAAACTTATAAAGGAAAGCATGTTGGGTGTGAAAAATAATATTAAAAAACGAAAGAATTTTGATACATGCTTTTCATTTGTTGTATAAGCTATCTTCAGTTTATCTTTTCAATAAATAAATAAAGAAAATCCCGAGTTATAGTTGTTATAATTTACATCCATACACAATTACAATACTTGAGTAGAGTCTACATACTATAATTATATATAGTATAAATTACAGTTAACTCTAACTTAAAAGTGTCCAATAAATAAACTTACAAAGAAAAGTATGTTGGGTGTAAAAAATAATATTAAAAAATTGAAAGGATTTTGATACGTGCTTTCCATTTGTTGCATAAGCTATTACCTTCCGTGATCCGACATGAATCAATTAATAATTCAATTTTGGACCAAGTGGATAAGCTTTGGTGTCGATTTAGATAAGCCAAAATCTATGGTTTGGCCATGCATTTAATTCAACAAATCAATCCAAGTTGAAGATTAGAATTAGATTTTGCTTTCAAAATGACACTCTCGTATTATTTTATTCTATGAAATAAGATTAGTATTCAGCCTATCACACACTTGATTATTGGAAATGAAGGCTTGTTGGGCAACATTAGCCATTGTCTTTACTCAATCCACTACATTAAGAAAAATATATATTCTTTTCATCAAATCTTTTTCTTTATGAGCTGGGCAAGGACGAGGACATGCCACTTGATCAAACTAGGAATATAAAGATTATATATATAGTGTTTTTTGGTGTGTGTGTGTGTGTATATATAAAGAAGTCGTTTTTCACCAACACAACGTGGGTCTCTGTAAAGACACGTAATGCTCATGTGAAAAGTAGTTCTTCGTGAGGTGAGAAGAAAGAAAAAAAGGATTAAATTAATAGAATAGCAATTGTTGTGCTCTTGAGTATTTGAAAACGTGATATTACGCCTCTATTTAATCAACTCTGGGCCAACTCGGTAGCACGTCAATTATGATATCTACACGTACATTAAAAAAGTCTATCGAAGACTCACTCAAAATTTTACTCATACATGTTGGGCAGATGGACAAAGTGAATTTACCATTGGGTAACTAAGTTACGAAAAATTATATCTCCAATAATATTTTAATAATCCAAGTAATAATATGTGAAAGTATACATTTTGCCAGATTAGGAGTGCAAGATTAACGTATATATAAAAAAAAGGATAATAACGATACATTGAACCTTAATTTCAAGAGGGGAGTTTCATATGGCTGATCAAGTGGGACTTGGGTTTGGGGGCACGCAACCGTTCGTTGCGAGAAAGGTCATTTGGTGCCATGGAACTGTTCATTTCCCGCAAACAAAATCGACATTTGAGGTCCACCATGCCAGCCGGGGTACGGTCGGATACCCACTTGAATTGCCCCACGTGATATTTTATAAGGACATAACTGTGGCCCTTGCCAGCCTCATTGTGCAAAACTATTTTATTGTTTCCTTACTCTTCTTCTTTTAATGATAAGATCAAACAACATGTTACTGTGTTGGCCCCATCTCGGATGGAACCTTTTTCTTTTATTATTATTATTATGATGAACCGACAAAGCATTCGACAGAGCTCCAGCTTTTTATTTTATATTAAAATTGTTTGTCCGTCGGGATACACTTACACTGTAGGGAACGATTGGGTGCCAAAGGTAGAGCAGTAAACAGGTATTAAAAGAGAGAGAGAAAAAAAAAAAAAGGGAATGAAAAGAAAGTGGGAAATTGCAGAATTCATCATTCATGGGACCTTTACTTATTGATGGTTCGATTCCTCATTCCTGGGTATCACTGCCTAACCTAGGCAGATTCATACTTGTTCATAATATTTAGTTGCAAAGACGCCGGCTTTATGACGACTAAAACCCAAGTTTGTTTCTAATTTTCACATGTGCCTCGATTCATAATTGTTGTTAGGAAGTAGAAACAATTGTTCGTTGAGTTTGACATTTCTTTTTTTTTTTTCATATGTATAACATTACATAAATCTATAAATTTTTCATTTATATTAGAAATTTACCGAAACTTATCAGCTCTATTGTAGCATAATTTGTATATTTAAACTTGAAAATATTGGGGAAAAAAAAAAACTTCCCCTAATAGCGGATGTCAATGATTCAAAGTTGAAACCACCTTTTACAAAAATAATTTAATTACCTGCTAGTGAAGTTATGCGAGACCATGATTTTCATTTGTTTTTTCAGCCCAAAATTAGAAAAAAAAAATTTGTCGGTATATGCAATCAAAACTAGTAGTCTATATAATAAGTCCAACCGAATGAGAGCCACATTGTACATTAGTGCCGCTGCCATGTGAGTAGCGAAAGAGTGAAAAGTTCGTGTTCATTTCAAGTTTTTCCTCTCTGTTTTTTTTCCCCTCTCTTTTTCTCTCATTAAACCAATTATTATCACAAAACGACAAAGGATTTAGTTAAATTCACATTCTATGTTTTTAGTCTAATATTTTAATCTCATGACTTTTTTTTTTTTTTAAATCTAAATATCCGAGGGGTATGACTAGAATCAATGTATTATTTGTATCATTTTGTTACGCAAGTAACATTTTTACGTCAAGTCATCTAGCAAAAACATCACTTGATTTGAGGTGACATGTTTAGAACATCACTTAAAGGAATATAGTGTTACATTTGGGTTTTGTTGTCGCTCGTTACCTAAAAAGGTCAATAGGTCTATGTTGATACGTGAGATAAATCAGTCATTAGTAAAATCAACTTTTCAGTCATTAGTAAAAAAAAAAAAAAAACCATAAATTTTAATTACATACAGTTACATAATAAATTTTAATTTTTTTCTTCTAAAAATTTGAAGTGATCTTTTTATTTTTTAATAGTATTTCTTATTCCAAAAGAAAAAATATTATTCTTTTCCCAAAATAAATGAATAAATAAAAGAATATGTGCAGTATCTGTATATTAAAGTAATATTTTGAATTAGAAGGAAGAAAAAAAAAAAAGGAATAGTGCACTTTTCTATGAGAATAATAAACGTGATTGTTGAATTTGTAGCCAAATGGTCAAATTAGTTAGGTTCAACAACTCACAAGTGAATCGTGAAAAATATTCACATGCGTAGCTCGAGAAGAATATAAAAGTTAGACTGCATAATTTGCTAAAGTATACTTTTCTTGCTAATAGAAATAATAACATAACGCCACTTGATAGCTTTAAGATTGACAAATTGCGAAAAGGATGCCCATACTCGCATGATTTGGTTAAATATACATACATACTCTTAAATTTTTAAAAATGGTCACACATATCTATTTTGATAATTATATCTTTTTATTATATTAACTAAAAATTTTCCCTTACTACAAATCAAATATTAAATAAATAAAATAATATACATTTGTAAACTATTTTAAATATTTAAAAAGATTTAATATTATTAATATATCATATGTAGAGATAGCCAACAGGTGGTGCCGTGCCGACCCAATCCCATAAAAAAAAAAATTCACCCGTGCGGCTGATTGTATCATGTTGTGCCCACTATGCGTTTCGTCTCATTTCTTTTGCTTAGGTTGGCACGGGATATGTCTCATGCCACTCATGCTATGACCATATGTGTTTTGCCTAAGAAAAAAATTCACTAAGCTTTTTTCATTTTTTTTAAGAGTGCATGCTAAGTTGTTATCTTATTTTTTTTCAGCCTGTATATTTTTTTGAATCCGTGTGCCTTTTTTAAATTTAAAAGAATCAAAAATTCAAAACTCAATTCCAAATTCAACAATAATAAATTATAATTCTATTTTAATATTTAACAACAATAATAATAATAAATTTTTTAAGGGTTAACTTAATTGTTAACTTAGAATTATGTAGAATCATAGATAATATTTTATAAGAATATTAATACATATTTATAAAATTATAAAATTTATAATTTTATTTATTAAAATCACAATATCAATTATTTATTTAATAAATTATAAAATAAATTAATTATAATTTTTTTGAAAGTAAGAATTAAATAAATTTTAAAAACTTAAGCTAATAAAATATACTAAAAATTTAATTTTGAATTATTTATAAAATCATAAAATTTTAAGTTTACTTTTATTAAAAAATAAAATGTACTTATTATATATTTTTTCGCGTACCGTGCTTTACTCTATCTCTAATTGTGCCGTATTTTTAATGTTCATGTGCCTAAATTTATAAACCTGACCTATTTCACGTGCGTGTGGTATTGTGCTGCGTGCTCTATCAAAATATCCTTATGTCGTGCTGTCCAGTCCATTAGCCACCTCTATCCATATATAGCACATATTTATATGTCATACGGATTTTATTTGTTAATATCTAACTCTTAACCCAACAATTATTTTATTTTTTTATTAATACAATTATAATATTAAAGTAAATATAAGGTATAAAATAATTTACATTAGGAGATTTTATTTAAATAATGAAAATTTATTTTAATTTGATAAACAAATTTATTAAAGTTATTATTAATTAATTAATATTATTGTTACTGTTATTGATGATGTACTTATTTAAGGTTATTATTTTATTATTATTATTGAATTGTATAATGATCATAAAAGAGATATTTATAACTATTTTTAAAATCTTGATTGATCCCTGTGTATGTTTATCTTAATTGTGATTTAACTGAGTTGTGACACATTAAATGTAAGATAAGTTTGTCATCCTAGTGGATTTATCGTTTCTCCTTCGCTACGATCCTTTTGTCCTTGCAATGCATGTGTCAGTATAATAAAGATACTTGATAAAGACAACCTTGAAAATGATTCCCACGAAAATAATCAAAGAAGAAAAAGATAGATAATAATAATATCGCGTTCACAAAATTGTTGCGTTGGTCAAAGGAAATGAAAAAGAAGGCTTTTTTTTTTCTTTTTTGTTTTTATTGAGAAAATGAAAAAGATTTTGAGAAAGCTTGAAAGTTTTGAAAATTTTCAATGCTTATAATCTAAAATTTTAGGCCCTCAATGATTTTGTCTATGAGTGATGCTATGCCGACGGACATAAATAAATAATTAGACATTAAACATCGACATCCATCATAATAAATTCTATTTATCTTATAAACTATGTAATATATATTAATTATTATAATTTAAAAATTAAATTAAATTAATTTTATATTTATATAATAAAAAATTTATTATATTTTTAATATTTTTATTAAAATTATATTACTATATACTATTAATTTTTATTTTATAATTATAATATTTTTTTCTACAATACGTCAATACCAGCTAAGACTAAAATATAGTGCTGTAATTAAAATTTTCCTTTTATTAAATTAGGTGATTTTTGTTATGTTTGCTGGTGTAAGCTGTAAATGCTATGTTAATGGCTATGCCAACTATATTTCCACAAAAGGGAACTAATTAAAGAAGCCTTTCAAAATATTTTTAATATTTTTATTTCTGTTTTGCGTTCTTAGCTAATTTACCAAAATTAAAAAAAATATCAAAAGACACTATCTGCTTCAAAATAATAATTAATTATATATTTTTTATAAATAATAATAATTAGTGATTACCATGGCGTCTTAGTTGAATGTCAATTTTCTTTCTCCCGCGGTCCAGAAGCAGAAGACACCCACAGCCATCAATTTCCCAATATTATTTTAATGCACGCAATAAACAAGTGTAATGGCACCTTTGTAAATACTCAAAGCGCCACCTGGGTATTTCACAGACGGAAAACATCATCAACATCATCATCAATTGTGTTTCTCTTTTGTTGTCTTGTAAATAAAAACCTGTCAAAACTCTTAAGGTTTAAACTGAGCACAACTATATAAGGACTTGGAAAAGATTCTATCTCGTACGTTGCTACACATACCTAAATCAGTTTCTATTCAGAAGGAACACAAAGCTTCAACATTTTTTATTTTGTGATACGGAGCATTGAGTGAGTGAGTTGAATGAATGATGGGTAAGTTTCAAGAGAGATTTGCATCGTTTATCAACAACAGATGGCTGGTATTTGTGGCAGCAATGTGGATTCAATCCTGTGCTGGTATAGGGTACTTGTTTGGGAGCATATCGCCTGTGATCAAGAGTTCCTTGAACTATAATCAGAAGCAGATAGCGAGGCTTGGTGTGGCTAAGGATCTTGGTGACAGTGTTGGCTTTTTGGCTGGTAGCTTGTGTGAGGTCTTGCCTTTATGGGGTGCTCTTCTTGTTGGTGCTTTGCAGAATTTTATTGGTTATGGTTGGGTTTGGTTGATTGTCGCTGGTAAAGCTCCCGTTTTGCCTTTGTGGGCTGTGAGTATCAATCTAAAAAATTCCTTCTTTTCTTTCTCTTATTATTATTATTATTATTATTTTCTCTTATTATTATTATTTTATTGGTTATGGTCTTGGTTTTGTTTGATCCGACTAATTAGTAATCTTGTATTGTTTCTTTGATTTATGTTCTTTGGTCATGACTCATGATGTTAAAGCAAGCATTGCAATCTGCTTTTCCATCTTTAGATTTTCTATAATTGATTGCAAATTGTTTGTTTGTATGTTTTGTTCTGACAATTTCTTAAAATTTAAGGATTTTGGATGATCTTGTGTTTCTGGGTCCCGGAAAGGCTGGGGCAAAACATTTTACTATATAACCAGTATTCAAATTCTTCAAATGATGCTCTTTCTTTTTTAATACTACTAGTGTCTAGGCCAATTTTGCTTTTCCCATTCTGTGGACAAAATTGATTGTACTTTCTAGTTTGGTGCTGATTCTTATTTCCTTTCTTTTCGGTTCTTAAATGTGTAACTCTGTTTGTAGATCTTATAATTCCCATAGTTAATTCCATCTTTCTCACTTTTTTTTTTTTCCCTGGAACTTTTGGTGTGCTTATGATTGAACTGGGAGAATCAAATTAATGTGGTCCTTATCATTTACCCTTGCAAGTCCTGGTTGACAAGATAAAATTGTGGACCAATCAAAAGGCCTCGGGATTGAGGAGAAGAACCTTGTGCATCTTAGTTGCATCTAGTGGATTTATTTAAGAGTTTAGTTGAAAGTTTTCCAAAAAAGGAACTGAAGCGGCCGGTCCTCATTCGTCATTCCTCCAGTGGAAGGCACCTACCAAGCTTGTGATATCATGGTGCTTTTCAGTATACGTGATTTAAGGAACTTTATGCTGACATTTTAGTGAATTTAGATGTTAATTTGGGCATATATTTTATATATTATAAGGTAAATGATATTAATGCCAATAACTTATTAACTTATATTCCAAGTGTTATACATTTTCTAGTTTATATCCGACATTGGTCATTAATCACATAATCCTGAGAAAGTGAACCTTTGATTTATTTTGATGAGGTGAACTTTTATATTCTAGTAAGCTTTTTACATGTTCCATATAGGCTTCGGTTGATAGTATTTTCTAAAGTTACCAGATATGATTTTGTTGCTAGAATCATTTTCTACTTTTCCAGTTGAACTATAAAAGTTAGTCCTTGAATAAATTAATATACTTCATCAACTAAGTCCAATAGAATAAGGAAACATTTCTGAACTTATTTATCGTCTTCCCTTGATCAAATTGCTGACCTACATCAGTATGCAGATGTGCATTCTTATTTTCGTGGGAAACAATGGCGAAACCTACTTCAATACAGCTGCTCTGGTTTCATGTGTGCAAAACTTTCCTAAAAGCAGGGGTCCTGTGGTGGGAATACTGAAGGGCTTTGCTGGTTTAGGTGGTGCAATCTTGACTCAAGTATATACTGTGATCCATGCCCCTGATCATGCAAGTCTGATATTCATGGTTGCTGTTGGACCAGCAATAGTTGTTATTGCTCTTATGTTCATTATCAGACCTGTTGGAGGTCACAGACAAGTCCGGCCTTCAGATAGCTCAAGTTTCACCTTTATTTATAGTGTGTGTCTTCTGTTGGCAGCTTATCTAATGGGTGTCATGCTTGTTGAAGATCTAGTTGATTTGAACCACATTGTGATAATAATTTTCACGGTGATTTTGTTTGTTCTTCTTTTTATTCCCATTGTGATTCCCATAATATTAAGTTTCTTTCTAGAGCCAACAGATCCAGCAGACGAGCCCCTTCTATCAAAACGAGAAAACATGGAACCTGGCAAACCCAATCAGGAGACTCAAGAGGTAATTCTCAGTGAGGTGGAAGATGAGAAACCTAAGGATGTAGACTTGCTTCCGGCATCAGAAAGGCAAAAAAGAATTGCTCAATTGCAAGCAAGACTATTCCATGCAGCAGCAGAAGGAGCAGTGAGGGTCAAGAGGAGGAGGGGACCGCATAGAGGGGAGGACTTCACCTTGATGCAAGCTTTAATCAAGGCAGATTTTTGGCTTATTTTTTTCTCACTTCTATTGGGGTCTGGATCTGGGCTGACGGTCATTGATAATTTGGGTCAGATGAGTCAGTCTTTAGGATATGATAACACTCACATCTTTGTATCCATGATCAGCATTTGGAACTTCCTTGGTCGTATCGGTGGGGGTTACTTCTCTGAGATTATTGTCAGGTATCTTAGTACATGTTTATTAAATTTAGTTATAGATAATGCTTCAGGATTAGTCTTTCTGCTGATACTAATGATATATTTTAATAGGGACTACGCTTATCCAAGACCAGTGGCAATGGCTGTTGCGCAACTCGTGATGGCGATTGGTCATATCTTCTTGGGAATGGGATGGCCTGGGGCCATGTATGTTGGCACCCTGTTGATTGGGCTTGGATATGGTTCTCACTGGGCAATTGTTCCAGCAGCTGCTTCCGAGTTGTTTGGCTTAAAAAAATTTGGGGCTTTGTACAACTTTCTTACACTTGCTAATCCTGCAGGTTCACTTGTTTTCTCCGGTCTAATTGCCAGCTATATCTACGATCTTGAAGCAGAGAAGCAACATCAGCCCCACCACCATCTGCCAAATGCAGGGTTAATTTTTGCAAGCATGCCTGACATTGATGAACCGTTGAAATGTGAAGGTTACATATGCTACTTTCTTACTTCCATGATAATGTCAGGACTTTGCATTGTTGCATTCATCTTAAGCATGATTCTTGTTCGTCGGACTACGAATGTCTATTCCAACCTTTATGGAAAATCCCGCTCTTCAAATTTGAGGTAATTAAAAAGTGAGCTCTAGCAATTAGACTATTCCAATGATTTTGATGCTGCAGTTGCGTACTCTGAATGAGGTTGTGTGGAATTTTTGAGTTTGCCATAGCTGCTTACTGTGGAGAGGAAGATGGCAATGTCAAACATACTGTATAAGATTTGAAATTTTGTTCTGGTTCCTTTTGTCCTGTGATTGGAAGCTGCCATGTATTTTTGAAAGATTCTAATTTGATTGCTGCTGTACGCTCCCCACCTCTCTTAGTTCTTATCAGGACAATCCATTGTGTTATATTTGTTCATTATTTTCTGTTGATGATTAATTAGCCACACAAATTGTTGTGATTTAAGACTTGATAACTAATACATGGTTTTTGCTGGGTTAATAGTTTACAACTGTACTGCATTCTTCTTCTGGGTTCTAGTCTTCTGCCATAGCTGATGATTATAGAAAAGAGAAGAAAAAAATGGGTTTTGAATCTGATGATTGTTGTCAGGGGAGATGGACAGGTACAATCATCAGGTTCAGAATCATTGACAAGATCAAACCCCCCGAGACCTTTTTTATAATTCTCTTTTGTGTCTTGTGTAGAGAATATAGAGCCTGATTGTGCCTTGTATATAGTAAAGATCTCGGGCAGTTGTACATCATCAAGCTAAGTATTATTAACACGCCTAATGTGAACTCAGGAAAATATTTGAATTGCTTCCACCTGTGGTTCAATAAAATTCTCTAGAAGAAACAAATTAGTAATTACCTTGGATGACAAGAAACAAATAATTCTTTCAGCCCGTTTTGCATTTCCC
This sequence comes from Aegle marmelos, assembly GCA_030449875.1. Lineage (NCBI taxonomy): Eukaryota > Viridiplantae > Streptophyta > Magnoliopsida > Sapindales > Rutaceae > Aegle > Aegle marmelos. The sequence goes on from JASUUL010000094.1 coordinate 8,622,953, forward strand.
AACCTGGAAAGTCTTTATTTTCCCCCTTTGTCAGCAGGATTCAATTCTTCAAATGATGCAATATTTTCTTTCTTACCATCTTATGTTAATTTTATGATTTGAGTCTTGATAATACATGATTTCTGCTGGTCTCGGACTTTCAGTCACTTTTAGCCACAAGTGGTTACTAGTTAATTTACTGCCTGGGTTCTTTTACTAATGCTAAAGATCATGATCATTCGTAAATGAAATAAAGCTTTTGTTATGTTACATACATGATTATATGGTAGCTGTTGAATTTTCATCAGTGTAAATAACATAATTTTATTATTTTATATTTCCTACAACCATTAGAATTTTCATTCAACATCTGTTACATAATTATGTATGATATGTGATATTTAAATGGTAGCATATTAAACAATACTCTCCGAACATTTAGCTCATCCACTGTGAAACAAGTCAACAACAAGATGTTTTATTTCATGGACCTACATTAGGGTTGAGGCGACTAGTAAAGTGGGTGCAATTAGATACGCCCATAGTGTGTGCTCCTGAGATGCAATTATGTTGAATTGTGTAAGGTTTTTCCTGACGAAATTGGGGTTAAGTTAGGTGAGATGGAAGGAAGGATCTGGGATATTCTCAGGAACATGAGATCTATTGGAATTCAGGCCATCGCGACATGCCAATTCTACATGGAATGAAGGTCCATTAACCTGAAATCAAACACCGCAAGAAATGCTAGTTCTTGCTTGAAAACTGAATAGCACTTTGGTTTCTGAAAATCTTACCGGGATTACAGCATCTCTGGCAGCAATAGCCAATCTGTCTGCACATGAGACTATGCTAGGGCATGCAGCTTCAGCTGCTTGCTTTTTTTTTTTTTTAATTTTTTTAATTTTAATTATAATGTCAAAACAAAATGGCGGAAGCAAGAGATTCTCTGGAGCAAACCTCTCTGCTTCTTTTTGATTAATCATTATTGAGGTGGAGCAAGTGGCAGCCCCTGCAATTAGAGCAATTCTAGAGACACAAATCATTTGAAGACCTTGGAAATGGATTCCTGAGAAATTGGCTTCATTCGAAAGCTTAGCGAAACTTAAAGACATACTGATCTAACTCTGATAAAAAGAACAATCTATTACACTAGGGCTCACCAAATTACATGCAAAATCATTGGAAATACTAATCAATCAACCTCAAGAAATTAGCCGTGGAAAAGCATTTAGCCATCATATATATACCTTAACGAAGCAGTCGTGGAAAAATATTCGAAATGATTACAGGGATTATACAAGTAGTTTTGCCTGACAACCTGCTTTACTATGGCATCCACATTTGGACAAGCAGCGGTGTAGAAATTTTCTACTATTTGCCCATCTCCCGTGCCAACAATGATCAGATTCAGAACAATTAACAAAATCAAACCTCTCAAGACTTTCATTTATTCCTTTATCTAAGGTGTGTTTGTCTTTGTAGATGCAATAGAGCCTAAGTCTTTGTAGATGCTATAGAGCCTGATTGTGCCTTATGTATAGGAAAGAGCCGGGTGGAAATGACACAACATACAAATTAGAAATTACCTTGGATTGAACCAAGTAAATGTATCATTTCACGAAATAAGTTACTATAAGTTAGCAAACACGGTTTCAACGGGTAGACATAGAAGCCATCGTGTATTTTCACGCTCAATAGTCGGCAGTATTCACAAATTGGCCAAGATTTCAACACTAATGGCAATGAGCAAGAATCACAAAACAATGCAATTACAGAAATTCTGTGCATTCAATTCCTTTGCATCTGACAAAAGCACGCATCCTGTTCAATGAAGACTGGTATGTTACATTTTTTTCCTAAACAAATGAGACCCACTTTGACATTACGGCAAAGATAACAGAAAGCTTGATTGTGTGACAAAAGAAATCAATTATTCACATTTGAAGGAAATTATTTCAAAACCAAATGCCTCTTATTCAGGCCATTTAACTTGTGCAGATTAATCAATTAAAGGCTGTGCGATCTCTGCTTATTTCTTCTTGGGTTACTGGTTTCAGTTACATATTTGAAAATCTGGTTTCAGTAACGTATTTGAAAATCTGAGGGGCTTACTTCCCAATTTCAACAGACAACTACCATTCACTAAGTTGTTGGTGTATAAATTGAATAGAAGAAGATGATATTCATGATCATTCACTACAATGTCTTGAAATTCAAAGACCCTTTGATGCAAGACAACTCTGTATTACGAGCGAGATATCTTCCGAAAGGCATAAACTAGGATGTTCGTTTTTGGCATATAATAAACCATTTCAAATCTTAAGACGAGATGAACTTAACCTAAAACCATTTGCGCCATTCTGCCTAATGGTTGAACTTGCCCCACTATTGTATGAGTCCTCATGAGCATACGATTTTATAAGGACAAGTTGATGAATTATTACAGAAGGGGTTCATTAGTGAGAACATGAGTTCATTTGTTATACCAGCTTTGTTAGTACTAAAGAAGGATAGGTGCTGGCGTATGTGCATTAATAGCAAGCAGACTAATCAGATTACAATAAAGTATCATTTTCTTATTCAAACGTTTCGAGATTTGCTAGATCAGCTAAATGTTGCTTGTGTTTTCGTAAAGATAGAATTATGCAGTAAGATCATCAGATTCAAATTAGGACTGAAAATGAGTAAGAGACAATGTTCAAGATGAGCAAAGGGTTGTATGAGATGTTTGTGATGCCATTTAAGTTGTCCAATGCACCAAGTGGTTTATGATGTCATTCAAATTGTCCAATGCACCAAGTATTTTTTGTGTACTTAATGAATCAAGTTCTTAGGCCATTTCTTGTAAATTTTTTGTGTTGTATTTCAAAGATATCTTGGTTTATTTTGTTGATGTGCTAAAGCATATGGAGCATTTAAGAATGGTTCTGAAGGTGTTGCCGAAAAATAAGCTTTACATTAATGTGAAGAAGTGTAGCTTCTTACAAAGTAATGTAGAGCTTTTAGGTTTTATAATTGGTGTGGATGAGATTAGAACTATTAAGTTAAAGATACAAGCCATTCGAAAATGGCTTACACCTAAGACAATAGTTGAAGTTAAGAGCTTTTTTAGGCTAATGACATTTTATATGAGATTTACTCGTGATTTTAACACTAGAACTACACCATTTATAGAATATTTGAAGAAAGGAAAGTTGAAGTGGGGAGAAGAATAAGAAGTAATTTTTGCTTTATTAAAGGAAAAGGTGTCTATTTTGCCTTGTCAAACTTTGATAAGTTATTTAAGGTTGGCGTGATGCTTCTGGCAAGGGTATTGCTGCTGGCTTTTCCCAATAAGGGCGACCAATTGAGTATATAAATAAGAAGCTAGACAAAGCACAATAAAAGTAGTCTACTTACAACTAAGAGTTTTATGTTATCTTTAGGGTGTTGAAGTTATAAGCACATTACTTGATCTAAAAAGAGTTCGTGTTATAGTGATCATCAAGACTTGATGTACTTTAACAATCAAAAAAATTTGAGCAACATAATGAGGTAGTAAATGAACTTAGTAGGTGAGTAACTTCACTAGTAAGTTTGCTTAATAAAGTTACTGTTTTGAGTGCTTGAAGGAGTTGTAAGCTAAAGATAAAGTTTTTCTTATATTTAAGATTGCTACATTATCCATCAAAATATAGAGGATTTCTTAATTTAAGATTGATGTCTATTCAGGGTTGATCAGTTATCTCTATCTTAAAGCTCTTTAAGGGAGTACATTATTCGTGAGTTGCATGAAAGAGGACTGAGTAGGCACATTAGACAAGATAAGACTAAGACACTAGTCAAAGAGCGTTATTATTAGTTGCAATTAAATAAAGATGTGTGAAAGATAGTACAAAGATGTCGAATATGCCAATAAGATAACGGACAAGTGCAGAATAGGGTTTATACATGTCACTACCTATTCCAAAAAAGATTTAGTTAGATATGCCCACAGATTTTGTGTTAAGATTGTCGTGCACAAGGACAAGTTTGAGATTCTATATTGGTGGTGGTATGGCATATTTTATTGCTTGTAAAAAGACTGAAGATGTTTCTTTAGTTGTGTGTTTGTTCTTTCAAGAGGTGGTTTATTTGCATGGTGTTCCAAAGACTCTTACTTCTAATAGAGATGTGACATTCATTAGTAAATTTTAGTGTCGTCTTTAAGATAAGCCTAATATACAGTTGTAGTTTAGTAGCCTTTTCATGTATAGACAGATGGTCAAATAGAGGTGGCTAATCGCACTTTGAGCAATATGTTGTGGTGTGTTTGTGGTGACAAACAATGAAATAAAAAAACTACCTTGCCTTAGATTAAGTTTACTTACAACAACATTATTAATTGATCTATTGGCAAAAGCCTTTTTACGATTGTCTACACTTTTTCCCCACCCTATGTTTGTGATTTGGTTGTCATGTCTATGATGGTAAGAAGAAGCAAAGCAGTGGATAATATAGCAAAAAAGACTTTTCATATTCATGTCGAGGTTTAAGCTCACTTGAAGGCTACCAATGCTAAGTATAAAGTTGAGATAGACAAACACTAACATAAAAACGTGTTTTAAGAGGGCAATTTGGTAGTGGCATACTTGAGGCATAATAATTTCCCTAGAATTCATGCCAAGTTGGAAAATTAAAAGCACAGTCTATTTTATGTAGCATGGAAGATTAATGATAATACTTATGTGCTTCAGCTATAATTGCAATATCCCTCACACTTTTAATGTAGCTGATTTGTTCGCATGTCATCCACATGATGAATCGTTGTACGAGGCTAACTCGATGATGAGTTCACTTCCAAATGAGGGGGACTGATGTAGGATGATTATGTAATACAAGTGGGATAACTTCCTAAAGGTATAACTTGGGCTATAAATATCTATTTTAGGTGCAAAATATATTGTTTTGAAGCTTGCAACAAGATGAACTCTATCCAAAATTGTTTGCACCGTTCTGCCTATTGGTTAAAAAATTTTTTTTTTATTTTTTTCTCAGTTTTTTAGTTTCAAGATTTTTTTTGCTTGATCCTTTTAGGATTTTTAATTTTTTTTAGAATTTGGATTTGAGTGCCGTTTACTTTCTTTTTCTCATTTTGATTAGGAGAATTTTATTATAAAATAATATTTCAAATTTACCTATTTTAGTAAATTTACTATATTTAGAGTTATTATATAAAGGGGTTTAAAACTCTAGTTATGTACTATTTAAAATTATTTAATAGACTTGTTATTTAAAAAACTACTTTCAATGTTTCTGCTTTGTCATCCTTTGCTATAACGTAGATAAATTTATCTCGAGTTGATTGGGCTGCTATTCAATTTAAATTTTTAATGACGAAAATGACAAGAAAAAAAATTTTGGAATCCAATTGTTGTATCGTTTCATAAGATTACTCACTACAAATTAGCAAACATTATTTCTCAAAACAGCTAAATCCAATACAGATTGGCAACAGAAAGCCATAAGATTTGTTTTTTTTGCCCCATGGTGGGATATTGAAGCCACCACACAATAAGAAAGAATCACAAAAAAACGTGCCATTACACTTTTGTTTTTTTTTTTTTCATTTAAATGAACTTCGGCCTGATGTTTTTAAATCCCCAAAAAAAAAAAAAAATCTGAAGATGTTTTTATGTTCGAGCAATATACAGGCAAATGTGCTTATCTTAATGTTCTAGGGAAATTGGCACTTGCTTTCTCCTATGAACTTCGAGAAGGCCACCCTCTTTATTTTTCATTTTATTCTTTTAAGCGGAATCTTAACTTGTAGGTTCTAGAAATCGACATTTGAACTTTTCTTTTAATTAATTCCTTCGTTTATATATATATATATATATATTACAACATAATAGACAAATTCATTAAGGAAAAAATTTTAAATGTCTAATGTGAAAATGCCTAAGGTTCAGTAATCCATATATATATATATATATATATAATTATGCACCATATATTTTATTCTAGGATGGAACGATATTGCAATGGCTACAGCATATTACTATTTTGGGCTTTTATGTGGTTTAATTGCCCGGCAGTACAGAAAGAATCACAAAAAAAAGTGCCATTACAGAAAAGTGTAATATCTTTCAGGAAAGATTGGAATATTACATTTTTTTCCAAAATAAATGAACTTCGATGCAATCACAAGGATTACCAAGACCTTGACTGGGTAAAAGATATCAATTATTCTCCTTTAAAGAAAATTATTCGACAACCAAACCTTTTATTATTTATTCACACCTTTTAACTTATGCAGATTAACTAATTAAATGCTGTGCAGTCTCTCCTTATTTCTCCTTGGTTACCAGTTTTAACCCCAGCTCTACCAAGTTTTCTCATAGCTGTGGCAAATGCTGCATTGAAGTCAAGAGCGTTTCTAGCAAAGTCATTCACAGTAGGCTGAGATGATTCATCAGTGAATAGCACTTGATCCGAAGCAAACAAGCCCTTCCCTGCCACTAGATTCTGGTAGTACATATTGTCAAATCTTTGTGGGGTTACAGGATCCATGTTGATGGCAATTTGGGGGTCAACATTTCTCGGACAGGATTGCATCAACTGCTGGGCATAAGATGGATCCAATGAAGGATCAACAGGAGATGATGAAGAGAATGAGTAGATGCGTTCTGCAAAGCGGTCGCAGTGAGAGAAGCCTAAAGTGTGAGCTCCTGAGAGTGCAATCATGTCGATTTGGTTAAGGTTGTGTTTGGCAAATATTTGGTTGAGTTCATCAAGATTGAATGTTGGTTCTGGCAAATTTCCCTTCACATTTGAGGCTCTGGATACAAGGCCATCGCGTCTTCCCAATTCTATACTGAATGGAGCACCTCCAGCCTGCATATTGATCGGACTAAGTTTAACTTCACAAAGTGGGAAACATTGCGTTGCTAGTTAATAATGATGCTTATTACCAGGACTACAACATCCCTTGCAGCAATAGCTAAGATGTCTGCACAAGAGACCACGCCGGGGCACTGTGCTTCCACAGCTTGCTTAGCCTTAACAACAGTATCAAATCCGTCTCCTGCCAGGGACAGGTTGTCTGGGGCATCCTTCTCCGCGTCCCCATTTGGCGATTGAATCAGGACCGAGGCATCACATCCCTGTCAAGGAAACAACTCAGTTGCCAATTTTTATGATCCACGCTAATTATCATTGTAGCCTAACCCATAAGAGACGCTACCCTGGTCAAACACGTGTGTGCATCTTTTTATTCTTCTTTCCATGCCACCACTTTATATTCTACTATACAGACCAACTTTGTGGTACTTGAATCTGTTAACTCCATTCTAAGTCATTCGCTATTATGTTCCTAAGTCAATGGTTTGGTAATTGTTCTTGTCTAAGCTGCAACGTGTGAGAGCCTCCAATAATAACCCGCCTACTAAAAATTAATTGCTAGGATTTTTTTTTTTTTTTAAAACAACAACAACAACATCAACATTGCCTCTGCTACAAACCAGAAAAATATAACCTTATGATCATCTAGTATTTGATAAACGCTACTTATAATGATTTACCTCGACAAAGCAGTCATGGAAAAAGAGCCGGAGAGTTGCTGGAATGGTGACGAATGTTTGGCTAAACTTTGTTGACACCACTCTGTTCACAATGGATTCAACATTAGGACAAGTTGACGAGTAGAAATTTTCTACCAATTGCCCATCACCTCTCTGCATAATCAAGAGAATTGTAAACAAAAGCACCAACATCTTTCTCATTACTCTCATTTCCTTCTCTAGCTATTGGCAAGCAACTTCATTAGTTTCTTCTTTGTGTATCTTTGTTTAGGCTATTAATGAGTCTTACTTATATAGAGAAGAAAATAAATAAATGTGGAAAAAAACTGAAACGTGACAATCTTGACAAAGATAATATTTATAATATGCTTTACAGCTGCTTTCTTTGGTCTATATGAAAGCAGTACTTTTGGTATTAGCTTAAAACCCACTGAGTCTTGAATAGTTCTCCAATGCACACGTCCACACTTTTCTGTCCATTAAACAGTTAATTTTTTTTCCCTAACAAAAAAATTGAACATCCGAGAACGACTCATTACAGCTTTTACATTTTATCATCTTGTTGAGTATTAGTAGTTAGTGTCTTTCAAAACCGACCATCCAATAAGATATAGCCATATGCTATTGAGAACATATCCCAGCTTGGTAATGATTAACTTGTGATTGTGCTGCATACATACATATTGGTTTCTGTGTATGTTCTGCGAAAACGATTTGGAGGTTGTGATAAATTAATTTTCTCAATTCTATGGCATGCAAGTAGCCATAAGTAATAACCCGACAAGTTTATCTGATTGAATCTTGCAAGTCAAATTTAGAGACCATTTCTTGATTTGCATTAGCAAGTGCAAGGAAAATCAACGTTATTAGTCTGTTGAAATGGTGGTTATATATATTAAGGGCATTCTCTAGATGGATTAGTCATCCATATTCACCTGATTGCTTGCATGCGAGGAAATGAAAGTGACAGCAAAACAAAATCAAATCCAGCACAGGACATTTGACATTGGAATATGCTTAACAACCATTGCTAGTTTTACCTTGTTTATGGCCAAAAATGCAATAGGCGTGCAAAGATAATGTTTTCCTATACGGTAATTGCAATTCTAGGCAATAAGCAAAACCCACTTGTGTACTTTGATAGACTGAGACGATAGTGCCTATTCTTGTAAAAATTAATTAGAAATATGGTGTCAATATCCCCTAATTAGACTTTGTTTATCTTGATTATTATAATTGCATTCCTAGCCGTTAGAACGAAGCTTTCATCTTCGCTACACGTATGAAACGTGATGCAATTTTGTTTGATTTTCTTATTGACACAGAGCCAATCACCTTGGCCAACAACTCTCGCCAATCACAATTATGTTCAAAAAAACTGTTTCTTTTAGATGTTGAAAATTTTATAGACGTTCGAAATCTATCTGTCTTAGTATTTTTTTACACTTGTTTATAACGATTAGTTAGAAGAGTGAAGTAAGATCATCATTGCGTGGCCAGATGTATGTGCACACCCAGATAGATACACATACATACTTGCGTCTTGCTTTTATTTTATTGAGGATAAATTTTGAGTTACCCTTCCATCAAACTGATAATCTTCAAAAATACCTTCAGCTTATTATAAATTTCAACTAACCTCCACTTTTGTGCACAAGACAAAGAAAAAAAGAGGTCAGGTGATAATTTTTTTTAAAAAAATTTTTGTGATGATCTTCTTAATAAAATGGAAATAAGTTAAGCTTTACAATAATTGAGAATGTATCTTGAAAAATTTTCATTTCATTATAGGACAATTTGAACACAAAAATAATTCATTAAAAAAGAAAAATCTTCTATTTGTTAACCCCTTTTATCTTTCTAAGATCCGAATTTAAATGATCAATCGAGTAAAATTAATTAGAGATAATTTGGCCAAATCTCTAAGAGAATCAGAAGAACAGTGAAAATTTGCAAAACAGCCCTTGCAACAAAATATATTACCCATGCACACGTTTTTCATTTTTTTTTTCCTAATTTCTTTTTCCTTTCAACAACATGCACGCCTAGTCTCATGCCACTCACCAACTAAACTCATTCTCTTTCAATAGCGGTCGCATCCGCAGTATCTAATCTAACTTTTAGCTGATCTGGTCCAACCTGGAAACAGGGATTCATGCAGAAGATTGCACCACCTTACGAAAATGATATGTAGAATAAATATGAGGCCTAAGTGAGGAAGTGTTGCACCCCTTGACAAGTTTGATACATAAATAGTTACCTATGAACCTTTTTCTTCCTTATTGCAAAAGGCCAAATCATCGGACCATATTTACTCGAAAATTTCAACCTTGTGATTTTGTGCTTGTTAAGCTTTAATTTACAGATTTTGAATGGCACCCTTTGATGTAAATATGGATTATATATGTTTAAATAATTAAGAAGCAAAATTGGATTTTATATATACTGGGAAAAAAAATTAAATATATTGAACAGTCGTCGCGTTGGATGACCATATGATACGACCTTCAAAATTTTTTAGCAGTTACCATTTTAAACTACCCTTGGGGGGAAAAAAAAGAAAAGAAAAAAAAAAAAGCTCGCTTCTCTCTAAAAAGAAGTTGAATCATTCACTATTAAATATGGACATTTAATGACAACCGTAGTCTTTGAATCAGAAATGTTTCTTCTGGGGAAGGGACATTGCTTATAAACTTTACCGATAATTGCATACTATATTCTGGGCGATTGAATTTGCCCGAACAAACCTCAGCTGGCCACGTCTAAGATTAAGAACATCAACAACCAAATTCATTCTCCAATACCACATGCTTCACACATCCTACAGCCGTGTTTGGTAGGCTCTGCACAAACTTGGACCAAACTACACAGCAACAACAGTCAATGCAATAAATTTGACCCTGACCATTCTACACTCCGCTCGCTCGCTCTAAGGTTGGCAACAGAAAGGGACGAGTTAGGATTTGCTGGTCCTAATTCTGTTGCAAATAGTAAATCAAATCTTAATTGGGATAAAAATTATGTTTGAATTTTGTTTCCATATGAATTCCAAATTGTCCCGATGAAATAAATTTTTTGTCATACGTTGCAGATTTTATCACAAATGACATGTCATTTACTAATAATTGACATGTCATATGCTTATGCCATATATATATATATATATATATATATATATATATATACATATATTATTTATTAAAATGATTTGTCATACACATACGATCGACATAGCAAATATATAGTTCATTAAACTAACTTGTCATACATTTTTGGAAAACTAATTTTTAGATCATTCAAATCCCCATTAAGATTTTTAAACATCCCGAATTTTGACTTGTATAGTAAATTTAGATAAAGTTTTATCCTAATTCCTATTTCAAATGGGCCCAAATCTCAAATCCTAGTAGAAATTTACAAAATTTTATCAATTGTAGTTTGCACCCATTTGGGGTGGGCGAATTCTGGTTTGAATGAATCTGATTAGGTTCCAAGCTAATCGGATTGGGAAAAAAAAAATTAAATTTGTAATTCGAATTGGATCAGAAAATTGTGTCACAGATAGTTTGTGTATGCATGGTGTTTTGAATTGGATCAAGTTTTGATGTGATCTAATTATAATTCAATTTAATCGGGTTAGAGTCCTTATCTGCATCCGAGCTAAATCTAAATTTTTCAAATTGGGTTCATTATTTATACACCCCTAGCGGAATCGGATCCTCTCCTGATCTGATCACTACATGAGCTTTTAGAGATCCATTGACACGTGGCATTATTAAATTCAATGGCCAAGATTTATTTATAATTAATTTTTCATTTAAATGCTTTCCTCACTCTCCAAACCCGGTGAAACCTCGCTATCTTTCTTTCCAAATTATAATTTCGCCAAATTCAAAAAGGAAATCTAATTCTTCAAAAATGAAACAAAAATCAAAATCGCCTAATAGTATCAAGGTAAAAAGTTGAATTTCTATTAGCTAGATGCGATAATTGCTTGGGTAGTATTGATTCAGCATCAATCTCTTCATTATTGAGATTATTAACATTTTTGTGCTTAAATTTTGGATTTTTTCTATAGTTATTTGCTGAGGTTTTATTTTTTTACTGAAAGAATTATCAAGATGTTGTTGCTACAGGAAGTAAACAAAAAGCGGGGATAGTCCCATTTTCTTCCTAGATAAATTCATAATTTTTTGATGCCCACCACTCATTTGTTAAAATGTAGTACTTATCTGTTTCATGCTAAAGCTATTGAATGTACATTTTCTTTTTCACTATATCTCACTTTAGTTGAATTTCTTATATTCTTTTGCAGCACGACAAAAATGAGATCATGCAAAAGAATGCTACTTAATATTATACACTTTCAAAATATTATACACATTCAAATGTGGAGACGGATCAAAGGTTGCCAAATGGCTATATTTTACTTGCTTGAAAGTGGATAACAAAGAAAGATTAATAAATCAAATGTGTTATACTTGGTCTATGGAGGATTATGTCAAGTCGTCAAGACTAAATTTTTTTTAGATTATCTACATTACTCAAAGTTGTAGTTATTGAGTTTTGTTTGCCAATTACATATAAATCTATAACAATTTGATACTATTGCAACTTAATTTACGGTTATGGAGATATTTTAGGTTTACTATATACTAGCCTTTTGAAGAATAGCATACCTAGGGTATCGATTGCTTCTTGTGTATTATAGTTGAGTTTCTTCATTATAAAATACGATTTGCCTTTGCTCAAGGCTGGTGTAAACAACATCCTCCACCAAGAAATGCCTTCAAGATCAATGTTGATGCAGCAATTGATAAACAAAATCAACTAGTAAAATTGGGAGCAGTCATAAGGGATTCAAACAGCAAGATAATTGCAGCAGCTGTGAAGACATCACAATTATGGAAGGATGTGGCATATGTAGGGGCTGAATTTCTGAAATGGGGGCTAAAGGTAGGAAAGGAAGCTGATAATTTGGTCAACAATAAGAAAGGAAGCAGAGCTAAAATTTATTGGGTAATTTCTGAAATTTAAAACCAGAACAAGCTGTTTCAGAAAGTTTGATTTCAACACATCCCAAGATTATGTGATGCCCAGGCTCACCTTTGGCTAAAATATATTGTAAATCACAATACAACTGATGTATGGCTGGACCTTATACCAGTAGAAATAGCTACTGTATTATCTTTTCTAAATGAATAAAAATGTCTCTTACTTTATCCCCCCAAAAAAATAAGAGAAAAAATTCATTTTGTAAGAACAAGAATTTTTTAAATAAAAAATATACTATATGCAAAAAGCTTTCATTCTATTGCTCATTTCTCTAAACTTACAACGTTCAACAAACCTAAGCATTGAACATTAAAATATCAAAAACGAGAAACACTTGCGCATTAATATAATACAAAAAGCAGCATTTTGTAAATGAATCTTAAGCAGCAAAAAATTACATTAACATTGTCTGATCTGGAACTAACTAAATATTAAAGGAAAAATCTGAAGTAAAATTAACAGTGTTTTTTCACATTAAATTTGTGCTACTAGAAGCTTGAGAGCCTTGAAATCCATTTGAGAATCCTGTGCTATCTTATTGAAACAAGGCCAGAAACTTTGTTTATTGAAGTAAATCATGAAAAATTGCCAGTCGAAGTTGAGTCAACAATTGTGGCCGCAACAATAAGCATGAAAAAGTACTGTTACGCTAGCGAGAAAGAATAAAATTCAGATTCACACGCAAAAACTAATTAAAAAGCACTTACTGAATAAGATGATAAATCATTAATGAATGAGTATTACTAATCACCGGAAGCAATTGAACAGGTGGCTGCGACAATGAACAATTTAAGCAAAAAATTAATCCAGATGAAATTAATTGCTCAATATTGTATGTATATAAAGCTAATTAATTAATAATATAGACAATCACCTAGATTATTTGAGATTGATAATCTATTAGCCTCCTTTTTTCTTTTTTCTTTTTTCTTTTTTTGGGTCAAGAATATCTCCAAACTACTCTTGAATCTACATCTTCCACGAGATGACTTTTCTTTTCTTCATACCTTTTGATTTCACAATATCTATGTGCCGAGTCAAAGGAGATTCTTGAACTTTTTCTTGCACACTACCATCCATTTCCAGACGTAAAATATCCTCTACTAGTCTTGCTAAAGCCCTGTTGGATATGTTGGTAAATATAAAACATAAGGACCTGTATTCATATGTCTATTGCAACTTAGGATCTGCTTGCACTTCACCGCCATACATGTCTTTGATACATTCTGCTCTTGCTTGTTTTGTCCACCTTTTTGAAATATATTTGATAGGAATTTCTTTGACATCCATAACATCCCTAAAAATCTAATCTTTATGATATGGCTATATAAAACCCCCCTCATCTCAAAACTCCTGTAGCTAATGGACAATGTGTCATCATTCTCCATTTTGACATATTCCTTTTCAAAATCATCCATACCAACTGTACGTACTAAATATTTACTATCCCTAGAGTCTTTTTTCACCAATAAATTGATAAACTCTTCAAATTAGTCTTGAAACTCTTGAAAAATTGCCTTCGTGTAAATCTCTCTTGCATGAGCCAACATTTTAATACACATTTTCATATTGACCAACCCATAACATAATTCATACCCTACTTCTAACTCTTCGTACCGTTTATCATTGACCAACCTTTCAAAGTGCATAAAAAACTGAGGCATATTAGGATTTAATTTCAAGTAGTCCTTTAGAGATGCATTAAAGTTCTCACTAAGTTGGGTGCTGTTCGTTCCAGCAGACCCTGCCTGCCTAACATATGCGGAAACCCATTTATGCTTTAACTCAAATATACTTTTTCGCCAACTATTACCCGTGCATCATATTTATCAAGCATGTTATCCAAACTAACTAGAAGCTCATCTTCATCCTCATTACTGTCCATAAACACCGAGAGGACACTTTTCACTGTACTTGTACCTTTAAAGACACCATTTACATGCTTCAAGGCATTTTGCATCATTTGTCAGGTGCAAAGCCTATGGTATGTATTTGGCATGACATTTAAGATAGCCTTGGCCATTGCAGCATCTAATCTGTGAAAATTATTTTCGGAGCCTTTCTAGACATAGCCTGCAAAAATGTTTCAAATAGCCAAATGAAGGAATTAGCAGTTTCATCATACAACAATACTGCACCAAAGGTAACAATCTCACGATTGATGATTCAATCGAACATATGCTGCAAATGGCCGATTCTGTTTTTTAATTTTGTAAGTCGTATCAAAACTCACAACATCACCAAAATGACCATTTTAACATCAGCCTAAAATATATTTTTTATTTGCTCTTCATTATCTAACTATATAGAGGAAAAAAATGAAGGATTTTTTACATGTTGTTACAGAGAAATAATTCAGAATCTACCTTGCTTCTCCATATGCCATTTGCTTTTGTCTTTTTGTTCTAAGGTAATCTTTTTGATCGAGTCTTATGGATCTAAGAGACTCTCTTCCACCCGCTTGCTTTACCATTAGCTCATAAGTAGACTTAAGGGAAATTCTAGATTCATCTGCTGATTCTACTTCCATTGCTTGTGAACTGGATATTCTTCTTTGAGACGGTAACATATGAGTGCACTTTTTCATTACAAGAGGATGATTATGTGATTCCATAAAATGATAAACAAAAAATTGTTCTTCTTCCTATCTAATTTAACACATAATTCAGCATTACAACCCGTTCTCGTCTTTGCTCTAGGTTTTACAGTCAAATGATCTCGTTTATCTTTCGATCGCAAACTCGCTCTAGCACGAACAAATTGCCTGGAGGTGATTTCACCTGTACGTTTATTCTTACCAAAGGTTTCTTTTCTAATACTGAGCCCCACTTTTGACCGTAGAAATCATATGCTAATTATGTTGGGATCAAACTTTTGGTGAAATACTATCACCTATAATGCAAGAATATCCTGTTATATAATTAAAAATCAATAATAAATTATGTGAAAGCGTATCTAAATCCATAACGCTGAATTAATCTATAGGATTATGTAATTGACCTTTCAGATCTACACATTCTCTTAGAGAGTCCTTTAATACTCTCTATGCTCTCTATCTGATGATGGGATATCGAAAGAATAGAAAAGAATAATACGTGTGACCTGAGGACTATAACCACTTATATAGACAACCTTTTTTTTGTTATCACTAGGTATTCCTAATTTTGCCCATCATAGAATTAGAATACTATTAGTTTTCTACACATTAAAAGCCCACACTTTATTAGATACATTAAAGTCTACAACACCGAAAATCTTAATTGATCACTTTAATTAGATTTAACTTTATATGACAGTCTGCAGTATATAATTATTCACATATAAGCCATATGTTGGATTAAAGATTTAACATTATTGAATTTTAAAAAAAAAGCCAACAATCTCCCACTTGGGCTATATGTGTAAACTCATAATTATATTTTGCAAAAATAATCGTATGAGCTCAATTTTTATTATGATTACCAAAATGTATCTATAACCAATTCGGTCCATCAATCATATCAATATAGGATTAAAGTGACCTTCGTTACATTTATGGTAACTCGACCCATCAATGGTCACTATACCAATACAAATGAATGATATAGATCATAATGTGGATTTATAGCATGGAAATTTCATGTAATGTGATCTTAACATGCTTATTTCTAATTTCTCTACCTTAAACCTTAGTGAGATCAAAGTATTCTAAAAGTTCAAAGTGTGAATAAACCAAAATTTTATTTCTGCAGAAAATAATTCAAAATATCCAGAAACGAAAATAACTAAAAATATATATATTATAAAAGCATTTAAAAATCACAAACTCTCATTAAAACTGAATATCCTTAAATGACATGACACCCATACGAGCAGTGTGCTTATGAAACATCTTGGGTGGTAATCCCTTAGTAAGCGAATCCGTAATCATAGAGTTTGTGCCAATATGCTCAATAGACAATTGTTCACTTTGAACTTTTTCTTTAATAACTAAGAACTTGATGTCTATATATTTCAACTTCGTCAAGTTCCTATTGTTATTGGAATATAGCACTGCTGTTTTATTGTCACAAAATAACTTTAGTGGTTTGTCAACACCATCTATTATGCATAGCCCCATGAAAAAATTTTGCAACCATATTCCATGATTAGATGCCTCATAATATGCTATAAATTCTGCTACTATCGTAGAAGAGGTTATAAGAGACTGTTTAACACTCTTTCAAGAGACAACACCCCCAACTAATAGATAGATGTAATCCGAAATAGATTTGAAATTATCTTAGCATCTAGTAAAGTTAGAGTCAGTGTACTCAATGATCTTAAGCTTATCTGACCTCCAAAACGTGAGCATATAGTTTTTTGTTCTTTATAAGTACTGCAAAACTTGCTTGGCTGTTTTCCAATGGTTTAATCCGGGATTGCTGAAGTATCTACCCAACATCCCAATAACGTACGCAATATCTGATTACGTACAAACTTAAGTATATATCAGACTTCCTACTATTGACGCATAAGGAATCTTCTTTATTTCTTTTTCTTCAAAATCATTTTTAAGGTATTGATTGAGACTAAACTTGTCTCCCTTAACCAAGAGGGTATCACTTAGTTTGTAATCTTGCATGTCATATCTCTTGAGAATTGTTTCGATATAACTTTTTTGTGATAATTTCATAATACCTCTGGAGCGATCCCGGTGTATTTATATGTCTAATACAAAAAAAGCACCACCAAGATCTTTCATCTTAAAGTTCTTAACTAAAAATCTATTGGTTTCGTGCAATAAGCCTATATCGCTACTGATAAACAAAATGTTATCGATATATAAAATCAAAATAATATACTTACTCTCATAGAACTTATAGTATATGCAATCATCAATCAAATTCATTTTTTAACCGAATGAGACAATCACTTGATGAAACTTGAAATACCATTATCAAGATACTTGCTTGAGCCCATGGATGGATTTTTTAAGTTTGCAAACTATAATCTTTCGGTCTCCAGACATAAATTTTTCTAGTTGCATCATATCAATTGTCTCATCAATATCGCCATTGAGAAACGTTGTCTTCACATCCACTTGATGTAACTCAAGATCGAAATGCGCTACTAATACCATTATAATCCTGAAAGAGTCTTTCGAAGAAATTAGAGGAAAAGTCTTTTTATAGTCGATGCATTTTTTCTATGTAAAGCCTTTTGCGACAAGACATACCTTGTACTTTTTCACATTACCTTTCGAATCCTTCTTGGTCTTAAGTATCTATTTGCAACTAGTAGGTTTCGTACCTTTTGACAACAGAACAAAATCTCATATGTCATTGTCTTTCATAGACTTCATCTCCTCATTTATGGTATCAATTCATTTTTTAAAATTGAAACTTTCCATGGCTTGATAGAAATTGATTGGATCATTTTCTATCATTTTAATGTCCACCTCATGTTCTTAAAGAAATACAATGTAATTATCTGGTAATGCACTTCCTCTTTCTGTAGTGGATCTCCTTAATGGTATAGGTTCTTAAGGTGGTACAATTTATTCTTCTGGAATAACTTCTTGTATGAGGGATTCTCCAATATTGTCTTGATTTATTGTGTCTTGTACAAAGTTAGAAATGAGACCCTAATAAATGCTAATAACACATATTGGAATATTAACATATTTCTCTTTAAGGACAAAGTCTCTAACCATATCTCTCCTCGCAAATTTGACATCCTCAAAGAACTGAGCATTTTCTGACTCAAAAATCAACTTAGTTATGGGATCATAAAACTTATACTCCTTGATCGTTCTGAATATCTAACAAAATAGCAACTAACCATCCTTGAGTCCAGTTTCTTCTCATTAGGCTTATATGGTCTTGCCTCAACTGGACATCCCCAAACATGTAAGTGCTTTAAGCTAGGCTTTTTTCCTATTCAAAGTTTATAAAGGGTTTTAGTAGTTGCTTTAGTTAGAACCTTATTAAGGATATACGCTGCAATCTTTAGTGCTTCTCCCCAGAGTGATTCTAGTAAGGTAGAATAATAAATTATACTCCTTACCATGTCCTTAAAAGTTCTGTTTCGTCTTTCAGCAATACCATTTATAGTGGGCGAACTCGGCATAATAAACTATAAGACGATACCGCATTTCTCTAGGAATTTAGCAAATGACCCTTGATGTTGTTCACCTGAACCATCATATCTACTATATTATTTACATTACGGTCAGATCTAATACTTTTAATATTTTTGCCAAGTTGATTCTCAACTTCAACCTTAAAATTTTTAAACATGTCAAGAGATTGTGCATTTTCATCGAAGAGATATATGTAACTATATATACAAAAATCATTTATGAATGTCATAAAATATTATTGACCATTTCAAGTAGATTTAGCAAATGGCCCACAAATATTTGTATGTATGAGTTCTATGATATTCGAAACCTTATTGCTTTCAAACCTTCTTTTATTGGTTTATTTTCCCTTGATATAGTTAACACAGATATTGAAATCTGTGAAATCTAAAAGGTTAAGAATTTCATCTAATATAAATCTCTCTATCCTCCATTTGAAGATATAACCCAATCTCTTGTGCCATAATGCAGTTAAATTCTCATTGGTTAATTTTTTCTTTAGACCTCGTGTACTTGATTTTAATGATTAATTAAATGAAACAATTGAATTCAACAAATAAAGATTATCATTACCTGATAAAAATCCAGAGCCTACCGATTTTGAATTATGAAACAAACTAAATTTTTAATTTCTAAATGAACAAGAATAACCATATTTGTCTAAAGCGGAAATAGAAATCAAGTTCCATCTAAAAGATGGAACAATAAATGTTTCATCAAGATCCAAATAAAAATTGGTCTTTAATAATAATTTAAAATTTTCAATTACTTCAATTTTAACCCTTTTGCCGTCACCTACATAGATGTATCTTTCACTATTATTGAGCTTTTGGCAATTCGAACAACTCTGCATAGACACACTGATGTGAGCTGTTACATTAGAATCTATCCACCACGTATGTCTAGGTATTACAGTTAAATTAATCTTAGAACACACCAGGCCATATTCTTCTCCTCCTGTAAAGAAACAAGAAGTGACTTTTAGATCATCAAATTTCTTTTGCTGTTTCTTTTGAGGTAGTATATTTGTAGCTTCTTTATCCTTATTTATTTTCTTGCCTTTATACCTTATTAAAATTAGGCTTATCAAGAGCGTATCAATTTTGATCTTTTCGTTCTTAACAAACCTTTGTTCAATTTGTGCAAGAAACTCCTTAGCCGTAGTTGCTTTTTCAGTGATTGAGTTTCTAAATTCTCTTGAGATGACTTTCTTTATGATCATGATACATATACGATTTGATCTCTCCCACTTTTTTATTTCCCTTTTATCATTAAGAGTACTTTCATTCATAAGAGATGGGGAGAATCAACCCTTAACATAAGATCAAGATTCATGACTACGAAAACTATTGAAAGATTCTCATACTGTGATTTGAAGTTAGACAATTTAACATAGAAATTGAATTGATGTTGGCAGTAATATTAGCAGCAGACATAACTAAATAGCGAACAACAAATAAACAAAATAAGCTCATATTGGTCTTTAAAAATAAATTCAAATAAAGGTAAATCCTATCTCAAGATACTAGATACTCCATTAATATTTTATCTTTGGACAAAATATTAACTTATAAGTGATATTTTGGTGTAGTAATCAAACACTGATAATAAGAACATGTTAAATAATTAATCTTCCTTTAGGCCGATTTATTACTCACATGTAAAACCAAATAATCATCACGCATTTATTACCACACGTGTACATGTAATTCTATTAAATATGAATAATTCTTTGGTCGATCAATATTAACAGAAATTATATGTACAAAAAATCATTTATATTCCAAAATAAATTAATTTCCACAAGAAAGGTCACTTTAGTGACATATTGCTTTAATTAATTTATTTTAAAATACATATAAACCAATTAATATTTGAATTTAAAATTGTACCAAAAATTACCCAAAAAATATAAAAATTTTAAAAAATTTTTTAGGGTTAAAATCAAACTTTGACTGGTCAACGAGCAACTGTTGATCGGTCAAATGTTGACTAGTCCAAACCGTTGATCGATTCTAAAATAAAACAGTTCAGTCTGAGTCAAACCAGACTGAACTGGTTAATCAACCAAACCCTTTTTTATATATATAATGAGCTTAGTTTAATATTTAAATTATTAATAGCTATTATAAATACTAAGTTAACCCTTTAATTTTTTTACATTAAGCTTAAATTCAAGCCCAAAATTTAAATTTCTTAAGTCCAAAACTTAGTTTTAGATTTAAAAGCCAAAGTCCTTATTATTCTGCTATAAAACGAAATTTTAAATTACTCTAAGGAGCTTTGTGATATGTTCCAACAAAACCTAACTCTTTCATCTTTTCTCATTTTCTTCTTAGAGTGGCGGCTTTGGCCACTGTTTTTTTTTTTTTAATAATCCAAGTTTCCAAAAAAAATCAAATTTTAGATTTCTATTATTTTACAATACTAAAGAAAACAATCATAAATTTATTCTCAAATTCAAGAATACTAGATTTAAGAATAAAAAATATTTAATCATTAATTAAAATAAATTTAATTCTAAATAATTCAACATGAATTGGCTCTGATGTCATTTGTTGGGATAAAATTTTTGGTGAAATACTATTACCTATAATTCAGGAATATCATATTATATCATCAAGAATCAATAACAAATTATGTGGAAGTGTACCTAAATTCATAACACTGAATTAATATATAAGATTATATGATTGGCCTTTCAGATCTACACGTTTCCCTAGGGAGTTCTTTAATTCTCTCTACGCTCTCTCTCTAATGATGAGATATCAGAAAAAATAGAAAAGAATAATACATGTAACCTGGAGACTATAACCACTTATATAAACAATTTTTTTACTGTTATCACTAGATATTCCTAATTCTGCCAATCATAGAATTAGAATACTATTATAATTTTACACATTAAAGGCCCATACTGTATTAGATATATTAAAATGTATAGTACCGAAAATCTTAATTGATCACTTTAATTGGACTCAACCTTAAATGACAGTCTGCAACACATAATTATTCACGTATAAACCCAATGTTAGATTAAGAATCCAACATTATTGAATTAAAAAAAATCAGATTCATCAGAATCAAACTACATCCCATATTTAGGTTTCCAATACAATTCGCTAAAATTTTCTGAAACAGCATCAGTTGCAGCTATTTAAAGAACCAATGAAAACCAAAACAACAAACCTGTAGCGACCATTAACAAAAATTATTAACATTATATCAAGTTGCAGAGGATAAAACTATAGTGAAATCGAGGAGTGTTATAGAATCATCAGCTAACCTCGTTGGACTATTAATATTATTGAAGTTCACGTTCAGTGGAGTAAATTGGTTTTCTCAAAATTTTCTTACCACATTTGCTAATTATTTGGGAGATGAAGAGCTTTTTACGGTGAGGGAATAAATTGATAGAAGCGGGAATTGTAAGTGCAACGGGAAACCATCTCCATAAAACACATCATTTAACAGGCTATCAAAATAATTAGTTACAAATAAATTTTGGCTATTTAATTTAATAATGCCACGTATGGATCCTTAAAAACTCAGATAATGATTAGATTAAAGAGAGAATCTCACTTAAGAGTCTATGAAAATAATTAGTTACAAATAATTTTTGGCCATTGAATTTAATAATGCAACATATGGATCCTTAAAAGTTTAGATAATTATCATTTCAGGAGAGAATTTAATTACCACCCTTAGCACCCACCCTTGCCTTAGCTCTTTATGGTAATACTTATCCTATCCAATGCATTTAATAATGAGAATTTTAATGGCATCAAACATTACTTAAATGAATATAATAAATTACTTGCAGCTGACTATCAGTGGCTGATGGCGGCGATTTTAATTTTTATGAATAAAATCAAAAGAAAAATATAATATTATAAAATAAAAATAAATACCAAAACAACCAGAAGCTTACTGGAAAGACCCAAAGCAACTCATGGCATGATTTGGGCCCAAGCTTTGGGCCATTAACCTATTATTCTTGGGCCGGGAAAGGACACAATAGCAAAACCCAAACTTCGTTTCTGATTCCAATCCAAATTGCTCACCGAATCGCCACTATCCCTTTCCTCGCTTCCAGTCTATTCTCTACAACCGCTAGGAAAGTTCAAAATTGAATTCACCAGAAACAACGAAGCGAAACAAACCGAATCGAAAGTAGAAAACTCAAATCAAAATCAATAATTGATGGCGATGGTTCTAGACTCGAACTTCGAATCAGAGTTCCCGTACTGGGCCTCGGTTCGTCGCCGTTTTCGGCCCGATTCTCCCTTCTTTGCTTCCGGCAACATTGAACGCGAACTTCTCGCTAAACAGGTCCTTTTTCCCCCTTTTTCCTTTTTTTTTTCTTTGAGGCATTTTTTAATAATCTTTATTTTTTTACGTAATAATCATTTGACATTATTTTTTTTCCCAATTGACAGGTTGCATTGGATTTCAGTGAAGATGAAAAGTACCAACTTGAGAATATGGTAACTGAGGATGGCAGGTACTATTACATACATGTAACGGTTTAACTTTTTTTTTTTTAATTTGTTTCTTGTGTTGGGTTATGTCAGTGATCTTACTATTCCTTATTATCCAGAAATTGGGTATTTGATTAACAATTAAGGCTTATAAATGTGTGTCTTTACGGGTTTATTCAAATTGTGTTTAATTGATGTTTGAGCAGAGGACTCTGCTGTCCTATTGTTGGTTGTAATGCGCGATTGAGATCTTTAGAGGAGTTTGAAGATCATTACAAAGCTCGGCATACCGCATCCTGTTCTGTGTGTTGCAGAGTTTATCCAACATCGAATTTGCTAAGCATACACATATCCGAAGCTCATGATTCTTTCTTCCAGGCAAAGGTTGCACGTGGCTATCCCATGGTAATTTTTTGTCCAGTTAAGTTTGTGTCCTGAAGCAATGACTAAATCGTGTATGGTTCTTTTTGGTTGTGGATTTAACATGGCGTAATCTTTTTGGTTGCTAAGATGTGGTAGTTAGTGCAGTTTCAAGTCTTTATAACATATCACATTTCCTTTTTATTCTGCGTCATTTGGCATTTCTGACTTGAACTTCTTTGTGCATTACCTGAGAAATTCGTGGGATATGACCATCTATTTTATTGATAGCTTTTGTCAGATATAGATAGCCTGACTGTCAATAACTTGCATGCTGATTCTTAGAACCCAAATCAGTAATCGTAATTGGCAAGATCTATGGGTAGTACACACTTTGTAGTTGGACTCTGTCAGTATCTGCTTGAGTTTTGTCATCTTGATTTTATTTGAGATACAACATATTGCTGCATGTTTGTGTGTAACAGTATGAGTGCTTGGTTGAAGGCTGTGGGTTGAAGTTCAAGAACTACAAAAGTCGGCAACAGCATCTGGTGGACAAGCACAAGTTCCCTACTTCATTTGAGTTCTTCAAAAAGGCCCACCCATCCAAGAAACAGAGACAGAAGAACCAACGTAAACAGGATTTACAAAAGAAGGAAGCTTCAAGTTCCATGGAAGTAGAAGATGAAGCCATCCATGGTCTTGTTTCTGCTGTCTCTAAATTAAGCACTTCAGACTCCACTCCTTCCTCTGTCAGCTTTGGTCGTCGCCACACTCGTGGCTTGACCTTTGTCCCTCGAGCTATCATTGCGAAAGAAAACCAGACTCCACTTCAATGCAAACAAAAAGATAGCCAGCCTGCATATGCTGATTGAATCTGGGCTACTATACATGCTTCAGTATTTCCCTAGCCAGCCTGCATATGCTGATTGAATCTGGGCTACTATACATGCTTCACTATTTCCCTGCAGTTCCAATTCTCATGTCTTGTGTGGACTGCAATGAGCTTTGAACATTCTGAGTTGCCGAAAGGTGGTGCACCCTGTTGAAATTTCTCATCTACACTTGGAGTTGAATCACTTCCGACCAGCTGACAACTTATTTGATTCTAGGCCCGCTTTCTGACAACTTATTTGATTCTAGGCCCGGTTTTCTTGTTTCATTGATCATATATTATTACCAATGAATTAAAAATGGTAATGTAGTGATGATCATTTTATTAATTTATTTCTATGTTATTCCGAGAAACAAATCTTGTTTTCCCTTGATGTTAATGCCTCCTTTCGATCCTGTAAAGGGTAACGTAACTAATTTGAAATGATAATGCTCTATCATTCCAACAGGTGGATTGTTATAATTCAGCTTAAGTTTTGAAATCATATCATAAATCTGATTGCATATGATGTCCACAAGGAACGTTTCAAATTGGCTATCGTGAATTTCATTCACCAAAAACAGAACGGCGGGGTCGGGGAAAACAGTCAATAGTTGACGAAACGCTGTCGTTCTGGATAAGGGTATTTTGGTCATATAATAAGGGTATTTTGGTCATATAACAAGGGAAAGAAAGTTAAAAATCAACTCCGCAAACAGCCGGTTTCGCTCAACTCATAGATCTGAAAATTCGGTTCCCCAAAGGCGAAAACGAAAATGGACGCCATCGACAACGTCTTCGATCCGCTCAGAGATTTCGCAAAAGATAGCGTGCGTCTCGTCAAGAGGTGTCACAAGCCCGATCGCAAAGGTACATGCCATAATAATTTCGATTTATTGTTTCATTTTATTTTTCTGATTTAATCTGCCCGCATATTGATTTGTGATTTATTTTGAAATTTCGCAGAATTCACGAAGGTAGCGTTCCGTACGGCGATCGGATTCGTTGTGATGGGATTCGTAGGTTTCTTCGTCAAGTTGATTTTCATCCCTATCAACAATATTATTGTTGGATCTGGATGAGGTACGAGCCCATTGTTTTAATTTGTGATTGAAATATTCTCTTGCCTTGTGTACATGTTTATGATTCGATAGCAAGCTTTAGGTTTAATTTGGACATGAAATTCATATTGAATTAGTTGTTAAGGTGTTTAATCTTTATCATCAATGTATAATTCAGTAATCTTATATATGTGGTCAAATCTTATTAATAGGAACCATTGACTGCGGACTCCAATTTTTCAAAATCATACGTGAATTTTCAGTTTCTGGAAACATTGTTTGTTTCAAGGATAGATGACAAAATCAGTGGGAATTGTGAAATCTTTGATTGGATGCTTAAATTGCTCAAGATGCATAGATTATTCTGGTACATTGAAGAGGTTGGAATACTATTGTGGTTTTCTGAGCTGGTGTTGCAGTGAAACAGGGGATCCTTGTTTTTCTCATCTGGGACACTGTTGAAACTAGGAGGTCGCTGTTCTCTGATTGAAAAACAAGCAACTTATGTTGTAGTCCTATAATGAGCATCAACTTATTTGCAAATAGAAATAAAGAAATGTGTAAATGTAGCACATTCAATGTCAAAACATGTTGAGCAAACAACCAATAAATGGGGCAAACTATATACAAGAGGTAGGTTTCATGTCTCACGAAGATGCATGGGTTCTTTCTTTCAAATTTATTTATCCTATTGCTGAATTTTGGCTTATTTTGTGTACATTTTAGAAATTTCTTTTATGTGCCTAAGTTGCCTACAAGATTCAGCAATGGTTGTGCATTGATGTTGAAATTTCTGGGTACCCTCTCTGTGTTTGCTATTGCTGTGCTTCTTCTGAGATCGCATATCGTAGGATGTTAAATGACTGTAGTTTTGACGCATATGTCCACTTTGAGAAATTATATCAATAGTTTTTTCTTCATAGACAAGCTACTGAAGAATACTCATTTAAGAGATTATTAAGGACAATAATCAAATTCAATTTTTGCTGGCTATTGACTATGGATTAATGCATTTTTGGAATGCGCTAGTAACTGTTGTCGTACAGGCTTCAAAGAATAATGAATTCCTTGTGAAATTGCAGGCTGCAGAGGTTCCGGCTTTGACGATGGAAGTTATCAGCAGATTGATACACGCCCTTCAAGGAAGGAATGAGTTAACCCGTTTACAATTTTATTAGACAGTGCCTCAAATATGTGTTGAATCTTTTTGAATTAGACTCATTCTGGAAATATTTTACTTTTGTCGAACATTAGTTTGTTCTTACAGATTTGGAACTTTTTATGTTCAAGTCATTTTGTTCACATTAAATCTATTTACTTATAGCACTTGCAAATGTTCTACTTAAATGTCCTGAAATTTTGTTCCAACTACCGAAGAACTGGGTTTAAAATAGTGAGGGGATCAATCCAAGGCTTCCAGTTCCAAAAGGAAATACATCACCGCCATCATCTTTGTTAATTTAGAATGCAACCAACCAACTTCTAATTCTATGATACATGCCAGAAACAGTCATGGAATTGAAACGTTGTGCACTGTTTATTCAAAAATTTAAAATCACGGTGACTTTTGAACCAGAGAAACCATTAATTAATGAAATTCTATTTCCATTGTGCAACGATAGTGAATAAAATATAAAATAAAACAAAATAAAAAGATACAAGAACTAACAAGTCGAAAAATAATAGGCAACCTTCCAGACTTAGCAATTGGTAACGACGTCAGCAGACGCAAGCACTAGCTGCGGTTGATCCAAATAAGCTTCCTTTCTAGCCTTCTTTTTCTCCCGCTGCAACCTGAAGTACTCTCTCTTCCTTGCTCTGTAACTGTTGGGATTCTCAGGCTGCACTACTCGTGGGTAAACACTTACCTAAAAATCACACAAATCCATGATCAATTCTAACACCAATCAATTCAAGATGGCATTCGCTTGTGCATTTTCACAAACAGTTTGTTATTGGAAAACATTTCACCTGCTTCCTGTCAGGCCCAAACTTCTCAAATTTGACTAGTCCATCAATCAAGGAGAATATCGTATGGTCCTTGCCAAGCCCCACATTTTTCCCTGGATGGAACTGAAAATTTCACTTCAGGTTAAAATTATATCGCTACTAAAACTCACAAATTCAATTTTTTTAAGAAAAAAAATTTATAAGAAATGGAATTTAGGGTGAAACCTTGGTGCCTCGCTGGCGGACGATAATCGCGCCGGGCTTAGCGACCTGGTCACCGAAAATCTTGACACCGAGCCGCTGGCCACGCGAATCACGGCCGTTCTTCGTGCTACCGGCTCCCTTTTTGTGGGCAGATTCGATGGTTAAAGGTAACGGCGATGTTGGTGGGACGGGAACGGTGACGGATTTGGGACACACGATGAAATCGCCTTTGAAAAACGAGGAGGAAGAGCTTGAGGATAAGGAGAGGCCCTTAAACGAGGCGATTAGGTTTACACTCATTGAAACTGTTGCCATTTTTCCTCCTCTCGGCTTAATGGCTGAAATGAAAATATTTCGAACAAGATGGACGAACGAGTGAGGCCCTTATCTCAAAGGTCGTTCGTTTCAGTTTTCCCCACTGCCCACGTCAACAACCAAGTCAAGTCATTCGGAATGACGGGCCCTGTCTATGGGGAAGGAGAATCATATCATCCAGATTCATTTACTAGCTGGCGGATTAAAGTAATTAATTTATGCTGATTTTTTTAAAAAACATTATTAATTACTTAATTAGTGATATATTAATAATGAGATATTACATATCACATTATTTAGAGTGAATTTTAAATAAAATTTTGAAGGTCTATTATTATTCATTATATATTTTTAACTGTTTAAATAAAATTTTTATTTCAACTATTAACTGTTACTCATTCAATAGATAGTAGATTTTATTATAATAAAATTACTTTTTATTTTTATTTTTATAAAGCATTGACGCACACCTTTACAATTTTAAAAATGTATTTCTATAAGTTTTTATAAATATTATTTTATATTTCATACTTGAAAGAATTTTGTTTGGACGTAGAAAGATTGACTGATAAATAAAAACGAAACTATGGATGCTTTTCGGTTGCAATTTTACGTATCAAACAGTAAATTCCTAAAAAGGAAATTATTATTATTATTTTTTAATGTTTTTGATAATGGTGATAAGATGTGTATAACTGAACTGACTTGTGTACTGCAGTTGGGCGTTTGTATCATGCTTGTGTATTGTTTGATTGTTTGATTCCATTTAACACGTGCCAAAGCTTTTATATTTAAAAAATCAGTCTCAGTTCACCGCATTACATTTTGTCAACTTTCTATTTTCTTTCCTTTTACTATTAATTCTCTCTCTATTTTTCAACCTCAAACTCTTCTTAAACACGCCCAAAAATAGCCCCAAAAAATAGCCCAGGAATAAACTTCTCTTCAATTCACAGCCAAAACAAACCCTTCGCGTTTCCATTCATCCTCCCAATCTTGTATTTCCAAATTTTTCCACAACAAAAAAGAAAAAAAAAAAACACATTTTCACCCTCAGAAACCGCCGTAGAATTAATTGAACACAAAAAATATAAAATAAAAGCATGAAGCCTCCTAATCGGCGATTCGTCGTTGAGCGTCCGCTGTTCCTTGGCGCGCTACTAACCTTCGCAGTGACTGCCGCATTTCTCATGATCGGCATGAGCCGAACCATGAAGGCTTCGATTCCACACATTTACACTATTGATTCAACCGCAGCGGCGATGCAAACACAACTCCTCGCCATCATTCACTACGCCACGTCACGTGACATCCCCCAATTGACCCTCCCGGAGATACGAGTCCCTTTCGACACGCTCCTCGGCCTCGCGCCGTGCAACCTCCTCGTCTTCGGCTTGGGCCACGACTCCCTAATGTGGGCCTCACTGAATCCACGTGGCACCACGGTCTTCCTCGAAGAAGATTCCAAGCTGGTCCACACCATCCTCGCACGGGCTCCCGCCCTGCGAGTCCACACGGTGACGTACCGGACGCACCTCTACGAGTCGGACCACCTCATGAGCTCTTACAGGTACGAGAAATATTGCTTGCCCCCTCACGTGCACCTCAAAGGTAACACCAGGTGCAAGCTAGTGCTGAACGAGCTGCCCGATGACGTGTACAGCAGAGAGTGGGATGTGATATTTATAGACGGGCCTCGTGGGTATTACGCGGAGGCGCCGGGCAGGATGGCGACGATATTTACTGCCGCTGTGATGGCACGCGCGAGGAAGAGCAGGGGTGTGACGCACGTGTTCTTGCATGACGTGGACAGGAAAGTGGAGAAGGCATATGCAGAGGAGTTTTTGTGCAGGAAATATTTCGTTAAGGTCGTGGGGAAGCTTT
Source organism: Aegle marmelos (assembly GCA_030449875.1). NCBI lineage: Eukaryota > Viridiplantae > Streptophyta > Magnoliopsida > Sapindales > Rutaceae > Aegle > Aegle marmelos. Next base: position 8,652,760 of record JASUUL010000094.1, read on the forward strand.
GGCATTTTCGGATACCGCCCGGTGCTTACGCGACGCCGGGAAAGGGGCAGAGAGGCATTTCGGTTTTCTGCTAAATAAAAAATTTAAAAGTTAAAAAAAAACATGTGGAGAGTGGGATTTGAACCCACGCCCTTTCGGACCAGAACCTTAATCTGGCGCCTTAGACCAACTCGGCCATCTCCACTTTTATGAATCTCGTATTCGTTGTTTTGATTCTCATGGGATGCTACGATTCTTACAAATCCCATCCACAATTTTGTTCCAGTTATTGAATGAAATGTAAATAGAAAGTCATAGCATGAAAAAATGGAGGGACATTGTTAGTGTCAAAATCGAGACAATCTTTTTTACAGGTATCCATGGAATAAATCGAGATCATGGGATGGAACTTGTCAAATTGTATGCATATAACTTGTCTCAGTTCATTGCTCTATTCACTATCAAATCGGTCTTATCTCTATGTAGGAAAATCAAGATGAAAATGATGAAGATGCATTCATCCACTTGGTTAGATATAATTGAAACATAATTGTGCCCAATTCCGAAGTGTAACTTGAGCAATACATTAACTACATACAAAATACAAATCGGCCAAAAATGAAACTAGATTGCAGGGAGAACAAGTCCCCAACTACGTTGGCCTAAATACTGGGGACACCCTTCTTCGAACGATCTCCTGAATTTGCTCTGAAGACAAAACCGATGCTTCACTTTCAAAATTGGCATCTTCCATTTGGTGGTGCAACTATAAAAACAGAAGAGTAACTTCAGAAAGGTAAGGAGTCGTCATTTCCAACGTTGATATAGATCACATCATAATTTGAATTTCAAAGTCCAACATAACATAGAGATCCTGAGTTGCTTTCAAGATAAAGCAATTGTCTATTTCAATGCCGGTCTGAACTTTTTTCTATCCTGTCCCAGGTAAGTCAAACACAGATAAATAACACAGAATGTACCTTCTCGAGAATTGCAGACTGGTCATCCAGGTGAAATCTACGCATGTAAGTTAGCATCTCCAGTTGCTGCAAAATAAGTTATCTTTAGATTCAGCATGACTACATCTCAAATAGTTGCATTTTCCAAAATTTTGGTCTGAAAATACCTGTTCTTGTAGTTTCTGTTGACTACGCATTCTTTCAGCAAATTCATCTGGTCCATGCTCAGCTTCATCACAGACCATCTCTTCCCTAGCACGAAATAGAGTGAATAATATTATTGAAAGAGAAAAATTAGATATAGATCCTTAACTAAAGAGAAGTTAGAAAAATCAGATATAGATCCTTGGTTAAAGAGAAAAGTTAGACATAGCTCCTTTAAAAAATCAAACCCGCTAGTAGTCATAGGCAAGAAGTTCATCTATCAACAGCAGCTAAGAGATAAAGACGCTAAAAGTATGGATAAATGCATCTTTGTAACCAGGTAAAACAGATGCTAAAATGAGCAACATCTCATCTCAAAAATGCATACTGCTTGCATGAAAGGAATTCTGCCCTGTTACCAAGACAAATTGTCTTCATCAAAACAGAATGGCAAATGAACTACAGAAACTTTTTACTGATGACGTCAAAGAGCTATAGCAAATCTACCAAACCAGACAAGGATATGCTCATGTTCTGTTTGCTTACGCAAACATTTAAACTGTCAACAAGCCCGTTGTCTTTCATAGGAGAAACAAGAGGTCTATTTCCAATTCTTATGCCAAATTTTAAAATGTTGGAATAGAAAATAGATGCTTCAGCATTTGAAAGACAACAATTCCAAGGTTCACACAAATCACAGAGCGTAAGAGACAATATGCAACCAAAAGCAGAAAAACTGGTCGATGTCCTTCAAGTTTTGAAGGGAGTGAGTGAAAAGTCCCAGTTCTGTGTGCTAAAAGAATAAGTTCACATAGTGGAAACAGGATAATTTTCCCCTTCACAGATCAAAGAAGAATGATGATGGTTTCTAAAAGTCAAAATAGTACAGATAAAAGTGAGAGATAAAGAGAGCTTACGATGTCACAAATTTGTAGAATTGCATCATTAAATCCTGATCGTTCTCATAGGTCATATTCACCTTCCCCAGGCAAGCGAGACCAAAACTTGGATCTACAACAGAAAAACTGGCGTACTTTGAATAATGTTCCATGTGTGCATCTTAGTCCAATGTCATCTACATTTAGAATCTTTCAGACTATTGCAATCTATTTGATTTCCAAGTGAAAAATTATAATTGGTAAAGAATAAAAGAGCGCTGGCAGTCCAATATTACAGCTTTGAACCAGAATCCTCATGACTTTTAACCAGCATTCTATTACCTGGAAGTATCATTGTATGGGCTTTATGGCTATCTCATGCATTTTTGGGGATAATTATTATGTTTACGGCTATCTTATGCATTTTTTGGGGATAATTATTATAATCCAATATGAAAGTGGGGCACATACAATCTTATCCATAAATGCATAACCTTGTCAACATTTTCAAACCCTACTGCAAGCCAAATCAGTGATGAAATGTCTTCTGCAATCCTACTTCCAGTTCAAGTATGATCAAAAGAAAGGATGAAGCAGGAATATGTGTAACAAAGTGTAAATAATTCATGATAAATTATGTCACTCACTAAGGCAGGGTGACGTAGTACATATTGCATTTGATTCACAAGGCTCTAACAAAGATGTAATAGTAGATAAAAATTTTCACAACTAATATTACAATCAAACCAACCCTGAAAAATTACTGCCAACTAGATTACGGTTGAGATTGCATACTCTTACATATACACAATGATAAATGTTGTTGTAGTATTGAACAGTAAATGATATAGTCAATCACCGCACAAACTTGGTTACTTCCGAAGCAAAAATGAAATTTAAACAGAAATCAACACAAGTAGAAATCTACAGTGTCAACCATGATAAACTTACCAACACCCATTTCCTGAAATATCTCTTTCTGGATTTCAGTGGTAACAGCAATGGCTTCCTGCATAAAATCTAACTTCATTTTCAGGAAAAAAAGGAAAAAAATGCAACAAGTAGATGGACTATTTTCAGACTCCTAATGCAGAAACACCAATTCATTAAGAGTAAACACTTAAATCAACAAACAGATTACATCAACAGAAATCTTACAAGCCACCAAAAACATAGTTCTTACTTACATCCATATGTCAAACTGAAGGGGCTATGTGGTATGAGGTCTAATATATTCAATGACAGCTAAAATTGAAATCTTTATACACAGAAATACATGCTCATTTTTTATGCAATGAAAGCAAGCATTTCTAATATCCAAACAAAGCTACCATTCCAACATCAGCAAAATGGAATGACACTATGCATTCCATTTGGATAAGTACTCACCCAGGAGAAAGCAGAAGAGGAACAATTTTTAGATTAGATCGCTTCTGTTTCTTAATGATAGAAATCTCACTAAGACACCAAATACTTGCATTAAGCAAAATTGAGATAAAGGGCCTATTTTCTCGTGCCTTCAAGTTCAGAGACTCAGTCTTTTTGCTGTTCCTTCAGGTCTAAAGCTAGAGAATGGAACTACAAAATGGCAGTGAGTACCACATACATAAAAATAAGCTACATGAAAATGGACTACAATAAAAGAGTCTGATATGAAAATGGACTGCAATAAAGAGTCTGCTGCATAACAATTGAATCAATTCCTCAAAGACCCATTACATAAGCACTCATCAACAAAGAAATGAAATATTATCGAATTTTCTACCAGTCAAGTACACATATGAATTAACCGGAACCCAGATACCAACATGGAGACAGAATGACATTTCACAATGTAACACATTTCAAAAAAGAATGAATATAGAAAATATAAAACAATGAACAATGAATGGAATAGTGAAAGAGAAAGAATTTTCCTTTTTGTCTTCCACAGCATCAGCAACCCTTTTCTTTACGTCTAACAAAATCAAAAAGGAAAAAAATTACTCTGACAAGCGAAGAAATGGCAATAAAAAAAAATAGATAAAAGGAAAATGAAAGGGAAAACGTACCAGGCTGAGAGGTGAGGAAAGAAAAGCGGTTGAAGAGATAAAGTAACTGTTCTTTAGAAAGCATTCCAGAGGTTTGTAAGTGGGGAGTAGGCATTGATGAAGATGACATTGCACAGATTCCTATCAACGGAATGCTTTTTGTTTTGGAAGTGTAAAAAGATTCAATATTCACCTCTCTTTTTTATTTTTCTTTTATTTTCTCCTTTTTAAGAGAAAATAGGTGCCTATAAATTAATTTATTATTTGAGGCCAAAAATAAAGACGGGTACTCAATGAGAGATATATTTTTAATGTCAATAGAAAAAAAAAATTATTTATGACCCTATAAAAGAGAATTAGGGCTTGTCTCTTCAACGTACAAAATCTTAAATTTTATTAATTTTAGTTCTTTTTAAAATCTTATTTACTCTTTATAAATTTTGTTTGATTTTCAAATTTTTATTTCTTAATAGAAAAAATAAATTTTTATGACTTTTATCGAAATAAAAAAAAGTTTGAATAAGAAATGAATATTATACTTTAAAAATATTTCTATGAGATATATTTATTTTTTAAACTATAAAATCTAATCTCTTTTTTTTATTTGTAAGAATATAAATATCAAATAACAATATTTAAAATATTTTTTATTTATGAAATAAACAAGATATCACTTATTGGTAATGCTTATCTTATATTAGTTGTAACAAACATCTATTAAATATAAATGGTTAATTTTGATATTTTTAAATCTAATGGATGAAAAGATTTCTATGATAAAAGAAGGTACGGGTAATAGTAATTTTATAACAAATTTCAATCACATATTTAGTTATTTTTTAAATAAATCCTTATTGATTTTATATAAGTAAATAATTTTTTCATCCAACTCCTCTACATTTAATTTTAAAATTTTTTAAAATTTTTACTAAATTTTTATAAAGATTTAATTGATTATTATATTCTTAAAAATCTACAAATTTTGAATATATATTTATAACTATATTTATAATTTCTTGTCTGTCTTAAGACATAAACCAGATTTTTTTTTCTTCTACACACATACACACATTATCTAATCTATTTTTATTTCCTAAATACATACCATCAATCCTTTCACATAGATTTTCTAATCTAAATTTAACATCTTGTGTTATAAAGAGATTTTATATATTATAAATATCTTATAAATCTAATGAATTATTAGAAAATTTATAAAATAAATAAATTATTAAAACCTCTAATAATTTTATAAAATATAGAAATCAATAAATTATTACATTCTAGTTATAAACAAAGAGAATTTTCCCATAGAAATTTTTAATCTTTTGTGATCAATGATTCAGACATGTGAGAAAATAATAAGTTAATATTGAGTTTCACTATATCTATAAAAATAAATTAAGAAACCCAAATTTATTTATAATGATATAAAAAGTGCAAATGGAATATTGGAAATTAATAATTTTAATGAAGAAAATATAAAACAAGTTAAAAAGTTAGGAAATCAAATGAGTAAAAATTTTAATAAAGTTAAATAATTAATAAACGATTTCAACATTGAAAATTAAGATATATTAAACTAAAAGATCATTAATTATAATGAATAAAATTTTAATAGATATAAGATTAAACAAGTCAAAGATTAATTAAATAAATGAAAAAAATTGTTGAGTAATTTAGTATTAAATTTCCTATAAATATAAATGGAAAACTTCAAGAAAATTGAAGTGCTAGCTGTGTTTTTTGGTTAAAACTTGGGGCTTAAAATAAGACTTTAGAGCTTCTTGATTTTTTCATAATTATTATATTTTTTAAGGATTTAAAAATTTTTGGCAATAACTTACAACTAATGTAAAATATGAATTGCGTCACTTATATTCATATATTACAAAAAAAAAACTACAATATTAGTCAAATATTCATATTCAAAACCACTCACATTTCAAGAAAAATTTATACTATTCACATTTTGGACACAAAAAGAAAAAAAAAACTCTATCTAAGTGAACATTGGCAAATATATTAGTTAAAAAAAGGGCAAAACATATAAAAAATAGTATTTATTATCAAAATAAGAAAAAAAATGTTTAACCTTAGTTTCTTTTAATAATTTGATAAGATCTTATAATCTCAAAATTTACCTTCTCTTTGATATAAATTTTTAAATAAAGGTTATTTAAATAAAGATTTATTAGTAGAGGTTTAATAAGCAATGCTCCCTTTTTGGGAAAGGTATAAATACAAATATAATTTTTTTAAATAATTTAATTTGTCTAGTGGATTAATAATATTATAATATTTTAATAAATAAAATAATTTTTATTATATTTATTTAAGTATTAATTATAAGGATTTTAAATAAATCTTTGAGTTAAATAGATTTTAAAATTAATAAAATGCACTCATGTATTAATAATACTAAATTATTTTACATAATATTGAAAATAATTTAAATTTTTATATATTTATTTTAGCATTATATCTTTATTTAGTATAAAATTTATTTTAATATAATACAAGATTATACAGTATAAAAATATTTTTTTAAATAATGAAATTATTTTAAAATTTATATATTGCTACATTTTTTTAAAGTTATATTTATGCTTATTATAAAATATTTAAATTAATATTTTATTAGTTAATATAGCCAAAGGGTTTCATAGTTAAAAGGGGGTTTTGATATCTGTTATTAAAGATTTTGAGAGTCTATCTGACCATTATCTCAAGCCTTAGAAGTGGAAGTCTTCTTTCTCAGGAGAGTAAATTTATTTTTTGAATTGTGATGTAACAATTAATTTAATATAATTTTGATTAAATTAATATATAAAATATATTAGTAACTATCCACTCAATGGCATGCTAAATATAATATAAGATTATTTATAGTTCAATCTAAAACTACACTAAATATAATATAATAATATATCTAATCTAATCATATCTCATTCCATTTTATCTTATTATATCTTATCCTACCCTACGCACTAAATGAACCTCAGTCATTTATGATTTTTCATTTTTTAATTAACTGAAGTAAATTTTTTGTTCAGTTCAATTTTAACTTGAACTGAATGCAAATTTGATTGATTTTTCTATTTTCAAATCAATTAGTTTTTGGGATCAAAACAAACGAAACCAAAAATTGAAATAAATTTTGAGTTTGATTCAATTAAGTTCACCTCGGATCGAAAGCCAACCTCTACCTAGAAGTATAAAATCATAGTTGAACCCAATAACACATAATGTGATACATACAGTGACTTTATATTATTTTTATTAGTTTGAGTTTCGTTAAAGGATTAAAAAGGGGATTAGACTATTTTTATCTAATCTCATGTTCGGTGCCATTAAGAGTATCAAGATTAACTTATCCTGGGCCACTAGGATAATCTGAATCTTGTAAGGGAAGTTATCCTAAGGAGGCCATGGATTAGTTACATTAGAATTATGTTGTTAACTCTATTGAACATAATAATTTATAAATATTAAAATTATATTAATGTGTGATAAATGTAACAAAAATATTGGTTTTAATAATATAAATAATAAATTATACTAAATATCATTATTAATTCACATTAAATTATAATACTATTTTAATTTACATAATTATTAAATATTTTTTAATAATTTTAAATTTATATTTTAAAATGATTATTAATTCATATTCAAAATATAAATTTTGATAATATATTTGATAAATAACTATAAGTTGTTTAAGCTATGATTTATTATTATTATTATTATTATTATTATTTAATTAATATAATTGAGGTTGATTAGTATAATTAATAATACCAAATTTTTAGTTTATAACAACAACAACAACAACTTCTTGTAAATTGTAATATTGTAATATGAACTATTATAAACAAAAATATTAAAATATTTTAAAATATGTTTTTAAATTTTTTATTAAATGAATTTCATTTGTAATTAAATGTAAATGTTTGAAAATCAAATAGAAATTAAAAAAAGTAAATTTTAAAAAGATCTAAAATTATAAAATTTCATATTTCAGACATTTAACTAATAAATTCTTGGTTTGACAACTAAATAAATACAAAAGAATGACTTATAGCGGTAGTAGTATATTCTTTTAACCATGAAAGATATCAAATCAAATACAACTAATTGTTAAATTTATTTCACTAAGTGGTATGCACCTATAAAGATTGCTACCTTGATTAAGATGATTCTTTTAAAATAAATTTTGAGATGTATTTTAGCATTATGCATAAAATTTTAGATGTCAAATGATACAAAATGATTTAATATTTAATATTTAGTTTAGTGATAGAATCAGGGTTAAAGCCTTGGGAGGTTACCGTTAATTAAAAAAATAATAAAAAGAACACATTAAACACTCTGTAATCCTCCTCGTTAAATATCTTTTTTTTTTTCCAACTAAAATTATTTCTTTAAAAATCTTGGTGCAATTGAAGCATGTATACGGGATTCCACCACTCGCATCTCGTTGGATGGGATGAGACATAATGGGGATCTTTTGATAAATCTTGGCAGCTGGCACTAAACCTATGAAATGATATAACGACCTTTTAACCAGAAAAGGCATCAGCTCCTTCTTCCTTTCCCGCTCTTGAAAGTTCTGCTTCAAACCCTCAACAAATCGTGTACCAACCCAAGAACCAACTCTTCAATGGCTACTACCTTCTTCTTCTCTCTTATCATCTTCTCTCTCATCTCCATTGCTCTTGCAGTCTCTCCTAGAACCCTATCAAATGCTGTGGAAACACTCTCAAACTCAGGCTACTTATCAATGGCACTCACCCTTCAAATCACTTTCAAGCCAATCAATCTTGAGTCAAAAACACTCACCATTTTCTCCCCATCAGATTTTGCCTTTTCTCAATCAGGGCAGCTTTCCCTTTCTCAGCTTCAATGTCACATATCACCTTCAAGACTGTCCCAAGATAGCCTCAAGACTCTTGCTTCTGGCTCAAGATTACCGACATTATTGTCGAATCACTCACTGATCGTCACTGCTTCAGATTTTAACAATACCCATTTATCGATTAATGGGGTTTTGATTCAAGAATCACCCATGTTTGATCAAGAAGAACTGGTTGTGTATGGTATTGATGAGTTCTTTAATTCTTCATTTAGGGTCACGATTAGCCCTCCTTCTCACTCAGCTCCTGCGCCGAGTCCTGTTCCTTCTCCAATTGAACAAATTGGGTTTGATGTTGATGTTTTTGGTGAAGCATCAGATTTGTTAAATTCAAGAGGCTATACCTTAATGGCCGCCTTTCTTGATATGCAATTAGCGAGGTTCACAAATCAGAAAAGATTGACTATCGTTGCACCAGTTGATGCAGCAATGGAGCCATATGTGAAGAACATTACTGATTGTGTTTCGATTTTTAAGCACCATGTGGTTCTCAGGTTGCTTCGTTGGCAGGATCTGATTAGGCTCGATGAAGGGACAACGTTGCCAACTTATTCAGAAGGATTTAAGATTAATGTGGCTTATTCTGGTGATGTGATTTTGCTTAATGGTGTCCCAGTTGTCTTTCCAGATATGTATAGCAGCGATTGGCTTGTCGTGCACGGCCTCAACAGTTTGGTCACGGTGTCTCCATTAGACGAAAAGATAATTGGGGAGTCTTTCTCAGAACTTAATGGGGATGATTATCAGAGTCAACCTGATTATGGAAGATGAATTGGGGTGGCCATCGGAAACTTTTGGTTCACTTCTTTGCAGCATTTCTTCTACTTTGTTTTCCCCATATTAAGCTTTGGATGGATGATTTGGTGATTGTATGCTAACAGCAATGCTTCTGTTTCTAAGTTTTACTTTTAATTCATTAGCCCTGTTGAGTTTCATTCAATCAATGCTATTAATAATAAAGATGAGCTTCAGAGCAATTTCTCAGATGTCTGTTTTTAGGCTAATGATTACTTTATATTTGCAACGTTTATGCTGTAGTCTTGAGTTTCAATTTTCTTTCAGTATCTGTTACATATACAGCTAGTTTCTCTGTTTCCTACCAGGGAAACATTGTGCTGAAATAACAAGGCAGCATTCTTGGAATTTTGAACCTTCATAAACAAATTGGAGCGGTGTAAGTTAGGTTTTAACGTAACTTATACCAGACATAACAACAATACATGGTGGTGGGACCGGTTACGTTAAACGTAGCTTAGCCAGACCCAAATATCAAAATTCCAGTTATTTTAATAAACTATAATAAATCTGCATTTCCTATTTTCCATAAGCAAAAAATCTATACAGAAGATCTATCTTACAGGTCATTTAAATGCACAAACTAGCTTAGAGATTTGAAGAAAAAAATGGTTGAACCTTAGCGTCCCATCCCTTTTGTCAGCCTCATTATGTTTAACATCATTGTTTGACTTTGGAAGTGAAGGCTTGAGAATTTTCCACAGAGGTTTCAGGAGAAACAGATTGCTGCCCAAATGCATAACTTGTACTGGTTCCCTCACCCTTTGAATCCCCAGAAAAACTGGCTCTTGCCAGCTGTCTTAGCTTCTTCAGCTCACTCTTTGGCTCCAACTTCAGTCCCTTTGCCTGCTTACCTTCTCCAGCTCTCTGCTTGGCTAGGGTTGTGTCAGTAGGTGTTGAACCAGCTGCTTGAGCAACACTAAAATGGGGGGAGCCAGGACTCGACACAGGGACTACTGTTGCGGTCATGGCACTAAAGGGGTCAGCATTAGATCCTCTTGGACCTCTTCTTCCACATTCAGTTTCCGGGCTTTGAGGAAGGACTGGAGCTAGGCCTGTTATTGGTCGTGACGAATCAGGCAAGAGTCTTGACCAGTGCTTCCTTGGTAGGAAAGGCAACACAAGACCTTTAGCAGCAAACTTCAATCCAAGTCTGAAAGAATTTTTCTGGGGCTCAGAGAGTGCTAAAATGCCTTTTATCATAATATACCACTCGTTAAGTAGCTGAGCAACAAACACGAGGAAGAGAAGAGCCAGCATTAAAAAACCCAGAGTTTTTGCTTCAGTTGGATTTGAGTCATTCAATCTGATGCATAAAGCAAAGATGCCCACCTCACATAGAAGAGAAATGCTTTCCACTGTGTGGACTCCTCTTTGGATGTATGGTTTGAGAGTAAATAAACTTATGAACTGTACAAGCGTTATGGCTAAAGCAATAAGGCTTTGGCTTAACTTATTTGATGTGTATGCCCCAGATATTATTCCTATACTGATTCTTCTCAAAAGGTCAAGAATAATATAGGAGGACCTAGCACACCCCAATAGCCTGACAGATGTGCGAATTCTGATTTCTTCATTGCTGTCATCTGAGCTGACAGCTCTCATTCTTCCAATCCCACTTCTCCCACTTTCGGTCCACTTGGTTATGGTGTTAGGATCATTCTCTTCAGCAAGAAATAACAATGGAGGCCCCTTTCGATTCCCAAACAGAATCCCAAAGATTGGGAAGAAAACTGAAGGCACCCCTTCCCTATAAAACCATTTTCCAGTAGCAGGCCTTCCCACGAAGAAAAACCATAGCTTTGCATGCCACTTTTCACACGCAGCCACATGCCTGATTTCTTTATATTGCGCAAAACTGCTTAAAAAGATTGCAATTATGACAAAGAGAAACACTGACAAAATAAGTGCTGCAGGGATTGCCAACAATAAAGCCCCAGTGATTATTCCCTCTGTGGTGCCACCTGAAAAATTGATGAAGCCTTCAGTTCATAAAATACAAGAGGACGTTTAATCGAAATGAAAATCATTGTTCTGATTTTCTTACCTCTGATTACAAAAGCTGAAGACTGAGAGATACAAGGTAGCATGAGAATTACAAAAAGGAGCTCAATCCTTGGAACCGAAAGCATCCCCTTCACCGAAGTCCCCATCCTCCACCTTAGGAAGAGTAGTGTTAGAAAATGGACTATAAGTAAGCTGCCCCCTCCAACACCAAGCCAGAACAGGTTCATCTCCAAGTCTCGCCATCTGTCAAGGGAATAACTTTAATGAGAATTTCAAACCACTACCGATATAACTCTCACTTGTAGTGAATGTAAAATTTGAAATTATCCAAATACTAATTATATTAGCGGCTGACTGTAAAGTTACCCGGTATAGTTATCCAATTTTTTGACCACGTTGCTAGCAGATATTGGCTCTCCTCTCTGCATTGTCATTTGTACAATCAGTAACAGACAAAATCAATGTACTCGTTAATGCAATTCTGTCTTTAAAGTACATAATTTATAGAATTTAGTGATACTAACCAGAAAATAAGTGAAATATTCTCTGGAATTGAGAAATTGTCCATAAGGAGCATTTTTAATGCTTATGTTGTACCGCTCATCAGGCCAGCTAAACTTCCGGTTAGTCACATTTGGAAAAGGTAGCCCACACTGTGTGCAAGATGAGCTGGTTAAATTTAAGCCAATCCGGTGACAAGATCCTTCATAAGAAGATGCAATTGGTGGATATCTGAACTGGTCTGTGAGACTCTCTTTAGCCAAATAAACATGGTTTGGCCAAACTGAAGCACTATCCTTTCTCCAGGGAAGTTTTTGACGAGGTATGAGCCACCTAAGACCTTTAGTTGTCTCAGAATATTCAATAGGTTGGTTAGCTAAGAACCAGTCTGAGAGGACAAAAACTTGTAGGTGTCCAACCATTCCCTGTGGTGAAAATGTTTGAGATTTTTAACCAAAGTAAAATGATTGCAAAGAGAATACGTAATGTGTGGGCCAGAATATAAATTTTTAAAAGTCAATTGCATGGAAATTTTGGCACTATAACCTGTAGGTTCATTGATGGATTAGAGGCAACAAAATCAGTACGCCTGGAGTTGAGAGTGTCTATTACTCCAAGGTTTGCAGAGGAAATTGAGAGAACAGCAGCTGCCAGTGATGTTGCTAACACGCCCACAGTCACAAACGAGTGTAGTGCAGTTGCTATTGCAGGGGTTGAATCTGAGTAACTTCAAGTCTTAAGTAGAGAATAGTATTGAAAGCATAGATACCAAATATCTATAGAAAGAAAACGATGTGTTCAAAGAAAATTTTCTTCAAAGACTTGGCTTGCTGCATTAAGTAAAAATCCAAAGAATTTAATCTACATATTCTGATTAAACGCAAGGTATAAGTAACAATACATGCGTCTGATTAAATGCAAAGTATAATTAACAACAAGCATAGAAATATCAATATAGTTATTCTTACAATGCTTCACTTCAAGTATGTTAGATGCCAAATTTAAGTTCCCTGAAATGTCATGGACTTTATTCCCAGGAATGGAAATTGTAACTACATGCTGAGCTAATGCCTGGACTGTCAAAGAGTATAGAGCCCTTGAAAATTCCTTAAAACTGCATGGAGCATAAGGTAAAATGTCACATATTTTGCATTAACGTTCTATGTGCTCCTAACTTAACAACATTAAGTAGCTAAGAAATGATTCATTGTGAATACACGAGATCGACAGTTTAGCAGTCATTTTATGCACCTGCCTTTTAAGACTCCCACCGGCCACCTCTACCATGGAAGACTCAAAGCCAAAAACTGGCTTAGAAAACTCAACTATCACTTTGATGTTCGGATCGTTTGTGATGCTCGGTGAGCTGGTACTCAGCCCTACCCCAGGCTTAGTGGAATCTTAGAGGAAAATCCATCATTTAGCTCCATGGTAAGCAACAAAAATGGAATTACAGGAACTGGTCTGAAGAGGGAAAAGCGGTGACTAGCATACCATAGAGGAATGTAAGCGAGCGAACAGGTGAGACGGGAGTTCCTGTTATGCCTAGAAGAAAGCTCGCTTGTAATGCAAGTGTGACAATTTCAGTTGGTGGTAAGTCTTTGAGCTACAAAACGTCAAGAATTTGTATTACATTCTTCGTCTGACTCGCGGCAAGTGCCACCCATAAGAAAAATGAAATTTTAAAAAATGGATATAAGAGAAAATAATAATAATTTAATGCTTACTTTAAATACAAACCGGCGATTCCCATGCCTCCTATCATGAACAGCTATCAAGTTACCAGAATTCAAGCGAAAAATATTTAGGATCTGTTCCGTTGAATTCACGATGGGAATGCTGAAGTCCAAGAAAATTTCCAGGTCCTCCAATTTATTAGAAGCAAGGACAGTTCTGGGGACACCATTGAATTCCAACTCATATGCTGGAATGGACACCCATAAATCAACCAGCACGGGTCTTCTATCTATGTCAAAGATTTGAGTATGAGTAATGGAATGAACGAAATGATGTATGATTTAATTAAAGTGTTTGTGTATGAGATTTTATGGATTGTTTTTTAATTCATACTCGATTCACTTTCAGGGTATAAATTTTTAATCTAATCTAATTCATATTATTATAATTTAATTTAAATTTAATCCATGCATTCATGAATCGAATATAAATTTGTAACATTCTATATCTAATTCATTATTTTATGAATTGGTTTAAGAATTAAAAATTTTTAATTCTATCTAATCCATAAATTATTAAATAAAAAAATCTCACATAAAAATAATTTTATTATTTATCAAATTCAAAATTAAATAAGATTAAGATAAATTAATTATTTAAATAATGTTAGAATAATACGTTGCTTCAAAATATAATACATTTCCTATCTCATTTATTTAGACTAATACATAAAAATTAACTAAAATTATGAATTTAAATCTAGACAAAAATTGAACCTTGAGAACTTGGATGATCTATATTAATTTATTTAATTATCTAATTTTTTATTTTATATTATTATCAGATAAGACATAATATGATATCAATGTAATTATATTTTGACTTATTTATTTATTATCAAGTATTAATGTCATATTTATAAATTTTATTTTTTAATTAAATAAATATTTCTTTATTTTTTTTAATTTATGAATTTTTACAGATTTTCAAAATTAAATTCATATTCCAATTGTAAATTTTTAAATTTTTAATTCAACTTAATTTATGAATCTAAAGATTTGATTTTTAAAAATTAAATTTTTGGGGATCAAATGATTAAGCAGATCCCATTGGATATCCTAAATTTAATAAACTCAATTTCTATTCTCGGTAGGTTAAAAAGCTGTCCAATGCCTTACCAAAGCGAATGACTATAATGGAGCCATTTGTCCTTGTAAAAGCATTTCCTGCTACATCCGAACAAAACTTGTCTGCCATTCTAATTACCACACGCCCATATATACTTCCCGAGGAAAGAATTATATCAAGGCTGTATCTCATATTTGGTTCACTGATTTGAAGGGAAGATTCCTGCACGTGTGCTGGACCATCTGTGATGACCTGCAGAAAAAAATAGTTATAATAAAAATGAACATCAGAGTTCACGTAATCTTTACACTGCGTATAGGAACTGTTTCATAGGTACAGAGCATTCTGCTGGGAACTTGCATGATTTATTGTGAAATAAAAGTTCTGAGCATAAAGAAGCACTCACGTTACAGTTTGACGAGTTCGCACATTTGAAGCCACCTTTTCCAGTGCAAGGTTCGCTGAATGCAACGTCAATTGTTATTTTCTCCGCATTCGTGTAATTCTGTTTGCTTAAAATTGTTGCAGTCGGTGGAATGGTATCTTGTAGGAAAAATTTGACGGCCAACAAGAAGTAAGAACTTAAAACATAAAATTTTAGAATCAAAATTCTAAGTATATAGTTCTCTTTTCTTGCTCTGAGATTTAACAACTGCTGCATTGACAGACACATTGAAGTTGTTTTATGAACCAAGAGACTGTAAACTAGTGACCCAGTGAAAAAAATAAAATACGATGAGGTCAGGTATAAGATGATGTACTTACCAATGAACCATGAATAAGATGATGAGTTTCTTTCTCCACTGCTGGTTGTCACATTGAGAAGAAAATCATGTTGACTATTTACTGTTAAGTTTTTTAACACAACAACATCAGAAGGACAAGGCCTCAAAATTTGGCCATCAAGCTGCACAATTTAGTTACATATCTGAAGTCAAAACAGTGGGTCTAAATAAATTGAATATATCTGGTAATAGCTGATAATTTCATTGACATTTGCTGACTGGGGAACTCTTAGAGGACAATAAAGAATTCGATGACAATTGTCTCAAAAAATTTTAGCTCCGGATTCACAAATAAAACACTTTAAGATTACCCAAATTGTTAAATATTCTACAATGGAGCATGACGAGAGAAGGGAAAGGTGAACTATAAGGAAAACTGATACCTGATAACGAACAGTACACTCATTGTTTTTACAAGCATCAGAACCATCTGGCCTTTTAACTGAGTACTGAAAAACAGCAGTAGAGAACCTTGACCGTGCTGGGGGAGCTCGATCAAAATGAATTAAAACTGTTGAATCAGCTGAGTTTAATGCACCAACCACCACCATCATTGCAAGACAACCACTTAGTTTGAGAAACTCGAACCACCCCATTACAGGAAGTTGAAGATACTTCACATCTAAAGCAGAAACCAAGAAGAAGAACCTTTTATTGCTTTTCTGGGAACCACGAGAAGTGAAGCTTGAAAGGGCTTGTATTTAGTATTGCCTTTCAAGATTAAAAGCTTGAAAGGCTTTCAAGTCCACCAGCTACAAAAGGAGCTAATACCAACTACCTCCACAACTATTGTTGTCAGTGCCATAACTGCTTATTTAAAAAAGTTCACGTCCCTCATTAACTCCCACTGGCCAGCTCTAAATCCTTATTATTTGATGTTTTCTTGTCTTTAGATCTTTACTTTTTTCTTTTTCTAAAAATAGGAAGCTGAAGGGAAAGCCTTGCTGTCGCTTGCATTATTGCTCAACTTGTTGCAAAATTTTCCGAACAAGAAGAATCCCCACAGATGACTTCAGATTTACGGTTTTGGCATTAAAGACTCGCTGTCAATGCTACGAATAAAGCATCAGACACCAAAATGTGTTAATTTTTTTTGCTCCGAATGTAGCGATCTCATGATATAAATTAGGTTTCTTGATGTTGTAATCTTAATTAAGGAAAAATTAAATTATATTCTGCTTTCGTAAACTCTGTATTCCACAGACAGTAAGTCGGTGCATAAGATGTAAGCTGATAAGCCTTTGGCAAGATTATTCAACACTAGGCTACTCTTATTAATTTCTTAATTTATTATTTGAGTTTAACTGCTAAAATCCCCGGCAACATAATTCCTATGGTCAGGAAAATTTACTGATTCTCACGTCATCCGGGGAACAGTCAATAGTCAATTTGATGAGGAGAGTAGAAAAATGGATGCCCTGTGCGCTTTGGTAATTCAACTACACATGAGTCGTTAAATACCACCGAGGACCATTGGCGTTGTATAAATTTTAGAATAAATCGAAGATATTATGTGAACAATATAATAAATAAATAATATTATGACATGTATATATCAATTTTAAAAAATACCCACACAAGTGTCGATTATAATAAATTCAATTATACATGTTATATATGTATTAATTGATTCTCTTATTCTGATAGTATTCTAAAATTCTACTCTTCTACATCACCAGAATCGGTAACAAATGACAACTATGAAATCAATTTGATTATGGGTGGCCCTCTCAAGATTCATCCTCTCTCTGGCGTTTCTGTCTTCTAATTTGTTAAACGGGTCTCCCACTGGACATAGGGTGGGTACTTGCAAGCTCATCCGCGGAAACCAAAACAAGTTAGTTAATAACCACCAATGATATTCATTAACTTAACAAAAGCTTCGCGGTCAAATTTGATTGGCATCAAGGCCATTTTATGTAAGCGGCAGAGTACAACATTTTACTGTCAGCTCTAACCAACCACGGTACTTAAGCATTTACCTAAACTTTCTCGAGTGTAGCTTTTCTTGACCGGACATTTACAAAACATGCATATTTGTATTCAGTATGCAGGGTGTGGTTGTTCTGCAACCCAAAAACCTCGTTTGATTCCTTAGCTGCATAGACCAGACCGGTTAACGGAATACATGTATGTGGTCGTTTAGCCAGTGCGTAAAACCTTTGATTTGAATGCGTTCTAAATCCCGTCAGTGAAGAATTGTTGATCAATTCAAAGCAGGAGGAAATAAGTTCCCTAACTATAGGATGAATGTCAATGTAAGAAAGAGCAGTAATTCAACCTTGAAAGCAGATGAAATATAATTATGTACAGGGTTACGTCAAGCTGCATGGTAAATTTTTAGGTAGCCGAAGGGATTAGATCTTCAATTGCAGTTGAATTAGCATCTTCCTCTTCCATCCAGTATAGTTTAGGTCCCTGAGTTCCCCATTTCACAGAGAAAACACAAGTATCAACACATTCCTAACTCAGTATTGTTTTCCGATAATTCACAAACGTTGACCCACATTGGATCAAATGAAACATTGAGTACCTTTCCTTGCCGTATGATTTTTGGAGAAGTCCCAGTCATGTTAACTACAGTAGAAGGCTCAGCCACTCTTACACCACCATCAACAACAAAATCAAGGCCCTAATGGAGAAAAATACACTATTAAAAGCAAGAACAAGACAGATAGATCCCTTGCATTGTACATAAGCCCATCTTGAATTAGCTATAATAAAATATCCTTGAACAGAAAAAATCTGGTTAATTTTTTATTTGAGAAATATGAATTTCTTCTCATTAACCAAAACCATACCTCTGGTCCATAGATATCAGCTATCACAACTGGATCTACCATCCATTCATTATCCTTTAGACACTTCACACTGGTACAAAATCAAAAGTTCAGTTTAGGATCATAATTATACTAAAGACACAAAAGCAGCATCTACATTGTGTATTATCACTTATGGAAGAGAAGTTGTCTCACCACAGAGTTGTTTGCATATCAGTAATTAAAAGAATGAAAAGAAAGGAGGGAAAAAAAACATAAGGTAAACCTGTTTTACTGTAACTGTTACATTTCTCGTGGAAAAGTTAGAATATCTAAACCATACCTACCTTAGAATATATAAAACAGACCTACCTTGTGGAGATTAATGGAGCATCCATCTTTTGTAGTATTGCTTGGCATATGGCATCATTAGGGATACGGACACCCACATGTTTTCTCAAAGAATACTTGGCTGTCGTAGTGCCATATCTTACACACTTTTTAGGCAATTCTTTGGTGGCAGTTAAAATAAAAGTATACTGTTCCATAGAAACTTTGTCAGGATAAATTCCATCTAGAAATAAGGACACCAAGGTACCACAAAAGCACAGTACAAATGAAATTCAATTACAATGGAGGATCATAAATTTCACACAATATGTAAAGATAAGAATCTCTGAACAAAGTTGGCCGGAAAATGAAACTGTCCTTAGCCAAAAATTCTCAAGATGATCAATTGATCATAGAAATTCATTTTTCAAATCTTCTTTTTTCCCCTTTCAATGTCCACTATGAAGTCTCAATCCATCAACATAATGTTAAGATGAAACTATCACAAACATTAGAAGCAATGCATGAAAAAAGGCATTGTATGGCTGGTCCTGCTTCAGCCTCCCTTATATTCTCCACATAAAACAGTGCATAGTTGTCATACAAGCTGAACAATGACATTGATGGAGACCTTAGAGATTATTGCTAGCCATAAAAACAGGTAAAGGAGATATTCTTACAGGCCCAGGTAAGCAATGCCTAACAGCTCGAAAAATATTTGCATGTCCTTGGCCATCACCACGAGGGAACCCAGTAGTATAGGTGTCTATATCTCGGAGAGAGCGGCATAAGATACTTAAAGGCTGCAGAAGTTAGGAGACATCAAAATTGTAAAGGATGGTTAAAAAATTGAATATAAAGGAGATTTGGGCAAACAAATTTCCGTTTTCCTTTTGATAGGAAAAGAAGAAACTTTTATAGAATATTAAAAGGTAATAAATATTACAATAGTGAACCAGAGGTCCACAAATTAAAACCTTCTCTACAGTGTAGAACATCAAAAGCTATACAAAACTTTGAAAACAGTAACTCTGAAACCCGAGACACAGGAAAATCCAAGCCAACAAAATTAACCCAAAACTGAATCCCATTCGAACAATTTTTTCATGCTATGCTTTCTGCATCAACCTCCAGATAAAGAAAATTGATAAAATATCTTAACATTTCATAAAGGCAATCACAGTAGAGATTAAATTAGTATGATAACAGACAAGAAGCAATCTTCCTTGCCTTAGAGGGCTCTACATTCTTTATCCTGCAATTGGAAAAAATACGAAAGAGGGTTACCAAGCAAGATAGAAATGAAGATTGTACAAGAAAAAAAAACATCAATTACCTGCGAAGGCGTTCAATTGCTGACTGGCTCTTCAAATCACAAACTATTGCATACCTGAGAAAGTAGGAACAATTGACATCCTTTCAAAGCGTTGTGGGAGAGGGGGGGGGGGGATCACAATTGGATATTTCCACCCAGTAATATTATTTCACATTCAAGGACTGATTCAATATTTTAATTCACAACATATTGAAGTCATAAGGAATGGAAATTCATTATTTTGAACCAAAGAACACAAAACCTCCAATCAAGCCAAACAACACAGGCATGTAAAATTGAAAAACTACTTTCTTTTATCTTCTTTCCTCTAATACACCCACTAAGTAGGGCATAATGTAATTTCTGGTATGAATTTCTAACAGAAGTTTAAATAATTCCAGGATTCAAAAAAATCAATTTTCAGTCTTTCTGACAGCATGCAATCCTCTTCATAAATCAACAACTAGCCTACAAGCTCATCATGATGCATGTAACCTGCTCAAAAGTCAAAATAACCCACAAATGCAGCATACAGAAATATAAATTTACAACTATAGCTTCCCAACCTTCAGCAAGGACTACCCTGATAAAAATACAAGGTACATTGATAACAAACACAGCTTTGAAGTAACTAACAACACAGTGGATGAGGCAAATGGCAGTGGCATACAGAGTGTCAGTAGGAAAGACCCCCACGGCTCCTTCTTTCAAAAGTTCAACAACTGGTTCCAATTTCCAACTGTCAGCTCCCGATGGGTCAGCTTCAACATACATCAATCCGCCTTCCTAATATTATTATGAAAGAAAAAACATCATTCGACGCTCAAGTCAATAAAAAGTCATACTGAACTCCTATACAGAACCTATTAACTGTAGAAGCAGAAATAATTCCATTAATCCGCCAAGTATTCTGGCTGTAATCATTACCCACACAAGAAACCTCTGAAAAATCAAAGGGTTTGGTAACAGAGAATTTTACGAGGATTGTACCATACAGCCATACAGGTGCATGCAATAAGGCAGTCTCTACTATTTCTCAGTAGACAGCGCAACATGACACTAGGGTTTTAGATTTACACCTTTATTCACTCATGCAAGCAATGACGTGGCACACTACAGTTTACAAGCTTATTTTTAGACGAATAATGATATCAAATTAAGAATTTTGTTAAGTTATTGCTGCCGTAACTTAACAGCTACCATAAATTAATAAAAGAAACTAAAAGGAGAAAAGAGCGAGAGAGAAGAGAGAGAAGACGACCTTGGTGAAGCGTGGAGCCGAGTATTTAAGGCGCTTAGGGCTTCTTTTAACAGTCATGGCTAAGATTCGGAAACGAGAGGGTTTGGGCTTCGGAAAGACGGATGAGACTCGGCTTGGGAACGGTCCGGCTCGGCGTGCTGTTGCTTCAAGTGAGTGTGAGTGCGAGTGCGAGCGCAGCAGGAATGCTGTATCGCCACTGCACAACTTGGTTCCCGCCATTTTTCTTGAGTCCTCGAGTCTCAACGAAAGAGAGACTGCGAGAAAGAGCGAGCTCTCAGTTCTCTTTGCTTTTTTGTTTTTAGTGCCACGTCACCCTCAACTAGAGATCGACGTCAACCTTTGGGTCTTCTCTTAGTAGTCGCTGTACTCACTGCGCCAGGGTCGCTTGTGACTTGTCAATGCCTAAACGACGTCGCATTGCAATGAGGAGAAATTTATACGGTAACAAGGGAAGCTTCAATCATTCATTTTTAATATTTTAAATCGATTAAAGAAAAACTCAATTTTCTAGAAGGGAATCCATCAAATGCATTTTTCTATATTATTATGCTTCCAAAATAAATAATTGCATTGAAATGAAAATAATAATAATAATAATAATAATAAGAGTAAACAATAACCTTAATCATTTTTAACACTCAAAATACGTTTGACCACGTGAGTGAATGGATGCCGAATAAAAATGCAGTCGATATTTAAAATAAAGACAGCTTTTCGGAAATAACTAAGAACATTTCAATGATTTCCGTATAAGAGATAGATATAGATATGGCTCTAACACTTATTCATAACGGTTTACACGGGGAAAATCAATACAGACTAAAACAATAACTAAAAGGGACGGTACACGCATACAGTACAGAAGATTCTCAATTCTCCTAGAATCGGACAGCTAAATGCGACTATACGGATGCTGAAATCTCAAAGTGACTGAGGCACAAGCAAAATCATGCTCCTCCCACTTATCGTGGTGGGGTTGGGGGAGGGGGAGGCATATGGGATTTTGCAAATCCAACCCAGGCAACAAGGCCAACAGCCAGGATTACCCATCCAAATATGTCGTATTTGAGATCACTGCTTTTCTTCTTCTTTGAAGTCTGAGAGCAGGAAAAAAGAAGTAATCAGCTAACTTACTCAAGGACAAAGAATCCATTAAATGATCAAGCAACTTCTGAAGTAATAATCTTTATCTTTACGGAATACACTAACCGATCCAAAACTGTCAATGCAGACCTCAACAAACAAAAACAGTAAGAGTAAATACAATTTGCATGTCCCTCACGAGGGTGTAAATTTTTGGTCAAACATGCAGTCTCTCCCCACCCACATGTATATGCACAATACACCTGAGCATGTGCACTAGGCATGGTGAAGTGTAAAAGGGCTAGAAGATGGTATAGTCACCAATCTGATCAATTAGGATCATACAACATCCCATATTTTAAGCCATGGTATTCCTACAACCTATAAATTATTGAACAATGTTGCATATGCAACACAGAAGACACATGCATGTCAACAGAGACACAAGACAAAAACACACTTGACCTCTTTATCCTCCAAAACTCTCAAGCAAAAGTTATTATTAAGAAAATTTCTATCAATTTACAAAAACAATGCCGAATAGATAAAATAGAAAGGATTATGACAGAAGGACACATTGCAATACACATAATTAATAGCAGGAGAAAAAACCACAGCACAAGCATATTAGCCGCAATTTTTTTTTTTTTTAAAAAAAAGCTTTAGGTTATCACCTTTGCACCCGAAGTAGAAGAAGGTCCAGTAGATGCCCCCATTGTTTGTTGACCTAAACCATGCTTGTGGATTTCCATGTGCAATTCCGGAGCCTATGGACAAAAACAGATGACAATGAGGTATCAATCTAGCTGAGAAAACTCTAAATTAATAAGTTCTTAGATATGGTATACAGAACAAATCTTTGCAAAGCCAATAGCATAAAGAGTTTTCTACTGACATTTCTATGACAATGAACAAGCACATTGTAGATGTGATAAATAGACATGGCAAATGGCCATTTCTTTTACAAAGAATATTGAAACACTCAAATTCAATACAAGCTTAAATCAATTAGTTCTGTAACCACCAAAAGTAATTGAAACTCAAACAACTCATAAAGGCGAAACAGCATCTATTAAGATGATCAAGTCCTTGAACCACCCGAGTGCATCCAGACACTTCTATCCAATAATTCCACATGATTGTGACACTGTCACTTTAATTCTTCCAACAGAACAGGCATTATAGGTTACTCATTTACAGCAGGAACTTGACAAAAGACAACAAATTATATGTTTTATTCGGACAAATCAAAACAATGGGAAATGCAGCTATACTTACGTACTGCAAAGCAACATCTAGCAGAATTCAAGAACCAATTCATTTGCAAATCTCCTATTGGCATTTCAGACAACTCTAGTATATATTTCTCACCTTACACACCCAAATCTCATAAGGGAAAGATGCCATATATTTCAATGGCAACTACCCATCCATTTCCACATAGCATATTACAATTTGAAAAGACCTCCTTAGGGTTTTCCTAGAAGAAAAATTTATCCAAC
Source organism: Aegle marmelos (assembly GCA_030449875.1). NCBI lineage: Eukaryota > Viridiplantae > Streptophyta > Magnoliopsida > Sapindales > Rutaceae > Aegle > Aegle marmelos. Next base: position 8,676,811 of record JASUUL010000094.1, read on the forward strand.
CTAACATCCAATCAATATCCACAATCACCCCCTGCTCTTGCCCAAGCAACATTTTTATCAGAATATGGGATCAGAATCCATATTTCCTCACTAAATGTAGAACCCAAATCATAATTGAATTCCGTACTATATTTGAAAATTGAAGTCAGACCAAATTTATGAACAAAACATACGAGAGAAACTAAAAGATCAACCACATAAAACATAAGCATCTTGGGGCAAACATTAATTTACAAAAGAAATGATAAAGGAGTACCTTTGCAGCCACCTCTAAAGACTTCTGATAAAGCTCATTTGAGGGTTCCTACCAATAAAACACCAAATCTATTATTTCACACATATCATACTGTCTAATATTTACATGTCACTGCAAATAGAAAAAAACAATACCTCATCAACTGCTTGCTGAAAGTACTGAGCTGCCTTATTGAAATACTCCTTGGCCTCATACTGGTCAGGAGTCAAAAAGGCATGAGATGTATGAGCATTTCCCAAACACCACAATGTGTCGTGTCTATTGGGGCTAATCATCAATGCCTCCTCCAGCTTTGAAATTGAATCTGGGACATCATTAAATTACATTCCATATTAACAAACTTAGCATTCCAATAACCAGTAGGCCATTAATCAAATAGTTGTCAGTTATTCAAAAAAAAAAAAACCACGACTTCAAAAAAAAAAAAAAACATAAATTTGTATAAGCACCTAAAATCATCTTCCTTGAATCTGGAACAGTTTGAAACTGAGACAACTCCAGAAGAGCACCGCCCCATCTCGTTAAATTCTATACCAATAAGCCACAAAAACAATTTAAAAAAAAAAGAAAGTTATACTGTTTTCCCAGAATTTCTCAGAAACCAAACAAGCCCAGATAATGAAATTAAAATAGAAGGAGAAAACACAAAGGGACGGATCAAAGATAAGAATATGAACGAACATCGGCATCGAAAGGGTTCTTGGCGTAGGCAGCCTCGGCGGTTTTGCGAGCGTGTTCAAAGAAGAGCAATCTATCGAAGTCGCTTTGCATGTCCATGGCGTCTCTCTCTCTCTCTCTCTGTGTCGCGCGCGCGCCCTCTCTTTACTGCTTTTTACAGACGGACGAAAGAGATTAGAGTCTCTCTGCGCGCGTGTGTTGAAAGTTCGCTGAAACCCTAACTCGGAGCGAACGTGGTGTGACTTTAGTGAAGGCGAAGCTTGGGGCGGTTTGGGACTTTGGGTTTAATGGTCAAATTGACTCAAATTTCGGATCCATAATGGAAATTTCAAAACTAGCTTTATTTCTTAGGAAAGAATACTAGATTTTTAAATGTAAGCAATTTAATCTTTTTTCCTTTTTAAGATGATAGAATAAATGAATAATGATGATTTACAAAATGTAATATTCTTTTTATTTACCGTGTATTTTTGTCAAAAATAGTGGACAGAATTATATTTAAAAATTTATAATAATATAACATCAGGTTATTCAATGTAATGATTATTAAGGATTTGTTGTAGCATATATATTTTATTTACATGACTATATTTACCATCAGAGTTAGGGTAACTTCCAGAAAAAAAAATATTATGTTGGTACAATTCACATAATTAGTTTTATAATGGTCGGATATATTTTTAGATATTTGAAAAAAAAAATCAACCTCAATAACATACCTAAAAATACTCTAATTACTGTATCAACTTAAAAATTGAGACAAGAAGATGTCTACTACAACCACTAGACCAAATAGATTTTTTCATTTTTTTCCTCTTTTCCAAGTACATATCAGTCAAGTCTTCAGACATCACATAAAGCGCCTTCAGTTAAGACGGATGGTTTGGCGGAAAGTAATCCGGGAGCTTCAGCAGGTGGAGCTATCTTGCGGGGCTTTAAAGGTACTTTCCATGGCTGCTTTGCCACGTCTCGAGGCTATCAAACATCATTTTATGCTGTGTATGCCGTTATTACAACCATTGACGTTGCTTATGTCCCATGAAGTGGCATTCAATTTGGATGAACGCGGATTCAACTTCTGCTCTTGTCTGTTTTCAAAGTTCTCATTTTAAGCCATCATGGTAGCTCCGTATTTTATGGTTGAACAACGAGAAGAAGAATAGTGATATGAATTTTTATTGTAGTCACATTTACTTGGAGATAATTTAATTGCCGATTGTTTGGCAAACAAAGGAGTTGCTTGCTCATCATAAGCTTAGTAGGATACTCTGCTTGCAAATTTTCAGGGATTACCCAAGTACCGTTTTACTTAGCTGTTTTGTAATTTAACACTATTATTTCCCTTCTTTTAAATAAATTTCGCTGCTACTCACGGAGTGGAAAAAAAAAAGGAAATTTATGAGAATAATCTTAATTTTTTTTTATATTTCAAATTTAACTCTCTTAAATTTTTCATATCATGATTGGTAAAAAAAAAATATTTTTTTTCCTTACCAAAAGCCATCTCTAACCATATTCCAACCTCAACTCTTAAATGATGATCGACGATCGACGACCGACAACTGGCAATGGCATGACAACATTAACAGCGACGGTGAAATCAACTCCACCTTAAACTATCTATCTCCAAAACGAATTTAGAAAATTTAAAAGAACCTAAACTTTAGGTAAGCAAATTTCAAAATTTTTTTATTGATTTTAGTAAATTTGATTGGAATTTTAGTGATTATAGGTTGTTAAAATTGTATAATGAAATTAAACTTTAGATTATTATAGGTTGTTAAAGTTGTATAATGAAACAAAATCTAAGTAAAACGATGGGTTATAAGTATCATTAGATATTTGATAAATTTTTTTTTAGAAAATTTATGTTAAATTTTTTCACAAATGAAGGTGTGATAGGAGAGTTTGTTGAGGTGTGTGTATTTTTTCTTGTTGAAGTGATGTGAATAATAAATTTAAGTTTTTGCAAGCAATTGCCCAGCTCTCACGCACGAGAGTTACGTGCGACATGTGAGAGGCGTTTGTCTCCCGCAGCTCACATAGAGCTCATGTTCAAGTTGTGGCTGATAGACACACCGTTGCACCAAGAAACAACATGTCTCTTGGTGCGACAGTTTTACACAAAAAATTTTTATTTTTATTCACAAGTAATTGTTTTATATGATAATTTAATTTTAAATTGTTTATTAGATAAATGACAAAATCTAAGATAGCAAGCCATAATCCACCTAGACTAGCTAAAAAATAAGGTATGATGAAGGTACCTTATAGCTTACACTTTTTTTTGCCGTATTACAAATATATGTAAATTAGATGCAGCTATAGAAATAATCTGAGAAAAATTAACAAAATGACAATTGAAATTGTTCAAGGATGAAGTATTTGGACATTTTTTAAAGTACTGTAAGTTTTCTTTTAGCAGCGTAATTGTCTATAACTTATTGCTTAGGCAAGTAGCTCATGAAGAAAGTAATAAGAAAAATCAATTGTTGTTTCAAATTGGTAAAAAATTGATTCGTTTATCAATTAGAGAGTGGTGTTTAGTGATGGATCTTTGATATGGTAACGATGTTGTATTAAAAAAGTAAAAAACAGTGCATAGGTTATTTAACAAGTATTTCAACAGTTTGTTTCATCAGATAAAGCTTGGATGATTTGACACAATGTTTAGAACTTGGATTCTGGGGTTATAAATGACACTGATGAGCTAAAGATTGTGTTGTTTTACTTTGCAGATAGAATTTGGGTCATTGTTAGATTAATTTCTTGCTACTTAATGAAGTAGATGACATCGATCATTTTCGAAATTGTCCGTGGGGCATTGGTCCTGAGAAATAATATATGACGATCTTGACAATGCATTAAATGAAAAAACTACCAAATTTAAGTTCGCGCATGGAGAAGAACTGAAGCATAAAATTGAAAAATACAATATTCATGGCTTTACGTATGGAGTACAAGTGTGTACATAAATAAATGTTAATGGATTTTTTTATTACTTAGTTTGTCTAAACTAATGATACTTTATATCTTCATTTATTGCAGGCATAAATTTATAAACCTATTGGAGGATTGTCATTGAAGTGGGTTATTAAAAAAAAAAAGAAGACTTCTCGCACTGTGTAGTAGAGGCCTGTAGCTTCTTCTTTGATAAACTATACCGAAGTGTATTCACATTTTAATAAAAACTCTTATAATGTAAGTAATATATTAGATATTTTAATGATAATTACTTTTCATTAAACAAATATATTAGATATTTTTGCTAACTTAAAATATGATTTTCTTTACAGGAGGAAAATATTTTACAAACCTTTAAACCGAATGCAAAAGAGAGAGCTTTATAATATTGATTGAGCGTTCAGGATTACATACCGTATATTCCTAATTAGTTTGTAATGTGAGTATTGTTGTGCAAATTTTAATGAACTCGCAAGCGTACGAATCTATTGTAGAATAGATTAATAGTGACGAGTGTCGATCCCACAAGGAGGTTGATTTTAATTATATGCCGAATTAATTTTCTTTGTAATGGGAACAATTAAATTATGGTGATTTTATCCTAAATTGTGAATTAAAATGGCGGGAATAATTAAAACTGTAACTTGTTATAATAAAGCACTTGGGTATCCGGATCCGCATCAACATGCTCCATGGGCTAAATATTCCATATTAATACCAATTAAATCATAAGGGGGGATTCCACACCTCATGAACCACTCTCCAATAAGTATGGTGCCAAGGGCTTATCGTGCCAAATAATAATAACTGTACTTAGGGGGTCTTAGGTTTAACAGGGTCAGAATTAGACAAGACTATTATTATTTGTAAATAAAAGTCAAAACAACCACAAATATTAGAGGGGAAGAGAAAGTAAATTTACCAAATTAACCCCATGGAGCATGTTGAGACTTCACCTTCAACCCAAGCTAAAAAAGAATTAGCCACTCATATTTTAACTAAGGATAAAAAGGAAATTTTATTAAAATACAAAGAAACTACAAGAAGGAGAAGGAATTTCAGAAATCTAAGCTTAGAAATGGATTCAGGGGTGCCAAATTAGGGGGGGAGAGCCCCCTTTTTATAGATACATTGAGTGAATCGTGACCATCGGATTAAAAACAATTCGGATGCTCAGGATTGCTCCACGTCATCGATCAACGATCAACGATACCAACCGTCAATCAATCAACATTTTTGTACAAAGAACGCCGCCTGAATAGTAAATAATCCCATGTAAGCGCATGTACTGTACACCCGATTTCTACTCCAATGAGATGCTGCCACGTCATCGATCTACAGTACATAAGAAATTTAGTCCAATAAGATCATGACACATCATCGGTCAACGCCACGTAAGCAGTCAATCCACATAATTCGTCCAATCGAATCATCGCCACGTCGTAGGTAGTTGCCACATCATCGGTCCGTATACATGAGCGAGTGTCGTGAACGAAGATCGTGAAAGCGATGCACGTATGAACGATGCGTATGTGTGAAAGAACTTTTTCCTTTAATGCTCTTCTTAAGGTTTTCGACCGTCCTGAGTCCAAATATGACGTTCGTTTTGCTGTCTGATCACTCATTTATTGTGAAACGATTATGATACCCCTAAAATACATAAAATACACAATTATAATAAAACACATATAATTAAATAACAAAATACTTAAATAAATAAAAGTAGCAATGTTAGTGAGATTTAAAGTGTAAAATGATGATTTTCTCCTTTATAAATATACACTTTCTAACACTCAACACACCCCCCAACCAGCTTATTGCTAGTCCCTAGCAAATAAAGCGAAGATAAAAAACTTTTTTTTTTTAAACACACGTGTTTATTCAATCAGATTAATGATAACAATCAAATAAAAGTTTAAGCATTATCTCTAGTCTAAAGGAATATCACACCCACATCAACCATCCATATGTATCACCAAAGAGATTTTGTTGTAGCGATAGTAATCAAGCTACTTTCAAGAAAGACATATCCAACCCCAAAATCTCACCGGTTGTAGTGACACTCTCACAAAGAAATTAATCCCAATAAAATTTTGTCACTACAATGAATGGTAAATTGAGAGAAAATAATAAAGAAATATCACACACTCTCACCAAAATGAAAAATATGCTCATAGCTTAGAAATAGTACGATCTCAAATAAAGTATTAGTCAACCCAATGTATTCATCATTTTTTTTTTTATATATGCATCACTACATCTTAATTACCCATATAACTAGCTTTTATGTTAGACTATAGTTCCCTAAAATCAGGAAAGACTTTTATTAGGACGTAACGTAGGCTAGGGACATGGTTAACAAAGAAAGGAAAATAGGGAAACAAAATATATATGTTTGAGAAAAAATTAAAGAACTTTTTACAGGATACATTTTGCTTATTTATTACTATTGTACATCTTTTTTTTTCCTTTTTTTTTCTTTTTTTTTTCTTTTTTTTATATGGCACAACTTTACTGAACAAAATAATTATTTATTTATTTTTTTCTCAAACATGAATAGGTGGATGGAACTTATATGATATCGGGTAATACTCCAAATTGGAGTGGGTTAAGATGATAAGTTAATAAAGAAAAGGATTTTTTTTTAAATAAAAGGCTCAAAAGGGGTAACTATGGATATTAAATAATAGGGATGGCTAGAAAGGATCAAACGGGTCAAAAATGGCCTTCCATCATCTTTTAGGACTCTAAATAATCTTCCATATCTACTAATTAAGTGGACATTTAGATGTAGTAACACACACTTTTTTTTTTTAAAAGGGTTGACTCAAAGAAAATCTAGAGATCATGTATGAAATAATAAACTGCTAAGCTACATGAAGAATGGGCAAAAAGGGTTACTCTCCAAGAAAAATTAATAGGCTCAAAAAGTCACTTGGAATTTTTTATGACATGTGCATTCTTTCAAGCAACTCATATTTGTCCCCAACATCAACATGTAGAATAGTAAACATGGTGTAACATCACTCAAGACCAAAGATAATACAAATACTAAAATTCAAAAGTCATCATATCATTCAATATCAAGAACTCAAAAAAATTTTTTTTTTAAATAGAATTATTTCCCCCCAACCTATTCTAAACATAAAAAGAAAAACATACATGCAGAAAAATTAAAGAAAAATGAATTTTTTTTTAAAAAATGCGTTTCTAGAGTTACTACACTCCATATTCAGCCATTTTCGACTTTAAAAACTTGAAAACATATATTTATAAAGGAGAAATTATCAACTATTCCCTCCCCCCAACCAGAACGAAACATTGTCCTCAATATTTTAAAGGAAAGAAGTAGAGATTAGAAGATATCACCTGGGCATTGCAATACAGAAGAAAATATTAACAAGTAGTTGTGACTGTGGCTCACATCTTCCTCTGGTTTTACATCCAGAAACGGCTTGAACGCCCTCTATGGGTCGAGGATAGGCTTCCCATCCAGTTTTCTTACAAACTGGCAAACATGGTCTTTTATAGTCAGATTCCTGAGACTATAGTTTGAACATTCTTTCTGGAATAATGGCCATAACTGAAGTATTGCATGTTGGACGTATTCACTGGGATGCGTTTCAAGAGACAAAAGGATATCATCCAATGACTCCTTATTCAAGCCATCCCTAATGAATTGAATCTTATCTTCTCTGTTATCAGACACCATTCCTAAGGAACATGATTTTTTTATTGCATATCATTCTGGCACATTTATGACAAGCAACAGAAAGTCTTCGAGCTCGTCGTTTTCTCGCATAATTTCCTTTACCACAACCAGGCATGTATGCAATAAATTTGGGAGGTAACTCACCTGCTAAGCGAACTTTTCCCTCGATTAACCAACGGATGTCAGCAGGGATGTTATTCTTCATAAGCAATCGCATGCGTTCGGACTGGGCTTTATAAATTAAAAGTAGGGCATTACGAGGAAGTCGGGCGAAGGAATCGTTTGTGAAGCTTTTCTAAAATCTCATTTTCTGTCCATACCTTCGTCTCGAATATCGAGTTATTGTGGGAAAACTGAAGTAACCGACTTGATTGTCACGGAGTACCGTTATCCGCCACTTGACCGGGGTTACAAACTTTAAACACACAAAGCAAACTAAAACACACAAACAAGAAAATAAATTAAAACACACAAAACAAATTAAAATCGTCCTCTTATTGAATTTACCTCAAGCTCCAATTGGATGTTGTAGATGCCTCTCTCAATTTCTCGGAGTTGGCTTTCTAAATCCTCAACATGGGCTACTAACTCTGGTGGTTGTAGCTGCCAGATACGATGTGTTTTACAAAATCGTATCTGACCTCTGAAATGAGATTGTATACGTCGAAATTGTCTAAGAATGTTTAAGAGGAACTATCTCATGATTAAATGGATAAGAAAAACTTAACGGTTAAACAAACACAAAAAAAAAATAATTTCAATAAGCAAAAGAATGAATAAAAGAAAGAAAATAAAGAAAATAAATAATCAAATCACCGAAAAGTAAAACCTCAATTTAAAATAGGTGGGTCACTCAGATTTATTTCGCTGTCCTCTCCATGTGGTTGGTATTCTAGATATGGCTTTAATCTTTGACCATTAACTTTGAAAGTGACACCATTCATTGGATCCTTAATTTCAATTGCCCCATGTGGAAAAACAGTATGAACAATAAATGGGCCAGACCATCGAGAGCGTAACTTACCTGGGAATAAGTGTAAGCGAGAATTGAATAAAAGTACTTTCTGACCTGAAGTGAAAGATTTTCGCATAATTTGCTTGTCGTGAAAGACTTTCATTCGTTCCTTGTAAATTTTGGCATTCTCGTACGCATCATTTCGAATTTCTTCAAGTTCTGCCAACTGTAATCTTCTTTCTGAGCCAGCTTGCTGTATGTCAAAATTGAATTTCTTGATGGCCCAGTACGCACGATGCTCGAGTTCCACAGGTAGGTGGCATGCTTTTCCATACACTAGCCTGTAGGGTGACATCCCAATCGGAGTTTTGAAAGCCGTTCTATATGCCCATAATGTATCATCAAGCCGCAACGACCAATCTTTTCTGTCGGGCCTCACTGTTTTTTCTAAAATGTGCTTTATTTCTCGATTGGAGATCTCAACTTGGCCACTGGTCTGTGGATGATATGGGGTCGCCACTTTATGAGTGATGGAGTACTTTGTCAAAAGTGTTTTGAAAAATTTATTGCAAAAGTGGGCACCACCATCACTAATTATTACTCGAGGGAATCCAAAGCGAGAAACAATATTGCTTTTCAAAAATCCTATTACCACTTTATGATCATTGTTCCTACATGGAATAGCTTCTACCCATTTCGAAACATAATCAACAGCGACCAATATGTATTGATGGCCAAAAGATGTGGGAAAGGGTCCCATGAAATCGATACCCCATACGTCAAAAATTTCAACCACCAGAATTGGGTTTAGTGGCATCATATTCCTTCGTATAATGCTGCCCACTCTTTGACACTTATCACATGAAGAACAAAAGGTGTAAGCATCTCGAAATATAGTTGGCCAATAGAAACCACATTGTAAAATTTTAGTAGCTATTTTCTTAGCACTGAAGTGGCCTCCACAAGTTTGTTCATGGCAGAAAGAAAGGATATTCTGAAATTCATTCTCTGGGACACATCGTCTAATAATTTGGTCTGCACAGTATTTAAATAGATAAGGATCATCCCAAGAGAAATTCTTTATTTCTGCAAAGAATTTGGCCTTGTCCTGTTTAGTCCAATGCTCTGGAAGTTGACCTGTAACAAGATAATTAACTATATCAGCATACCATGGTACTACTTCCACACTCATTAATTGTTCATCTGGAAATGACTCATTCAAAGGTAAATGTTCTTTTGTTGTGTCAAAATGGAGACGGGAAAGATGATCAGCCACAACATTTTCTGTTCCTTTCTTGTCTTTGAATTCTAAGTTAAATTCCTGCAAGAGTAGCACCCAACGAATTAGTCTAGCTTTTGCATCCTTCTTTGTGAGAAGATATTTAAGAAAGCGTGATGATCTGTAAATATAATTATTTTACAACCAATGAGATAAGATCGAAATTTTTCTAATGCAAAACACAATCGCTAGCATTTCTTTTCAGGTGGTTGAATAATTCAACTATGCATCATTCAATGTCATACTAGCATAGTAAATCACATGGGAATTCGATCAACTCTTTGTCCTAATCTCGCTCCTCTTTGCGATAGTCGGATGCATCACACATAAGCTCAAATGGTAAGTTCCAATTTGAAATTTGAATGATGGGTGATGATGTCAACAATTGCTTTAGTTTTTCAAATGCCACAAGACATGAATCATCAAAGACAAAAGATACATCTTTAGCAAGTAAATTGCATAAGGGTCGAGAAACTTTGCTAAAATCTTTAATGAAACATCTATAAAAACCAGTATGCCTAAGGAAAGATCTTAGTTCTCTGATTGTTTTAGGTGGAGGAAGATTGGAAATGAGATCCACCTTGGCTTCATCAACCTTAATACCTTTGCTTGAAATGATGTGACCGACAACAATACCTTGTTTAACCATAAAATGGCATTTCTCCCAATTCAAGACTAAATTCTTCTCGATACATCTCTGCAGAACTAATGTTAGATGATGTAAACATTGATCAAACGAATCTCCAAAAACAGAAAAGTCATCCATAAAAACCTCAAGGAATCGTTCAACTATATCAGAAAAAATGCTCAACATGCATCGTTGAAATGTAGTAGGTGCATTACATAATCCAAACGGCATTCTCCTATATGCAAAAGTGCCAAAAGGACAAGTGAAGGTGGTCTTCTCTTGATCTTTTGGTGCTATGGGAATCTGATTGTATCCTGAATAACCATCTAGAAAGCAATAAAACTCATGACCCGCTAATCTATCAAGCATTTGATCGATAAATGGTAAAGGAAAATGGTCTTTACGTGTGTGTAATTCAACTTTCGTAATCAATGCATACACGCCATCCTCGTAGTTATTCTAATGGGTACCAATTCATTATCAGCATTGATGACTCATCAGTAACTCCTGATTTTTTAGGAACAACTTGCACAGGACTGACCCACGAACTATCAGAAATAGGGTAAATGATACCTGCATCTAATAGCTTGAGGACTTCAGTGCGAACAACCTCTTTCATGTTAGGATTTAACCGACGTTGCATTTTCCTAGTAGGTTTAGCATTTTCATCAAGATGAATGTAATGCATGCAATCTACTGGGTTTATACCTTTTATGTCTGCTATGGTCCATCCTAATGCTCCTTTATGTTCTTTTAAAACATCCAACAACTTACCTTTTTGTTCGTCATTGAGGGAAGAAGAGATGATTACTGGTAAAGTGCTTTCTTCTCCCAAGAATGCGTATTCCAAAGTGTTGGGTAATGGCTTGAGTTCGAGTTTTGGTAGTGATTCTGATGATGGGCTGAGTTTCTTTTCTAACAGCACTAGTTGTTCAACTCTCAATTTCCATTTATTAATGTCCATGGATGGTGCTGAGTCAAGTAGAGCATTGACTTCATCAACTGAATTGTCAATATCAAAATTTAAACCAAAGTGAGTTAAACAAGTTTGCAAAGGGTCATTACTAAGGTTTGAAAGAAAATTGTTATCAACTAGTATTTCTATTAAATCCACATTAACAATTCCATCATCTGCACTGTGAGGTTGTTTAGCAATGTTAAAGATATTGAGTTCCATGGTCATATTGCCAAAAGACAACTGCATATTTCCGGTTCTGCATTGAATATGTGCATCGGCGATTGCCAAGAAAGGTCGGCTGAGAATAATGGGAATGTGCTTCTTTGAATCCTCGCCTTTGGTTGAGTGTCAATTACAATGAAATCAACAGGAAAATAAAACTTGTCTACCTGGATAAGACGTCCTCCACAATACCACGAGGTATTTTTATGGACCGATCGTAAGTTGTAACACCACTGGAGTTGGATGTAATTCGCCCAGTCCAAGTTTCACAAAAACAGAGTAAGGCAACAGATTTACACTAGCTCCTAAATCCAACAAAGCATTCTCAATTGTGTGGTTCCCTATACTACATGAGATAGTGGGGGAGCCTGAATCTTTGCATTTTAGAGGCATTTTATGTTGGAGTATAGAACTAATATTTTCTGTTAGAAAGGCCTTTTTCTGAACATGAATATTTCTTTTTTTAGTACAAAGGTCTTTAAGAAACTTGGCGTATGATGGCACTTGTTTTATAGCTTCAAGTAAAGGGATGTTAACACTTACCTGTTTGAAGATTTCAAGAATCTCACCTGTGGATTTTCCTTTCTTCCCTTGGGCTAAGCTCTGAGGAAATGGAGCTTTAGGAACATATTCTCGTGAGTTGGTTTCCTCTTTCTCCTCTGATAATGATTCCTCTGAGTTCATAGGTACAATTTGAGTTGATTTTGGCATCTCCACTTTGTTGTCAACTTCTTTTCCTTTTCGCAAGGTCATCACTGCTTTGACCTCTCCATGCTGCTGTGGTGAACTAGAACTTGCTTCATTTACTACTTTAGGATTGGGCATTGGTTGACTTGGAAATTTGCCTTTTTCAACGGTCATGGCCAATGTTTGAATTGAAGAGGCAAGTTGTCCTACCATTTTCTCAAGGCTTGAAACAAATTGAGCTTGTGAGTTGAAGCTTGCTCTCATCTCATTTCGTAATTCATCAATGGTGCGGATTTGTCACTTGCTCGATCTTGGAGTTAGTAAGATTTTGAAATTTTGGGAGGTCTCCGCCCATGGTTGAGGTTGAGAATGGTTTGGGTTCTGATTGTATGGTCTAAATGGTGGTTGAGAGGCTTGAGACATTTGAGGAACTGGTTGCATTGGTGGAGGTGGAACTGATGGTCCGTTTTGTTGAAATCCTTGAGACCATGAAAAATTGGGGTGGTCTCTCCATCCAGGGTTATATGTGTTGGAGTAAGGGTTGTAGTTTGGTGGTTTTCTCATGATACCTATGGCATTGGCTTGATCTAAATATGAGTCATGGTCATGTGGCTCTGTTGATTTAGCGGTTGTCAAAGATGCTATTTGTCGAGCAAGGCCTTCGACCATCTCTTTGACTTCTTTAATTCCTGAGCTTGACTCACCAATGTTAACCTCATTCACTCCCTTAATTCTCCTGGTATTTCTGAGTGATCGACTCCGTTGTTGAGAATTATCCGATTGCCGCTGAAAAAATTCTCAAATCTCTGATGCACTTTTGGACATTAACTCTCCTCCACTGGTTGCCATTAGACATTCTTGCATATGTGGCAATAATCCCTCCAAAAAATATTGGCATTGGTGCCATTTCTCGTACCCATGATGTGGACACTTCAAGAGTAGCCCATTAAATCGCTCCCATGCTTCAAAAAATTGCTCGTCGTCTCTTTGAGTAAACTCTGAAATTTCCCTGCGAATAGCATTGGTTTTATGAACTGGGAAATAATGCTATTAGCAGGCATTGTATTAAACCATGAACGAGCTCTATCTTTTAATGAAAATGGGAATAATCTAAGTTTAACATCATTATCTGAAAAATTCTCATATTTAAAAGTTTGACAAATAGCATGAAAATCATTCAGAGGGATCCTCATTTTCTAAGCCATAGAATGTGGGGAGACAGTTTAGCACACTAGGTTTTAATTCAAAACTCCTAGCAGCTACATTTGGGTACCTTATGCATGATGTGCTCAAATTAGCTAAAGGACTAAAATAATCCTTAAATGGCCTCTCTTGTGGTTACAGTTCTTTGATGTTGCAAATCCATTTCAAGTTTCTTTTGGAAAACAGTTTGTTTGTGTGTGCGAAGCGAAGTTTTTTTTTCCAAATCGAGGTCTAAAGGTTCAAGATTGGGTGATAATGACCTTCGACCATGCATGCAAAGAACAAAATAAATGAAAATAAAACAAACAAAAATAAAAGAGAGAAAAATTACAATACTAACCTTGTGAAGTTATTATAACCTTCTAAAATGAATATACACTGTTTCAAGTCTTTAAAAAGAAAATACCAGAAATAGATTAACTAAAAAAAATAAAATAAAAAGATAAATTACAATGAAAAATAAAAAATTAAATTACAGGAATATATAGAAGAGAAAAAGAAATAAAATTAAATTACAGAAAAAATTACTTAAAAAAATTTAATTCTATGGAATAATAAATTAACAGAATAAATAAAAATTACAAAGAAAAATAACTCAGAAATTAAATTATTGAAATTTAAAGAAATTTAAATTACCAGAATTAAATTACAGATTCACTTTTTTTTTTAATTTTGTAATTTTTTTAATTTTTTTTATAATTTTTAAGGAAAGCAAAAAAAAAAACTTAATAAAAACTAATTCTATGAATTAATTATACGAATAAATTAAAATAAATTACAAGATAAACAAAACAAATTACAAAGAAAAGTAAAGCAAAAATTAAAGTACAGAAAATTAAAGAAATCACACAATAAAATTAAATTACAGAAATTAAATTACAAAAATTAAATTGCAAAAATTTAAATTACAAAAATTAAATTATAGAATTATTTTGTTATAAGAAAAATACAAGAAAACAAAAAAAAAATTAATTCAACAAATTAAAATAACTTACCTCCCCGGCAACGGCGCCAAAAACTTGTTGTGCAAATTTTAATGAACTCGCAAGCGCACGAATCTATTGTAGAATATATTAATGGTGACGAGTGTCGATCCCACGAGGAGGTTGATTTTAATTATATGCCGAATTAATTTTCTTTGTAATGGGAACAATTAAATTATGGTGATTTTATCCTAAATTGTGAATTAAAATGGCGAGAATAATTAAAACTGTAACTTGTTATAATAAAGCACTTGGGTATCCGGATCCGCATCAACATGCTCCATGGGCTAAATATTCCATATTAATACCAATTAAATCATAAGGGGGGATTTCACACCTCATGAACCACTCTCCAATAAGTATGGTGCAAGGAGAACTTATCGTCTTAAATAATAATAACCTTGTACTTAGGGTCTTAGGTTTAACTAGAACAGAACTAGACAAGACTATTATTATTTGTCGACGAAAAGTCAAAACAACCACAAATATTAGAGGGGAAGAGAAAGTAAATTTACCAAATTAAGCCCATGGAGCATGTTGAGACTTCACCTTCAACCCAAGCTAAAAAAGAATTAGCCACTCATATTTTAACTAAGGATAAAAAGGAAATTTTATTAAAATACAAAGAAACTACAAGAAGGAGAAGAATTTCAGAAATCTAAGCTTAGAAATGGATTCAGGGGTGCCAAATTAGGGGGGGAGAGCCCCCTTTTTATAGATACATTGAGTGAATCGTGACTATCGGATTAAAAACAATTCGGATGCTCAGGATTGCGCCACGTCATCGATCAGCGATCAGCGATCAACCAATCAGCAAATCAACATTTAGACAAGAACGCCGCCTGAATAGTAAATAATCCCATGTAAGCGCATGTACTGTACACCCGATTTCTACTCCAATGAGATGCTGCCACGTCATCGATCTACAGTACATAAGAAATTTAGTCCAATAAGATCATGACACATCATCGATCAACGCCACGTAAGCAGTCAATCCACATAATTCGTCCAATCAGATACTGCCACGTCGTAGGTAGTTGCCACATCATCGGTCCGTATATATGAACAGTGTCGTGAACAGTATCGTGATCGTGAAGCGATCGATGCAAATGCGTATGAAACGAAAGAGTATGTGTGAACGAGAACTTTTTCCTTTAATGCTCTTCTTAAGGTTTTCGATTTGTCCGAGTCCAAATATGACGTCCGTTTTTTTTCATCGATCACTCGTTTATTGTGAAACGATTATGATACCCTTAAAATACATAAAATACATAATTATAATAAAACACATATAATTAAATAACAAAATACTTAAATAAATAAAAGTAGCAATGTTAGTGAGATTTAAAGTGTAAAATGATAATTTTCTCCTTTATAAATATACACTTTCTAACACTCAACAAGTATCGTTACTTGATCCCTCTTAGTACATTTTAAAGACAATAAAAACTCAAATTTTTTTAAGTTAATATTTACTCATGTTTAATGTTTCTTTATACAACATTAACCTTTATCAATGTGCTATGCGTTATAGAGATAGAGAAGGAGTCTTTCGACACCAAGAGCCTAAAATAAATTGAACGGTCTCCCTTCAAGAATGAGAATGATGCGGTTGAATATGATAAATCTGCCTATAATTTTGATGACATACAATATTCAGAGATAACATTCTAATTTAAAGATCATTTTATTTTTCAATTTATAACTGATTTAACTGCTCTTTCATTATTATTTATTTCATGATAATAGGAGAGAACAAAATTCCGTTATGATTACGTCATTAAATGAATGAATAAAATGGACTTTAACCTAAGTCTTTGATATAGTTGAAAACTTTCTGTATCTCTATGCAATTCATTAATTTACATATCATGAATTTATTGGAATTCATCTTTCTTCTATGGGCTACACTATTCATTTATGTTGAACTTTTTCTTAATATGTTTTGGCCTTTTAAGGAGAAGAAGAAGAGAGAAGAAAAGTCAAAGTCATAAAAGGCTAATAAAGCCATTAAAAAATGTGTGGGATAATACCTATATGCCCTCCATGAATTGAGGTTAGATTTTCAGATTGAGCAAAGAGAATAACAAAAGTATAAAGAAGGATTTCAAGTTAAGTAAAAAGAACAACAGCAGTATAGAAAAACGATTATGAGATTTATGGCTTTCTTCGGTGAAGGTTCCTTGAGGTGTTCATACAAGATTCTCCGATTGGACAATCGTACATGGTGAGCATGTTTTATTACAATCACCTGTGTGTTATCTAAATTTTAAACCGATATTATTTTTAAATATTCACGCTGTAAATTGATAATTCTCGGACGACCATGGACTGTACATTGATGTTCGTAATAATGATGATCATACTCTTATGTCATTATATAATTTCTTTGGGGATGTAAATGGTGATAACGTCCAAATTATCACAGAGGCACCTTCTAGAGTAAGTAAGTTAAGATGTCCGTACAGATCATCTTATATCTTTAACAGTCATTTCTTGATTCCTCCTTTTAAAAAAGTAAGAAATGTCAAGCCGCATCTCATACTCAAAATAACATAATATGAGATTAATAAAAGATCGAGTGTGGATATAAATCTACTTAAAGGCTTCAAAGATCTAAGTATATTTAAGGAGTTTGATAAGTGGTTTGCTAGTAAAATTACAGTGGACCATACTATTCAACAATCACACATGTTCTTCAAAATATTTTTAAGAAATGCTTCATTAGGATAACTTAGAGATGAAGTAAACACTTTTATTTTTTTTGTTAATGACACGTTTTTTATATTTCTTTCGTATTATACTCAGTTTTTTCGTTAACATTTTTTTATTTTTTCACAGTATATTCACATGTATTTTCGGTTAATCAATAAGAAATAATGGTAGTATCCAAATGCCTTATCTTAATGTGTTATATATACGAACACATTTTTTTAGGTAATAAGTTAATAGAAAATTAATAATTGATGATATTATATTTAGTTTCTTATAATATCTCAGAGTCTCATTAATTGCTTAATATATATATTAGGTATTCTTGGAATAGTTATAAAACGATGGTGACTATAATGTTTATTCATTATAGTATAGCAGTATCTTCAATACCTACATTGAGGGCTAGGAAGATATCATGTCGAAGTGGTTCACAGATGTTGATGTGGCGAGCATTGCTACATAATCAAACGAGCTTTCTTTTTTGAAATATTTTAAATAAACCGAAAACATACTTAAAGTAAATTCTAGCCACTTAAAATCATTTTCTCTCAATGTTTAGAAAATGTTGGATTTTACAATATTTGGTATGAGTTACAGAGTATCAATCCTTAGAAAGTTAGAATAGTTAAGGACGTGTACAACAAGAGCCTAGAATTAGTGATTGTGACATTTTTGTGTTGGTGTTTACAATGTATTTAATGTTCGGACTCAAATTTGATTTTGATAGTAGTCACGTGCAGTATTTTAAAAAGAAAATTGCTATAGATATATTTAATGATGATATTAGACTATAAGTCATAATATTTATTTAAATAATAATGTATAGATATTTTTTCTTTAATAGATACAATTTTTTTGTTATATCGTTTTATTTAAATCTTATAAATCCTGATCTATTTTACAACATTTATACAATTTTTATGCAAAATAAAATACTTTATTATATATAATAGTACAATACATAAAAAATAATAGTTCAAAATTCATAACTGATTGCAACAATACAATTAATTTTGACTTGAAATAATAATATTCTTACATCTCTTACAATTATGGCTTGGTTTGTTGCACCACTTGTATTTCATAGTCATTCGGTTTATATTCTCACTAATAGAGGATATTTTGAGCTTAAGACAACAATCAAGTAGTGGTGTTTTAAGTGGGTTAACTTTCATGCCTTGGATTCAATAGAACTTCTCAATCTACCATGTTGCCAACTGACTCTATTAGTTGTGCAAATGTTATAACCAATGATTCTTTGGAGTAAAATTTGAGTAAAGACTTATGAAATCTATTCGAATTGTCAAACAAACAGCAGTTGTATGTGCACAGATAAGTTGATCGAGTTGGAATAATCTACAGGAGCACATCTTATTATGTATGTCAACTATCCATTTCTTAATACCACCACCTAAAACATGGAATCGATATTGAGACACAAGATGGACGATCATTCTTTCGATTAAAATTCTTCTCTCAGCGATTAACTTGTCAACCCATATCATTAGACGAGTACTCATCGATTTAACCATATTTTTCTATTATAAAAGCATTACTGTATAGTTTTTCTAAAGTGATCAATAAGATAAGTGACAGAAAATTTGTAAGGTTTTCTCATGAAAGAATTCACACTTTTTGCGATATTAGTGACGTATATTATACTTCCTACATTTAAACTCAGACATTGCCTAATTGTATATACCTACATTATTTTCTAAGTAATCAGTTGTACCTGAATGGAGCATCCATAACCCTTTAAGTGATTTTTTGAATTCTTCTTACATTAATAAAGACAGGCTCAAATTCATCCCAAAGAGCTTTAGATATCTATAATTTTGACTTAATATTAGCTTTGATATGTCAAAAGCATACACCGTGAACTGTAGTACAGAATACTTTTAGAAAGACTTTTTTTATAGGAGTGCATCGATCAGAGATAATTACTAACTCTGACCTGTTGCCAATCATTCTATGTAACTTTGTTATAAATCATTTCCAAGTATCATTATTTTCTAGATCTATGACTTGAATGACTAATGGATATAATTGATTATTACTAACTAGACACATTGCAACAAACATGCTTTCGTTAATAACTCCTTTATATTAGTACCATTTACTGCAATCACAGGCCTGATGTACTACATGAACCCTTGATGGAAGATCCAAGTGCTACAAAGTAGTATAAGAAAGTATCATTTCTATCCAACTTGAGGTAAACAACTATACCCTAATTGGTTTTAGTCAAAATATGAAAGTATTTATGAAGTAAGTTGTATGAATCTGTAAGGTTTCCTCATACTATTTCAAGACTAATTTTTAGCCTGATAGGCTTGTTGATATGTTAGTTAGACACCGTATCTTTACTACATGTCTGCTCTAATATCTTTCGAAGTGTATATTCATTTATCTTGGATAAATTTATTTACAATAAGATGATTATCAACCCAACTTCGTACTTGATGTTGAGTGTTAAAAAGTGTATATTTATAAAGGAGAAAATTGTCATTTTACACTTTAAATCCCACTAACATTGTTATTTTTATTTATTTTATTATTTAATTATATGTGTTTTATTATAATTATGTATTTTATGTCTTTTAGGGACAGCACGATCGTTTCACAATGAACGAGTGATCAGACAGCAAAACAGACGTCATATTTGGACTCGGGAGGGTCGAAAACCTTAAGAGGAGCATTAAAAGAAAAAGTCACTGTTCACATATACGTATCTGATTGGAAGAATTATATGATATTGACTGCTTATGTGGCGTTGACCGATGATGTGTCACGATCTTATTGAGCTAAATTTCTTATGTACTGTAGATCGATGATGTGGTAGCATCTCAGTGGAGCAAAAATCGTGTGTACAGTACATGCGCATACATGGGATTATTTACTATTCAAACTACATTACTATTCACACGTTGACTGTTGACTGTTGATTGATGATGTGGCACAATCTTGAGTGTCCGAACTATTTTTAATCCGATAGTTATGATTCACTTAATGTATCTATAAAAAGGAAGCTCTTTCCCCCTAATTTGAGACCCCTGAATTCATTTTTAAGCTTAGATTTCTGAAATTCTTCTCCTTCTTGTAGTTTCTTTGTATTTTAATAAAATTTTCTTTTTATCCCTAGTTAAAATATGAGTAGCTAATTTCCTTTTAAGCTCGCGTTGAAGGTGAAGTCTCAACATATCCTATGAACTTAATTTGGTAAATTTACTTTCTCTTCCCCTCTAATATTTGTGATTGTTTTGACTTTTCGTCGACAAATAATAATAGTCTTGTCTAGATACCGCCCTGGTTAAACCGGCACCCTAGTATAATGTTATTATTATTTGGCACGATAAGCCCTTGGCACCATATTTATTGGACCGTGGTTCATGAGGTGTGGAATCCCCCCTTATGATTTAATTGGTATTAATATGGAATATTTAGCCCATAGAGCATATTAATGCAGATCCGGATACCCAAGCACATCATTTCAATAGATTTCAGTTTAATTTAATTCATGCCATTGTAATTTAAATTTAAGCATAGTTTATATCAATTTTACCACAAATTCATTCACTCATTAAAGAAAATTAATTCTGCACATAATTAAAATCAACCTCCTCGTAGGATCGACACTCGTCACTATTAATCTATTTTACAATAAATTTGCACAACACTTGACAAAGATCACTAGGCAATACATCATTAGAATAAGTGTGTATATTATTAACTCTTTTTACAACTGAAGGAATATTTTACTCATTTGAAGCTTTTATTGTTTGAATACGCCATTTATATGATTTTAAAGAATACCGAGCTTCTAAATGTATTGCTATAGATCGTGCAATCTTGAAATCAAGTTTATCTTGCAAGGTACCTTTACACAATTTCAATATTAATTCATTTTTTTTTCAGCGAATAACATTCTCACACAAATACCATTAGAATTATAACTTTTGACCAAATCTGGAGCAACCAAGTTTGAAAACAAACTGGATCAAGGCTTATGAAGGAATCAACTATTGTCTTCTTTCAAGAATGAGGGATTGGTGGAATAGGTTGGTTGTCTCTATTATTAATAGGTAAATCATACTAATGCTCATTCCTATTATTTATAGGAATATTAGAATGACTAATATCCTTATCACTAAATTTGTTATTGGAATTCATCCCGTATATACTATTATATGACTCCAAACAAGTATTATCAATTTCTATGTTGGTGGTATGATTAACAAGACTATCATTAATGAAGAAATCATTGTTGTGGTATAGATAGTAATGTCGCTTTAATGGTATCATTATTAATAACAACTCTTTCTTAACATTCGCTAATGTAATACTGTTATGATAAATGGTATTATTATTTTTGTAGAGTGGAGAATAATATTACTGTAACAACATCAACATTAGTAGTTGTACTGTCTCTTCTTCAATATTGAGAAAATAGTCATTTGCTCTAAATAGAGTTTCAATTTCTACAAGTGGCTTAGGATCTTCTGCTAGAACTCTAAAAGATGTGGTGATAAATATAAGGATGCATCCATAGTTGACAACATCATATGTCATATGCAATACAACCTTAATAATTTTATCGTTAAAAATATTCATAGATAGTAAACATGTATGATAAATGATGTTACTAGATGTCAAAATTGTCTTCATCATCATACTATATTTGTTAGGATTTATCTGTAAAACTTTATATACTCTTGTTAGAAATTGATCAAACATACAATCTGTCCAAACAAAAAAGTTATATTCTTAGCATTTGCATACTCTGTATGGTCATCTGTTAATATCTCTTAACAACTATCGTAACATAATTGAAGTATAATTGAATCTATTAAACTAAAATTATTATTAAGAGAACAAAAGAAATAAGATTATACACTACAAAATATGATTAAATAAATATGCATAATATTTATATGGATATTGTACATATTGTAATTATGCGCTTAAGTGCAATAGAGTCCTACTTAGGTAAATTTTTTATTCAAATACGTTATTGATTCATCTCCTCACAAGCTTCAAAATAGTATATTACACGCTCGAAAAACATATACGTAGTTCAAGTTATGACTTACAAAAAATATCTGAAATTCAGTGAGATATACGGTGAGACAGGTGCCTGTCTCACATAAAAAAAAAGTTTATGTGAGACAGATAGTGAGACATGTGTTTGTCTCATATAAATACAGAATAGTTATGCATGATAAGCACTTGTCTTATTGTCTGTCTCACTTGTTTTGAACTTTGTTTTTGCCCAAATTTTTATTGCTTTCTATGCTTTCTCTTGATTTATCAACTTAAACTAAGTACTTTAACAAATCACATTATTTTACCAATTAAAAATAATAATATTTGCAGCAATAACCACTTTAGTTTCGAACTAGTTTTTAATTTTAATATATTAAAAGTTTATATTATATAAAAATATATACTAATCTTAACAAGCTTTTCAATTAATAATTATATATTTGTTATATAATACTGTTTCTTGGAATTTATTAATTTATTTAGAGTGTTAAAAGTTTGTTAAAAGTAATGAAGGTTTGTTAAGTTGTTGAAATTTGAGAGCATTTAGTTGTGGTGGAACATTGGGTTACGTTTATAAATTTGTTGAAAGTAATAAGGACAATTTAGTCCAAAAAAGGATGTTTAACTAGTTATGATAAAAAGAACTTAGTGGGTCGATTTTAAAAATTTATAAAGTTTAAGGTTTTTTTATAAATTTCTCTACAAAAAAAAAGGACTTAAACCCTATGTCTTGAAATAAGTCCAGAATATACTTATCACTTTAAGGATACATATAGAATTCTATTCTAATTCTGAAATTTCTCCTCCCAAATATATAACAGTGAAATAGTATATACCTCTAACAAAAATCTAGGTAAAGTTAATAAATATTTCAATATTAGCTAACTTAGATATATCTAGGCTGTGCCATAATTTATGCTACGTTTACTAATTAGAATTGGAATGAGTAGAATGTGTAACAGTGAGAATAAGCCAGAATGAGTAGGCTTGGCAATATATCGGGTCGGGTCCGGGTTTGGTCAAGCCCGAACCCGACCCGAAAAATATTTTCTAAGACCCGACCCGATTAAAACCCGAATATTTATAATTCGGGCCGGATCATACCCGACCTGGTAGTAACCCGATTCGGGTCGGGCCCAACCCAACCCTTTAAGAATTATTGTAATAAAAATTAATAATTTGGACTCCTTGATGTTTAAAAAACCAAGACTTGGATAATTAAAAGCTAAATCAACAATTTAGAAGTGCAAGGCAATGCATGCCAAAGATCAAGGAAATTCCAATGAACCACCTAAGCACTAATATCCAAGCTATTAACATTTCAGTCATAGTAACGCATTATTAAGCATTTCCACATTAATTCCTCCATCTTGAAGTCAAAGAATCATTAAAAAACTATGCTCAACCGAACCAATAATGCAACCTGGTAATAACAAAATTTCAAGTGAGGATTGACACCTGGCTCATTCCCATACAGAAAAAGAAAAAAGATCTGTTCTGGTCCTAGTCTGTCTAATGTTTCCTGATATTTATTTCTTGCAGTCCGGGCCCCAGTGCTATTTGATACCTAGAAGATATTTGGTCAAGACTCTAACAAAAGCATGACTTGTTAAAAGATGGAGTGCGGCTAGCTCCAGGAGCTCTCCAGAGTCCAGTCAAGACTCAAGAGACAAGGGGTTTGCAAAAGTCGCGGCCTAGAGCCGAGTACGAAAGGGACCGACCTGGCTGTTGACGAGTACGAAAGGGACCGATGATTATTGCTGGCCGCCGGGAAATGATTGGGCGGCTGCCGACTGGATGATTGTTACTGGCTGCAGGCTGCTGGGTTTTGTTGGTTGTCCGATGGTGGGTGGCGGCAGACTTAGGGTTAGGTTTTGTTGAGTGTTGACTGTGAAATTGTGATTTGTGAATGACTGAATGTGATTTCCATTTTCCCGTGTGCGTGTGTGGTTCTGAAATCAGTGTGCGTGTGTTTTTTTCCCGTGCGTGTGTTGTCATTTGTGTGGGCTGGCTTGGCAAATGGCAAATGGCAATCAGCGTGCGTGTGTTTTTTTTTTTTAACATCGGGTCGGGTCGAGTCGGGTTGATATGTGACCCGAACCTGACTCGAATTTTGATCGGGTTTTAATTTTTAGACCTGAACCCGATCCGAAACCCGAATATTCAGGTTAAAATCTAAAAAATTCGGGTCAGATTAATCGGGCTAAAATTCGGGTCGGGTTAAATTGCCAAACCTAAGAATGAGAATATAAAATAGGAATTAGGATAAGTTATTTACTTGCATTAAAGAAATCGCAATTAGAATGAGCTAAATTGTCATTAATGTGTTTTCCTTGTCTTGAAATCGAAATTAGAATAAGTTGGATTATAACAAATTACTAAAAAGTACTTAATTAATTATTATCATAATTATTATTTTATATTTTAATTATAGTGATTATTTATTAAAAAATTATTATTATTGTTGCTGCTGTTGTTGTTCTTGTTGTTGTTGTTCTTGTCAATAATATATTGATATATTAATTAATTAATAAATATTGATATTACTTATTTAATTATAGTAATATATTAATTATTGTGATTATTTATTCAAAAACTATAATTATTAATATTTATTAATTGATAGTAATAATTATATTAATTAATTAATAATAATATATGAATTAATTATAATAATTATATAAATAATTATTATAATTGTATATTAATCAATTAATTATAATAATAATAATATATTAATTACAGTGATTATTTATTCAAGAACTACAATTATTAATTATTATTAATATATTAATATATTAATTAATACTAATTATAATATTAAATAGTATTGTAATATTAATTAATTATAATAATAATATATTAATAATTGTGACTATCCATTCAAAAGCTATAGTTACTAATAATGATTGTTAATAATATGTTAATGTATTAACTAATAGTTATAATTATATTAATTTATTAATAATAATAATATCTGAATTAATTATAGTTATAATATATTAACTATTATTATTATCTATTCAAAAACCATAATTATTGTTAATAATATATTAATATATTAATTATTATAACATATTAATTAATTAATTATAATAATATATTAATTAATTAATTATAATAATATATTAATTAATTATAAATGAAGACAAAATAAATATTTTTAATTTTGCGGGGGGCAAAATGGTGAACTAAAGGAATGATAGATCATTTTCAAATTATAACGGGGCTCACGATTTTGTTTTCGATTATAGACTCTATTTTGCAAAGTAAATACGGTCAATGATTCTGATTCCCCAATCCAAAAAGTAAACACAATATTAAGTCGATCATGAAAATTTAATTTTAATTTTGAATATTATTAGTTAGTGTTAGAAATTTTAATTTTTATTGTGAATATTATTGGAATTATAATTATAAATATTAGTATCTAAAAAAATAATGGAATTTTAAGAAGGCAATGTGAGGTATATTACGTGCATGGTAGCACCACCCAAATAATAAACAAACTTCGAGGTAAAAGCTTGGATTTTTTTTAAAAGAGCACTATTTTGGTGTGACTATTTATTGTGACATTGAAAAAAAATTACAAAGAAAATTATCTGTGCATGATTCTGACAACATAATGGCTTTGATACGATCAAAATCTTTAAATACCACGTGCTGACAAGTTATTATTGGTTGTGAGAATTGTTAGTTTCCAATTTAATCAGTGAAGAAATTGGAGAAAGCCATATTTTATAACATAATGACATGGAGTGATGAGATAATTATAAATTTTTGTATAAATTTATTTTATATAAACTAACATGGCATTAACTTATTGGTTGAATAAATTATAAAATAATTAAAATAAATTATGAACGTTAAAAGATATTTAGTTTAATTGATTAAATCATGTCACACTAGTTTGTACAAGAATTTGTAACTATATTATTACTCAATAATACGTTAGATAATTTATATGGTTAGAGGTATGTATAAAACTCCATAGCCCATGCTTAAATCTAAATCGAAACCCCTGATTTGTGATTATATTATTACTTAATGATACGTTAGATAATTTATATGATTAAGGGTAGGTATAACACTCCATAACCCATGCTTCAATCTAAATCCAAGCCCTTGTTTGGATTTGGTAAACATTGAAATTATGTAGGGTTTGGATATTATTATTAACTCATTTAACCTAAAATTCTATCCAAAACTTTAATTTCTAATTTCAATTTCACATATTTTTATGCAAAATTAAACATCGTCACAACCTTCTTTCTCTTTCACTAGTCCCAACATCACTCCATTGCATCAAGCCGCCATTCATCCATTTGGAATAATATGTGCTCTCTTTTTTTTTCCTTAATTTGTAAATTTGGTAATTTGTGTATGATTTTAAACATGCTACTAATATGTTGGCATACTCATTTTGTTTTACTATTGATCAACCAATCTATTTTGCCACTATACAATCTAAATCATTTTTTGCTTATATTATTATGCAATCTCCATATTGGTATCTTGTAAACTTGATAGTTGCCTCATAAGGTAATATTTTCAATTATATATGATGTTCCACAAATCTTAAATTGTTTTTTTTAAGACCAAATTGATATATGTACAAATGAACAAAGTTGGCAAATTATTAAAGTTTGAATGCTATTTTTCAGTTAGGAATAAGGGAAAGAGTGAAGGATTAGCATTGATGTGGAACTGAGAGGTCAATGTTAATATTATTTATTACACCACCCATCATATTGATGTAAAGTAGAAATTGAATAAGGGCAATGGGTGAGATGTACTGAGATTTATAGACATCCAAAAATGACTAAAAAAAGCATACTTGGACTTTGCTCATAAGGCTAGCAAGTTTATCCTATACTATTTGGCTCTTCTTTGGTGAATTTAATGAGATTCTTCACTTAAATGAGCAAAATAGTGGTAATGATAAAGATTTACATGTTAACAAGTTTAGAAATATTGTATAATTGAATTAATATTGGTAGATAATGCTATCTTTTCATTTGGTCTAATAGGAGATTTAGGCCATATTATACCAAGGAGAAGTACATAAATTTTTATGCAGTAAAGACTAGATAGATTATTTTTATAACTTAATAGCAACTAATCTAGTGAATTGGAGTTCAACCTATAATCTTATAGTAATAGAGGTTTAGAAAATAAGTAGTGGGTTGAATTACAAAATAGCTTTTTTGAGAATCCATGACAAAGGTATGTGGAGCACCCATGAAACTTATAAAGACATCATAAAAATAGATTAGGTTAGTCATTGCAATTGGTCTAGAAATAATGTAGACAATTGTTTAAGGAAACTACTAGAAAGTCCTTAGCTTAGCTAAAAAATTATAGTATAGATAAATTCAGGAATAGAAAAAAAAGATTTATATGATGATAAATAAGCTCGAAAGGCTTAAGAAAAAGCATGAGTAGGACAACGATGGAGGGACATTAAGAAGGTTGAAAGACAAATCTACAATTTTCTATTAAAAAAAATTTATTGGAAACAATGCTGAAGAATAGATTGGCTTAAAGAAGAAGACAAAAACACCAAATTCTTTCATTCCAAAGCTTATCCAGGAAAAGAAAGAACAAGATATGGGGCATTAACAATAATCAAGGAAAATAAATCGAAGATGATGACGGTGTTGAAAAGAAGTTTTGTGGATATTTTATTAACTTATTCTCTTCCTTAAACCTTAATCCCAATTAATTAAATCCAAGAATCACTATTACAATGAATGATGTGCTTGAACAATCCTTTATAGAGGAGGAGATAACAAAAGTTTTAGCTTTTATGTGCCCCACTAAAGCTCTAGGACCTGATGGATTACATGCTGTCTTTTTCCAAAAGCATTGGCAATCAACCAAAATAAGAGTTGTTGGCATTTGTTTGCATATTCTTAATGAGAAAGGTACCATTACCCCACTAAATCACACTTATATTGCTTTAATCCTAAAAATTGGAAAACCTAGAAAAGTCATTAACCTTAGACCTATCAGCTTACGTAATATTATTTATTAGATTGTTATAAAGAAAAGTCGTTAACTTTAGGCCTATTAGCTTACACAATATTATTTATAGGATTATTTGCATATGACTTACTAATTGTCTAAAACATTTCCTTCATCAAGTTGTTTCCCAACATAAAGTGCATTTATTCTTAATAGATTAATAACTAATAATATTATTATTGGGTATGAGTGCTTGCATAAAATTAAACATAGTAGGAGACAACAAAATAGGTTAATGGCCTTAAAACTTGATATAAGCAAAGCTTATATGGGGTGGAGTGGAAATTTTAAAAAAAGACAATTTAAACACTAGGCTTTTCAAATAGATGGGTGGATCTAATAATCAACTGTATAACCACAACACTTTTTTATATTCATATTAATAGTGTGTTGAAGGGTTTGATTCAACCAAACAAAGGGTTGAGATAAGGGTGCCTTCTATCCCTATATTTGTTCACCATGTGTGCATAGGCTTTCTCAAATCTCTTGGTTCAAGTTAAAAATCAAAGACTGATCCATAGGCTAAAATTTGGCAACAACATCATTATTTCATATCTACTATTTGCTGATGATAGCCTTATTTTTGCAAAGGCTTTAGTAGAGGATTATATACATCTCAAACCCATTTTTTATTGTTATATTATGGCTTTAGAGTAGATCTTCAACTTTAACAAATTGTTAATGTTCTTTAGTAGCAATGTAAAAAATGATCAAATGTCAGCCATTAAAAGTAGTTGGCTAAATTCTATAATTGGGAGAAAATATAAATCTTTCTTTAATGAAATCAAGCTTAAGATTTTGAGTAAGATTTCAAGCTAGGAGTATAAAATTTTTTCTAATGAGGTAAAGAAGTATTCATCAAAGCAATAGCACAAGTTATGCTAGCCTATGCCATGAGTGTATTCAAAATTCTAGTTGGTACTTATAATGACATCTAATGAGCTATCGTGAGATACTGGTGAGGAAGTAAAAAAAGACAAACAAAGTACACATTAGGCTAGCTAGTATAATTTAAGTTAAGTTAAAAAACCATGATGGATTGGGTTTCAGGGATTTCTCTAGCTTAAACTAAGCACTAGTGGCGAAGTAAAGGTGGAGGATCATATAAAATCCTAGATCGCTTTTAACTAAAGTATTACGAGCCAAATACTTTAAGCAAGAAAAATTCATAGAAGCAACTTTAAGCTCAACCCCCTTGTTTATTTGGAGGAGTATTTTGTGGAGAAGAGAGATTATTCTTAAAGGCTACATATGGTGAATTAATGGTAGTGATCATGTGTTGATTTATAAAGATAATTGGATTCCTAGACTAAATTGTTTTAAAATGATTTCTTTCCTAAGTCTACCAATTGATATTACAGTCTCTAGTCTGATAAATAATGGTAATAAGTGCAAAAAAACCTTGATGTATGATTAATTTATGAAGGAAAATATAAATGCCATTTTGAATATTCCTTTACCTAGAAATCGTAACAAAGATTAAGTGCTTTGACATTATGAAAAAAAGGGACAAATCCTTTATCAAAAGTGGATATAAAATAGCTCTCAAGTTAAAATTTCTAGACACTTTGATAGAGATGGCAAAATAATTCAGACCTAGCCTCGGCCCGCATAAACCCTGATAATCCAAATTGGTTTCAACCACACTGAATACAAATAACATTTAGAATCTAGAAGCAATATGGTAAACTTAGACGTATCTGGGTCTGGATTTAGAATGAGTCAGCCTATATATTCGAAACCCGAACCCAGATATCTTTATTCTTAATATTATATTTTTAACTTCTTTTAATATAAATAGAAAAGCCAAAAGTTAAAAGAATAAAAACTCTCTCTAACACAACCG
The DNA here is from genome assembly GCA_030449875.1 of Aegle marmelos. Taxonomy (NCBI): domain Eukaryota; kingdom Viridiplantae; phylum Streptophyta; class Magnoliopsida; order Sapindales; family Rutaceae; genus Aegle; species Aegle marmelos. The sequence continues at coordinate 8,706,967 of JASUUL010000094.1, forward strand.
TTAACTATTTTCCTCTTCTCTTCATCAATTCAATACAGTTGCCACCTATTGCCTTTTTTGTCATTGTCGTCTTGCTGCTTTACTGCTATCATCGCTAACTGTTGTTCCAGATGGTGATCTCGCAAAGGTACATATGGTCAAAGAGTAAAAGCTCTAAAGTTGATTCATAGAGCTACTATGGAGAAGAACAAAGCTATAATATGGTACCTTATACTACAAAATTGGTTTAAGGTGAATGTTGACATTGCCATAAGCATTAAAAAGCAACTATCAAGCCTAGGAGTTGTGATTCGAGATTTAGATAAAAAGACCATAGCTATTGCTGTTAAGAAGACAAAGTTCTATAGGGATATAATGTATGAAGAAGTAGAAACTGCAAGTTAGGGGTCACAAGTGGTTGAGAATGCAAGTCTAGGTTGCAAGTGATTGACTTAATTAACAACAAGAAAGGCAGTAAGAATGAGGTTTATTGGGTTGTTTTGGAGATCCTACACAAGATAAAAGACCTTCATAATGTTAAATTTCAACATATTCTGAGATCTTGTAAAGTGATTGCCCACACTTTAGCTAAATTAGCTTTTAATTATTTATAAACTATTGTTTGGTTGGATTTATTTCCAATGGAAATCATGAATGTATTCACCTCGTTGAACGAATGGAAGTTCTTATTTCTTATTTAAAAAAAGAGAGCAAAACTATTGGTGCCCCCCTAAAAATCATCAAATCCCCTATTGAACTAACAGTTGTAGGTAGTAACACTTTAATTTAGAATTGATAAAAAAAGTCTGACCTGTCTTAAACCCACATAAGATAGGCATATATATGGGTCGAAAAATCTAAAGTCCGCACAAATTAGGCCTAGATAATGGCTTAGGAAAAAAGGTTTAGACTTTCTAATTTATAAATAAAAATAAAATAAATTTAAATAAAAATAAAAACTTAAAATATTAAATTAATATATTTTTATATTAGTATGCGTAATTTATTATGTTATGTTACTAATATTTTGTATATTAGACTATTATTATATTATGTATTGAATAATTATCTTTCATTTAAATAATTTTTTATGTATTGAATAATTTTGTATATTAGACTATTATTATATTATGTATTGAATAATTATCTTTCATTTAAATAATTTTTTTACTTTATTAAAAAATTATTTAATATTTAAAGAAAAAGTCCAAGCTCCGCCCATTTAAAATTGGATAGGCTTTTGAAGGATTTGGGTTTATTATCAATAATATAGGCTTGGGTTTAGGGGTGGCAAAATAAATTAATAAATTAAATTCGAATCGACTCATAAATGAATTGAGTCAAAATTCTATTGATTCGGATTCAATTCTTTTAATAAACGAATAATTGGTTTGATTTATTTAATTCGTTTAATAGAATTAATAAATGAATTAAATCGAACCTAGATTCATTTATAATTCATTTGGAAAAGTATAATTAATAAACAAAATTAAGCAAAATAAAATATAAAAAAGCCACAAAATTTAATATCCTACAAAATACATATAATGCAAACCATATTCTAAATTTAAAATATCTAAAATTACAATTTTGAATTTTGAATTTTAAAATTTTTTAAATAAATTTATGGAGAAAAAAATAATTTAAAAAAAATAATTTAATTAAACGAATGGACCATATTCGATTCATTTATAACCTATTTATTAAACGAATTCTAAATAAATAAAAGAATTAATATTTTCAAATCGTAAATCAAATCGAATCGAATTGATCCATTTATTAAATGAATAAATTTTTTTAAACTCAAACCCATTTAATTCGCATCAAATCGAACCAAATATTTTGCCAACCCTAACCCCAAAATGGCTCAACAAGCAGTATAATACCTAATGTTGCCAATTGTTCAATAGTTGATAAGTCGTTAACTGTTGATCTCGTACTATAGCAACAATATTGGCCATTGACCTACATTGAAGCAGTAGCACGCCAACACTTACAATTAATCTACGTCGATTGATGCAACCACTCATCATCGCGCTAGTGTTGTTATTGTTCTTATGTTTATTTTGATTTTTATCATTATTGTTAGTTTGGTTATTATTATTCAGTATGATGATGATGATAAGTTAAGGATATTTTAATAACTTGTAATAATTTATTTTAATTTAAAAATAAAGTAAAATAGTATATTTTAATTTTAATTGTTATAGTTGGATGGAGTAAAAAAATTATACTCATTATCATCCCTCATTTTAATTTTAATCTATTCTAATTATCAATTGATAAACACAACATTAGATTCAATTTATCCTAAATATTAATAAATATAATTTTAAAAAATTTTCAATTATGTTTTTATAACTGTTATGAGAGGAGAATTCCTTAGTTTATTAAAACAAGAGACAAACCCGGATATAATTTATTTTATCTTATAATTTGTTAAAATGTATATTTTTATCTTTTAATTTATTTTTAAAATAAACGTTCAAATCGTCACATGTTTTAAAATAATAATAAATAAATTATAAATAAACGTTCAAATCATCACATGTTTTAAAAGGTCGGCGGTCGGCTGCTCGCGAGACATAACAAGGAGCCCGTGATATTTATTTATTAAAAAGAACAATTTGGTCAATTTGGATGACTAAAATTATTGGCTGGTGCACTCATGAAACAGCGGATACATACTCAATAGCTCATAAGAAAATGATTTGCCAGCTAAGTTCACTAAGAATGCATGAATTTTGTTTTGGTTAACACATCACTGAATGCGAGTACAGTATTGCCCTAGAATGTTCGAACAATCACAACTATGATTTCTTTGTTTGTATAAACAATATTTATTCCTAATTATCTAATTTATAAAAATTCAAGATATTTTTTGAATGGTACAGTTCAAGCTCATATTACTAATACAATAGTAATTTGAAATCAAAATAAATTATCAGTTATTATGCATCTTTTTTTTTTTCATTTACTCATTGTTACAAGTATATTTCAACTAATCGAAATAATAGTTATATGCAAATACTCTAACCAATAGTACTTTTGAAGCATCAAAAACTCTCTTCAACTATAATGAATCTTAATTTATGAATTATGTTTAAATCTAATCGAAAAATGTTGGTTGAGATTATCAATTTACATGCACCATTTCGCTAAAAATGATATAAGGATCATTATAAATTTATTATCCAATAATGATAGTATGCATGTTTTAGTACATTTCAAATTAACGTAATTCAAAAATACTTTCTATTAATTATATAGTTTTCAAAAATTTATTTCAAATTTGGGTAATTCAAATAGAGTTTCATAATACGATCCAAAACATACATTTTCATATATTAATAATTATAGTTTAATATTCATGGGCTAAACTTAATGCCTATCTTGGCATATTAAAGTTAAAAACTTAACCTAAAAATTTGAAACTTAATAACAATTGTCATGAATCCTATTATTAGAATTTAAAATTAGAAATGACAATAGAGAGAAAGAGAAAGGAATCAATATTCCCATACTCATCGTTGATATTCTATTTATATTCTTACACTCTTCTTGCATCGTTATAATTGTTTGAAATGATTGAAGAGATCCTAGAATGGTAAAAGAGAATTCTTTAAAGGTATCCAATTCTTAAATAATTGATACTTTATTTTTTGAACTTGATCTAATTTAATCATATTAAAATTGAAGTATAAATTATATTACCAACGCAAAAATAGCAAAATAAACTAACGTAATCAAAATCATTTCATCAAACTGCATCAATTTCATCAACATTACAAGATAGTCTATAAAATTAAGTAAAGTTTCAAATTTAAACGCATCTATAATGGTGATAACATCTCTTTTATTAAGGAAAAGGATATCTATGACTTCAATATTTGAGAAAATGTTCATATAGACTCTCAAGTTCTAAAAAATAGACACCAAGACTCTTTTTTTTTTTTATCATAATACATTTTAAATATATTAACTAAAAATATCTTTAAAATTTTAGTAAATACAAATATTATCTAAATAATATAATCTATCTAGTAAACTAATAATTTTAAAATGCTTTATCATTTATATAAATTCAAATATGTAAATTATTATGTATATTTGAATAATATATTTGTATTTATTGTAGAGACTTTAAATAAATATTTGCGTTGAACGCATCTAAAATTAAAGTTAAAATTATTGTTTTAAATAATGTTTAAGATAATTTAAATTTTAATACATTTATTTTATTTTTTTTATTTATTATAAAATTTACTTTAATATAACGAAATATATCTAATAGATTGTAAAATATTAAAATATTTTTAAATATTAAAATTATTTTAAAATGTATATATTAATTAATTTATTTTAATATTATATTTCTATTTATTATAAAATATCAGAGTTAATTTTTTAGAGTTAATAAAGAAAAAAGAATATTATAGTTAAAAGAGGATTTCGATATCTTTTTTTTAAAACTTGAAAGTAGATAAACATTTTTCTAATCTTTCAGAATGTCCATGTTTTTTGTTTCCCTTGTATTAACATTAATTCATTAACAAGTAGAATTATATCTTGTTAATAAATAAGATAACTATGGCATATTTCATTTTAAGTCTTAATTTTATTTCTTATATATATTATTTTTTATAAATAGTATGATTTTTTTATTTGCATTTACTATTTAATTTTTAAATATATTCACTATAAATTTTAAAAAATAAAAATAAAAATAGGAAAGAGAAATGGGGAAGATGATATGACCATTCCAACGAATCATATCTCTTCCCTGAATGAAATGTTAAATTATCTAAGTCTCTTTCTCTCAACTAAGAAATGACTATAGTTATGTTGAAGCTTATTGATGATGAAACAAAAATCTCAATCATACACACAAAGTGATAAATAATAAAAAGTTCATTATAATTTTAATTCTATAATCACAAAAGAATGTTGTAACACTCCACCTTTATGGTTGTAACTAAAATAGTTAAAACAGGTGAAATATTAAGCACTTGTAGAAATGAATTTCAAAATTAATATTTTATAAATATAAAACATAAAAAAAAATTTGTTATACAAAAACTATATAAAAGGTTTATTGCACCAAAAACTTTATTACAAAAGTTAAGAATCTCTTAGTAATGTGTCACAAACTAATACTTTTGTAATAAAGTTTTTTGTGTAATAAACTTTTTATATAATTTTTGTGTAACAAACTTTTTTTATGTTCTATATTTATAAAATATTTATTGTAAAATTCATTTCTATAAATACTTAATATTTCACTTGTTTTAACCATTTTAATTACAATCATAAAAATAGAGTGTTACAGATGTTCTATCTTAAAATTATTCTAATATAATTAAACACATAAGAAATTATATATAAAATTACTCTCGGAGATGTACCTCACCAAATACAAAAAATTCTCAAGGACCCTCGTTATTGAAAATTTCTGCCATCCCATTTAAAAGTGGATTTATAAATTAAAGTAGGCACCACTACACAAAATTTGATTTTTGAACTTGGAAACTGTTCTGTCGCCACAAAATATCAAAAATTCAAAATTCAAACAAACAAAAAAATGGGCCTTATAAAAAAAGAAAAAAGGTCAAAAATCGCAAAAACACGTCACCACGAGGGGTATTTTCGATATATAAAAATATAAGTACAATAAAATTCCTTACCTTACCCCTCAAAAACACACACTCTTTCTCCATCTGTCTCGTGCAACTGGCGGGGAGGTATCATAACGCACTTGACAGTATTGGCTGGCAGAGAAAAAAGGTATCCTCACTCCCTTCTTTTATAGATCTCCAAATCTAGGGTTCCTTTTTCGTTTTGACTTCAATTTCATCTGTAATCTGTCCTCAATTTGGCCATTTAAGCCCAAAATCGAAGCTTTAAACTGTTTGCTTGGTACTATTTTTTTTTTTTTTAAGTGGATCTTAGCTAGATTTTCTTAATTTTATCTTTTCAATTTATTCGGTTTCGTAGCTTAAACGTCTTTGTTGGGATTAATTTTAGCATTTTTGTGGTATCTTTTTGAATTTTTAGTTCATAGTAGGGCTAAATTCACTGAAATGTTGATTTGGAGTCAAAGGGGTTGACCAAGAATTTTCAGTTTTTTTTTAAAGAATTTGTTGTTGTGTTGTGTATTTATCACCACATGTAAAGAATATGCCCTGAATTGTGTTATTTTTTTTCCTGATTTGGTTGATTTACGTTTAGATTTAAATGATGATCTTTTGTATTTATGTTGTTTTGTTTGGTAGGAAATTGAATAAACTAATTTGGGTATGTTTGGCCCTGTTAACAACAAGCTGAAATCTCTTGTTGAAGTATTTGTCTGCTATTACTGAGATGTTCATTGCAGCTATATTGTTATTTTGTAGAATTGCTTCTCTTGTTTTGCTTCTCCATTTTCTTGAGATGATTATCCTATTTGTAGAACATTTGGTATGTTCTACATAGTATGTTATGTAGAATTCGTATGCCTGCATAAGTCCAATTTACATGTTAATATATATATATATATATATATATATATATATTTGGGTCGGGGTTTGTGGTTGTGATCGGGTTATTGGGATTGACATGCTATGTTTCCTTCCATGCTTAATCTATGCTATAATTTTTTGCTTGGATCTATTTATTTGTCTACTAACTGTGATTACTTTGCTTCTTTATCAATGCTTTTCAACTTTTCTAAAGGGAAAAAATTAAATAAGATCTGTTCCGTGTTACCATATTAGGATTTGCAAGATGGACAACATGCACAGCTTTTGGCAATTAGGTGATGAACTTCGAGGGCAAACAAGAACATCTGAAGATCAATCATGGCTACGGGCTGCATCAAGGTTGGCCGAGCAGACAAGGTTTAAGGGTGAACGCATGAACAATCTTGATCTTTCAAAGGGCATGACAGAAATAAGGCTGAGGGATAAAATCATGTATCATGAAGATAATAATTTTGAGGGCTTTAACTTCAACTTCAACATGATGAATCTGGACAACAAAGTTGTTGAAAATGTTACGAAAAGTTCCTTCAGGAATGGTATCTACAATATGAATGCAGTGTACCAGAAAAACAGTGGACAGAATATGGGAAACCTGATGGCTAATAAGTATGGGGGTAATAATCTCAGTGCTAACGAGGCTGAAAACAACAGCAATAACAACATCAACAACAATAACAATGATAGCAATGCAAACAGTGTGCTTGACAAAAGGTTCAAGACCTTGCCTGCGACAGAGACACTTCCAAGAAATGAGGTGCTCGGAGGGTACATCTTTGTCTGCAACAATGACACAATGCAGGAAGATTTAAAACGCCAGCTTTTTGGTAATTGTTGTTTTCTCGTTTTCTTTTGGTCATAACTTGAGGAATGTACCCCTATAAAGACATTCGTCGGTGTTGCGCTATTTTTCAGATGGAAATTCATAATTAAGGTCATATGACTTACTCGTGATGGGCATATTATTTGTTGATTTTATTGTGACATCGAGTTGTGAATGCCACTGTCATTTTGTTGATATCTTTAGCAACATAGCTCTTTTGTGACCAGTTTGCATGTGTTTTGTCAAAGAATTTAGCTTACTTTGTTGACAGTATTAATATGATTCTTATGTGCTGATTGCTGTATTATTTTGATAGGTTTACCTCCAAGATATAGGGATTCTGTCCGTGCTATAACACCAGGCTTACCTCTTTTTCTCTACAACTATACTACTCACCAACTGCATGGAATATTTGAGGTTTGTTATTAACTTTAAGCCTTTTTATATTAACAGCCATTAATTCACAAAACTTTAATTACATCAGGGATTAAATGGAACTATGATTCCTTTTATGCTAATGCTTTTGACTGGTGGTTCCTACTTTGCCCCTACCTTGTATACAGTTAATTTTTGTTAAACACTTGAGCTTCACAAATTGATTTAATACAGGCAACTGGTTTTGGAGGCTCCAACATTGACCCAACAGCCTGGGAGGACAAAAAGTGTAAAGGGGAATCAAGGTTTCCTGCTCAGGTAAAATCTGCATTGATGGCATTTGGACTTTGTTTTATGCAATACATCTCACTTTTACTTGCCACAAATCATTCTTACTCACTGCTTTCTCAAATCATAAACAGGTTAGGATCCGCGTAAGAAAACTGTGCAAGGCTTTGGAAGAAGATGCTTTTAGGCCTGTCTTGCATCACTACGATGGTCCTAAATTTCGTCTTGAGCTCTCTGTTCCTGAGGTATCGTAATGATGTATTTCCTTTCAAGCTATTGCTCCCACTTTTTTATTTCCTGTTTCTATATGCACTGACTTTTTAACCAATATTTGTGAATTTTATGGTGGTAATGCAGACTCTTGATCTAATGGATCTTTGTGAACAAGCGGGCTCTGCTGCATAAGCATAATATTTTAGCAGAATTGGCAAATGTGGTAGGATGTGGTAGACGTGAGCTGCCTGCTTTTCACCAATTTTCCTCAAGAGCGCAAGCTATGGTTGAAGTGTGGTTGTATGAACCTTCCTGTGAAAAGTAGGAAATGTTGTGAGTCAACTAAATAAAAAATGTCTGTCGCATGAAGCTACTTGAGTATTTGCAGTATGTATTACATTTTATAGTAATGTAGTCTTAAAAACAGACCTGCAAGATGTGAAAGAAAAGAATGCGTGCCTTTAAATGTGAAGGCTATAATATTTCTGTTCTGTATGTAATCTGAGTTTCCGATGATTGTCTTGTGTTTTTTGATGTTTGGGTAATTTGGGAGGATTGAGGCTGTGTTTAACTCTGGAAGTGTTCTGCTTTCTAGCTATATAAGTTACAATGGGCCAAAACTTGGAATCGACTACCGTGGTTTCCTTTGTAGACATAGATATATACTGCGTGTCTGGAAAACTAGGGGAGTTGAGCGCTTGATTGTTAAGTGTGCTGTTGATTGCCATCTGTGGAAAGCTACGCCTAAGCTAAGCTATCCTTCCTGTACTGGTGCCATTATTTTTTGGCACAAGGGCCAAAACCCACGCATCCAAATGAAAACATTGCCTTTCTTTAGACGTGAATAGTAGAGCAAGTAATACCAGGATTGAGCTTTAGTATGTCTTTAGAAGACTTATCTCCCACGGTTTCATTTCAAACCTGGCAACCTAATACTACAAAATGAATGATCAACAGCCAGACATTTGAACTCAAGTATGATAACATCAAAACATTTGTTACAAAGTATGAAAACATCAACTCGATTTTTAGACCCTATGCCAACATCATTGTATGATAAATCCTTTCTCTTGCTTCATTGTGCAATATTGTATTTCCTCAATTTTGCAGCATTCTGCTATTCCTAAGCGAATCATAGCTGACTCCACCGTGCAGAAATTATAAGTATCTAAATACGAAAGCTACACAGAATTTTTCCCAAAACCACTGACAATAGCTTCATGATTTCACACAAGTTAAACCATTCTGGTGCATTAAAGTGCAGCCGATGCAAGAAAAGCACGAATTCTTAGTAACAGCTCAGTCTTTATAGAATCAGGAATTGAAGCTGCATGGTAAAAAGTGACAAGATTAACATCTGATATAACAATTGTTTACACCCAAAAAAAAGAAAGAGAGGCAGGGGGGATGAAGGGAAAGCATGCCAGTAGCATAAAATTACAAAATTCAAAGATTGCATTGATGTTTCTTAAAGCGTGATAGTTCATCACAAAAAAGGCTAAACCTAATAAAGCATATCGATACTAGTAAGGGTTTACCAAATTAACTTGGGAAAACCACATTCCTATTCATTGATTATTGGTTACTAAATTGATAACTAACCTTAGGCAACATATGGGTGTGCTAAAAGCTATGACTAGTAGAGAAAATTTCCAAGCAGATGATCATAAATTTTTATTTTTTTAAAAAAGAAATTTGTAAAAGAAAGAAATCCTTACCTCTGCCCTTTGGGGTGATTACATGTACAAGATCATCCACAGTAACGTTATTTGTACCTTTCTTCTTTATATATGCCCTAATAAGTCCAAAGAGATTTCCAAATGTTGAAACAAAGCACACTAGAATCAGAATCATGCAAAGCTTCATCCACTAAACTTATAGGAAAAGAAAATGCTACTGACTGTTTCTTTTCAGCAAGTAATATCTGTTGGACGCGATAAGGAGAAAAATGTCCATGTTTGTGGGAAGTATTATAGTCAATAAAAACTGGTAGTTCTGAACTGCCTTAGGAAAAGCAAATGATCAACCACAATTCAGTTGTAACACCTCCCTAAATCATAAGCATGATTAAAGAGCTGCCACATACAGCATATGTTTTCACAACATTGGATTTAAACTTTTTGACTGTTCAAACAGAAATGGTAAATATCAACAAGAAGAAAATGCAATGAGCAATAGGAGACAATGCATTAATTGGAAATTCACTATCATATCATTACACATCATCCTTCACTACATCCTAGCAGTCTTCATCCCCATCTAGCCCCCTCACTTGCATCTTAATCCTAATCCATGCCTGAACCAAATATGTATTATATTGTTTGTTTTCGTTGAATCTGACTTGGTGTCCCAAAATTTTTTCTCCTCCTAAGATGCAATAGAATTGCATAGGCTGCTAACACACCTTATTCAAATTATCCCCCCTCATTGGCTACACTAACTACCATTACCATTTCCCACCAATCAACCATACCTTACCTTGGACAGTACTCCTTTAAAACTATCAAATTTTCCACTTATATTTTCGTATTAAAACACCCCACAAACCAGCTGAAGAGTATCCAGTAAACAAGAAACCAGAAGAAAGAGATCAATCATTAGACTTGATACAAACAAGAAGTCATGTAAAGAATAAAATAATTAATAGCTAAATGAAGCAGCTAAAACCTGCAAAGTGCTTTCATTTCATCTTTCCATCCGCACTCTACAAGCCTTTCTCGCAAAAGCTCCATTAACTTTTCCTTTTCTCCGCTCTCAATCATCTATCCATCAAAACAAATGATACCCATTAAAAAAAAAAAAATTCCACTCAATAATAATAAAAATATCCATTGTAATACCAATAATTATTGCTGAGTAACATAATATTAAAGAGATTAAAGTTAAGTTAAAAAAAGAAAAACCTTGATGTTAATAATTTCTTGAAGAGTAGGTTCTTTTTCTTGGTCCTCCACTACATCAGGCGTTGGGGGCCGATTCACAGAATTTCTCCTTTTACGCACAACATAAAACGACACCAAATACAAAAAAAACGACACTTGTTATTTGAAAATCCGTTCATTTTCATTTTCACGACTGAAAAAAAAAAAAAAAACACTGGAAAAGCTGAAAGTTTCTATTTTTCAGACACTAGAAATTGAGGAATATTAGAGAATTACTTACATCCGTTAATGGCTAAAGGCAAAGACACAAATTAGGAAATCTAGAATTCTCTTGAGAGTTTGCCGAACTTCAGAAGAAGAGATGAGAGGTTAAATTTATACCTCGATTAAGACGCTAAACGCACCGTTTTTATACCGCTGCTCTGTCAAACTGTTTCTCGCGTAACTATTTTTCGCGATAGTAACATTGAAGTTTACAAATTATTTTATACAAATTAGTTATATAAATCGACGTGTCATAAAGAAATTAACTTAAAATAATAACGATAGATTTTATTAACAGTAAATAAGTTAATAAACTCAGCAAGTTTTTCTTAGAATTTATACCAAAATACACCTAAAATTTAATACAAATAAACCTCACACTACAACAAAAAAGACTTTGTGTCACAGTTTTTGATCTAGAGGCTTAGCGATGGATTTTATTTATATCGTGAAGCTGTGAAATAATTGTAAGCCTACGATAGACTCATCATACATTTTCTGGTTATCAGGAGTTTGCAACTGATATTGGATTCCGACTTTAATTGCACGGGTTTGGCTGTTTTTTTTTAAAATTATTTTACTACTAGAAATTAATAATATTAAAAGGAAATGTTGTCGTTTCTTTTGTAATTGAAACGACGACGTCTCCTCATTGATATAAAGTTCATAATCTTAAATAAAGTTTATCAATTTTGTAAAAATAAAATAAATAAATATAAAAGAGCTTTGAGTATGGGGAGAGATTAAAATTTGTCCAAAAGTTAAACATTCATTTGAACACGCAAAACGCCAAGGAACTAAACAATTAGAGAAAACCATGACAAACGCTTGTCATTCGACACTGTCTTCATAGTCTACTGCTCTCGCCACTATTTTCGACGTCGTTCATCGATCATTCTCATTCATCACCATTTGAGCTCCACTGGATATCCTCACTGACTGCCATTAGTGAAGACTTCACTCTTTTCATTAGAAATCCTAATTATTTCTACGCTGCATCAAGAGTTGTCTGAAATCTTAGTTTCTGCCACTATTGTTGCTTCTTTCATTATCTGTTGTACCAATCTAATTCACAAAAAAAACTGAGGGGCAAATCATTTTCATAGTAAAATCATTATTTTCATTGGCATGATGTTCATCACTACCTTTATTTATTATTTATTTTTAAAAGTTAAGTACTAGTTGATAAACTTGCCATTGATGCGTGCTTTCCACTTGACTAGGTTGAGGTGTTATACTTTTTCCTTTTTATTGTTATTGTTACTATAGTGGCTTAAGTATAATTTATTCTTGTGATGAACTATAACTTCAAACATTATTCATATTTACACTTTTGCTAGTAGCTTATTTTTGGCTAGATGATGTGGACATGTTTTATGTTTATGACGGTTTTTATTTGTCAATTGAATGTAGGTATCTAGGCCTTTAAGCTTCAATAATCAGGATTGATGATGTTGCTGAGTCTGAGATTGCAGAAATTTGATCATGTCTTTCTTCCTTTAAGGTATAAAATTTCTCCTTTAGTTTGTGTTTAAGTTTAAATATTTGGTCTTTTTGCCATGTTTGCAACACTAACATTTTATAGATTGTTGTCGGAAGGAACAAGAGATGTTCAGTGTATTATAGTTTCGTGTGCTTCGCAATCATATATGTGTATATGACAAATAGAATGAATGATTTGCCAAAAAAAAAAAAAATCACATGCAGACATACAGTTGATGGTTATGCAATTAATTATTATTCTTTTGAAGGAAAAAGATGATTTGTTGTTTTTGTGATTTAATCAATTTAGCTTTTTAAAATTATAAATCTCACACTAGTAACAGAATGTGAGAAAGTTTCTTATATGGGAAACACTACTTTACTGCAAGCAGTAAGGTAGGAAGGTCCTTCTTATATGCCTTTAGTTAAGAAAGTGGAATAGAGTCCTTTACCGCTTCCCCACAACTTAGAGCATCTCCAAAAGACTATTTAAATTTGACTCTTCAAATTTTAATTTGCTTATTGATGTGACAAGTAAGTGAATGGAAAAATATAATTCTCTCCAAAAGACTCATCAAATTAAAACAAGTTAACATTAATTTAATCAAATCCTTTTCTCTATCAAATTTAATTCATTATAGAAACATAAATAATAATTATAGCAGTTGTATCTTTTCAATAAATAATAATAAAATATTAATAGAAGAGGGAGAAACTCACTCTTCAATATTGAAGAGTGAGAAATAAATCTTATTTGAAGAATCTAAATTAATGTGTCTTTTGGAGTGTTTAATACTAACATGGCTCTTCAAATAAGAAGTAGAATTTTATTTGAACACTTTTTTGAAGATGCTCCTACACATTTGGAGTTCCGGACTGAATTACGGAATGGAATTCAAGAGCTGGGCTTAAAAGCCCCTTAGGTAGCACTTCCTGTATTGTTGTCTCTAAAATAGGTTGGGATTTTACCAAATAGAGAATGGAGGTCCAGTGATGTAATCTATTCAAGTGACAATGTATAGCATGGTAATTCTATGGTGTTGGGCAAGTTTCAGCTCATTTGCATCTTTGAATGTTTCAAATGCTTTTAGTTCAACTTATATATCTCTCATCCCAAAATTTCTCATGAGCTATGGTTTATAATTGCAAGTGAATCATGGTATGTGCATAGAACTTAAGAAATCGAAAGAAAGAATTACAAAGATATTTCCAAAAATAAAAGCAGCTCAACCTTGATGCTCATCTGGAGTTCAGGCACAACACTTGTTAAACAATGAAATGGAAAAGGCCAAGTCACTTCTTCAGTATTGTAGCGAGTATAGTAAACTCTCTATCTGGTGTGTATATGATTTTGATTTGATATAAAGAATTTGTGGAAGATACAAACACATTTACGCTCTTAATCTACCATAAAGAATAAGAGGACAATAAGAATTGCTTCTTCTAGATGTCATTGGAATGATAATTGTTACACAAGTAGACTCTTAAAAAGAAAGAAAACTAAATGAAAACAATTCTATAACTTGTTTTATCAAAGATAAAGCAAATATTTTATGAAATATTAATGTTAAGTAATCAATATTTAGTGATTTAATGGCCGAATTTTTTTTTTTGGGTCATTGGCCTGCGTAGGTCATTCTAACTTTCTAGGTGGAATTCCAAATACTTTACAATATCTTATGAAAATCTATTATTGATTCAAATCATCTATAAAGAACTGTTCCTTGTTTAACTTTATGATGGGTGAAAACTATTAAAAACTTAATGGGGCTATTCCAATTTTCCTTATTTAGTTATCTATAAATTATTCATTGGCAATTGCATATTTTAGGTGATAATTAAGGGTGTAAAAGTCTCAAAGTGTAAGAGAGTGAAGAGCATGTTGGGATAGAGCTTAAGCTGAATTGAAGGCATGATTTCACTGGTGCTGATAGTTGAGGTTACTTGACTTTGTATGCTTTAAACTTTTCCCTTTTGTTTTCTTTTATTTATGGTGGATAGTGGACTTTTTTTTGGTAACTAAAGCAAGGTGCATGAAGAGTTGGTTGGTTTTGGCCCTTGTTTCAAAGGCCTCTTCCTTAACTTGTTGCTCTTAAGACAAAATCGTGTACTTACACATATTACATTAACAATGGTTCCCATCGATATGCCTTGATTATAATTCATAATCCCTTGTATGGTCATTTAATACTTTTTTGCTAGTATTACTTTTCTATTTATGTTAATTTACTAAAATTTTTACTTTAATGTTCATTTTTCTATTATAGCTTCGTAATGTGGAACATGCCTTTTGTACTTTTTTAGGGTGTAACATGAGCTACAAGTGTTTGATTTTAGCACACAATATATTGTTTCATTTCGGAACTAATTGGCCTCTCGGATTGACAGAGACATTTTATTTCCTTATGCCTCAAATTGTAGTTTAAAGAATTTTTTTTGTAGTTTTTAGGTTTATTTTCAAATTTTTAATTTTATTTCTAGAAATTAGAATTAAAATGTAAGTTTATTTTCTTTAGTTACTATTCGTACTATAAATTAAATTCTACCTAGTTCATGGATACCTTCTTGTATTTTTAATTTTATAGAGTTCTAAATCAGAAAAAAAATGGAAACATAATAATATGATGAGATATGTAAAAGTATGACATGTTTTCATAAATTATATATTAGTATACTTAATCATTATTATAATCAATTGTGCATTTGTGGTTAGATAGCCCTTTTTTTGTAAGATTTTTTGCCTTTATTTTAGATATCAAAATTATTTAGCCCTTCTTAGATAGAAACTTTCTTTCTAATGACAAGAATTCTTAAACTCTTCTGTTGTTTTGGGCTTAGTAGACATCTTATTAATCTTTGTTAATTTTTATATATTCAATCTACGTAAACTTTTTTTTATTAAAACATAAAAACTGTCTAATTTCATATTATTAACAAGTCCCACAATTTTATTTGTGTGCATATATTATGCCAAAAGGATCATGAAATATTTGATTAATAACATCTTTTTAACAATGAGCTATATAAGTTCCTTGATCATATGTTTAAAATTCAATAGAAAGAAGACATACACTGAGGTTGAAGTAGACAAAGTTCATATTAGGTGAGCAAACCATGTTTGTAGATACTTTCTGCTATAGGAAGTAAGTCTTGGCTAGTATTCTATTACTGTGAGTTCACTGGTGAAGGAAATTTACTAAACTTTGTGTGTTGAATACATATTTTGTTAGTTATTATTCTAATGGCTGGTATTCTAATCTATTTATATTGTCTAAGACTTAAAATTTGATGAAGATATACTTTACTTCTGTAGTTACCTACTGTTATGTTAACTGTGTTGGAAGATGATGAAGTTAGTGGATATTGCTATTGGAAAAGACTACATTTTCCTTGGAATTTGATGATGGAAAATTATGCATTTTGCTTGTTTTTAGGTTGGTATTTGTTCTTTACTTCATTGAACCTATTGGAATGGTTTATTATGTTGCTAGATTTAGTTTTATTTTGATAGAATTTGATAATGAAAATGAATTGGTCATAGTTCATTAATCTTATTAGTGTTTAGTCTTATATTGTTAGAATTTGATTTTTATGTTGTTAAATTAAGGGAAATTCATTTGTATACCCTACATTTGTTCTTTTATTAAAAATATTTTAAAACTTTAAGGATGTATTAATGTCCATCCTAAATTGACAAAAACTATCTACCGACTATTACCGACTATTAAACAATTAGTTGCCATTTAAAAGTTAATGGAGTTGCATTGAATTGACTTTATCCTTAAAAATTATCACTTGTGCACTAATAAATTCTCTTATTATCACTTATTTGTCCTTAAATTATCACTTATATCATATGAAAGAATAAATTACTCTTATAACATCATTATATATAAATGACAACTAATGGTTTGGTGGATGGTAGATATATTTTGTTAACTTAAGGTGGATAACTAATATATTATGAAAATATTGTAGTAAATTTGATAATTGAGTAAAATAAGGGTATATGATTAATAATTTCTCTTAAATTAATCTTCTATTTATGTTGGACTTGTTACTTTGATACATAATGATATTGTATATGGATAGATTATTTTTGTTGATAATTATCAATAATTATTCATTATTATTCATTTCATTTTCTTTGATAGTGATTTTATAATGTAAATATTCATTTGAAGAATCCAATTAATTTGTGAATCTTTAAAATTTTAAATAGTAAATAAATAGTAGCTCTTCTATTTTAATGATAATAATTTTGTGATAGAAACAAATCATTCATTATGAATAATGATTCTAATTAGATTTTGCACTAAAATCAATGGTCAATTTACTTACTAAAACTTATGATTTTATGAATTTACTGTAAAAAGATTTCTATTAACTATAATTTTTATTTCACATATTTAAATTTCCCACCAAAATTTCGACAAAAAAGCATGAAATTAAAAAAGAAGAACTATATCCAAAATTGTCCTACTTTACTCCAAAAAATGTTATAACGTAAATGTGATTGGTAATATCTACCGCAAACCTAAGAAAGTTATTGTTTATTCACATTTTTTGGAGTTAGCATAAAGTGATCGTCCACTTCGCCCACTACCACTTAAGCTACATCTTCAAATCCGACTATAGCTTCCTTGACTTTCGATAATGACTTTGTGTGATTTACGTATTCGATGACTTTCTTTCTTTAATGGCACTTGTACTCCCTTCAATATTTTGCTCAGCTTGAATTTGAGATCATATAAATCATTCAATAATAGCTTCCTTTATTCAATTTCTGCTCCATTTTCTTTAATAGTTTTGTGCAATTTCAAATCATGGTTTTTGCTATTCTTAATCATGCTTTTGTTTCTATTGTTTTTATTTATTAAATATTTTGTAGGTTGTTTATTTTAATAATATAGATGATAAATAAGGGCTAGGACACGTATTAGAAATGAAAATTTTGAAATGTTCTTAAGATTAAGGTTTGTAAAATGCCTTTAAGAAATTTTTACTTTAAATTGAAGTACTAACTATACAATCCAAGAAGAAGGTGAATTAGGTTTATAAAAATTATACAATGCTTTTATAAAATTTGATGCAAATATTTAAATAAAATCAAAAAAACATAAATAAACTAATCAAAATGAAAGAGATAGGATAAAAAAGAGATTCAAACACAAGAATTTTTTTTGTAATTCGACCAACCTCACCTATATCCACACTATCAAAGTCACCAATCTTAAAGATTCCATTAATTAAGCCTCTAAGACTTTAAGAACTCTTACAATTGACTTTACAGATGTTAATCAATATTTACAACAAAGATTATCCAAAATCTCTTATTACAACCACTTAAAAATAAGGATTGCAAAGAATTTCTCTCACATAATATATATAGTTTCAAATGCAAGATCAAAATATGAATCAATAAAAAACGAAAATAGATGATTGTATACTTAGTTGTAAGTTCAATGATAATTGTTCGATCTACTTAAATTTGAATTTGATTAAATTATTTTATAATTAGAGCTAAAAACTAACCGTTGTTAACTTGATGCACACAATCAGATCGTTGTTAGTCTCTATCAGATCATTATTTTGACTTGATTGAGTGATCATTATGCAATAATTTTCAATAGTTGAATCACTATTTTTAAGAAGTCAGATTGTCGTTAACATTTGAAAATCCTACGCAAAATTATTAGCTATCAATTTGTTATAAACAATCCACTGTTTATAAGGTTATTTTCTCTTTAGATTGTTATTGGTTTATTGTTGACCATAAATGATTTACTGTTAAAAGGCGATTGCTCTCTACATTGTTATCGATTTACTATTAACCATAAATAGTTCTCCTTTAAAAAATAACTTGCTCTTTGGAATGCTATAGGTTTACCGTTAGCCATAAATGGTTATCTGATACCAAATGAATTTCTCTCTAGAATGGTTTCAGTTTACTATTTTTTAAGAAATGGTTCACTATTTTTTTTAATAACCAATTTTTCATTTATCCTTATAAAGTCGATTGCTACTTAATTATTGATGGTTATCTATTTATTTTCAAAAAGTTATTCTATCCTCAAAACATTATATGACTTAAATATTTTGATCTGATTAAAGACTTTTTCAAATTAAATTAATTAAAACATGTTTGTTATCATCAAAATCAACATTATGGAAAAATGCATATGTTAATAAAAATTTCTATTAAAATGAGTTTGAAGAAAAGATTGATATAACAACTTTTCAAGATATGGTCATGTAGCCTACGTTGCCAAAAAATGGTGTGGGCATTTGCCAATGCAAAACTTGGACACAGGAGCAGGATGCCTACATTGACTAGTTAGCATGTTTATTTTACCAACACCAAGCTTTGATGGCTTACACATTTTGTGCATTCCTAACATAGGCAATGTAAGCATGACGTCAGTGATGCCTAGATGTCATGGGCATTCCCCTAGGCGATCACATGCCGATGCCCATTGCAACATAGGTGATAGATGCCATCTCCCACTACTTTTGAATTTTTTAGAATCATACAACGAGAAAAGATACAGTAAAAGAATGAAAGAGTTATAGAAAAAAAATGAATGTAAAATGAATCAAATAGCAAAATCAAGTGAGATGACAACTTGACAAAAATTGAGCAATACAGATGTCGCTTAGGAATTTTGTGCTCATAATATCTTTTGCTACAAGATGTTGCATAGGAAAAAATTAGATGACATGTTTATTGCCTAAGAAATATGTGTTATCACTCAAGCAATAAGCACTGGTCACCAAGATCACAGGTGCTTGTTAGTCTGGGCAATACAATTGTCACTCAGATTATGGATTTTTTTTTTAAGATTGTGAAACATCCAATTTTGTTCAATTTTATCATAATTTTACTAATTTAGGAATCTATTAATTCACATTAACCATTTACTATTAACAGCAAAGCTTATAATTGTTTATAGGCTTATGTGGAAACAAAGAAAATGATAGAAATTGCTTTTTTCATATGTGGAAAATATTACTCAATTAACAAAATATCTAATACAAGCACTATTTGAAGTATTAGTTTTACATAGAATAAAATCTATTATTAACTAAATATGTTATAATTGTTTATAGGCTTATGTGAAACAAAGAAAATGATAGAAATTTCTTTTTTCAAATGTGGAAATATTATTCAACTAACAAAATCTCTAATACAAGCACTATTTATAGTATTAGTTTTACATATAATAAAATCTATTATTAACTAAATCTTATTAAAGCATGCAAAGGAAATGCATAACAGAAAGTCCTAAGCTAACGTTATTGAGCTGTCACTGCTGGGAAGCTGAGCTTCCACATTTAACTACTGTTAACTTCTTTGGCAACATAATAAGCTTTTTTAACAACCTCCCTCAAATTTAATGGGTAAGATTGCACATTAAGTTTGGGTTTAAAAAATTTGAATTGGATGAAAGCAAAAGTGGCTTTATTAAGATGTCTGTAATTTGCTCTTTGCTTGGTATATAGTTGATTTCAAACTCTTTTGCTAGTACTTTGTCTTTAACAAAGTGCATATTCAAATTAATATGTTTAGTTTTTAAATGATAGATTGGATGCTTGGCTACCCTAATGGCACTCACATTACCACATTAAATTGATAAAACTGATGTACATTATAGTCCTATTTCACCGACAATTATTATAACCATGTCAACTAGTCATTCTTTGCATTAAATCCTAGTATACTAATTGGTTCCTTAATGGATAATAGATTAAATTGTTTCTTAAATATATATAGTAGGTCTTAATAGATCTTCTGTCATTTAAGTTACATGCCTAGTTTGCATGTGTGAATCTAGTCAGTTTCATTTCTTTATTTGAATTAAACTCCAAGCCATAATCTTCCATCTCCTTTAAGTTTAACACTCTCTTATAAGCCATTAGATACCGAAGTGTAAAACCTACTATACACTAACTTATCTTATGCACAGCAAATGATGTTTGTGGTCTAGTTAGAATGAGGTATTGCAAGCCCCTAACTATGCTTTTATTGGGTGTTGCATCTTCAATGTATTGTTTCAATTGTCCATTTACTTTTGGTTGAAGCTAAAGCCTTATAATCATAAGTTTTTCAATTCCTTTATAGTTTAATATTTTTGCATTAGTAAGTCTTTGATATATTTTTCTGAGACAAATAAATTTCTCCATATGTATATAAAACTCTTATAAAAATAAAATAAGATAGAATACCTAAATCTTTCAATGCAAACATAACATAAAACTTTGATATGAACTCTTTAAAAATAACATTACTAGGGCCTATAATAGTAATATCATCAACATACATCAATACCATGATTATGAAGTCTTTGCCTATTATTAGCCTTTGAATTTTGAAACCCCTACTGTATCAAGCAACTTTTGAATTTTTCATACTAAGATCCAGGGATTTGTTTCCTTCCATAGAAAGCCTTTTGCAACTTGCAAACATATTTAGGATGTTGTAAATCTTATTACCCTTCAAGCGATGCATATAAACTTTCTCAGCAAGAATTTCATTTAAAAAGGCATTGTTAACTTTTACTTGTCTTATCTTTCAATTGTACATCATTGTAAAACTCAAAATAATTCTCACTATTAATGGCTTAAACACAAGGCTAAATGTTTCAAAGTAATTTATTACTTTAATTGGAAGCCTTTGGTAACTAGTTGAACTTTGTCAACTAGTTAAATTTGAATTTAGCTATACTTTGAATTATGTTGTATTTAATTCTAACACCAATTTGTAATCAACAATTTAATAAGGAGAGGTATTGGAAACCAAGGTCCATGTATCATTTTTTATCAAAGCATCATATTGATATTTCATGACTTGAAACCATTTTTTATTAGCTATTGTTTTTTTTTTTCATTGTATATGCCTTTTCGAGACATAAATTAGGAGAATTTGCATCCATTATCAATTTTCATGGACGTGCAAAAAGGTTTGTTTAGATGAGATAGAGGTTGGAATCATATTAAAAGTTCTATTTATAGATATTTGTTGTAGCTGACCTATAAGGGATGCTTTTAATGCTTAAAAGAGCATAACTCAATGCATCTCTAAGAATCCAAAATCTCTCTTAGATTTGCAACTTGACCAATCCACATAAGACCATGCGTACCTCAATACTCTTTTATTCTATATTTTTACTACTTCATAACATTTTGTTTTAAGTTCACTTTTAGATCACTTTAATGTTCACTTTTATATTCACCACGATAATGAGAATAAGAATAATAGCAACAACGACAATAACAAAATTTGATAACCACATTTAAGCCCATTAAAATGAATTAAATACAATATAATTGGATATAGGATGAGGAATGAATTCATTATAGATTACATATTTTAATGTTTAATGTTTATTATTCAAATATATTAGTAGAATTTTCTTTGAAAACTTACAATATTGAGTGTCATATTGCATAAAATACATGGTGTTTCATATTTGATCTCTCTTTTAAGGTATAAAGCCTAAAGTCATATATATATATATATATATATATATATATATATATATATATTGGGAGATTTAATATTTCTAAATGCATTACAACTAGAAAATTAATCATTGATATTAGGAGCAACTATATATCTTTTTCATTTATAATCCAGTATAATATTGTTGCTAAGTAGATGAGATTTTATATCATCACCATAAATAATATTATGTTTTTGTTTTGTCTTATTTTATTTTATTTCCCTAACATTTTATTTTATGTTTTTTTTGTTTTGGCTTATTTTATGATGAAAGAAAGTTACAACAAACCTCAACAATGCTCTACCACAATTATTAAGTTTACTAGATACTTTTGAGTTGATAGATTTAATTGAAGAAAGAGTATTAACTAATTTATATGTGTGTGTATATATTTTTGTGGTTTGATTATAAATATTTTTTAATTACAAATTGATATCTTCAATCATTTTGGGCTCCAATAGAATTTTTTTTTTGAAACTTATTATAGAGCAACCATAGCAATGCTTAAAGAATATATAAAGGTTTTTTTGGAAGAGATAGAGGTTGAAATCATATTTATATAACTTTTTCTATATAGTTATATTACTTTATTTAATATGTTGACATATCTAATATTCTTGTAGCTGACCTATAAGGAATACATTTACAGCTCAAAGAGCATACCTCAATGCATCTTTGGGAATTCAGAGATCTCTCTTGGATTTGTGGCTTGACCAATCCACATAAGACCATGCGTACCTCAATACTTTTTTATTCTACTTTCCTACTCCTTCTTAACATTTTGTATAATACTTTCAATTTCATGTTTTAGGTCACTTTAATAGTCAATTTCATATTCACCATAATAACGAGAATAAAGATAACAAGAACAATAACAACAACAACAAAATTTGATGACCACATTGAAGCCCATAAAAATGAATTAAATATTTGATATATGATTAGCAATAAATTCATCATATATTACATATTTTGATTCTTAATATTTATTATTTAAGTATATGAGTATAGGTTTACTAGAAAACTTACAATATTAAATGTCATGTTGTATAAAATACATGGTGGTTCATATTCAATCTTTTTTTTAAGGTATAAAAGCTAGAGCCAGAAGAATGGTGGATCACAAATGTAATATTTTTTTTAACTTTTCTTTTTAAACTCAATTAGCATTAATAGTTTAATTACTTTTTCATTTTCTTGATGTATAATGATTGGGAGATTTAATATTTTAAATGTATTACAACTAAAAAATAATCATCGATGCAGTTCCAAAAGGCTACATAATAGCCGGTTATATTAGGAACAACTACATAGCGTCATCATTTATAAACAATTATGGTAGTGTTGCTAAGTAGGCAAGATTTTATACCATCAAAATAGATGATATTATATTTTTGTTATTGCTTATTTTATTTTATTTCCTTGACACTTTATAATGTGGAACATTTATGTTATACATTAAAATACAAACATGATTGGGATAATTACACTAAACCCAGTCGAAAAAGCCAAAAGAAAGTTATAACAGACCCCAACAACCCTCTACCATAACTATTAAGCTTGCAAGATACTTTTGAGTTGAAAGATTCAATTGAAGAAAGAGTATTAAGTATTTCATGTATATATGTATATGTACTTTTATGGTTTGATTGTATATATATATTTTAAAATTATATATTGATATTTTCAATTATTTTGCAGTAAAAGGCTAGAATAAAAAAAATTCTTAAAATAGCTCAACTTATTATTAGAAGACTAACTCAAATAATACTTGAAGAAGATATAGAGGTTTTTTTTTATAGAAGATAGAGGTTGGAATCATATTATTGTTTCATTTATGTATTTTATATATATATAATTTTAAAACTTTACTTAATATATCGACATACCCAATGTTGCTGTAGCTGACCTATAAAGGATACATTTATAACTTGAAGAGCATACCTCAATGCATTTTCGGAAATCCACGATCTCTATTGAATCTGCAGCTTGACCAATCCACATAATACCATGCATATCTCAATACTTTTTATTTTAGAATCCTACTCCTTCCTAACATTTTGTATAAGAACTTCAAGTTCACTTTTTAGATCACTTTAATGTATACTTTCATGTTCACACAATAATGGGAATAAGAATAAGAACAATAATAGCAACAACAACAAAATTTGATGATCACATTGAAGCCCATTATAATGAATTGAATACTATATAATTTGATATAAGATTAGGAATAGATTCATCATATATTACATATTTTGATGCTGAATATTTATTATTTAAATATATTAGTATAATTTTGCTGAAAATTTACAATATTCAATGTTGTGTTGCGTAAAATACATGCTAGTTTAGATTCAATCTCTCTTTTAAAATATAAAGCCTAAAGTCAGAAGAATGATGAATCACAAACGTAATATTTTTTTAAATTTTTTTAAGTCAATTAGAATGAATGATTTAATTAATTTTTTATTTTTTTAATGTATAGTGATTGAGAGATTTAATCCTTATAAATGCACAACTAGAAAATTAATCATTGATGCACTTCTAAAAGGCTACATAATGGTATGTGATATTAGGACCAATAACCAATTCTCAACGAAAAATTATTTTAATTGCAGAGTTTAAATCCCTAGTTGTTAAGCAGAAGCTCGCAATTTAAACTGTTAAACTTAAATCCTTAATAAATTGATTTTGAAGGTGGATTTAAACTATGTATTATGAGTGGGGTACAAAGTTTTCTCTTAATCATCCCTTTCAAGTTTTTTAGAGATAGGTAAATTTTTCTGAGATAGATTAATAATTTGTATTATGGGTATTGGTATTTATCTATCTAAAAAAAAATTTTATTATGTAATCCTTCTATTGCTTAAACAGGTTAGTTATATGAAAAAATTGTTAAATGAGCTTTTGCTTGGCTCTTTATAATTAAAAGTTTAAATCTTTGTGCAACCCAAATTTAATCATGTAATTAAAAATTATTTTATTCTATCCCCAGCCAAAAAAACTCTTTATTTTTTAGATAGATAAATATTGTCCTCAGTATACAATACTTCTATGCCATGGAAGTACGATAACTCTCATAAGTCTTTTAATGCAAAAAGAGTCTATGTCTTGGGTGATATAATTTAAACTTAATTAAAACCTAGGTTGTTAAGCAATTCTGATGACATATGTAATATAACCTATGTTTTAATTATATGTTATGAATGCATTAATCAAAACATACTTTAAGTTTTTCACTTGAAGTGTTGATTAAAAGATCTATCCTAAGCCTTAAACATAATTACAGAGAACTTGAGCTTAACACTAAAAATTTTTCTAGATAGATAAGTCATGGGATTTAAATCATGCAATTAAAAAGGTTTTAGGTCATCCAATTTAATTTTTTCAAATCCAAACCTAATGTGCAACCTTGCTCAGTAGGAGCACAAATAAAGAGCTTTTTCGCTGAGGATAGAATAAAATAATTTTAATTGCATGATTAAGAAATGCTATTAAGTCATCATAAAAGTAATTAATATTTAACAAACTAATAAATTTTTTTGGATATTTAAATGAGCTTAGAAAGTAAATGTAATTAGCTTATCTAAAGTTGATAGATCTCCTGGCAAGAAAATGAAAGTATTGTCAAGATTTAATATTTCAGATATTCTTTCTTACATATTTGAGACAACTAACTCTTTTCTAATTAGTGGGTTTGGCAAACATCCTAAAGGTTTCAAGGTCTTTGGAATTATGCCTAGCACTTGGCTTTCTTGAACAAAAGCAGCTTCTGAAAGAAGTTTTGATAACCTTTAGTCACCTCATCCATATACACGATGCATTTTTCTCTCTACTATAGCAAGTCCAAGATATATGGTTGCCTAAACAAACTTTTTATACGTTCCATAGTGAAACCTAGAAAGTACACAAATATCCTTAAGTTATCTATTTAAAGTTGCTATTATTGGAATAATTCTAAAAGAAACAATTTGTGAGTGCTTGAATAATAACTCTTATTTAAGGATATTAATGAGGAACACAATGATACATATTTATAAATAGGGTAGTATGTTGTTAAATGACATGTAAAGCTTGTGGCTCAAAAATTTAAAAGCAAACTGTAAGAAGAAAAAAAATAAAAGTGATTAAATATAAAATTACACAAAAAGAAATAATAATGCAAACAATAAAATAATAGTAAAAAAAAAAAGATATTTATAGGTAATTGTGATTGTAGCTCAAATGTTCCTTTGGCTTTACACTTAGTACCAGCTTGAATGTCCTCCATAGGTTGAGGATAGATTTCTCATCCAATTTTCTTATAAACTGGCAAATAAGGTCTTTTAGAGTTAAATTCTCAAGACTAAATTGTGCACTTTTTTTTTTGAATAGCTTTCATAAATTATGAATTTCACGTTGCACATATCTACTCAGATGTGTCTTAAGAGATTGTAAGTTATCATCTAATGATTCTTTACTCATGTCATCCTTAATAAATTTGATTTTATCTTCATAATTTACAGAAACCATTCCTAAAGTTTTATAATAGTTTTTATGGCAATGAAATCTTATACAATTAGGACATTTATAGCTAAGTTACTTAGCTTTTCTCTTTTTAGCAAATGTGCTTTTACCAAAACTAGGCATGTAATAAACAAATGGATCAAAAAACTCACTACACAATTGAAATTTTGCTTCAATTAATTAACAGATATCAAAAGGAATCCTAGAAGGAATCCCATTGATCATTAGCAATCGCAAACGTTCACAAAAATTTTTGTAAATCTTCTTAAGAGCATTTTGAGGGAGAGAAGGAAAATGCTTATATAATTTTGTATTTCCTCCATGCTTGATATTTAGAGTTTCAGTTATTGTAAGAATTTGAAAATACTGACTTAAAAGTCATGGAGTACCATTATCTGTCATTTATACGGGAAAATAAATCAAAATATACTAACAAAACAAATTAAAATTACAAAATAAAATCAAAATATACTGAAATAACAAATTAAACAAATATCTAACTCATCTTTGTCCTTTTTATTGAATTTATTTCTAGTTCCAACTAGAGTTCATAAATACCATCCTCTATGTCCTTAACTTATTTTTCCAATTCTTCAATATGGGATATTAACTTGGGTAGTCGTAAATTTAAAGTAGGATATGATTTATAATTCGGATCAAGCTTTTCAAGTAAAATTTTACACGTATAAATTCTCTTAGATGTTTCAAGAGGAACCTTCTCATAGAAGTACTTATAACATTAATCACAAAATAGTGAAACAACAATGCCCTCATCTTCAATCTCCAAAGATGAAAATCGTTCTCTCCCAAGAACTTCTCCACATCCAGTTTCTGTGTTGCCATTCTTGACATCAAGATTTAGAGATATGAGCTTTGATACCGATTTGTTAAGAGCTTAAATTATGAAATCCCAATTCTATACCCCAAAATGATCCCACACACTAATCTTGTTAAAGCAAGAATGAAACATTAACACAAACAGAATCAAACTACAAAATGGTATAACAGAAAAAAATAAAAAATAAAAAAAAGAAAGAAGAAAGAGGAAAGAAAGAAATTATAGAAGTTAGGTGTTGAGTGTTAGAAAGTGTATATTTATAAAGGAGAAAATCGTCATTTTACACTTTAAATCTCACTAACATTGCTACTTTTATTTATTTAAGTATTTTGTTATTTAATTATATATGATTTATTATAATTGTGTATTTTATGTATTTTAGGGGTATCATAATCATTTCACAATAAACGAGTGATCAGACAGCAAAACGGACGTCATATTTGGACTCAGGACGGTCGAAAACTTTAAGAAGAGCATTAAAGGACAAAGTTAATGTTCACACATAGTGATCGTTCATACGCATTTTTCATTCACGGCTAATCGTTCATTCATGTATACGGACCGATGATGTGGCAACTACCTATGACGTGGCAGTATCTGATTGGACGAATTATGTGGATTGACTGCTTATGTGGCGTTGACCGATGACGTGGCGTTGACCGATGATGTGTCACGATCTTATTGGACTAAATTTCTTATGTACTGTAGATCGATGACGTGGCAGCATCTCAGTGGAGTAGAAATCGGGTGTACAGTACATGCGCTCACATGGGATTATTTACTATTCAGGCGGCATTACTGTATAAATGTTGACTATTGTTGAGTTGTGATTGATCGTTGACTGATGACGTGGCGCAATCCTGAGCATCCGAATTGTTTTTAATCCGATGGTCACGATTCACTCAATGTATCTATAAAGAGGAGGCTCTCCCTCCCTAATTTGGCACCCCTGAATTCATTTGTAAGCTTAGATTTCTGAAATTCATTCTCCTTCTTGTAGTTTCTTTGTATTTTAATAAAATTTCCTTTTTTATCCTTAGTTAAAATATGAGTAGCTAATTTCTTTTGAACTTGGGTTGAAGGTGAAGTCTCAACATGTTCCATGGGCTTCATTTGGTAAATTTACTTTCTCTTTCCCTCTAATATTTGTGGTTGTTTTGACTTTTCGTCGACAAATAATAATAGTCTTGTCTAGAATCTTTCTAGTTAAACCTAAGACCCTAGTCTGAGGTTATTATTATTTAAAGACGATAATTTCTCTTGGCACCATACTTATTGGAGAGTGGTTCATGAGGTGTGGAATCCCCCCTTATGATTTAATTGGTATTAACATGGAATATTTAGCCCATGGAGCATGTTGATGCGGATTCGGATACCCAAGTGCTTTATTATAACAGTTTCATTTTAATTATTCCCGCTATTTTAATTCAACAATTTAGGACAGAATTACCATAATTTAATTGTTCCCATTAAAAAGAAAATTAATTCTGCATATAATTAAAATCAACCTCCTCGTGGGATCGACACTCGTCACCATTAATCTATTCTACAATAGATTCGTGCGCTTGCGAGTTCATTAAAATTTGCACAACAAGTTTTTTTGCGCCGATTCTTTATGGTAAGTTATTTTAATTTGTTGAATTAATTTTTTTTTGTTTTCTTGTATTTCTTTTCTTATAAAAAAATAATTCTATAATTTAATTTTTGTAATTTAAATTTTTACAATTTAATTTTTGTAATTTAATTTCTGTAATTTAATTTTTTGCAATTTAATTTTATTGTGTGATTTTTTAAAATTTCTGTACTTTAATTTTTGCTTTACTTTTCTTTGTAATCTGTTTTGTTTATCTTGTAATTTATTTTAATTTATTCGTAGAATTAATTCATAAAATTAATTTTTTTAAGTAATTTTTTTGCTTTCCTTAAAAATTATAAAAAAATTAAAAAATTAAAAAAAATTAAAAAAAAGTGAATCTGTAATTTAATTTTGGTAATTTAAATTTCTTTAAATTTCTATAATTTAATTTCTGAGTTATTTTTCTTTGTAATTTTTATTTATTCTGTTAATTTATTATTCCATAGAATTAAATTTTTTTTTAAGTAATTTTTTTCCTGTAATTTAATTTTGTTTCTTTTTCTCTTCTTTATATTTCTGTAATTTTTTATTTTTCGTTGTAATTTATCTTTTTATTTTATTTTTTTAGTTAATCTATTTCTTGTATTTTCTTTTTAGCACTTGAGTGTATATTCATTGTAAGGGCCAGAATAACTTTCTGAGGTTAGTATCGTAATTTCTCCCTCCTCTTTATTTTTGTTTGTTTTATTTTCATTTATTTTGTTCTTTGCATGCATAGTCGAAGGTCATTATCACCTAATCTTGAACCTTTAGATCTTGATTTGAAAAAAACACTTCGCACACACAAACAAACCGTTTTTCAAAAGAAACTTGAAATGGAATTACAAAATCAGCAACCAGAATCACAAGAGAGACCATTTAAGGATTATTTTAGTTCTTTAACTAATTTGAGTACATCATGCATAAGGTACCCAAATGTAGCTGTTAGGAGTTTTGAATTAAAACCTAGTGTGCTAAACTGTCTCCCAACATTCTATGGCCTAGAAAATGAGGACTCATATAATCATCTGAATGATTTTCATGCTATTTGTCAAACTTTTAAATATGAGAATTTTTCAGATGATGATGTTAAACTTAGATTATTCCCATTTTCATTAAAAGATAGAGCTCGTTCATGGTTTAATACAATGCCTGCTAATAGCATTACATCATGGGAACAAATGGTAACTAAATTTTTAAATAAATATTTCCAGTTCATAAAACCAATGCTATTCGCAGGGAAATTTCAGAGTTTACTCAAAGAGACGACGATCAGTTTTTCGAAGTATGGGAGCGATTTAATGGGCTACTCTTGAAGTGTCCACATCATGGGTACGAGAAATGACACCAATGCCAATACTTTTTGGAGGGATTATTGCCACATATGCAAGAATGGCTAATGGCAACCAGTGGAGGAGAGCTAATGTCCAAAAACGCATCAGAGATTTGGAAATTTTTCCAACGGCAATCAGATAATTCTCAACAACGGAGTCGATCACTCAGAAATACCAGGAGAATTAAGGGAGTGAATGAGGTTAATATTGGCGAGTCAAGCTCAGGAATTAAAGAAGTCAAAGAGATGGTCGAAGGCCTTGTTCGACAAATAGTATCTTTGACAACCGCTAAATCAACAGAGCCACATGACCATGACTCATATTCAGATCAAGCCAATGCCATAGGTATCATGAGAAAACCACCAAACTACAACCCTTACTCCAACACATATAACCCTGGATGGAGAGATCACCCCAATTTTTCATGGTCTCAAAGATTCCAACAAAATAGACCATCAGTTCCACCTCCACCAATGCAACCAGTTCCTCAAATGTCTCAAGCCTTTCAACCACCATTTAGACCATACAATCAGAATCCCAACCATTCTCAACCCAAACCATGGGAGGAGACATCCCAAAATTTCAGAAATCTTACTAACTCTAAGATCGAGTAGCAGAACCACACCATTGATGAATTACGAAATGAGATGAGAGCGAGCTTCAACTCACAAGCTCAATCTATTTCAAGCCTTGAGAAAATGGTAGGACAACTTGGCTCTTCAGTTCAAACATTGGCCATGACCGTTGAAAAAGGCAAATTCCCAAGTCAACCAGTGCCCAATCCTAAAGCAGTAAATGATGCAAGTTCTAGTTCACCATAGCAGCATGGAGAGGTCAAAGCAGTAATGACCTTGCGAAAAGGAAAAGAAGTTGACAACAAAGTAGAGATGCCAAAATCAACTCAAATTGTACCTATGAACACGGAGAAATCATCATCAGAGGAGAAAGAGGAAACCAACCCACGAGAATATGTTCCTAAAGCTCCATTTCCTCAGAGGTTAGTTAAAGGGAAGAAAGGAAAATCCACAAGTAAGATTCTTGAAATCTTCAAACAGGTAAGTGTTAACATCCCTTTACTTGAAGATATAAAACAAGTACCATCATATGCCAAGTTTCTTAAAGACCTTTGTACCAAAAAGAGAAATATTCATGTTCAGAAAAAGGCCTTTCTAACAGAAAATATTAGTTCTATACTCCAACATAAAATGCCTCTAAAATGTAAAGACCCAGGCTCCCCCACTATCTCATGTAGTATAGGGAACCACACAATTGAGAATGCTTTGTTGGATTTAGGAGCTAGTGTAAATCTGTTGCCTTACTCTGTATTTGTGAAATTTGGACTGGGTGAATTACATCCAACTCCAGTGGTGTTACAGCTTGCAGATCGATCCATGAAAATACCACGTGGTATTATGGAGGACATGCTTATCCAGGTAGATAAGTTTTATTTTCCTGTTGATTTCATTATAATTGACACTCAACCAGTGCAGGATTCAAGGAAGCATATCCCCATTATCTTGGGTCGTCCATTTTTGGCAACTGCCGATACTCACATTCAATGCAGGACTAGAAATATGCAGTTGTCATTTGGCAATAAGACCATGGAACTAAATATTTTTAACATTGCCAAACAACCTCACAGTACTGATGATGAAATTGTAGATGTGGATTTAATTGATGAATTAGTTGATCACACATTTCCTTTAAACCTTAGTGATGACCCTTTACTTACATGTTTAACTCACTTTGATTTGGATTTTAATATTGACAGATCGATTGATAAGGTTAATGCCTTATTAGATTCATCACCATGCATGGACATTGATAAGTGGAAGACAAGGATAGAGCAATTGGCACCATTGAAAGAAAATTTCATCTCATCATCAGAATCACCACCAGGAATTGAGCTCAAACCTTCACTCGACCTTTTAAATTCTACATTCTTGGAAGAAGAAGAAATATTGTCAGAAATCATCTCATCCTCTCCTGATTACAAACAAAAGAACACATACATCATTGACCCCATTTTCGGTTCAAAAAAGAGGATACAACTGGCAAAACCAGAGGAGATTCGTAACGACAAAAATGCTAAGGACTACAAAAAGCGAATGAAAATCCTCCGTGACAAGCGAAGCATGCGAAAATCTTTCACTCCAGGTCAGAAAGTACTTTTATTCAATTCTCGCTTACACTTATTCCCAGGTAAGTTACGCTCTCGATGGTCTGGCCCATTTATTGTTCATACTGTTTTTCCACATAGGGCAATTGAAATTAAGGATCCAATGAATGGTGTCACTTTCAAAGTTAATGGTCAAAGATTAAAGCCATATCTAGAATACCAACCACATGGAGAGGACAGCGAAATAAATCTGAGTGACCCACCTATTTTAAATTGAGGTTTTGCTTTTCGGTGATTTGATTATTTATTTTCTTTATTTTCTTTCTTTTATTCATTCTTTTGCTGATTGAAATTATTTTTGTTTAAATGTGTTTGTTTAACCGTTAAGTTTTTCTTATCAATTTAATCATGAGACAGTTTCTCTTAAACATTCTTAGATAATTTCGACGTATCCAATCTCATCTCAGAGGTCAGATACGATTTTGTAAAACACATCATATCTGGCAGTTACAACCACCAGAGTTAGTAGCCCATGTTGAGGATTTAGAAAGCTAACTCCGAGAAATTGAGAGAGGCATCTACAACATCCAATTGGAGCTTGAGGTAAATTCAATAAGAGGACGATTTTAATTTGTTTTATGTGTTTTAATTTATTTTCTTGTTTGTGTGTTTTAGTTTGCTTTGTGTGTTTAAAGTTTGTAACCCCGGTCAAGTGGCGGATAACGATACTCCGTGACAATCAAGTCGGTTACTTCAGTTTTCCCACAATAACTGATATTCTGAGACGAAGGTATGGACAGAAATGAGATTTTAGAAAAGCTTCACAAACGATTCCCTTCGCTTCCTCAGAATGCCCTACTTTTAATCTATAAAGCCCGGTCCGAACGCATGCGATTGCTTATGAAGAATAATATCCCTGCTGACATCCGTTGGTTAATTGAGGCAAAAGTTCGCTTAGCAGGTGAGTTACCTCCTAAATTTATTGCATACATGCCTGGTTGTGGTAAAGGAAATTATGCGAGAAAACGACAAGCTCGAAGACTTTCTGTTGCTTGTCATAAATGTGCCAGAATGATATGCAATAAAAAATCATGTTCTTTAGGAATGGTGTCTGATAACAGAGAAGATAAGATTCAATTCATTAGGGATGGCTTGAATAAGGAGTCATTGGATGATATCCTTTTGTCTCTTGAAACGCATCCCAGTGGATCGTCCAATATGCAATATTTCAGTTATGACCATTATTCCAGAAAGAATATGCAAACTATAGTCTCGGGAATCTGACTATAAAAAACCCTGTTTGCCAGTTTGTAAGAAAACTGGATGGGAAGCCTATCCTTGACCCATAGAGGGCGTTCAAGCCGTTTTTGGACGTAAAATCAGAGGAAGATGTGAGCCACAATCACAACTATCTGTAAATATCCTTTTACCTCTCTGTTCTTTTATTTCACTGTTATTTTACTATTTGCATTATTGTTGTTTAATAATTTCATTTACTTTTTCTTTTTACTATTTTCTTTTTGACTTTTGAGCCATGTGCCTTACACGTTAATTGATATAATGTCCCATACACAGCTGTAACCAACTGTCACCAAGGTCTTTAAATGTGAATTGTTTTTACTGAGCACTCACAAGTTGTTTTTGAGCAATATCTTAATGGCAGTTTCT
This sequence comes from Aegle marmelos, assembly GCA_030449875.1. Taxonomy (NCBI): domain Eukaryota; kingdom Viridiplantae; phylum Streptophyta; class Magnoliopsida; order Sapindales; family Rutaceae; genus Aegle; species Aegle marmelos. The sequence continues at coordinate 8,741,374 of JASUUL010000094.1, forward strand.
TCTAGTAAACAATTCAAGAACACTTGTGTGCTTTCTGGGTTCCATTATGGCAAACATAAAGAGTTTATGGAGGCAGCCATAGATCTTGGTCTAAGAATAGCAGAGAGAAAATTGCATTTGGTGTATGGAGGAGGTGACCGAGGGTTATCCAAAATGGTATCAGAAGCTGCTTTTGTCAGAGGGAGCCAAGTGTTAGGCATCATCCCTCAAATCCTAAAACCTTTGGGTTGTTTGTCTCATTCACCAACTGGAGAAGAGTTAGTCGTCTCAGGTATGCAAGAACGAATAATTACAATGTTAAATAATGCCGATGCTTTTATTTTCCTTCCAGGCGATCTTACAACTCTTGAGGCACTAATGACATTAGCATCTTGGTCCCATCTGAACATTCATCAGAAACCCATTGGTTTGTTAAATGTCAATAACTTTTATGATGGATTTCTCGCATTTCGTAACCATGCAATAAAAAATTATTTTATTCCTTCCTCAGTGAAAAACATCTTTATTTGTGCACATACTGCTAATGTGCTACTTGATCTGTTACAAGCTTATCAACCAGAGCCAGATCCCAAGGCTATTGTGTTGGAGTGTTCAAATAATGATGGTAACAGTAGCGGCAGTAAGAAGTACAAATTAGATTTAACTCTCAGCTTGTAAATATTTTCTTCTATATTGCAGCACCCAGGTGATGTCTTCTAAACTCTACTTCTTTCCTTTCAAACATTGAGGACAATTCTGGTTGGAAGGAGGGAATAGTGGACAATTGTGGAATGTTGAACTAACCATGATTAACTTTTTGAATAGAAGATGGCTGAATATGGAGTATACTGACTCTAGAAACGCATTTTCTTAGTTAAAAAAAAACAAAAAAAAAAACAAAACAAAAACAAAGAAATATATATATATATACATATATATATTTGTGTGTGTTTCTTTTCTAACCTTCATTTTTCTCCTTTATAAATATATGTTTTCAATTTTTTAAAGTCGAAGATGGCTGAATATGGAGTGTAGTAACTCTAGAAACGCATCTTCTTTTGTAAAAAAAAATAAAAAAAATATTCATTTTTCTTTAATTTTTCTGCATGTATGTTTTCTTTTTATGTTTAGAATAGGTGGGGGGGAAATAATTCTATTAAAAAAAATTTTGTGAGTTCTTGATATTGGATGATATGATGACTTTTGAATTTTAGTATTTGTATTATCTTTGGTCTTGAGTGATGTTACACCATGTTTACTATTTTACATGTTGATGTTGGGGACAAATATGAGTTGCTTGAAAGAATGCACATATGAATTTTTGAGCCTATTAATTTTTCTTAGAGAATAACCGTTTTTGCCCATTCTTCATGTAGCTTAGCAGTTTATTATTTCATACATGATCTCTAGGTTTCCTTTGAGTCAACCCTTTAAAAAAAAAAAAAGAGTGTGTTACTGCATCTAAGTGTCCACTTAATTAATAGATATGTAAGATTATTTAGAGTCCTAAAAGATGATGGAAGGCCATTTTTGACCCGTTTGAGCCTTTCTAGCCATCCCTATTATGTAATATCCATAGTTAGCCCTTTTAAGCCTTTTATAAAAAAAAAAAAACTTTTTCTTTATTAACTTATCATCCTGACCCACTCCAATTTGGAGTATTACCTGATATCATACAAGTTCCATCCACCTATTCATGTTTGAGAAAAAAAATATAAATAATTATTTTGTTCAATGAAGTTGTGCCATTTATAAAAAAAAAGAGAAAAAAAAGAGAAAAAAAGAAAAAAAAAGGAAAAAAAAGAAAGATGTACAATAGTAATAAATAAGCAAAATGTATCCTGTAAAAAGTTCTTGAATTTTTTTTTTCTCAAACATATATATTTTGTTTCCCTATTTTCCTTTCTTTGTTAGCCATGTCCCTAGCCTACGTTACGTCCTAATAAAAGTCCTTCCTGATTTTAGGGAACTATAGTCTAACATAAAAGCTAGTTATATGGGTAATTAAAATGTAGTGATGCATATAAAATAAAAAAAATAAAAAAAATGATGAATACATTGGGTTGACTAATACTTTATTTGAGATCGTATTATTTCTAAGCTATGGGCATATTTTTCATCTTGGTGAGAGTGTGTGATATTTCTTTATTATTTTCTCTCAATTTACCATTCATTGTAGTGACAAAATTTTATTGGGATTAATTTCTTTGTGAGAGTGTCACTACAACCGCTGAGATTTTGGGGTTGGATATGTCATTCTTGAAAGTAGCTTGATTACTATTGCTACAACAAAATCTGCTGGACTGATACATATGGATGGTTGATGTGGGTGTGATATTCCTTTAGACTAGAGATAATGCTTAAACTTTTATTTGATTGTTATCATTAATCTGATTGAATAAACACATGTGTTTAAAAAAAGAAAAAAAATTTTGAATTTTATCTTCGCTTTATTTGTTAGGGACTAGTAATAAGCTAGTTGGGGGGTGTGTTGAGTATTAGAAAGTGTATATTTATAAAGGAGAAAATCATTATTTTACACTTTAAATCTCACTAACATTGCTACTTTTATTTATTTAAGTATTTTGTTATTTAATTATATGTGTTTTATTATAATTGTGTATTTTATGTATTTTAGGGGTATCATAATCGTTTCACAATAAACGAGTGATCAGAAAGCAAAACGGACGTCATATTTGGACTCAGGACGGTCGAAAACCTTAACAAGAGCATTAAAGGAAAAAGTTAATGTTCACATATACGGTATTGTTCATACGTATGGTACTGTTCACGACACTGTTCATGTATACGGACCGATGATGTGGCAACTACTTACGACGTGGCAGTATCTGATTGGACGAATTATGTGGATTGACTGCTTATGTGGCGTTGACCGATGATGTGTCACGATCTTATTGGACTAAATTTCTTATGTACTGTAGATCGATGACGTAAGCGCAAAGATCTTAGTGGAGTAGAAATCGGTACGAAGATACATGCGCTCACATGGGATTATTTACTATTCGGTGGCATTCTTGTACAAATGTTGATTGTTTTCATTGATTGATTGATCGCTGACGGTTATTTGATTGGTTGATCCGCTGATCGACGACGTAGCGTAATCCTGAGCATCCGAATTGTTTTTAATCCGATGGTCACAATTCACTCAATGTATCTATAAAGAGGGGGCTCTCCCCCCCTAATTTGGCACCCCTGAATTCATTTCTAAACTTAGATTTCTGAAATTCCTTCTCCTTCTTGTAGTTTCTTTGTATTTTAATAAAATTTCCTTTTTTATCCTTAGTTAAAATATGAGTAGCTAATTTCTTTTGAGCTTGGGTTGAAGGTGAAGTCTCAACATGTTCCCAGGGCTTAATTTGGTAAATTTACTTTCTCTTCCCCTCTAATATTTGTGGTTGTTTTGACTTTTCGTCGACAAATAATAATAGTCTTGTCTAGATACAGCTCTGGTTAAACCTAAGACCCCAAGTCTGAGGTTATTATTATTTGGACGATAAGTTCCCTCAAGACCATACTTATTGGAGAGTGGTTTATGAGGTGTGGAATCCCCCCTTATGATTTAATTGGTATTAATATGGAATATTTAGCTCATGGAGCATGTTGATGCGGATTCGGATACCCAAGTGCTTTATTATAACAATTTCATTTTAATTATTCCCGCTATTTTAATTCAACAATTTAGGATAGAATTACCATAATTTAATTGTTCCCATTAAAAAGAAAATTAATTCTGCATATAATTAAAATTAACCTCCTCGTGGGATCGACACTCGTCACCATTAATCTATTCTACAATAGATTCGTGCGCTTGCGAGTTCATTAAAATTTACACAACATTAGGCTTGACAGCCTGCATCTTGTTGAGAAACAAAAGCCATAGATTTCTTACTAATGCTCAACAGATTACAAGCCTATTCACATTATGTAAATGTATTATATCCTTAAATACTGAGCCTTAGATTCCTTATATACAATTCTGGAAGAGATTGGAAAACTTTGCTGCTCGCCAGCTCTTATTCTATGACAAACCCAAAAAATTTTTACCAAAAGCAACTATCTTCAACAACCCTTTATAGCCAAAATGGCCCTTGTTACTGTTGTTTAATATTAGTGTGAATAAATTAAAACACATGCTGATTACGTGTCTTACTTACATTAAAGGGATAATAAAATACTAATATTATATGAGCTGTACATAATCATAATTGACTTATCGTCTCATTAAAAGAATATTAAATAATTTTATCAGCGGTGAAGATTATTAAAGTTTCTTCCTATTTCATATTTATCCTTGACATAATAAATTTAAGATAAATAAGCAAAAGAATGGTAATAGGAAGAAAAAAAATAGAGTTTGATTTATTAAGAAAGAAAAATAAATGGAAAATGAATGAAACTAGAATTTTAAGAGATAAAAATAAGAGAAATTATAAATAGTAAAGTAGAGAGAGAAAAAATTGAGTGTTTTGAGATTTTTATTTTTAATTATTATATATTTATTTCTTTAGTCGGTATGGGGAGAAATGTGATGGGTTCATAAAAAAATCATCACATGTGCACGGCCGATGACTAACGGCTTTCACACGTGCGCCGTAAGTCAACCAACGGAAAATGAAATGGCGCCAAGCAGTCACCATAAGCACGGCTGTGGACACGAAGCTAGATACGCACAAAAATATCCAAACGGAAGAAAAATCATTAGCATTGTTTAACAAAATTTAAACAAACACCAACAAATTAAAACTCTTCTTGGATTGATCATAAAATTCCTAATTTCACTTCCTTTGTCTTTTAATCAATTCTCCAATGGCCACCGTAACTCTATCGTCCTCTCTTTTCTCGTCCCAAAAGCCCATGACTCTCTGTTTCAGCTATGGGGTCTTATCTGATAAATTAAGCCATACGTCGTTTAGTGGGAATTGCAAGTTCGGTTCAATGAAACAGAGTCGAAGAATAAGATTGGCTCCTGTTTGTAGAGCTGCTGCTTCTATTGTGTTTCGTGATCTTGATGCTGATGATTTCCGGCACCCACTTGACAAGCAGGTTTAGTTTTATGAAGTTCCTCTTCTTTGAAATACATTTGATGTTGGGTTGTATTTGTTTCTTGAGAAAAATCTTTTAATTACTACCTTCATGTTGTGTGTTTTAGGATGGTATTTTCCTTTCTTGAAAATAAAAAGCAGTATGGCGCTTGGAATTTCAAGAGTTTATTTTTGGTGTTCTTCATTTGTGATTTCTTTTATTTTAAACTTGTTTCCCTTACTTGTCAGAACACGCTACTCTTGAGGGCAATTCCTGGATTAAACGATTTGGGACGGGCTCTGCTTGGTAATGTCTTTTAACTATTTAGTCAATGCCATGTTTTACTAGTATGTTGTCGTAATGTAATGGCATCATTGTCTCATGGTGTACAATTATTTATCTATGATACTGCTCTTCATTCACTAGTCATAAGTTGAAGTTCCAACACTAGCAAAGTAACATGACTATGATACTGCTCTTCTTGTCAGTTTTATGTTAATTTGATGCACTTTATTTGCCCTTTTGCTTGAATTTGATGTTTTGGGTTCTTATATACATAGACATATGAAGACATTAATTTTTGGAATGTTAAAATAAATTTTCATGTAAAGTATTGTAACTCATTTATCCATGTTAAAAGTGCCTTTTCATACACCTCCTTGCTTTAGAGGATTAATGGCTGGACGATGACAGTTATTCTGGTGACGTTTCAATATAAGCAGTTTCTTTGAATTTGCTCTTGCAGGAACTGTGACGGAGCAAATCATGCTTCTAGAGAATATAGGAACTTCAGTTCTTGTTTCAAAAAATCAGGTTTACACTCAATGAGCAACATTCTAGAGTCAGACAGATATATTGGTTAATATATTTATCTTTATTAGTTACCTACATGAACTCTCTGTGAAGTTTCAGATCTTGAACTGGGTTTCTATTATTTTTCCCTTTTATATTAAGTCATGTGTGAGATGTGACTATAGAAAAGACAATCATATTCATAAGATTTTGAACTCATGTTGTCCAATCAAGTATTTCTGATATCAAACTCTTGTCAAATGATGTCTTATTATGAATTTCATGGAAAATATACAGCAATTATACTTTTTGGGCCTTTTCCTATGTAGCAAGCACAATGGTGGAACTCGAGCAGTTCTTGCATGAATATCCAAAAGAAAATTCAGTATTTCCTCAACGTATAGACAACTTTTATTGTTACTTATGTCTTTAGAGGAGTGGCTCACAACAGATTTGATAGATTAAATAGCTAATCTCTTCTGGGAGCATGCATGCTGCATACATGTCAACTAGAATTCAGAAGCCATTGCTTAGCATCCGTAACCACCTATTTATTTGTCATGTCATGTCAGCATGGTTACTTCACATGTTTTGAGTTGTCTTAGTAGATTGCAGACAATTTCTTTTGTACATTTTTTGCACATTCGTTGTTTAATTTTTATTGTGATAGTCTTGACTTACTCTGATAATCTTACTAAACTTTTAATTGTCCTTTAGTTAATTTTTCAGATTATGTCATTCAAATGAGGCTAGAAAGTTCACATGAATCAGCCTATACAACTGATTTAAATTGTTATTATTTGTATTAGCTTCCTGAACTTCATCAGTTAATGACTGAGGCTGCTGAAATTCTGAACCTTGAGGCACCTGATCTGTATGTCCGTCAAAGTCCCATACCAAATGCATATACATTGGCTATGAGTGGTAAAAAACCATTTGTTGTTGTTCATACAAGCCTTGTGGAGCTACTGACAAGAAAGGAGTTGCAGGTTTTTTCTTGTTTTTTTTTGCTACAATTATACCTTTAATTTCATAACTCTAACTTCCTGGTTTTAATCGATCCTTTTCTGCACCTTAGATATTCCTTGCTCTGTTTTCTGACTGGTCTCATGATAAATTTGCTTTGGATATTTGACTCTAAGAAATATCTGTTAATTGGCTTTGTTTCCATTTCTAATCATTTTTTTAAAAAAAACCAAAAGTGAACGTATAATATGTACATATTTATAGGAAGGCAGACTAACATTTTTATACTTCTTATTTCTTTAAAATTATTCCATATTTCAAATGAAGAAATGCTACTGACTTTCTGCTTTTTGATTCTCAAAAATAGGCTGTTCTGGCTCATGAGTTGGGCCATCTGAAATGCGACCATGGCGTGTGGCTCACATTTGCAAATATTCTTACCCTTGGGGCCTATACTATACCTGGTAGTTTTTATTTTTCAGTTTCTTTGTTTGTTGACATTACATGGCTTCATCTGTTATCTTCTTGTTGATCCATAAAAATTGTGTTAAACGTATTGGAACAAGGGTAACTAAAACTTTTAGTTGGGTTTCAGCAAAAATCTTACATTCAAGGGTTAAGTGATTTTTAATTAACAGAGAATAACTTTTCTCCCTTGCTTAATAGATATTATAAAAGTTATAATATGCCATTTGGTTGAAACATTATAAATGGAGCATTGTTCATACGATCTCTGCATGGCTTCATTTGTGATGACATTGTATGTACAATAATTTGTTGTTTTCATGGCATTTCCCCATTTGGTAAGGTAGTTATTTAATGAAGAGACAAGTGTAGTTTCTATGTTCAAGAGCTTTGTCACCACCAGTTGCAAACTAAAATTAAAAATTCCAAACCTTTGTGAATGTTAGTAATAGTTGGACCCGAGCCTTTAAATTACTGGTGTGCATGCATGTGGCTCCTTATTCTGCACTTCAGTTGAAGTCATTGTTACTAAATTATAGTTGGATTGTAGATCTTCCGAATAACATGCATTATTAGCTGTCTGAAATCTGAATGCCTCTGTTTTGCCCAGGAATAGGAGGAATAATAGCTCAGTCTTTAGAAGAGCAGTTATTTCATTGGCTGCGAGCTGCAGAATTAACGTGCGATCGTGCAGCCCTTCTTGTTTCCCAGGACCCTAAGGTATATAAAATAGACATCTTAAATCCAGAAAATAGCCAATATCTTGCGCCTTTCAGTTATTTTTGTTATCTGATCCTATTTTATATTCCTACAAGAGGTGGTCATATCTGTTTTAATGAAATTAGCTGGGGGCTGTCCATCTTTGGCTGATCAATTGAATGTGGATGCATTTTTGGAGCAAGCTCGCTCTTATGACAAAGCTTCTTCGAGTCCAGTAGGGTGGTACATAAGGTGTGCAACAACATGAGTCGAGCTCCAATTAGCTGTGTTAATCTGTTTTCTTTGAGTTGTCTAACCGTTGTTTTTCAGAAATGCTCAAACAAGGCAACTCTCACATCCCCTGCCTGTTTTACGTGCCCGAGAAATTGATGCATGGTCAAGAAGTCAGGACTATGCATCTCTTCTGAAACGTGCAATGAAGATGAACAAAGTACAAACTGTTTAGCACTGCCCTGGAGATGGTATAGTCGGTTTTGAGTTACACGGTTAGTTGCCTATTCTTATTTACCTTTTGATTTCAGAAATATCAGCATTCTGGTAGATGAAAAGATATAAAATGCTGTAGCTTTGAATTATATTATTAGGTAGCAATCAATCCACAAATTGTGTTGTCCTATTCAAAATATGCTGGTTATGAAGTCATTAAATAAAAGCTTTTAAGTTGTCTATGTGGCACAACTAGATTGATGCAGTTAAATTGCACCTATGAGCGATAATCCAAATATCTATGCTTCAAAATTCGACCATTTTTATCTAATAAATACTTCTATGCATATTCTGCTGGCATAAATTGGTAGGATACATTGCTGATAAGTCATAACTAATTTATAGCTGTTCTATTGACCAGCCGATGAAATGACAGGTCGTGACGCAACATCTAATGTATGCACATGATTTATACTTTTTTTTTTCCTTTCAGATGCTTATTCAGGCTTTCTTTTTCGCTTGCTAACTATTGAAGGGAGCTGACGTCGTTGGAGATTTAGGAAGTATTTGCTAAACATCTTCACTTAGATATTGTAAATCTACAATTACGGAATATTACACTGGCTTGCAGGTATAGTAAATGCATATGTATAAAAACTCATTATCATACTTGATGTTCCATAGAAGCAGATTGTTGTTCAATTTTGGTTTACAGCATCAAACATATTGTGCATTTCAAACTTCTAGAGTTTGATGGGATAAAAATGTCAAGTATTACTCTAATACATTTGAAATCTTACTCTATGTTGAGTGTTATTTCAACTGCATGTATTATCATTTTGTTTTCTTAATGTCAAATACAAAAAAATAATTGGCAGTTGAATCAGTGTTATTTCAGCAATGTGATTATGGAAGGGAAAATATCATAACATATTGTCAAATTTTTGGTTCTTAACTGTTACCTAGATTTTTTGCTGCAAAAGAGCAAAATGTTCTAACATAGTAATCATCTGGGAGGATTTTAGGGGCTAACCAGGTTTCCATCATGTGGCAAAGAATGCTTGCACTAAAGCATATTATCTGCAAACTCAACACATCACAATGCATGTTGCTTAATAAAAAGAGTCGTCAACAACCACACTGTTTGTTGTGATTTTTTCAAAATAGTGAACAGAGCCGTAGGTATCTACTGAAAAGTAGTAGAAATCTCAACAATAGTAGGATTTAATGAATGATGCTAAGACAAAAGGCTGCTAAACTTACAAATTAACAAATGTTTAATAGTATCACTCTTATCACAGAATTGCTACCAGAACTAAAGCATAAATCAGAATTTCTAGCCTCAATTGCAATTTAAATCCATAAGAGACATGCAGAACCACATCATCAATCACAGGGCCACAAAATACACCATCTTTTGTTTGGTTTATGTTGTAGCTTATAAAACTGATTGGTGTTGAACCTGAACCTGCCTTGAATGTAACCGAATGTTTGATGGCGGATCCTGTCCCTAAACTTTGCACTGTAAAGTTTTGAACTAATGGTCCTGCTTGAACCCTTACTACAAACATACCCTCACATGCATCCTTGGCATCTCCAAGTGTAAAATCTAAATTGTATGCAGAACCCTCGGTGAGCATTGTAGTAGCTGTCTGTATGCCTGCCGAAACTGAGACAATCTCTATTGCAGCATTGCCATTCGGGACATAAAAATGCTTGGAGTCGATATATTTGACCGTTCCTATCACAGACCACTGTTGCAACGCAGATTGAATAGGGCTTGGTACTGACTCTAGTAAAACTCCCTCAGTAGAATTACTCAGGAAATCTGGTCCAAATTCAAATCCTCCGTTCAGCAATAAGTTATCTGTGTGTCGACGTCAAGATTAGAAAACATAACTTTAGTATGACTCTATATATATGCCAAATATACAATTGAACGCCATGAGTGTATATATATGCAAAATATGCAATTGGATGCCAAGACTCGAGTGTTCAAAAAATTTGGCGACTTGTCACTAAATAAGACAGCTATTTCAAGGGACTCAAACAATAAGATGTAAAATGGTGTACAAGATTAAAACAATGGAAGCTATGTTGTCAAGTTGAATCAATGGAAGCATTAGTTTGCTTTCCTTGGCAGGTTTTTGGGGGTAATCTTTGCAGTCAGAAACCACCTAATAAATAATCAAGATCTAAGATTTTGAATAATAATAAATAATAAAGTGTGGCCTACAGCTATATGTTTAGTAAAAATAGAAACACACTTACCATTGCCTTGAACAAGTGTTTTGCTGGTTTTGAGGAGCAGCATGTCAATCAGTGGCCAACATGTGGAATTGTCATCCGATTCCGTTGATTGGCTTTCAATCACAAGGTTAATGTGCTCATCCTGACCCCATCTACCCAGGTAATGACCATAGCTCTCCCAAGTTTCCTTACCATAATGCTGCTTCAAAGAGAAGACTCCATGGCTGTCCGGTGCCGACACCACAAGATTTGCATTAGCTGAACAATTCTGACCACCCAGGGCAAGCGTCAATGTAAGTATGTAAATCATGTCATCGCCATTGGCAGCGAAAGTCTGATTGATCCTGCCATCTTGAACCAGTTGTATGGCATGTCCATTATCTGGAAGTCTTATGGTTTTACTAGCAGTAACATATTGAACAGTCCCTTCAAAAGTCCATCCTGGAATCGTACTGTTTCCATTCAACAGCACAAATGGGGTGCTGCTATTTAGTGCTAAGCTTGTTGGTGGAGATTCAAAATCTGGGTTCTGCAGAGTGTCTGTGGATAAACGAAAAAGTAAAAATAATAAAGAATAAAGAATGGGTCGCCTTTATGTGAACTTGAAGTTTATTAGTGCTTTCACCTGCTGCTGATGCTAGTCCTGCAAAGAGAAGCTGGAGGAAAATTATTTCAAGATGCATTCTCATGCTTAGAGAAGAAGAGAAGTGCCGATATGTTACATATGTGGATTCTTCTTATTTGGAACAGACTATGCGACATCTGCTCAAGGCGTTGACTTTGAATTAGAGTCTTCCATATGTAGTTATATTTTGGGTTTCAGACAGCACATGGGAACTTTTCGTATGTGTTGCAATTTGCAATGTGGCTCTTAATTATTGAATAGTATATAATAATTTCAGTGTTGCAATTTGTTGCGGACTTCTGGCCCTCCCAGTATGCGTGGCATAGGATGGCTCTGGGATCTGTTAAGTTAAACCGTCCAAGATAGTTATTAATTAATGCATGGGAAAAGCCAGAAATACGATCCGTATGCATTGCTAATTTGGAATAGTCTTTTGGCTCTTCATCTTTGATAAATAACAACAAACCACTGCGCTTCCAAGCCAAAATCCACTGGTCAGCCTAACAAAGAGGCCCCTCTGGGGTCCCGTAATCCGATCAGGGTAACACCCATTGGAGATATCCAATGCATATGTTCCCAAAAATTTCGGTGATGATCATTACCTGTAATTGGCAGATAATGATCTTAGACAATAAAAATCAGTGGCTGATAGTTTTCTCAGATGCATATGTTCCCAAGAATTTTAGGGATCATTTATCACCATCCACAAGACTCCACCCAGGTGTTTTCTTTAACTTCCCTTGTTTCATCACACTCCTTGGCCTTGTAACATCTTCCCACCTCTCAGCCTCTGCATACATATTAGACAGAACGACATAAACGCCATGATTGTTGGGTTCCAAAACTATAATCTCTTTCACCACTCTTTCAGCAACCTCTATATTGTCATGATTTTTGCAAGCCGCCAACAAAGCTCCCCACATCACAACATCAGGTTTCCACACCATCCGTTTTATCAATTCCTCAGCCTCTAATACCTGCCCACCTCGACCAAGAAGATCAACCATACACCCGTAATGTTCAATCTTGGGCTCAATGCCGTATACTCTCTTCATTGAACCAAAAATCTCGCGACCAGCATCAATGAAGCCAGCGTGGCAACAAGCAGAGAGAACCCCTACAAATGTTATTTCATTTGGCACAATTTGCTCCTTCTCTAGCTTCCTAAAAAGATCAAGTGCTTCCTCGGCAAGTCCGTGACTAGCCAGCCCAGAAATCATTGCATTCCACGTGGCAATATTTCTCTCAGGCATGGAATCAAACAATGTTTTGGCCTTTGCCAGTGATCCATTCTTTGCATACATATGCACCAATGCAGTGCTAAGAATCACTCCCATTTCAAGCCCTCTGTTTTTAATAAAAATATGAACTTTTTCACCTAATTCCAAACAACCGGACTGCGCACACGCAGACAAAACAGAAGCCAAAGTCACACTATTGGGCTTAAACCCTTCTAAAAGCATCTGATCAAACAGCATCAACGCTTCATTAGCACAAAAACTTTGCGCGTACCCAGAAATCATCGTAGTCCATACGTTCAAAGTCCTGTTTTTAATTTCATCAAACACCTGACGTGCATTGTTTAAATCACTCGAGACAGAGTAACTCCTGACCAAATAATTAACAACATGCAAATCTAAATCCAACCCAGATTTTGAAACGTGGATATGAATCTGTTTACAGCAATTCAAAGAGCGAATGTTTGAACAAGCCTTGAGAACAAAAGTGAAAGTATGTTGATTCGGTGCAATACCAGTCCTCCTCATGTTCATATAAAGGAATATTGCTTTGTCTGGGTTTTGGCTACTAGCTTGAGCCCTAATGAGAGTGTTCCACATGAAATGATTTGGGTTTTGAATGCTGTTGAAGAGTCTTGTGGCGTATGAGAGATCGCCGGATGAAGATAGAGCGCAAAAGGCGATTAACCGACTGGCGGCGAAGTGGTCCTGAATGCGAGAAGAGATTATCATTTGAGCGTGTACTTGTTTGAGTTGGTGCATTGACTTGCATTTGTCGGCGAGAAGAGAGAGCAGTGGCATTGGCACTGGTGACTGGCGAACAAGAGACGTAAAATTGAGAGAAATGGTTTTGAAAGTCATGAACTAGACATGCAAGTTTCATTTTGTATTTCGTGGGAAGCATAAAAGCGGAACTCGGTGGCGGTGGCGGGAAATTTACGAAAATAACTAAAAAAATTTTATATTTTTCAATTATAGTCTCTGAAACTTTTTTCTATCGTAACTAGTTGTTAACATATATATATTTTGGTAATTAATTTTGATGATAACAAACAATGAATTTAAGTGGATAAATGTGTTTTAAGACTTACAAATGTTTCAAGTATTCTTTTAAGAGTCAAAACTACGTAGTATTTAATTTTTTTTGGAGAACTAGAACAATTTATAAGTTAAATGAAATTTTGAGTATAAACGGCTAACCGATTATATTAAAAGGTTAACCGTTAGTGAAACTGCCTTAAGACTGTAAAATTGTTAACAGCTTAAGCCTTAACCGATAGACATTTTGTGATATACTGGAAGTAATCGGCGAACCGTCAATGTAAAACGACTAACCGATATCGTAAACTCTTTAAAGTTAAAAGGTTGACAGCTTAAGTCTTAACCGATAGGCATTTTGTGAGATACTGGAAGTAATCGGCAAACCGTTAACACATAACGGTTAACCGATAAGTCTCAAAATTGACATTCTTTGTTAACCCTTAATCGTTTAGAGAAAACGGATCAAGTATTTTTATTATGCAGGTTTCTGGAAGTTAACGGCGAAAGGGTAATATTTAACAGACAACCGTTTATTTGAAATCATGCTCAACGGTAACATTGACCAAAGAATAATGGCTAATCGTTAACAGCTAACGGCAAACCGTTTTCTGTCAGATGAAAGAATAACGACTAATTTTCAGCTCCAACTATAAATATGCTCATTAATTTTAAATCAAGGACTGACGACAACACAACTACTGAGCTTATATACGAGTTTACTATCTACAGAAAGCTTTAAATATATTTGTATTTCATTCATTCACACATTGAGCATTAACTTGTAACCTTGAAAGATTGTGTGAGAGATAAATCAATTTGTATTCCTTTGTCTTGAGTGACTGCAAGTGTGGGATACATTTGAGTTAAGAGATTGGGAATAATCTCTTGTTGTAAAGGTCCATTGACACCTGAGAAATCAATTGTAAGTTGTTGAAGCCTTGGAGGCTTGCATAGTGGAATCCTCAAGCCCGAAGTGCTTGGAGGCGTGGACGTAGGCGGGGATAGCCGAACCACGTAAAAATCATTGTGTTTGTTTTTTCTTCCCTATCTCCTAATTTATTTATCACTGTTTGTTTATTCAATTATTTCGAATTTGTTTGTATTGATTGAGTAATTTATTTCCATAATTTTTTTAAAAAACTCAATTCACCCCCCTCTTGAGTTGTCTAGTTAGAATTTCAATTGGTATCAGAGCAAGGTTCTCTTAGCAAGACTTAATTGTCCAGAGTAAAAGATTCATGGCTACCCAGTATGAATCCACATTTAGGGAAGGACAATCCATAACTCGTCCACCATTTTTTGATGGTAATGATTATCCTTATTGGAAAACTAAGATGAGAATCTATTTGCAAGCCTTAGATTATGAAATCTGGGAAATCGTGTATGATAGACCAATTACGCCAATGATCAAAAACGAATTAGGAGATGATATTCCTAAACCCTCAAGGGAGTGGAATGATTTGGAAAAGAGAAAAGCTTCTCTGAATTCCAAAGCTATGAATACTTTATTCTGTGCATTAGATAAGAAGGAATTCCATAGAGTCTCTAGTTGTGAAAGTGCTTATGAAATCTGGTATAAACAAGAAGTCATCTATGAAGGAACTAATCAGGTAAAAGAGTCTAAAATTAGCAGATTTACTAGACAATATGAATTATTTCAAATGGAACAAAATGAAAGTGTTTATTCTATGTATACAAGATTTACGGATATAATAAACACTTTAGGAGCTCTAGGAAAAACTTTCTCTAATAGTGAGAAAGTTAAGAAAATTACTAGATCTTTGCCTAAGGAATAGAGACAAAAAAGAATTGCCATTGAGGAGGCCAAAGACCTAAATACATTGCCTATTGATGATTTAATTGGTTTTCTTATTTCTTATGAAGAAGATTTAGCAGCTGAAAGAGGAAATAAAAAAAAGGAGAAAAACATTGCTCTCAAAGTTTCAAAACTTGAAAGTGATGAACAAAGTGAGCCAGATGATGAAGAATTAGTTATGCTGGCAAGAAGATTCAGAAAATTCTTCAAGAAAACCAATGATAGAAGAAAATTCAGAGATTTCAATAATCAAAAGGAGAAAAAGGAAGCAATCAAATGCTATGAGTGCAAGAAGCCAGGACATATAAGATCAGAATGCCCACTTCTTAGTAAGCTTAAGAAGAAAGCCATGGTGGCTACTTGGGATGACAGTGAAGAAGAATCAAGTGACGAAGAGGAATCCCAGGAATTGTCAAATTTGGCACTTATGGCTATTGGAGATGAATTTGACAATGAAATTGATGAAGTAAGTGATCTCACTTATGGTGAGTTGTATGATGCATTTAAAGAATTACATGATGAATTGATGAAAATTGTTAAAAAGAATGTTTGCCTTAAAAAGAAGATGGTAGAAACTTCAAAGGAAAATGATGCATTACAAAAATATAATGAATCATTAAATGTAAAGATAACATGTCTAGAATCAGAAAATAAAACATTATATGATAGGATTGCATTATCAAATGAGAAACCTAGTAATTCATATGAACATGACAAATGTTATGTTGATAAATTGTTGAGAGAAAATGAAGTGATGAAGAAAAAAAGTATTGAACTCAATGAAATTGTTTTGAAATTCACAAATAGTCAAAATAATTTAGAGAAACTGCTGAGCACTCAAAAATGTGTATTTGACAAAAGTGGAATAGGTTATAAACCAAGTATTAACAAAAATATTATAAGAACTATTTTGTTAAATCTACCTATACAAACAATCCTAAGATTGTATGTCATTATTGTAATCAAGATAGTCATATGAAAAATAGATGCCATGTTAGAAGAAATGCATATCATGGAGCTAAATATGTTTGGGTTCCAAAATGGACCATTGCTAACACTCAAGGACCCAAAAAAGTTTGGGTACCTAAGACTTGAGATTTTTTTTTTGCAGAGCTTAAAGAAGAAGAAGAATAAATGGTACTTGGACAGTGGTTGTTCAAGGCACATGACTGGAAATTATTTCTAGTTCTTAAGTTTCACCAAAATTGAAAATGGCGGAGATGTTTCTTTTGGAGACAATTCAAAAGGGAAGATTCTAGGAATTGGTAATGTTGGTAAGAGTTCATCAACCTTAATTGAAAATGTCTGCTTGGTTGAAAATTTAAAACACAATCTGATTAGTATTAGTCAATTGTGTGGCAAAGGTTATAGAGTAATTTTTGACAATTTTAGATGTATTGTTGAAGATGCTTGTGATGGAAAAACCTTATTCATTGGAAGTAGAAGTGGTAAAGTGTATACAATTGACATAGAAGTTGCATCTACTCATATTAAATATTTTTCTACATTACATGATGATTGCTGGTTGTGACATAGAAGATTAGGACATGCAAGCATCGATTTAATATCAAAAATATCGAAAAAGGACCTAGTCAAAGGTCTTCCAAAAATTAGTTTTCAAAAGGATAAAATTTGTGAAGCCTGTCAATTTGGCAAACAAATTAAAACTTCATTCAAAAAGAAAAATGATGTTTCTACTTCAAAGCCATTACAGCTACTTCATATGGACTTATTTGGACCTTCTAGACATGCTAGCTTAAGTGGAAAATATTATGCATTTGTAATTGTAGATGATTATTCTAGATATACTTGGGTACTGTTTCTAGCTAATAAAGATGATGCATTTAAGGTCCTTAAAGTTTTCTGTAAAAAGGTTCAAAATGAAAAAGGATACTCTATTACTTGCATTAGAAGTGATCATGGTAGAGAATTTGAAAATCATGCATTTAAAAATTTCTACAATGATTTAGGCATTGAGCATCAATTCTCATCACCGAGGACTCCTCAATAAAATGGAGTTATCGAAAGAAAGAATAGGTCTATTCAAGAAATGGCTAGGACCATGTTGAATGAAAATGAATTACCTAAATATTTTTGGGCCGAAACTGTCAACACTGCTTTTTACGTTTTAAATCGGGTGTTGATTAGATTTCTTCTTGATAAAACTCCGTATGAGCTTTGGAAAGGTAGAAAACCCAACATTGGTTATTTTAAAGTCTTTGGTTGTAAATGTTTTATTTTAAACACAAAAGATAATATAGGAAAATTTGATTTAAAATCTGATGTTGGCATTTTTCTTGGATACTCTTCCTCAAGCAAAGCCTATAGAGTTTACAATAAAAGAACTTTAGTCGTGGAAGAATCTATGCATGTTTCTTTTGATGAATCTAACCCCTTCTCTGCGGAGAAAATAATTATTGATGATAATGCAGATGAAGAATTACAAGAAGGAATGTCACAAGGAAATAAAGAAAATACAACACAAGAAAATCAAGTGGATCAACATAAAGAAACAGGTGCAAAATGAAATCAAGGTACTTCTCAAGTACTTCCAAAAGAATGGAGGTATGTTTCTTCTAACCCAAAGGATGTCATTTTAGGAGATCCATCTAGAGGTATTACAACTAAATCATCACTTAGGAATACATGTGAGCATGCTACATTTATTTCTCAAATTGAACCAAAATCCTTTGGGAATGCGGAAAATGATGAATCTTGGATTATGGCAATGCAAGAGGAGTTAAATCAATTTAAGAGAAATAAAGTGTGGAAATTAGTTCCTAAACCAGAACATCAATCCATCATAGGAACTAAATGGGTATTTAGAAATAAGATGGATGAATCCGGTGTAGTTGTAAGAAATAAAGCTAGATTAGTAGCTCAAGGATACAACCAAGAAGAAGGAATTGATTTTGATGAGACATTTGCTCCTGTAGCTAGATTAGAATCTATTAGAATGCTGCTAGCATATGTATGTTATAAGAATTTTATTTTATTTCAAATGGATGTTAAAAGTGCCTTTCTAAATGGATATATTATGGAGAAAGTTTATGTGAACAACCCCCTGGTTTTGAAAATGAAAAATTTTCAAATCATGTTTATAAGTTATCAAAAGCATTGTATGGATTAAAACAAACACCTAGAGCATGGTATGATAGGCTTAAAAATTTCTTACTTGACAATGAATTTTTAATGGGAAAAGTCATACTACACTCTTTGTTAAGCATAAGAACCAAGACATACTTGTTGTTCAAATTTATGTTGATGACATTATTTTTGGTTCTACTAATGAATCCTTGTGCAAAGAATTTTCTACATGTATGAGTAAAGAGTTTGAAATGAGTATGATGGGAGAACTGAAATATTTCCTTGGACCTGCAAATAAAACAAAATGATGAGGGAATATTCATAAATCAAGCTAAGTACATAAGAGATCTGCTCAAATGCTTTGGAATTGAGAACTCAAAGACCAAATGCACACCAATGAGCCCAACAATCAAGCTGGACAAAGATGAAAAAGGCAAAGAGGTTGATATCAAGATGTATCGAGGTATGATTGGTTCTCTACTATATTTAACTGCAAGTAGACCTGATATCATGTTTAGTGTATGTTTATGTGCAAGATTTCAATCAAATCCCAAGGAATCTCATTTGCTTGCTGTGAAAAGAATTTTTCGTTATTTAAATGGAACAATATATCTTGGTCTTTAGTATCCTAGGGAAACTTATATAGACTTAACATACTTTTCGGATGCTGATTTCGCTGGTTATAAGGTTGATAGGAAAAGTACCAGTGGTACTTGCCATTTTCTAGGTCATGCACTTGTTTCATGGTTTAGTAAAAAGCAAAACTCAGTGGCACTTTCAACCACTGAAGCTAAATATATTGCCACAGGTAGTTGTTATGCTCAAGCCCTTTGGATGAAATAAACATTTAGAGACTATGGCATCAAACTTGAACAAATTCCTATCAAATGTGATAATACTAGTGCTATTAATCTTTCAAAAAAATCCCATTCAGCACTCTAGAATTAAGCATATAGAAATTAGCCATCACTTCTTAAGAGATCATGCTCAAAAGGGTGATATAGTGTTAGAGTTTGTTTCTACAGAAGAGCAACTCGCTGATATTTTCACAAAACCCCTTTGTAAAGAACAATTTTTTAAAATCAGACATGAACTTGGGATGATGATGATGTCTTCACATTAACATCATTAATCATGTTATTGGAATTATTGATATTTAATGTTTTGATGATGTACTGTAATTGTGTGTATATGCCTTAGTTGATTGGTGCAGTTGTTACATGGATTATGAAATGTCGTGTAATAAACGGATAACCGTTTTCATGAAAACGGTTCACCGTTTATTTCCAGAAATTAAAACTTTGTTAAGTTTGTACTCTATCCTCTCACTGTTCCACTTAAACGGTCAGCCGTCGTCA
Organism: Aegle marmelos; assembly: GCA_030449875.1. Lineage (NCBI taxonomy): Eukaryota > Viridiplantae > Streptophyta > Magnoliopsida > Sapindales > Rutaceae > Aegle > Aegle marmelos. Next base: position 8,761,180 of record JASUUL010000094.1, read on the forward strand.
TATAATAAACGGATAACCGTTTTTTGCGTAAGCGGTTCACCGTTTATTCCTAGAAACTAAAACATTGTTTAGTTTGCACTCTATCCTCTCACCGTTTAAATTAAACGGTCAGCCGTTCCAAGACAGAAAGGCTCTCAAATGTTAACCTCTCACCGTTTATAGAAAACGGTTAACCGATTTCGCAAAGTATATAACTGGTCACGGTTTTATTTTCTTCTCCTTACTTGCCCTCTCACCATTTCAGCCATTGTTATGAAACCTAAGCTCCTTCATCTCAATTTTCTCTCAGATTCTCTTTCTTTTGCATCAAATTACATCGGTAGAAATCTTTCCCATAACTTTTTGAGTAATTTCATCGATTAAAAACATCAAATCGTGATCAAAATCAAAAATTCCCAATTTGAAACACTAAGAGCAGCCAATTGAAACTTGAGAAATTTGTTCAAATTCTTTACAAATCCTTGACACCTTGTTGCATAATATCTTCTCCTCTACTTCTCCTTAACAACATACTCGGTATATTTCTTTCAATACTCATCTCAAAAATATTCTTACTCTTATTCAATGGCTGAGTCCTCTCGGAGACTTAGGAGAAAACATACTCCTGCTGTCAACCCAACAAGATTACGGGAAACTTCTGAATTTGAAAGGCTGTACTTCCCAACACCTGCATTGCGAAAATGATTCAAGGATCGATTTGTGGGTAGACAGGTACTGGACTCATACTTTGTGAACATAGGAGACTTTCAGGATTTATTAGTATGTGGTAGAAGTGTTACTGAAATGCTTAGGCCCTGGGAATTATTTGTTAATATAGATGATAAGACCTATCCTAATCTAGTTCGGGTATTTTATTCCAATATGGAAATTTCAGCTACCCGTTTAGAAAGAATAGTTACCGTAGTTGGTGGTATAAAAATTAATTTTGATGTCCATTTTTTGAATACTGTCATACTTGGGATTTCGGACGAAGGTGAATCGTTCTTTATGGATTGTGGATGATCATTATAAGCTCTTTCGATGGATTGTGAATGATCATTATAAGCTCTTTCGATTTTCTGTATTTGGATAATTTGTCTTTGGATGTTCTGTACGTGGGTGTTTTGTATTTGGATACTATATTATGACTTCTTGATTTATTATTAGAATTTCATGTCTATTGCCTGTATTTGGTTGATTATTATTGCCTTAGTTTAAATTTTGATGATGAAGGGGGAGAAGTCATGTATTTCGGAGACAGGTATTGTATTTTTTTACGCACTTACGCACTTGTGCATGTTTTCTGAAATATTAAGGGGGAGTATATAAATTGCTATAAATCATATTGTCAGGGGGAGTTCATTTTAAATCTGATTATATACGCCATGTATTAAGGGGGAGCATATATGTCAAAATACATGAGATATTTGTCATCATCAAAAAGGGGGAGATTATTAGCCTAATAGGTTATAAATATTATGATTTTGATGATAACAAACATATGCATTAAAGTGTTTCATTTTGTATTTCACAAGTTCATTAGTTTTGAAGGATAATAAATCAAGTGGAATCAAGTGAAATCAAGTTCAAAACACTCAACGGGTAACGGCGGCTCAACGAATAATTTATTGCGACAATTTCTTATAAAGCCGGTATGATTTAATTTATGCTTGGATTAGCATTTGTGAAGCTCAATTTTATGTTAATAAAATAATTATTTTTCAAGTTAAATACTTTTATGTTTATGAGATAAAATATTTTGTGGATTAAAGTATTTTGGATAAAAATAAAAATGTTTTAAATTTCAGAGTTGGACTTATTTGCTAAATTCTAAAATATTTAGGCTTTATTATAACTTATAATAGATTGTGGGCTTAAGTGAAAAGTTTTGAAAACTTTAAAGATTATGGTGATTCAGCTAAAACTAAAAAAGGACTTATTTGAAAAAATTTTCTTTAGTTTGGGCCACACTATAATTTTAGAATGTTTTTAGGAATTAAATAATAATTAAAATTTCTGAGATTGGGTCTGTTTGAAAAGTTTTATAACGTTTTGGGCCATAGCATAATTTGAATAAGTTTTGAGGTAAAACCGTAATTTTGTGAACAGATATCAGAAGAAAATTCAAAATTAACTGTGAACTTTTTATTTATTACGAGCGGGAGTTTAAGTTAAATTAAGCGGCATTACCCGCTGAAAGACCTGGAATTTGACAATAATTAGTTTTCGAGCTTTAACTATAAAAACTCAACTCCAACTTCATTTCAAAGTTTCTGGCAAGGAAAAACAAGTTTGTAAAACATATATTGAGCTTCCATATTGCAAATCACAATAGATTAAATCATTCTTGAGCCATTATTTGTGAATCAACTCTTGTAAAGAGTGCTTTTGCTGTAATTTCTATTTTGTATTGTATTAAGAGTGTTCAAGTGAGGGAAACACTTGGGATAAAGAGATTAGGGTGATAATCTCTTGATTATAAAGGTCCATTGACACCTTGGAAGTCAATTGTAAACATTTGAAGCCTTGGGAGGTTTGGATAGTGAAATCCTCAAGCTTGGTTGGCTTGGAGGCGTGGACGTAGGCAGGGATTGCCGAACCACGTAAAAATTGCTGTGTTTGCATTCTCTTCCCTTACTCATTTATTTTGCAAGCATTGCCTAATTTATTATATTTGATTTAATTCCTGTAAAACTTAATTTTTGTTTGCATTAAGGCATTAGATTGAATTATTTGTAAAATAAATTTTAATAACCCAATTCACCCCCCTCTTGGGTTGCTTATTTGTATTTCAGTTCTATACCTCTAGAAAGACTTTGTCGTTTGGTGACTTTATTCATAATGAAGGTGTGAAAAACATATGTCGCCATAGGGACCTTAGCGATGATATTTGTAGCTTACCTTTTCGGGCACAGCTGCTGTCTCTTCAGGTTCGCATTGTTCATAGTATTCTGCAGCATTTAATCACACCTAGGAAGGGTCATTCAGATGAAGTAACCCAGATGGATGTTGGACTGTTGGATAGCCTACTTAGTGAGAGACCTGTAAATCTAAGATATATTATTGTGCGCTATATGTCATCCACCCCTGCTGTCACTCATAGGTTGCTTCCGTATGGTAGTCTTATCACTCACATCCTGAGACATTTTCCTGTACCACTACGAGAGGCAGCGTATAAAGAACCTAAGCAAATTAGTCGGGATGCTATGAGTCATAGAATTTACTAGGAAGGATGGCAAATGGCACAAAACTGCAAACGCCAAGAACCTGGACACCTTAATTGCTCCTGAGGATGATCAGATGCTCAATGATATCTATCCTCCTTATCAGCTTCCTGACTTCAGACTTGGAGCTCGTCCTCCGCCCCCTCCTCGCCGTGTTCCTCAGCCATCAGTTCCCTCTGAGATGGATTCTGCTCCTCCCTCAGCATCCGCAGTCCCTCCAGCTAGTGAGCAGCCTCCAGCTCCCGCACACCCTTCAGCTCCAGTTCAGCCCCCTATCACTGACATCCTGCATCAGCTGGTTGTTGATGTTCGCCGGATTTCTGACACTCAGCAGACGATTCTTGATCGCTTAGATGCTATTTGTCAGGATCAGCTGCAGATCCGAACTCAGCTTCAGACTCTTCAAGAGGTGAGCTTCGATCATCAATATGAAATCATTGCTGGACATAGACAACTTCTGGGGTATTTTGGCTATGAACCTGGAAGCACCTCTGCAGCCGCTTCTCCTCCGCGAACTACTTCCTCTCGTCCTGCTCAACCATCCACTGCGAGACCTTCTTCACGGCGACCCTCTTCTGCTCAACCTTCTGTTTCACGACGTGGCTCGTAGTTTCTATTATTTAGCCATTATACATATTTTCTGAGTTAGTTTCATATGCTGTGATTGATGAATGTAATGACAGTTGACTTTTATTTTTTGTGTTTTGTTGATTGATATTGCTAGTTATGATTTGTTTTCCCTATGTTATGTTTGCTTATGTTGCTATTTTTGGATTATATTGGAATTTGGGAGTGTGTTGGTATATGACTAGTTTGGAAGTATGTTGGAAAATGGGTAGTTTGAAAGTGAGTTGGCATATGGATTCTTTGGGAGTGTCTTTTCCTCTTATTATAACTATGGATTTCCTGCATTTTACGGGGAACCTTTACCCGTTTTTTATTAACCCTTCTTTGATGATGAAGGGGGAGAGATGAATGAACGAAAATTGTTTTTAAGTCATATACTTAGGGGGAGCATATACTTAGGGGGAGTAAAGTTCTAAAAGTGTTTGTCATCATCAAAAAGGGGGAGAATGTTAACATATACATGTTTTGGCAATTGATTTTGATGATAACAAACAATGAATTTAAGTAGATAAATGTGTTTTAAGACTTACAAATGTTTCAAGTATTCTTTTAAGAGTCAAAACTAGGTAGTATTTAACATTTCATTGGAGAACTAGAATAATTTGTAAGTTAAATGAAATTCTGAGTATAAACGGCTAACTGATTATATTAAACGGTTAACCGTTAGTGAATCTGCCTTAAAACTGTAAAAGGTTAACAGCTTAAGCCTTAACCGATAGACATTTTGTGAGATATTGGAAGTAATCGGCGAACCGTCAACGGAAAACGGCTAACCGATATCGTAAACTCTTTAAAGTTAAAACGTTGACAGCTTAAGTCTTAACCGATAGGCATTTTGTGAGATACTGGAAGTAATCGGCAAACCGTTAACACATAACGGTTAACCGATAAGTCTCAGAATTGACATTCTTTGTTAACCCTTAACCATTTAGAGAAAACGGATCAAGTGTTTTTGTTATGTAGGTTTCTGGAAGTTAATGGCGAAAGGGTAATGCTTAACGGACAACCGTTTATTTGAAATCATGCTCAACGGTAACATTGACCAAAGAATAACGGCTAACCGTTAACAGCTAACGGTAAATCGTTTTCTGTCAGATGGAAGAATAACGGCTAGTTTTCAGCTCCAACTATAAATATGCTCATTAATTTTAAATCAAGGACTGACGACAACACAACTACTGAGCTTATATACGAGTTTACTATCTACAGAAAGCTTTAAACATATTTGTATTTCATTCATTCACACATTGAGCATTAACTTGTAACCTTGAAAGATTGTGTGAAAGATAAATCAATTTGTATTCCTTTGTCTTGAGTGACTGCAAGTGTGGGATACATTTGGGTTAAGAGATTGGGAATAATCTCTTGTTGTAAAGATCCATTGACACCTGAGAAGTCAATTGTAAGTTGTTGAAGCCTTGGAGGCTTGCATAGTAGAATCCTCAAGCCCGAAGTGCTTGGAGGCGTGGACGTAAGCGAGGATAGGCATTTTTCAATACTCTCAAAAAATTTTCAACACTCTCCAAGAAACACTACATAGCTGAAGATATAATCATCAATTAGGGAGAACTTGTTAAGGTCAGTATATGTTTCTACATAACATAAATTTTTAATATATTGAGATTGAAAATTTAGTTTGAAATTAAAGTTATTCTTTTTGTAAATATTATTATTTTTCATTAATAAAATAGTGTACATTGTTTAAGTTGAGCAATTAAGAGAAATAAAAAAAATGACAAATAAACTCGAGCAAAAAACGGAGCCCAGACAAGTGAGACAGGCACTTGTCTCACTTAAGTACAGAAACATTATGTGCGACAGGCAGATGACCTACAACCTGTCTCACATAAGTTGGTGAGACAGATAGTGGAATAGGTGCCTATCTAGTATAAGTTCGTGAGACAGGCAGTGGGACAGGCACCTATCTCACTTAAGTTGGTGAGACAGGAAGTGAGACAGGTGCCTGTCGCACTTAAACGTTCTGTGCTTATGTGAGACAGGCTGTGAGACATATGCCTGTCGCACATTTTGGTTTTATGCTTATGTGATACAGGCGTCTGTCCCACTGCTTGTCTCATATTAATGTTCTGTATTTATGTAAGACTGGTGCCTGTCCCACTGCCTGTCTCACTAACTTATGTGAAACACGTGCATGTTGCACATAGTCGTTCTGTGTTTATGTGAGACAAGTGCCTAACCCACTGCCTGTCTCACATAAACACAGAACGACTATGTGCAACATGCACGTGTTTCACATCTGTCTCACATAGTCGTTCAGTGTTTATGTGAGACAGGCACCTGTCCCACTGCCTGTCTCATATTACTGTTTTGTATTTATGTGAGACAGGCACTTGTCCCACTGCCTGTGTCACATAGTCGTTCTATGTTTATGTGAGACAGGCGCCTGTCCCACTGCCTGTCTCACATTACTGTTCTGTATTTATGTGAGACAGGCGCTTGTCCCACTGCCTGTCTCACTGAATTTATGATATTTTTATAGGTCATAACCTGAGCTACATATGTTTGTTTTAGGCGTATGATACACTGTTTCGAAGCTTGCGACGAGACGAATCAAATCTAACATTATATACTTCATTCTATGATATGTTTGAACATAAAATTAACTTCAATAATAACCATTGCAATTAAGAACCATTATATACTCCACATACATGTTATGCATATTCACTTTTTTATATTTTACAATGTGTAATCTTATTTCTTTTATTTTTTTTTTTAGGTTTAATGGATTCAGTTGTGCTTCAATTGTGTTATGATGGTTGTTGGGAGATATTGGCAGATAGGCGTATAGAGTACGTGAATGCCAAGAATACAGCTTTTTTTGTTCGAAAAGATTATACATTTGGTTAATTTTTGACAAGAGTGCTTGAGGTTTTGCAGATAAATCCTAATGAATATAGTCTTGAGATAAAGACAACTTTGAGGTCTAGTAACACCGTATATCGTGCATGTTCACTTCCTATAGACATATTGAATGATGAAATAGTTAAGGTTGTACTGCACATGGCGTCTGATGTGATCAATTATGGATGCATCCCTATATTTGTCACCACATCTCCTCGAGTTCCAGTAGAAGATCCTGAGCAATTTGTAGAAACTGAAACTTTATTTAGAGCAAATAACTCTTTTCCTGATACTGAAGAAGAGATGGTACCACCACTGTTAGAGTGACATTATTCTCCATACCACAATAATGATTTCCACATCAATGATAGTCTTGTTCATGACACTATCAATACAGAAGTTGATAATGCTTGTTTGGAGCCATATAATAGCATGCACGGTGTTAACTCCAATAGTGAATTTAATGATAAGGGCATTAGTCATTCTGATATTCCTATCAATAATGAGAATAAGCACCAGTATGATATTCCTACCAATAACAGTGAAAACCAACCTATTCCTCCAATCCCTCGTTCTAGAAGGAGAAGATCAGTTGATCTCTTTGTGAATCTTGCTCCAGTTTTGCCTTCAAACCTGATTACTCCAGATTTAGTCAAAAATTACAATTCTTTTGGTATTAGTGTGGGCATGTTGTTCGCTGAAAAGAATGAATTAATAATAGAATTGCGCAAAGTTGCCCTGCGCAATAAGTTTGATTTCAAGATTTCACGATCTACAACAACACGTTTTGAGGCTCACTGTTCTTTAGAATCATGTAAATGGCGTATTCGAGCTACGAGAGCTTCAGATGAGCAAAATGTGCCTTGGGTTATGAAAAGAGTTGATAATATACACACTTGTTCTAATGACGTATTGCCTAGTGGTGTCCATCAAGTACGGAGTCGAGTTATTGGTCATCTTATTGCAGATAAATTTATCCAAGATAAACGAATATATACTCCTAATGACATTAGAGCAAATATGCAGTAGGAATATGGTGTCCAATTAATATATCAGCAGGCCTATCGGGCTAAAGAAGTTGGTCTTGAAATAATACGAGGGAACCCTGTAGAGTCATACAACTTACTTCCTAAATACTCTCATGTCTCATCCAAAGTCAATAAGGGTACAGTTACTCATCTCAAGGTTGATGGAAATAATAATTTTTTGTACTACTTTATAGCGCTTGGATCATCAATTAAGGGTTTCATGCAGTACATCAGGCCTGTGATTGTAGTAAATGGCACTCATTTAAAGGGGCTATATCGCGGAAGCATGTTCATGGCAACATGTCTCGACGGTAATAATCAACTATATCCATTAGCCATTGGAGTCATGGATTCCGAAAACAATACGGCTTGGGAATGGTTTATGACGAAGTTACATGGAGTGATTGGCGATAAGTCAAAGTTAGTAATTATCTCTGATCGATGCACTGCCATAAAGAGAGCCGTTTTAAAAGTATTTTGTAATGCAGGTCATGGTGTATGCTTCTACCATGTTAAAGGCAATATTAAGTCAAAATTTCGAATGTCCAAATCTCTCTAAGATGAATTTGAGCCTGCCTTTATTAATGCAGCAAAAGCATATGGACATGAAAAATTCAAAAAATAGCTTGAAGGGTTGTAGATGCTCCACTCGCGTGCGGCTGATTACTTAGAAAACGTTGTGGGAACATGTCATTGGGCAAGGTCTGAGTTTGAAGGTAGGAGGTACAGTATACTTACTACTAATATCGCAGAAAGTGTGAATTCATTTATGAGGGAGCCCCACAAATTTCCTATCACTCATCTTATTGATCACTTTAGACAAACTATGCAACAATGGTTTTATGATAAGAAAATTATTGCTGAATCGATGAGTACTCGTCTAACAACATGGGTTGATGAGATAGTAGCTGAGAGAAGAATTTTAGCCGAAAGAATGACTATCCGTCCTGTGTCTCAGCATCGATTTCATGTTTTAGGTGGTGGTATTAAGGAAGGGATAGTTGACATACATAATAAGACGTGCTCCTGTAGAGTATTCCAACTCAATCAACTTGTTTGTGCACATACAATTGCTGCTTGTCTGATAACTCGAGTGGATTACATAAGGCTTTGCTCGCATTTTTATTCCAAGGAATCATTGGTTATGGCATATGCACAACCAGTGGAGCCGGTTGGCAACATGGTAGAATGGGAAGTTCCACTAGAAATCCGAGAAATTAAGGTTCACCCGCCACTCGAAATGCCACCACCTGGTCGTCGTCTAGAGCTTAGAATACCTTCTATTGGTGAGGATATAAACAGGAGGACTGTGAAATGCGGGCGGTGTCATCAACCAGGTCATAACCGCAAAAGATGTAAGAACCCCATTGCTTCAAATCAAAACTAGTTGTATTGTTGCAATTAGCATATTTATTTAATTTTTTGGACTATTAATTTTTGTTTAATGTACGATTTTATGTAATCAAGTATTGTATTTTACATACAAATTATAGAGAATATTGTCTTGATTTCTCCATTTATCTGATAAACGCGCACAATATAAATTGTTATATTAAATAATTATTAGACAACAATTTCACAAATTTAAAAATAATAAAATTATTTATTTAAATTATTGGACTATTAATTTTTTTTTACGTATGATTTAATGTAATGAAGTAATTTATTTTGCGAACATATGATATAGAATATTGTCTTGATTTCTCCAGTTATCTGATAAATAAAATAAAATTAAATTGATATATTTTTTAAATTATTAGACAATAATTTCACAAATTTAAAAATAATAAAATTATTTATTTAATATAAATAATTAACAAAATAAAATTTAGAATTTTTTTAAAAAAAATTAGAAGCGAGAATATCTGCGCGAGGGACAGGCCTCGCGCGCGAGAGCGACAGGCCTCGCGTGTGCAAGGCCAACGAGTGACAGGCCTCGCGCGCACGAGGCCAGTGCGCGAGGCCAGCGCGCGGGCCTGTCGTACTAGGAGCCCGCGCTGGCTCCTGGTGCGATGGCCTATCCTGTCGTACGAACAGACGCTGTCTTCTCGTGCGACAGGCCTCGGCCGCAAGCGCAACTTTTTTTTGCCAAATTTAAATTAATTTTTTTCTTTTTTAATTTTATTATTTTTAAAGATGTCAAAAATTGATGCCAAATTAGTTTTCATTTCTGAAAAATTTAAATAATTTCTGTCTGCTCGTATGACAGCCCTCAGCCGCGAGCGCAACATTTTTTGCCACCAAATTTATATTATTTTTTCTTTTTTAATTTTATTATTTTTTAAAGATGTGAAAAATTGATGCCAAATTAGTTTTCATTTCCGAAAAATTTAAATCATTTCCGAAAATATGATTTTCGTCTCCAACTATAAATGAAGCTCATCCATCATTGTTTATACAACTATTATGACTTATAGTCTAATATCATCATTAAATATATCTAAAGCAATTTTCTTCCTAAAGTACTGCACGTGACTACTATCAAAATCAAATTTGAGTTCGAACATTAAATACATCACAAATATCAACAAAAAAATGCTGTAATCACCAGTTCCAGCCGCTTGTTGTGGTACGTCTTTTACTATCCTGATTTTCCAAGATTTTGTAGTTTGCAACTCAGGCCGCATGTTGTAAAATCCAATATCTTCTAGCCAGTGAGGAAAAATGACTTTAAGTGGCTGAAATTGAGTTAAGTATGATTTTTCGTTGCGAAATGCCACAAATGAGTCATAAATCCACACCTTCTTCTTACGAAGATCAGTTTTGGCTAACACCCAATGATCACCGCCAATATGCACAGGAATCAAGACCTGCATATAACAAATATCATGACTTTTTAATCCGTAATTGATCTAAAATATGTAAAAAAAGAAATCTCGTTGCATTATGAAGCAATACTTACCACATCGACGTCCATGAACTGCTTCGACATGATATCTTCCCGGCCGTCAAGATAGGTATTGAAGTTGCTGCTAAACTCTAATGAACGGACATCACAGTCACCATTGTTCCATAATTATGTCAAGAATACCTAGTACATATATTAACCAATTAGTGAGACTCCGAGATATTGTAAGTAACCAAATGTAATGTTGATTATTAATTCTCTATTCACTCATTACCCAAAAAATGTGTATCAGATATCGTGACCACCGAGGTAAGGCATTCGGATACTCCTGTTGCTTCTTGCTCATCAAGCGGAAATACGCATGAATATGCTGTGGAATTATAGAAAGATGTTAACGGAAGAATCGAGTAAAATATAAAAGAACAATAAAAAATGCATTATTAACAAACGAAAAAATTTAATAAAAATACTTACTTCGTCGTCAAGCCAACCCATTGAAGCATTTCCCAAAAGTACATCAAAAAAGAAATGTGACTGCTGGATGGTGCGGTCTACTGTAATTTTACCGGTAAACCACCGATCAAACTCTGCAAAAATGCTTAGATCATCGAAGCCTCTAAGCGGATTTATGTCTATACTCTGGCTTTCAACGATCTCATGCTCTGTTATTTCAAGCGTCGTGTGTGGTTTGCCGTTTTTTACTTTCTTCACAGGAGGAATCAAGAAAAAACTGTTAAAGACATATGATGTTCTATACGGTCGTCCAAACTTGCTTACCCCAGGAGGTGCTTCTGTGATAATCTGTACACCGTCAACATTTAGATCCCCAAAGAAACTATACAATGACATAGGGGTATGATCATCATCATTGCGAACATCAGTATACGTTCCATGGTCGTCTGCCGGCTGTTAATTTACCAACATGAACACTTAAGAATAATATCACATTTAAAATTCAAATAACACACAATTGTTTGTAATAAAAGGGGCTAACCGTGTACGACTGTCCAATTGGATGATCACCATATGCGCGCTTTGTGTAACCCTCACCAAAAGAAGCCATAAATTTCATAACCGCTTCTCTATACCGCTGTTGTTCTTGTCGCTCGGCCTGAAATGCTTCTCTAAATTGCTGTTGTTCTATGCGCTCAGCCTCAAAATCTGATCTTAATTGATCGAGAGTACGATCAATCCTGTCTATCCGTTTAATGACATAATCATAACGGAATTTTGTTCTCTCCTATAACCATGAATAAAATAATAATGAGAGAGTACTTAAATCATTTATAAAGTAGGGAATAAATCGATGTATTAAATTAGAAAGTTACCTCTGAATGTTGGGCATCATCAAAATTATGGATACATTCATCATGTTTAGCCGCATTATTCTCATCCTCAAAGGGAGTTTGTTCATTTTGTTTTAGTCTTGTGGCGTCATAAGACTCCTCTTTTATGCCTATAACGCATGGCACGTTGATTGAAGGCTGATGCTGCATAAAGTAACATTAAACATAAGTCATGAGTGAGTTAGAAGACATATGACGTTTTCATTGTTTTTCAAATGTGCTAAGAGGGATCAAGTAAGGATACCCACATTACGAACCCAATCAGGAATATATAGCACATAATCCTGAACGCTCAACCAATATTCTGAGACTCTTTCCTTTGCATTCGGTTTTGAGAGTTTGTAAAATGTTTCCCTCCTGTAAATAATATGATATTTTAAGTTAGCGAGAATCTCTGAATTATTTGTCCAATGAAAAATAATTATCATTGAAATAATCTAATATATTACTTACAAGGCACGAGTTGTCATTGAAATGTGAATATACTTCGGCATAGTTAATCAGAGAAGAGGCATTTGGCATCCACTGCACGATGCGAGGAGTTTTCCTTTTTATTTTAACCACCCACTCCTCAGGCAATCCTCCAATACATTCATAAATCCACGCCTATAACAAACGAAGATATAAGGCATCATTAATTTTGACAAATCAAGTAATAAAAAATCCGTTAACATTTATTTCACTATATACCTGAACTCCATACGTAAAGCCGTAAATATTATATTTTTCAATGGTATGCTTCGGTTTTTCCACATGCTCAGTCCTAAATTTGGTAGCTTTGTCATTCAATGCATTGTCAAGACCATCATATATTATTTTCCAAGACAAACGCCCCCATGGACGTTTTCGGAAATGATCTATCTCATCCACCTCACTAAGCCACAAGAAATTAATTTGACAATGCTCTTTCCTCTCATTTAGAACTCTATCCGCAAAGTAAAACAATGCGATTTTTAGCGCATCAATGTCATCAATAACCTTAAAATCCAACTCCATAAACATTGTATCGAATTATCCTACGAAACAAACCATTGAAATACTTGTTAAGTAATCGATGTGGTGATTTTTTATTTTTCAGCGCAACATCGTTACCATATTTAAGCCCGTGTCCCCTCGCGCAATAATTTTCCAATTTTTTTTTCACTTCATCCATAAAAAAATACACACACCTTACCCATCACACTTCCATTGTGTAAGAACTTATCATTAATTTTCTAAGAGGAATTTTGTCGAGTACCTAATATGCGATATTTGTTACACATCATTCTTACTAGATTTCGTTTCATTATACAACCTTAACAACCTATATCTAAAGTTTAATTTTATCATACAATTTTTAAAACATATAATGATTAAAATGTCAATCAAATTTACTCAAATCATTAAGAAATTCCACCCCATTCGACAAAATTTCACCACCTCCATTAACAAACAAACAACCAACAAACATAACAACAATAGCAACTATTAAACTCAAAAACACCCGAAAATTACAACACAAATCAATGAAGAAGTAATAGCTCACCTAGGATTTGGTGATTAGGGCACTCCGAAATCGATCTACGCCTCTGACAATATATATTAGGTTTTGGTTCATTAAGAGAGAGAGAGAGAATTTGGGTGAGATGGAATGGTGAGAATGACAAGGATAATTTGGTCCTTAAAAAATTATGTTGGCTAATGTTGATTGAAAAATTTACAGGGGCTAAAATTGAAAAATACAAAATTTTGTTGGTTATTTTCGTAAATTTCCCATGCCGGTGGCTTGAAAATTTTTCTTTGGTTAAAAAAAAAAAAAGGTTTTGTGACCTGACATTTTTATCCATATCAACTTTGGAAAATTTACAAAACTAATTTAGAACTTCTATCATTTTTCATAATTAACCCATCAATTTATTTATATCAACATTAGCCAAACAACACTCCAAATGATAAAAATACCCCTCTAATTCTCACCAAACTCCCTCTATCTCTAATCGAACAAAAACTCCCCTCTAATGACTTACTCCTCATTGGCGCATCCCGAAGTCCATCTTCTGTAGCTAAAATTTGAAATTTACAGTTAATTAAAAAACCCTAAAATTAATATCATGTTCTATTGTGTTTTCATGTTTTATGTTTTTACTTGTTTGTTATATTAGTGATGGTGATGGAAGATTAAAATGTTTGTGATGCTGATAGTGCGGAAAAAGTGGGGAGATTGTCGCAGATGATGGGTGCAACAGTCGAACGGCTGTCACTCGCGCTCACGAAGGCCTGTCACATCTCACAAGCATGAGCAAGATGTGCGGTTGTTGTACGCATCAGGTGCAATAGGCTGCTTGTCGTACTAATTTAGGCGATAATCGCACTAAGAGACAGTCTTTATGCAAATAACTCTTGTCTATCACACCAAGAGAAGTAGTTGCACTGAAATTGTCTCTTGGTGCGATAGGTGCCTATTGTCTAAATTTAGTACGACAAGCAGCCTGTCGCGTCAAGATATAATTATATTGGAACATCGATTCAAAAACAATGAATATATTTTATCAAATATCTAATGTGTGATATTTCTATAAAATTATTTTTTTTTCAATTAGTTTATCTAAATTTCGGATTCTAATTCAGTTAAGTGTGAAATTATGATGGATTCAACGGCTTTCACTTGTCATTTGTAGTTGGGAATGATGATTCAAGAAGAAAACGTATGTTCATTTTTTATAAAGAGAAGAAGTTAGAATTGAATTAAAGGTAATTTAGGAAAAAAATATTTGTATTTGATTAGTTATGATAGAAAAAAATTTCAAAGGTTAATTATAAAAAATAACAAAAGTATTTAGTTATTTTTATAAATTTTCCATCTGCTTTAGACGAATCCAAAATTTGCTATTGACATTTATATTTAAATTAATTCACATCTCTATTTTTCAAATTATACTGGTTTAATCAGTAATCATCAATAAAAATATTCCGTTTATCTCATTATGGGCATTCTTGTTAAAAGAATCAATTAAATTAAGTAAATGTACAGCTAGAAATTTTATGCTTAGTAACTAAATAATCTTTGTTTCTGTGTGTTTGAGAAAAGATTCAAATACGCTCGAATTACTTATTCCGAACCTAAATGAAGGAATTAGCTAAATATTATTATAAAAGTAATTATTGTAATAACTTATTATAAAACAATAAATTTGTCTACCTTATTTTTGTTTGGACATGATTTAAATAGGAACTTTATTTGTGTAACCAAAATGCACCCACAAAAAATGTGGTCCCAATAAGCGGCGGATTCCCCAAAAGCACGTGACCCAGCTCCGCAGAACAGATCACCTTTGCGAGCATCGCCAGTAGTCAGCATCGAGGAGAATCGGTCCCACCATCAACGAAAGTGGGGCCCGCTACCACCTGCCATGTCAGCATCAGCATCTTTCCTTATTCCCCATAACCTTTGATCGCCACTAATGGGAAGTCACAGTCACGATTCGCAAAAAAACCCGCAAACTTAAGAAAGCTTTCGACTCCAGTGAAGGGGAGAAGAAGAAGCTTCGAGGATGCCGGGACTAACGGCACCGTCAACTTACTCTCAAGAGCCGCGTC
This sequence comes from Aegle marmelos, assembly GCA_030449875.1. Lineage (NCBI taxonomy): Eukaryota > Viridiplantae > Streptophyta > Magnoliopsida > Sapindales > Rutaceae > Aegle > Aegle marmelos. The sequence goes on from JASUUL010000094.1 coordinate 8,776,673, forward strand.
GTCATCCTATCCTTCAAATTAATTCCAAGGCAACCTTATTATTATTTTCATTTTGTTTTGTATTTTCATTAACGTTATTTAATCTTTCATGTTAGAAAAGTTCTGGTCTCTAGGGAAATTGAACTAAGTTGTAATTCTTATGCATTTGAGATTTCGACAATTATTACTTGAGCATGCATTTTTTTTTCTAATTTTGGATTTTTTTTGAGTGTGCTGCTGCTGGTCGGTGCAGGAACCATTCAATGCGGAGCCACCACGGTCGGCCTTGATTTCATCTTATGTGACGCCTGTTGATTTTTTCTACAAGAGAAATCATGGCCCAATTCCGATAGTTGATGATATCGAAAGGTAATAATGTCTTCCTCTCCCGGTTTTCTTCTAAACATCGTTTAATCGCTTTCATTCTTGTTTGACAAATTGACATGTAAGAAAAAGGGAAAAATAGAAAAAGTATAGGAAAAAGGCCTAAATGATGATTGGAAAGGAGAGAAAAAGTGGACGATTGTTACTTTACACTCCATTGTATTTCTTAAAGGGGGAAGAGTTGAGAGAAGAGAAACTGCTATATGCTAATTTGACCATTGTGTTCTTAGATTTTGGTGTTTATGCTTGTCCATATTGTAATATTTAGGTTGACGAAATATAAAACCGAAAAAGGAAAAAAAGAGAAGAAAAGAAAAGAAAGGATGAAGGTATTAGAAATATTTATGTATTCAACAAATTTTTTGAGTTCAGAGAGATTGTATGTCTGTCTCCCATTTTTCCTCTTATTTTTTCTTTCCAGCAACTCAGGGGAAACACTCTCTCTATATCATTTTACTTTCCTCCCCACTTCACTGTCTCCTACCAATCTAGGCCTTGAATTTTTTTTTTAATTAATTGTTTGGTTGATTTTGTTACTTGTTTGGTGTTGCAGCTATTGTGTCTCAATATGTGGCTTAATTGAAAATCCCAGAGACCTGTTTATGAGGGACATTCGGTGAGCCAAATGCTTGTTCCAGAATGTTTGTTGGTTTCCTCAATCGAGTTAAAACTTTTTTGATCCTCTTTCAGAAAATTTACGTTGTTGGTTTAACAATGAAGTTGACTTTGCTGTCAAATAACAGGATGCTCCCAAAATACAACATCACTGCTACTTTGCAGGTATGACTTTCTGTGTGACTGCTCTGCTTGTAATAAGATATAACTGAAGTATTGTTTTGGCTTGTGTGTGTTATGCATGGACAGTGCGCTGGTAACCGAAGGACAGCGATGAGCAATGTCAGAACGGTGAAGGGAGTCGGCTGGGATGTTTCTGCTATAGGAAATGGTTGGATTCTTTAATACTGGATTTATCATAACTCTTAACTTTTCCTTTCTATTACAGTAGATAAGGAGTATGAATGCAAAAGCCCCTTGGACAGGCTGATAATTATTTGTACACACGCATGTGCATATATGAATCTGCGATTAGTTAGGTAGAAAAAATGAAGAATAAAGGGTTTTGGAGAAATTCCTTTGTGGTGAACCTAGGGATAGCCTTATGGAATGCTCAGAAACAAACTCCATCCCAAGGAGACTGCCTTGTTTCTACCCTGTCTTAAAAATATCTGGCTCTTTTCCAGCTTATTACTCATAAAATGTCCATGATTCACTCTTCCATAGCAGCGCAGCCATCTTTTTTCTTGAGTACATCAGATATGCTTCTCAATGGACAAGGAGATAGAAGAGAATGAAATAGGCCGACCCTCACAAGCAACTTGAGATAGAATTTGCTATATGTTAAAGGGGACTATTGCTTAGGAGAAAAAGATGATCATGCTTTCCCCGGGCCTTACATCCTACAAAATGCAGCGTGGTGATGAACACAACTATTGGGTCTTTCCTTCGAATCTAATCATTTGTGTTAAGCCATCCCAACAAAACCTCAAACTGATGGGCTTGTTTACTCTCCAAATCTTCAAAGATGGATCTAGAGAATTGAGGATGAGTCATCTTCAGGCATTAAAAAAATGTTGATAGAAAACGGCCTCAATTTATCAAGAAGCTAGGTCATTTATCCTCAATAACGCCAAACATTTTTCAACTGAAGTCTGCAAACATAAGGATTTGGTGATTTCTGTATTTGAGGGATCACATATTTGTTCTTGTCGCGCATAACCTACGCAATGACTGTTCCATGTAAACAAAAGAATAACAAAGGAGAGAGAGATTAATTGCATTCATATTAACTGAGATGAGCAGCAAGGTTGGAATTATATCTCTATTTTTATTATTATTATCTTTTAAATTTGCATGTGTTGGCTGTACTTGAATAGTCCAAAAGAATATATCAACTTGTTCTTGCTTTTCCATGCGGTTAGAACTAATTTATCGTTTTTTATCATTTCCTTTCAGCTGTCTGGAGTGGTGCCAAATTGACTGATGTTCTCGAACTTGTTGGGATACCAAAATTGACGAGTGTCACTAGGTCAGGTGGAAAACATGTTGAATTTGTAAGCGTTGACAAGTGTAAGGTACATGTTGGCCTTTGAATGTCATTCTGAAAATTTTGTGCTCGTTGGTGGGAAATGGATTCTATTTGAGAGATTGTGCTGTTTTGTAGGAGGAGAATGGGGGTCCATATAAAGCATCAATTCCACTTAGTCAAGCTACAAACCCAGAAGCAGATGTTTTACTTGCGTATGAGATGAATGGAGAGGTTGGTATACTTGCCTTCGTCTGTGTAGGTGAAATATTTTACCTTAAATACCCCAAGTACCGCATTTTGTAACTAAAAATTGATTGGGAGCTGCTGTAGTATTTCTGTTGGTAGAAAGTACTTCTTTGGTCACATTTCTTCATATTCTTTTACTGACAGAAACTCATGTTCCCCAGAATGTGCATCCCCTCTCCTGTGGGCTCAGTATCCTGTTGTTGCTTTGTTTCTTGTGTTTTGAGCCACCTCAAGCTTGAATCCTGTTGAGTTAACCTCTTTGTTGACATTTAATTCAAATGCTTGCCGGTCAATGAAGCTAATGCATTTCCACGCAGATTTAAATGGCATCCAGTGCATGTGATTGCTTGGATGATTAACACATTTGGCTCAAATCATATCTCTTGTTAATGCATTAGCTAATCTGAGTATATTATTTTTGTTTTTTCTATGGTAAAAGCATCTTTGAAAAACATAATATTTTACAATTTTCTTCTAACAGTAAACTTTCTTTTGATTATAATGCGAAAGCCTCTTAATAGAGATCATGGTTATCCGCTTCGGGCAATTGTACCAGGTGTTATAGGTGCCCGTTCTGTCAAATGGCTGGATGCCATCAACATCCTTGCAGAGGAATGCCAGGTTTGAAAAGGT